>CM060896.1:72789044-73989044 GCA_030762935.1 Hymenopus coronatus | reverse complement strand
GCCAACTTTCTCCCCGCCTCACGAACAGTATAAAACGTTCTGGAAAATGTCAGCTGTATCAAGGAGTGAGCTTACTTAACCTTATAGTTTTTTTGTTGTTTTTTTTATGAAATGCCATGTTATATTTGTATTCATTTGCATTTTGGCCTTATATTTATTTCCAATTAGATTTAATTAGTAAGCTAATTTTTATGTGTTATATTCATAAAATGTTAATAAAATAATATCGCACATTAAATCATGTTACTATATGTGTTATTACAAATGTTTGTTCACATTAGTGTTTTTGTCCCAATTTTAATGTTATTATCAATATAAATATTATAACTTTCAGATATGATTTTTCCTTGTCATCTGGTTTATTAACATTTATCCTAACATCATAAATGTTTACCATAGAAACGTTAAGAAAAAAAACGCATCATTAAAATTTTTAATACAATTTACTGATTCCTTAATCTTGCGCAGTATTTTCAAATAAGATTTTCTGTGACTATAAATATTTGTAATAGAATGTCAAGGCACGTTGGCAGATTAAATTCTATATTTTATGTTTTCTGTAGCACAAATAACCAATGGTTTTTCTTTCCTAAGTAATGCATAGTGGTACGCCACTGGAAATTTCTGAGAGTCTCTGCCCTATATAATTCCACAGAGAAGCCTCTTGTAAAATAAAGACCAGACATCTTAACATATTCTTATCTAGACTGGATAACCTTACACCTGAAGGATCATATTAGGTTCTAACAATCTGAGGTGCTATAAAATACGTTACCCGATTTATCCTCCTCAAGCTGTCCGAGCAAACAAAAGATTTTTCCTGTATAACCGGTTTTATTGGACCGTAATAAAGGGAGTAAGTGATGTTTTTCTCGATAATTGTAGCCAAAGGATAGAATTATATCAGTTCCAAGTGTAAAGCCGTGGCGATATAAGCATATTAAACGCTTCAACACCATATTGCCTAATTCTTTGTTGTTTAGCCCACACGCATTTTAATGAGGACCGTGAAACCGGAGAACCTGTCTCTTTAAACGTGCAAGCCATAGTAAAATTTTGGAAGTATCGTAAACTCCTCTGATTCGGCGTCTGTAAATACCCAACGTTTACTTGGACTCGGGGCTTTAGCGAGTGATGCCCTTCCATTGAAGTGAAGTCCTTTATGAACTCAATCTGCAAATATCCTTTCATCTTTAATACATAATAGTGTGTAATCCTGTTTTTGTCCAGGTGTGAGGTCACCATAAACAAACCTGTATTACAAGACTACAAGTCTTTCTATACTTACTCTTGCAATTCTTGAAATAAAATTGCAGTTGTTGATCACGGACATGTTCCACTCAACTCATGAATCACACACTCTCTAAACTATTATTTTATACTATCTTTTTATTTATCTAGTTATTGTTTCATTCGTATAGGCCTCATTAACAACTATGGTGACTTCGGTGACTTTAATTTGTGTTCCAACTTGTTTTTTTAGTCGTTTCTGATTTCAAACACATGCACATTCATGCTACATGTATAATGAAATGCAAGCGCAGACGCAATGTAAGCGTAAGACTTTGGACTCATATTATTTAATGTAAGCATTCACATAGAAACACGAAAGACCCAACGCAAGAGTTTGCAAACTCCATACTTTATCCTTGCGTTAAGTACAAAGAGGATGAAGTCTGTTTCTTTTCTCTATGCGTTACCGCTGAAATCAACAACAGACGATCGCACTACAAGATTTTACAGAGCCTGCTGTACATGCACGCTCTTCTATTTGACCGTTCAGTTCCGAGCAATCTAATTTCCCTGAAGAAGTTATGACAGTCTCCTTGCGAATCCTTTGATTTAATGATTGTAATTATCAGGCGCAGACAGATAATTATAGTTCATTAAATGTTTAGCTTTATCATTTTCTGCAGTCTCTATACTTGTACTATTTACAATAAATTTGGATGAGCAAATTATTGTGACGTCACTGCCTGATCGTCAGTTATATTTATTTGTAAAAGATTGTGTTAATTTTCTAATGGGTATTATTGGTTGTGTTATTCAATTTGAAAACTGCGGTGCGCTTGTAAGATATCCGTATTTAATTTATAGATCCAGAAACCCGTGCCAACTTCTTGCGTTACGCTTACGATTACGTTGTGAATGATCTTCCCTCGCACTTGCGCTTATGCTATATTACGTTTGCGCTTGCATCTCATTGTGAATGTAGCGTCACTCTCACTGCATACCCTCAGACTCTCTGGGGCATAGGCAATGCTTCTAATTAAAGAATATGTCCCCGCTCCAGCCGGAAATCAAATCCGATACCTCCGGTAAGAATTCAGCTCGTTGACCACTTGGCCACGGAAGCAGCACTGACGTGTGTTATCTCGTATTACATGTTTAATATGTTGTATATGTTTACGCGTATATCGTATCTTGTGCTGACTTTTGGAGCGGGCCCCTAGCGCTCCCAGCGTCGGGATGAAGAACTGGTTGGAATATGATAGAAAACCTCCACGGTGGCTCTTCCTACGTTTCGACCGCTCTTTGAAATTACTCTCATCACATTCTATCCTCCTGGGGTCTGCTGTACAAACAGCCAACAGCTAGAGCGGGAATTCCCTCCGACACCACAGAAGTCTTGAAAGATCAAACAAATTATCTAGAGCTTTTATTGTTATTATATCAGTTTCTTTTGCCATAATGGAGTCCGATCTATATCAAGTCATACACAGCAAACTTTTAAGTTCTCTTCTACAGTATCTCTAGCATCAGGATCCATGTTTTCTGCACGTACTTACTCTACTTCCAAAATGATCACTCTAATGTTTCATATTAATGAAATCTCAGTGAGTTAATTCTGGTCAAAACAAAGTGAGCTACACGTTTTTATGGCAATTGAAATTAGAATATTCGATGTTTCTAACTTGCAGTATTCAGAAACAAGACTTTCTCTTGCTTAGCACCTTATTTTACTATCTTGTAAGTATTGTAACTGCCGACTTCTTTTCGTTCAAATTCTAAATATTAATTCACAACTTCTAGTTTCATAGTATGAAGACAAATGTTAAATTACTGTTATTTTTGTAACATAATTTACTATTTTTGTGCGAAATAAACACATTATACATATATATATATATATATTTATCATTTATCGCTAAAAATCATATTATTCTCTAAAATATAAAACAATTCTCAAGAATTCGCGAGAAAAAAAGCGCGCACACATCATTTCAAAAGTATGCCAAATGCATACAAAACATCTCGCTTTTTAATTTAACAATTAACTACTGATTTATCGTTAAAATACAAAAACTCCTATGCTCATCATGCTTATAACATACAAAAATCTAAATGTTATATCTTAATCTTTGATAAACCAACTGTTTGAAACATTCTTCAAATCACACTTGGGATAAATTTACTTGATTGTTGGGATTTGAACCAACATTGGACACTATTCTATCCAATTCTATTCTGAGAGCTCAAATTCTGTTTGGGCTGGGCGAACACGGCAGCTACAAGAAGCGTGGTTGTCTTTGACTGCAGAATCTTCATTTCTTAAAGGCCAGCTCATTCTGACTTATACATAAACAAATGAATGTGTGGAAGTTTTAGAACTAGCTTCTTTTGAGTGGGATGGCTCAGTCTGTGGACCACACTCAGGAGTTCTTGGGTTCAAATCCCATGGGACCAAATCAGGCTGGGGTTTTCTCAGATTTCCTTCAGTCGCCAAAGTAAATATTGGATCGAATATTTAACACCACATCTCAAAGTTCCACTTTTAGTCTAAAATAATAGTAAAACTGAAAAAGCGATGCTATTGCATTGCCATCTATCTACCTGTAGTTAAAGCAGTACCCTGGATGGCACCTTAACCCCATCTGCCTGTCGCGGAGCTATGTGTTATATGTGGCGTGAGGTGACGAGACTGTGCCATCTGATTACGGATGGTAGTGAACATCCTCCAGTACCATCTACGTGTCGCTAAGTGAAGATAGCATGGTTCAGGGATGAGAACTTGAAAGGCCTCTGTCCAGCACATAATATCGAGGTACCCTACCGAATAGTTCCGTTGCGATATGACAAAGTTGTTAGAGCACCGTGAAATAAAAAAGAATATGTATGTATTTAATGTAATGTAAGGAATGTTTGTAATGTAACGAATATACGTAATGTATGGTAGGTAGGTAGATAGGTTCAGGGTGGGTGGGTAGGTAGGTAGATAGGTAGGTAGGGGGTGGGTGGGTAGGTGGATAGGGGATGGGTGGGTGGCTAGGTAGGGGTGGGTGGGTGTCAAGGTAGGTAGGGGTGGTTAAGTAGGTAGGAGATGAGTGGGTGTAGGTAGGGGGCGAGTGGGTGGCTAGCTAGGTAGGGGTGGGTGGGTAGGTAGGGGGATGGGTAAGTAGGTAGGGGCGGATAGGTAGGGGATGGATGGGTAGGTAGGTAGGGGTGGGTGTGTGGGTGGGTAGGTAGGTAGGTAGAGAGTGGGGGTGGGTGACTGGGTAGGTAGGTATACACTGAAAGAAAGGAACTAACCTCTCTCATAGGAGATGCTGAAAATTATGACCATCTTGATTTAAACTGGAAGTAGCTTCTGATGAAACTTGTGGTCACACACACATACACACACAACAGTAGTGCTTGCTCGGTAATTATGTCATACTGTTTGTAATTTCAGCAATGGTCTGGTGCTTATATCTGTAAATTTGATATATACCTAAACTGGGTTTTCAATAGGATAATAATTCACAGAGATATATCAGTTCTGCGCTCTGCCTGCTCACCAACTTGCTTAGTCAGACCCCGAACCAAATTCAGAGCTTTACCGGCCGAAACATAAACTGGTCACTTAGCCATTTTTATCAAAATCTTCAGTTCACCATACTAGAGTTTTATTTACATATGTTAATTCATTAACCATATTGGCCGTGTGTTAGCTGAGGTCTATAGAAGCTGGTAATTGAGATAGTGTTTGAGATTTATCAATATATTTGTGTCAGATGAGAAAAAATTAATGTGTTCGTCCATCACTTCACTTTAGCACTTTGTAGTTCTGCCGGCACTGAACTTTATTAATTTATCTGAAGGTTCCAATTTTAGCCTACTATAGCAGAATGATGCAATAGCTTTTTATGTAACATATTAATATGCCGATCCCAAAAAAAAGTTGTCCACTTTAAAATAAACACAAAGTTATAAGTAAAATAATATCACCATAACATGCTTCTACACTTTCATAGATCAACTGATAGTATTTTGGCTACGCTCTGTTGCCGTAATCGCCGAATGTGTTTGTACGGCTTGTTTTGTAAGTCATTGCACTCATTATTACACAGTATTAGTGGACACCTGCGCCGGTGGCAAGTTCTTTTTACAATGCAGCTGTGCAATGCTGTTGGAAGTTTCTTTGACACCGAAGCTCAAAGTGTTACATCTGAGTGAATTTAAAAACACTTGCGTTGCAGTGGCTTCTGGGAGTTTCCAGGCACATGATCAACAGGTATAAAAAGAGCAGTTCAGTTTTTCAATGAGAATGCTTCGCATGCAATACTTGAGTGAGTTCAACGGACAGTTCTTAGAGAACCGTATCGCCGCTGCGAAAGAAACTAAGTATACGTTAGAATTTTTACGAAACACAGTTGTTTGTGAACAGATTCTAATTGTAATCAGTTTGTGGAAGAAATAAAAGATCTGTTGTTGAAGAAAAAAAGAGAGTTTTTGTTACAGAAGCTTTTGTCAATATAACTTTTCCTTTAAGAACTTAAGAGAACAACATATCAATGCACTTTTGTGCTAAAATAATCTAGGGTTGCGGCATAAGTCAAAGCAAATATTTTATTTTGTGTCAAATTGTTATTTAAATATAAAGTGGTACGTGCCGGGGGTTAGAGAGGTAGTCCTTACGTATGCTAACGTCAGCTGGGGCTGAATTGGCTTGTAGGAGCCCAGTGAGCAGAATGAAATTAGTTGTCCGACGATCGCCGATTAATTGGATGTAACTCGTGTTGGGCATCTCGTACATAAAAGCAGACTTCTCCGTGAGAGAAGTACCAGAGAAGTTGCAGGGGATTGGCGGAAGCTGTTAAGAATAACGACCTTCCATCCCAAACAGTCTCTAGATAGATAGGTAAAACAGAGGATGAGGAGTACTATTGGAGCATACCCCATCCGACTGCCTTCATGTGACATCCTGACCTTATAGACAATAAAAGATCCATTATGTAGGTAATTTGTGACACATAAGGATATTGTAAGTCTTGTAAGGCTACAGATAACCAGATGTGCACGCGGAGGAAAATAGTGGTGCACATGATATTCAGCGCTTCCACATCGTTGGTTGCGTGCAGCTAATGTTGCATGGTACTCCTACTTTGAGGGCCTTAGAACGGGTATGTAAACTGCACTGAGCAAAAATAATGAAATCAATAGTGTTATTGTCAACTAACTTAATAAATATTGTAACAAATGTCTTTATTGACTGAATGGGCCTTCTATTGTGAGCCTCGAGGATGTCCTACGAGATTCCAGCACGAAGGCTTTGGTCTGCCATACTGCAGAACGAGATTAGGCGTCGGGCAATAAAATTCAGCGAAGGTTTACCATTACATCGGAGCGCCCACGTTAGATCTCTTGCGGATTACAATCCCAGAAACCGCCGCTTCACGATATCGGCTTCGTTGCATGAGGACATCCCCGTTAACGAAGTAGCACCTCCAACAGCTGTTATGGCTAAGTTCCTTAAATTCTTAAATATTAGCTTGGATTTTAAAATTTCAACCCCAATATAAATATTTTGTGAACTAATTTACACCAGCGGTGCACAAGGGCCGTTGCGCCATGACTGGCATCCGTTGAGAAGCAAATTTGGTATCTCCCTTCACTCCCAAGCCTTATTTTCACCCACAAATCCCACATTCCTGTCAGTACGTGGTTAAATGCTAGCAAGTATGGGAATAAGTCTAACACACCGTCGGGCTGCCCTCAACCTGCCAGCTGCTCGTCGTCGTCGTCGTAGCGTAGAGTTCATAGCTGCACCACATCCATGGCTCGCGCACCGCTGCGCGCTAACACTCAGGTAATCACGACTCGGTATAATTCCCAATACAAAACAACCACACTGCAATCTTTCCCCCCTTTTAAAGCTAGAAAATAAACCAGAAAACTTGCTGGAAACTTGTCGAAGATGTTGGAGGCCGAAGAATCGAGCAACATTACGTGAAGGCGAGAAAAGTATGGCTTTCTAAAGGTATCTGTTGCATCGCGCCACTCTTCTCTGTTGTTCACGATCCCAACTGCGATAACTCACATACCAAGATAAACATGAGAACCATTGAATAAGGCATATCACAATATTATATGAAGCACAATTTTGAAGTGTTCATCAATGTCCCTACTTTTCATACCCTCTCCTATTAGGGATATCCACATTTTCCACATGCACTGGTATTCTCATAAAAAAAATAGTTTCCATGACTTTTGCCCCAACCCTCGTACATACTTGGTAATTCTTATATTCTCCCAAAATAATAATATTCTAAAAGGAAATGTTATTGTACATTGTCTGTAGCTCTAACTGTGCATTGTCTTTGGCTTCCTAAATTGTTATTTTAATCGCTGAAACAAAATGGGCCGGTGTAATTTAGAAAAATATCACTATTGTTCAGTTACCTTGTCCGTAAAGAGAAGAAAGGAGGAGCCCGAATAATGCAAGACACGGGGACTGGATGGCGCAAACGTGATGCGGGTAATCAGCAGAAACGCCCTTCGTGAATTTTCGTCCTATCTTGAAGGCGCGTGTCGGTTGGTGCAAGCGAATTACACTTCAGCTTTTACTAGAAGTCAAACGTTTTATGCTGTAAACACTTCCCACAGTTTCGTTTAATGAAATTTCATCAAAATTCATGAAATTCATGGGATTGTTTACGAGTACACCTGCCAACGCAGTTGCTACCAGGAGGTCGCCATACACGCCCTTATTTGCTAGATAGCGTGTTATTCGCTGAATACTCTTTGAACTTTGCCAAGCCCACTTAAATACATGTTAATGTTAATATTTTGGGATTTCATTTTTAACATATGGATGAAATTAGAGGATCGGGCAGCTATGTAATTGCACACTACGAAACGACCAGGGGTAGACCCTGGCTCTCATAACAGTTTATAGCATGATAAAGTTCGTTAACACAAAATAACTTTACTTGCTATCTGAACTTCATTTCATTCGCTACTTTCATTTTTCCTGGAGACAAATTAATCCTTTATAGCGCATTTATTGCCTAATATTGTAACATACAACCTGATAAAATTCACAGAAGACTGGTATCACATTAAATTCCATGTCACGCTAGTCCATAATATAAAGCAATTTTTTTTTATATTTATCATAACTAATCGCACCAGATGTTACAAATTCATCTAACAAGGCTCGAACCTCAAATGGGATTTTAAAGTTACTGCGTGAATCAGATGTAAAATTATAAACATTAGTGATGAAACTATAACACTATTTCTTGCTACCAGTAATATTGCTGAGCACCGATACTTAATAGATTATCTTTTTAATAAAAAATAAACTGTAAAGCTTGTTCACAGAATTACGGTCTTATTATTAGTTTTTTGGTATAAATGCATGCAACTAATTTGGAGAACACCTTGCGCTATTTCAATTTTTGTGTTGAAGCTATATAACTGATATAATGTCGTGGCACCATGTTTGACAGCAGCTGAAAAGTACATTATTTTTCAATAGAAATTTAGTAACTTCACTTGGTCCATGAATATATCGCTTCTTTAATGTTGTTCTACTGCACGATTTTTCGCACTTTTTACACTAACTTAACTCCATGGCACGACAGCTCACGGGGAGCCTTGGCCTACCGCCCGGCCGCTGCGTCCCCCATCTCGGTCCACTACAGACGTCATGGATGGGGTGCAGTA
Source organism: Hymenopus coronatus (assembly GCA_030762935.1). Classification (NCBI taxonomy): domain Eukaryota; kingdom Metazoa; phylum Arthropoda; class Insecta; order Mantodea; family Hymenopodidae; genus Hymenopus; species Hymenopus coronatus. The sequence goes on along the minus strand of CM060896.1, from coordinate 73,980,113 downwards.
TTGGAGGGTGAGACGTGGTCAGCGCCTCGAGCCCCTCCCGGCCGGTTAATGCGGTCCTCACGACCTGGAGCCGCTACTTCTCCATCAAGTAGCTCCTCAATTGGCCCCCCAGGGACCTCACGAGGCTGAGTGCACCCCGGTCCAGGTCTCCCAGCGCGGGAAAAATCCCCACGCCGGTACTGGGGATCGAACCCAGGTCTCCCGCTTGGTAGGCAGCTGCGCTACCACCGCGCTAAGGAGACGACCACTTTTTACACTACTCTGTTGCTATTAGCATCATACTTCACTCATATGTTATTCAATATTACTGCTGTATATAGGTAAAACAAAAGTATTTTTGAAAATTATTCATAGGATGTATCTTTAAACTATGTCCGTGACTCAAGTTTGACATAAGTAAATACAAACCAACAGTTGAAATAAAAAAACATATTCTGAAATTCGCAGTATTATCCTAACCCTTAAAATGCTGATTTGTTTTAACTATACTCACTGATTTTGCTTAACGGGGCAGTAACTAAAATGGCTGAGCGTGAGAATCATGATCTGCTTCATTCACAACTCAGTCATCCCTGCATGTTGCATGTTACTCTTTTCCTTATTGTTTGACACATTTCCATTTAGTCATAGTAGTCTATGGAATGTTATTTTTTTTAGCCACAGCAAACCCATACAATATCTGTCTAGAACAATCCTTTGGAGACACCTATGGGATAATAACGTGATATTTATCATTTCTTATCTAGCATTAAGTTAAATGCAATAACTTTCAATAATGCAAAACTAAACTTTTTAAAAATATCGAAAGGAATTAAGGTTTATTTCAAAGAATAAGTGATGCCAACATTGTAAGTGATATCATATTTACCATAAAAGTTAAGCTAAAATCAGAAAACAATATAGCACAATTTCCTTAGGAACATAATTTATTTAGGAATTAATGAAGTTTGAATTTAGGTTGATTTAAAATACAATAAATTTAAAGGAATCTATTGAATTTTGATAACGGAAAGTGAAAAGGATTAAGCTGAAGGGTATAATAACACGTTCAGCAATGTTTGGTAAAATGACATCCTTTCCAAAAAATTATAAAATAAATGAACGTGACTGGTCGATATCCGAGACATTGATAAACGTTATTGGTCAATATCGAGTACTAGACAAGTTAATACACTAATGATTTATAAATTGGGAGGTGTCTATTTGAATTCTGAAGCACTAAGGACAATCCTTATAGATCTACCCAAAGACTCTCAATGGTAATGCTATGTAATCCCACTGATTTATCCACCAGTATTATAAAAAAAAGGGTAGCAATGTGGTACATTTTTATTTTCTTTACCACTATGGAGTAACTAGAGAAGGTGTTGCATTCCATTCAAAAACGTGATACTGAGCTCAGATTTAACTGGAAAAACACATTATAGAGTCCCCTGAATAAAAAAGTTAAGATAAAAGTATTTAGAAACGTCATGAGTCCGCGTGAATAGCATAGTTCGAAAACCAAAGCTTGGTTGTCAAACTTCGAATTTAAGTTCACCCTCTTCGAAGGAAAATTCAAGCTACACATTGTGTTTATCATAGAAGCATCTTAAACATATGAAATTTTAATCAAAATCGTTAGGGCCATATTTGATAAAATCAAACAAAATGTACCATGTGAAGTGTAGTTCTTTTTTAAATCTTTGTGTCACATCCTTGGAAGATGTAGAACTTAAATATCAAGTTTGAAACTTTTTGAACTTCACTTTTTGGAGTTATGTTGCTCACATACAGTCACATGGACATTTTTATGAAAAAATATATATTTATATATAATTCAGGGGACTAAACATATATTTCCGCTGAAATCTCGAAGACGAATTTTTGAGTGGAATACAATAATTCCTCTGCCATCCATAATGGATAAAGTAAACATGTGTTAACTCCAGATTATAAATGCAATCGCGAAATCAAAATCGGCACCAAACTTCAATCACAAATTTACCAATCTAATTCAAAACCAGAAATCTGTAGTTCGTGTTGTTTCCGGTATCACGGAAAAAAAGTGTATATATGTTTCGTGATATGCCACGCTTAAAGTTTGTAGAGTTATAAGTTAATGAATGAATCACTTAATGTGAGGGAGGTGGATCAAACTGTATCAAAGCCACCGTTATCTAAACTACTGAAATAAACAAGCAAGAACACTGTTTTAATTTAAAGATAATTATTATATCCAACAAGTTCTTTTGTATTTGTTATTGCTATTATCTTCAAATTCATTTTTACTTCTTTCAAAGCTCTGTTCCAGGAGTTTTTCTATAGACGTGTTGTTTGTGCAAGAATAAGAGTATAACTATATAATAGTCACTAATGATCCACATTTACACCATTATTACACTTCTATTTAAATATTTTAACATGCCATCTAGTGTTTGTAGGCATTAAGCAGTTACAGTTTCTGTTCATCTTTTCAGAGAGGAGGTATAGAACATATAAATCCTTTAGTATCTAATTATTTATTATATTATATTTGTCCTATTTTTTCTTTAATTTATCTTTAATTTTATGAAGATTGATACCTTATGTAAGAGGATTATATACTTTTAATTTGGATATATTATACTGCCATGAAAATTCCAAAATTCTTAAAACATTCTAAAAAAAACAAAAAAAAAAAAACATTGAGACAAAGAAAACGATAGTCTAGATAGCGGAACTAATACAGAATAAGCCGGAAAAAAGTTTAAATGAAACTTTGATCTCTTATAAGGAGTTTGTAGCTTTCTTAAGAAGCTACAGTAGAAGTACCGGGTGTTCAAATTTATTCGGCATTTACCGAGACAGAAATTGAAATGACCTCACTGATAGAGCGAATCTCTAATGTAGCTAAATAAATCTGGGAATCTGCTGAAGAGGTCGCTTAGTGGTACTAGAAAGCAAGAGAAACAGATATGGAATTTGGTAGTCTGAACGTGAGTTATTTCTGTGTTGTGGATATATCAACACCTTCTGCGATCTGAACATGAGTTGCATCTAGGAGCTATCATGTTTGTAGCAGTGGTTCTCGCGGGCTGAATGTACATAGTATATAGAGAAGGTATTGTATTCTACCCAAAAATTCGGTACCTAGATTTCACCTTAAATGCATGTTTTGAATAAAAAAAAACATTTTTAGAAAAAGGGCAGTGTGTGTGTGTGTGTGTGTGTGTGTGTGTGTGTGTGAGTGTCTGTGGACAGCATATCTCAAAAACGAAAAGGTCGTTAAATACCAAAATGGAATTTATGTTTAGGATCTTCCAAGTATTGACACAAAGATTTTAAAAAAAAATCCCCCACAACAAATTTCCATTACATGAACCATTTTTGAAAAGTTTGTTTTTCTCAAAAATGTCTTGACGATTTTGATTAAAATACCGTATATAAAATACATTTACATCAAAAATAAAATTATATTTTGAATCCTCTGAGGATAGCATCAGAGGACCTATTCTGGATTAGTTTTGCAGAATTTGGCATAACGTAAGAGATAGACAAAAGATTAATTCACAAAATTGTAGATCTCGTAACAACACATAATCTATGTTATGTACTGCTTTCAGATTTAAATTACCTAACTTTCTCAATGCAAATGAACCGAATCTCAATTATTTCACATAGCGACGAACTTTTAAAATATTTGACTATCGCTTTAGCATAATGTTTCCCCCTATTTCCCTTCTACTTACAATGAAGCAAGTAAAAATACCAACTATTCTAATATTTATATTGATTAGCATGACACTGATAAAGGGCTAGTCTTTTGTACGAATAGTTTGTATATGGGACAGCTAGAGAAAGTTATGTGAATAGAACACACCAGATTTTTTTTGTTTAAATAGGTAATACTACATCAACGTACTTATAAACTCTTTTTATTCAGAAAAACCGCAAGAAATTCTTGTACACAGCGAACAGTATCAAAATGCAGTGTTTCTTGAATAATTCAATTATTAGGTCGAAAATAGCTTTCGATCATGAAAATACGATGCTCCTTTCCACTGCATTAAAATTGACAGTTTGCATGGACGAGGTGCCGTGTATGTAGACCCGCCAAAGATGGCATACGGATAGCATAGGAAGTACGGGGGCCTCTACTTATATTTTGAGCCTTGGCAACCCTGATTGCTGTAGAATACATCTTATGTTTCCACTGGTAAGTTTGACATTGTAGATCTTAACCTACTTCATATTGTTTATCAATAGGACATTATTTGTGTTGCTTAGTGACTTTAAAATTGTCTCACCGAAAAGATGGAATTATCTCGATAAAATGTTCGTGGGATGACTTAATGCTTTTCGATGTGGATTATCAAGACAAGAATACATTGATCAACTTGGTACTACACCTGACGATGAAGCTCCATCTTTTGCCTCTGTGAAACGCTGGTATAACGAGTTTAATTGTGTTCGCCGTTCTCTCACTGAAGAAATTTCAGTTGTGCCAGAAAACATTGATGATGCTGCAAAAACTGATAGCGCAAGATAGTCATGTCACATACTGTGAGATAAATGCAGCCCTAGGCATTAGTTGCACCAGCACGTATAAAATACTGCATAATCATCTAGCCATGAAAAAGGTTTGCTCTCAATGGATCCCACACAGTTTGTCGCTATTTCAAAAGGACAGTCGTGTGGATTGGTGCACACAAATGATCAAGAAATACAATAGTGGGGCTTTCAAATATGTATATAACATTGTCAGGTGACAATTATGGATCTATACATATGAGTCGGAACGTAAACAGCAGTCGACTGTATGGGTGCTTAAGATGAACCAAATCCAATATAGATTGTTCGCACTCGAAACAAATGGTCGCCTGTTTTTTTTTTCTCAGAAAAGCTGGTCATATGGCAACATTGCCTTTAGAGAAACGTAAAAAGATCAATTCTTAATATTACACAACCATTTTTTTGCCGGAAGTCTTCACTGAAATAAGGAAAACAAACAAGAGCCTTCACATCCTTCTTCATCAAGACAATGCGAGCGCTTACACAGTTCGTTTAATTGTCGGCTATTTGAACACTCAAAAAACCGAATTGACCTGTCGTACAGTCCTGATTCGGCATCCAATGACTTCTTATTGTTCCCGAATATATGGACAACATTTTAGTCGGCAAAAGAAACTGTTAATGCGTTCAAAAACCATGTTTTTCAGGTGTCTTATGTAGATTGGAAAAAATGCTATGACAAATGTTCGAACGCTTGCAGAAGAGTATTGATCATAAAGAGGAATATTTCGAGAAACAATAAAAGAATGTTTAATGATAAATTACTTCTTTTTATTATTAAGCTAAAAAATCATGTCCTGACTATAGCCGTAGTGAAGTCTCGGGGCTTGCGGAAAAACAGGAAAACATAGAGTAAGAGGAGATAGAGAAACCTTCCGCTTGGTGACGCACTGGTTGGCCGCTAGATTGACACCTAGAAGGACTTGCTGACTATCACTAATGTCATTATTTCAAATTCTTTGGCGGTAAATTCGATAAATTTTATGACTTGGTGTAAGAAGTTACGCTTTGCCCTCTATTAGTGAAATTTTGTTCAACACGACTCTGAATTGGTAATCATATATTCAGTTATTTGAAATGTTCCTCATAAATCTACATACTCAAAATTCCACCATATTTACGCCCGCTAAGTCATTACTTCCTCTTATGGTGGCATCTATGAGTGACAAACAACCCATAGATGGTACCACAAACTACCTGCTTGTACCATGTGCGCATAATGACGAAATCGCAAATTAGAAAATCCACTCAACCTAAGAAAATCCTGCTAGCTGTTCCAAAATGTGCCGTCCTTACCCCGATCAAATTTTAAGATACACTCGAGCACATTTTTCAAAAAATAAAAAATGGAGTTCTATTTCTGGACGCTCATTAACTGTTGTGGTTCTCAGCGTCCCTTTCTATACTGGGCGTGAAAGACCGTTTAATTTTGCTCAGAGGCCTCTGTATCAGGCTTGAGGTTCTTTTACGTGCCGTAAATCTACGACACGGGACCAACGGCTTTACTTCCCTTCCGAAGGAAGACATGCTAGGGATTTTTACACCCAAAAAAATCCATCCGGGTTTGAACCTGCGACCTTGGGTATATGAAGTTAGCATGGTAGCCATTACACCATGGAGCTCGACAGCACATTTTTCAGCCAATATACGATTTCATTGATGCCTAATCACCAATCAAAATATAGTTAAAAATTGGTGTTCAAAAACCAATAAGTAGTAGTTCAATTCTGTAATATCTGTTTGTTAACGAATATATGTCAAGTAAACCTATTCTAATGCACATTTTTGGTCAATGTTAGGGTTTGGTACAAACTGTGAAAATGAAGATTTTGGTGAAATGCGAATGCAAAATATAAAAACTTGCAACATTTAACGGTGTATAACCAAAAAGAAACAAAACGATTTTATGGTAACCATTTTCAGACTTTTAGTGATTATACTAAAAATACAAACGATCTACATCTTTACGCATTGTATTTATCTAAAGGTATCCTCCTCCTGCTTACAATTTTTGCCTACACTCCCACGTGCATAGCAGATACAGAGGATATTATATGCCACCCAAAAATTAGATACCGAGATTTCACCAAAAATATCCGTTTGAGGTTCCCTGAATCCGAAAAAGACATGTTTTAGAAAATAAAGTCCACGTGTATGACAGTGAACAGCATAATTGATAAACGAAAACTGGGTTAACTGCCAAATTTGGGTTTAAGTTCAGCATCTTTCAAGACTGCGAGATGGAGATTTTCAAGAAAATCCCCCCACCTCTTAGCTACCCTTTACATGAAAGTATTTTCGGAATTTTTGATTCTCTAAAAATAGTTCTAAGGATTTTGATTGAAATACTATATGCCTAAGATAATTCATCACAAATGAAATATATATCATGACTTTCTGGGAGTATCTTCTAAAGTGTTCTTCACAGTGAATGACACTCACATAACTGACAAACTTTAAGAGATAGACAAAATCAATCTACACAAGATGTATATCTCATCAAAACACGTTTTTAATATGAAAATAATTTTCATGAAGCTAACCATTTATGAGAAATCTGTTGTTGTTGTTTCAATTCTCAAATAATTATAATTCCCTCTAATGGTAAGTTGTTATTTACTTAAACTCAACCTGATATTTAAAGAAAAGAAATTTGAATTCAATCACTTAGACAAGGGCTCTTAAAAGGTTTGACTTTCCATTTAGCATAGAGTACTCCTGTATTCCCCTTATACTTATAAGGAAATAACAATAAGACCATTTATGTTAATATCAATTTTTATGAAGTAGGATAAGAATAAGGTTCTTTAAGAATAATCTGTTAGAGAATAGGCAGATAAAGTCATGGTGAATGTAAAGTAGATTTTCTAAGATAATTTAATTGAGCGTTTATTTATGCTTGTCTTTACGTAATATTTCTTTATCATCCTCGTGTTTTGAAATAATGTGATGATGGCCAACATTCGTTAACCTCATATTCCATTAACCAATGACAGATAGAATATGCTAGAGAGGTAGCCAATCGGAGACGTGCTACACTTGATCCACTTTCGAGTAGTATGTCACCAAAATACTTCATCATAGTTCACTTGCTTTTATTTTCTCTACACGTACTATGTACATAGTGTATAGAGAAAGTATTGCACCAAAAAATTCGATACTAAGATTTCACCAGAAATACATGTTTTGGGTCACCCTGAATCCAAAAAAAGCATTTTAGTGAAAAGGTCCATACGTGTGTGTGACTGTGAACAGCATAGATCAAAAACCAAAAGGCCGTTAAATACTAAACTTGGTATTTAAGTTTGGTATCTTGCAAGGACGCAACACAAAGATTTTCAAGAAAACCCCCACCCCCAATTATCCTTTACATGGACAAATGTTAGAAAATTTTGATTTTCTCAAAAATGACACTAACTATTTTCATTAAAATATCGTATATTAAAGATATTTACCTTACAAATAATATGTATATCTTGAATGTTCTGGGAATAGCCTCTGAATACTTCTTTATTCTGGATGAATTTTACGAGATTTTGCATTAAAACATACAATTTATGTTATATAATTTTGTTCGTGGAGTTGATCGTTTTTGAGATATTTCTTGTTTTTGGTTTCAGCGTTGAAAAACTTGTACTTTTCTCTTACAGGAATTTGTCAACTCATGTCTATACAAACAACTGAATTCGGTCAATAATTTTTTTAATTATTAGTCCTAATTTAATTAGAATTTTATTAGGATGGGATGGCTTAGGTTTAGTTTCTTATTGTTTAGTTATTTATTATCAGAATGTAAAGTCTTATAATGCTGGAATACTAACTGCTTTATCTAATCGGGTAGGAGATGTTACTTTATTAATGGCTATTGCATGAATAATACATTTTGGAAGATGAAATTATGCTAGAGCTTTTAGCTATCACTTTGTCCCATGATACTCCCATATTTCACTTCTACTTACAAGGAAGCAAGTAATAAGATTATTTCTGCTAATTTTTTCTCGATTAGATGAAGTAAATAGAAGAATAAGCTAATTAACAACAATTTGTTGTGGAGATTTAGAGAATGGAACACACCAGATTTTTCATTTATAGGATAGCACTGAGAGAGTGTAGACCATTATGTAACAACACAAAATATGTTACTGACAAAAATGGCTACCGTTAAACTAAAGTTCATAATAAACAGTGTTCGTGTTGTTATCAAGCCAAAAAACGCTTGTGCTATTAGTTTTCAGATTTGTTTTGTATTTTAACGTCCTTTACCTTCTTTAAACTTGTTATTTATTTTTTATTTAGGTTTAAAATTCTTCTTCTATAAGTTTTATTTCTTTTCATAAATATACATAAACATTTACAATAACACAAACACCTATGCTCAAGGCTTGACTCAAACCTACTATCCTGCGCTACGAAGCACCAAAGCACTTTGGCGAGCGCGGCCATGGGAACCGGCATAAAAAGTCCCTTTCTCTAGCCGGGGAATCGAACACGGGACCCCTTGCACTGCAGGCAGGTGCTCTACCAGTCGAATGTGAGGTAGATAGGCTACCAGCACACTACCCAGGTGGGCTTTTCAGACAATTTAATTTGGGTTTTAAAAATCACTTTTTCATGTGATTATTGTGAAAAGCATTCCTTAATCTCAATTAAATTGTTGCAAACGTAGTTGGTAATTTAAAGCACACTAATAGCTTAAGTTTTCCAACAATTTCTATGAATCGTAGGCTGGAAATTCACGAAATGTCCCTTAAATTTGTTTAAAAATCAACATGTAAAACTTTTATTCACTATGGAGTAAAAATAACACAGCACCTGTATTCATATGTTAATACTTAACCGTATATGTTGCTCAGAGAAATACTTTAAAAGCAAACATGATTGCCAGAGATGATGACGCAAACATGTCTGGATAATGAAAGTTGGTTAACTAAAGTTAATATTTGGGCAAGTCCGTAAACATCTTAGTGGGTAGAGTTATCCGTCTTCTTGTTCGGATGGAACAATGGCTAGTCTTGCAACCTGCCCACTCAAAGGTGATTTCTACCTCCCTCGCTACCAAATCAAGCTTCAACATAAAGGTTAAATCCTATATGTTGAACATATATGTATGGCAACAGACGCTAAATGGTATCTGCTTACAAGGAAATATGCAAATTTATTGTTAGAAACATCCTTAAATATTAGCGATATTGTCTCTACAGGCTTCGACTGTAGGTAACAGATAACTTCGGCAAAGAAAGATTTTGTACCAATGGAATGCTTGTCCTAAACAGGTAACAGATAAAAAACGAGAATTTTAGAAACGAATTTTTACTTTCTCTAGCCCCATATGTACAACGTACATAGGGATAGAGGAGGTATTGTAATGCAACCAAAAATTCGATACTGAGATTTCACCCGAAATGTATGTTTTGGGGTCCCCTGAGTCCGAAAAAAGCAGTTTTAAAAAAGGTCCGTGTGTGTGTCTGTGGACAGCATAGCCCCAAAACGAAAATACCGCTAAATACCAAACTTAGTATTTAGGTTTAGTATTTTCCAGGGATGCGACACTAAGGTTTTCAAAAAAATCCCCCTATTAGAAACTACCCTTTACATGGAAAAAATTTCGAACATTTTTATTTTATTAAACTTGGCTCTAATGATTTTGATTAAAATCCTGTATATTAAAGCTATTTATGTCCGAAATAAAATGTATATATCGAATTTTTGGGGAATAACCTCTGAACATCTCTTTATTCTGGATGAATTTTGCTGAATTGCTAAACCGTAAGAGATATAAAAAAACTCACTACACAAAAAATGTACATCACGACAAAACATACAGCTTATGTCCTTCATGTTTTTGTTGTGGAGGTGACCGTTTCCGAGATATTCCTTGTTATTGGTTTCAATTGTGAAGTACTTACTTTTCTCAGACAAGAAGTGTCCGTTTTTCTTTTGTTCTACTCCTGGCCAAGCAAAGAAGTGATTTGCAATGACAATCACATAACGATAGCTTTTAAAACATTTGTCAATCACTTTATCATAGCGCATTCCCTTATTCTCTTCTACTTATAAGGAACTAAGTAATAAGCAAAAAGTTATCTCGATTATCATTGTGTACAAAGAATATTAATCTTTTGTAGGAGGTTTGTAGAGAAAGTCATGTGAGTGTAACACATCAGATTTTTATTTATAGATTTACAAACAGCATTGGTTCAGACTGGTGCTACCATCTGCCAATATTGATAGATGCCTAACGCTATTTGGCCCATTTCTAGACGATGGCCTTCTACAGTCTATGGATAGCACTACTCAGAACATATTTTTGACGATAGATTTCGGTTAGTTGAAGTATCCGATACGTCCGTTCTCCCCAAATAACAAACATTCAAATTCATAACTGCAAATTATTGCTAGTAATATATCTTTTTTGAGTAGAGGTTAATCGCTCCTTGATTTTTATCATCAAGTAGGGATTTGGTGTTTACTTCCATGTTTATCTTTTTGTAATGTTTGATTTGTTTCTTAACTTGCTGAATAATACTTAATTCATTATAAGTATTTTCAGCAGGAGGAAGATTTTAATATTCAATCACGACAGAATTGTATATATTGGACAATGACGAGGATAAAGCAGAGAAAGTCTAAGGCCATAAGAGAGAGAAAAAATTATTCCCAAATTTTGGACGAAGACAACATTTATAAACTTACTTTAACTGATATTTCATGGGTAGCTTTTCAAATTCGAATGAGTTTTAATTAGTTTCATGCATGTTCCGCTTTTATTTATGAACTCTTATATGACCTTAATTTCGTTTTAAGCATTGAGAGATTCTAAATTTCATTTCAATTGGCTTTTATGTCTTCAGGTTATTGAGGTTTAAAATAGATTTTATTATCCTATGTATCATTATTAACATGTACAAATTATCTTTTAGAATAGTTGGATGAAAATGCTGAGAACAACTAAAATACTGTAATTTTAAAATTAAAATACTAAACATTAAATTTTTACCCTATTACAAACAATAATAAACGAAATTTGAAGTCACATTCTTTGATTCCTTTAGACACCAAACAAGGTATTGAATAGAATCATATTCTAGAGGACACAAATTCAGGGATTTGAATCTGAAGGTTACCATCCTCGCCGACGGTTTTACTCGGCTTCTAGATTTGGCCAATTTGATCCGCGAATTTTCCTATCATTGCTTTCATCCTACGTTTCATTATTTTCTGCTTCACCGTCACACCAGGCATTGGTCTGACCACCCATTTTGTTGATCTCTGTTTCAAAGTTCTCTTGCTCGTGGCAGACTACTGACAGAAGTTAGATCCTTGGGAATATAGGTCCTACAAAAAGGAGGATAGTTCAAGATTTCTTTAATCCTAAATTATGTTTCCCGAGATCTTCCAACGAAGCAGAAAAAGGAAAATTGGAATAAGCTATGTTGTTCTTCTACCTTTGGACAGAAAACTATTATTGGTTGAAATAAAAGTAGTAGGAAGTAGAAATGTATTAGTGCTGACCATAATCTATAATTATTACATTTAACAGAATTAAACTGTAATCTTAAAATATCAAAAATTATTTATTATATTATATTTGTCCTATTTTTTCTTTATTTTTATCTTTGATTTTATGAAGTTTAATACCGAAATCTGTTAAAGCAAGTGTCATAAAATAAATCCATCAAAAAATTGGTACTATTGCATACTATAGCAAATAGCTTTTGGTAGACTGCCTCTGCAGTCAAGTGGTCAGCGTTTTGGCCTCTCAACCAGAGGTCGCAGGTTCGATTCCCGGCTGGGCCAGGACACTTTTTCTTTAATTAGAATCGCTCTCTATCCCCCCATAGAGCCTGGAAGTATGAATATGGGAGTGAAGTTGTTTGTTCAATAGTAGAAATACAGAAAAAATCAATGTTAAGAAACACTGCAGTTCAGCAAGATAATGCAAGAAGCTGTTTCTCAAGTCAGAGACTCCTATATGACTATAGAAGTTAAAGAGGGTCATATAAATGAATCAAATTAAAAAAAAACAGAAAAAAACGTTTATGAATTACATTCACATAACTTTTTCTACCTGTTCTGCACACACTCCATTCTTAAAGATTCTTTTATCTATGTAAAGCTAATGCTGTTAGTATTAGTTAGCAGAAAGGCTCTTATCACTGGCTTCCTTCTAAGTAGAAGAGAAATAAGGGAACACACTAGACCAAAGTGACAGTAAAATATTTTGAAAGCTGGTGGCTAAGTAAAAATTGAAGATCCAATCGCTTTGCACCTCCAGCGTAAAACAAAATAGAAATGAAAAGAAAAATGAGTACCCGTTTGAGAAAAGTAGCGTAGTTTAAAATCGAAACAAATAACAAAAGTATCTCGGAAACAGCCAACTCTTAAAAAATGTATTGACTTAAATTATGTGTTTTAATGATACCTAATTTTTGTGTAGGAAATTCTTGTCGATCTCTTACAGTTCACCACTAATGTAAAATTCCTTAGAATGGAGAGGTTTTCAGAGATTATTCCCATAAAATTCAAGATGCTTTATTTGTAATGTAAATATATTTAATATATGGTATTTTAATCAAAATCGTTAGTCATTTTTGGGAAATACAAAATTTCCCATGTAAAGGTTAGTTTAGGGTCGGGAGATTTTCTTTAAAATCTTCGTGTCGCATCCTTGGTATATATAATTTACTGCCAAGTTTGATATTTAACGGTATTTTTAATTTTGAGCTATGCTGTCCACACACACAGACTGATATTTTTTTAAACATGATATTGGACTAAGAAAACCACAAAACATATTTCAGGTGAAATCTTCACATCGAATTTTGGGGGAATAGAATATCTGCTATACATAATAGTTGTTGAGGAAGAATAGTTATATATTGTGGAAGTGAACCATAGATGACTAAATACAAAATTTGAAGATGAAAAGAAAATGCTGCCGTGAAATCTAATTGTATAGCTTCCCTGAATGAATCATTTCATTCTTTCTTTTCCTGTTCTCATCAGAGCTAATTTTTCCTTGAGAACTTATGACTGTGAAACAGTAATTCACTGATTCTGATTTATGTTCAGCATTTTGGCTTACGCAATAATGGCTGAGTGTCCATAATTCACTGCATATTGCTTGCGAAAGAAACGAAGAAAGCAGCAATAAAGTACTTGTAATTCAGACTCAGGTTGATCAGACTGAAGATCACATTTTGATGTACACAGAAAGAGATTCACTCTCACACCTTTAAAAATATGATCATGGTACTCTCCTAGGACCCTACAGGGACGTTAAACTATATTAAACGTTCTCCAAAACACTCCCTGGAACAATTGGAAGCCCCCATAACCACATGGCCGGAGGAAACGCGGAAATGAGTAAGAAACGGGTGCAATCAGTCAAATCAGACGGATGGGACGTGACGTTTCAGACAGGAAGGATATAAGTCGCCCTTGGGGTATGGCAGTGACTTCACTGTTGTGCGTTAATGAAAAGCTCTAGGTGAAGACACTCTTTGAGTTATGGTCGACACAGAGATGATTGAATACGTCATCTGCTCCACCCTGTAATCAAAGTGCATTTACGCCTTCCTGAGGTCGTAAATTGGTGTAGGATCAAAGGACGATCTTCCAACGCTTTGATGGGTAATAGCTGGGTGTGATGCAAAATCCAGAGAGCGGATTTTCATTGTAGCCAAAATTTTGTATTCTATGGTTCCAGAGAAAGTACTTAAGCGGTTACATAGCAACGTCTAACTAATTTTCTCAGGATCTCGAATACGTTTTCACTCCTAGCATAAAAGCCTTCCTTAGCTAGATATATTCTAATGGTTACCTGAATCCCAAGTTGAAACCATGTCTATATCAGATAAATTCTCCGACCAATTTTTGTACTAATTGTTTACTTTCTCGCACGAACTATGTACATAACGTATAGAGTAAGTATTGTATTGCACCCAAAAATTCGAGTACGAGGTTTCTCCGAAAACATGTTTTTGAAATCCTCTGAGCCCAAAAAATTATTTTTTAAAAAAAAAGGTTAGTGTGTGTGTGTGTCTGTTTGTATGTGTATATGTGTGTGAGTGTGTGGACGCATTGTTCAAAAACGAAAAGTCCATTAAATACCACACACGGTAGTTAAATTTGGTATCTCTGAAAGATGTGACATGAAGATTTACAAGAAAGTATCCCCAACCGCAACTACCCTTTATATGGAACAATTTTTTGAAAATTTTGATATTCTCAAAAATAGCTCTAACAATTTTGATCCAAATATCATATATTAAAGACATGTACATGGTAAATAAAATGTATGTATATCTTGAATTTTCTGGGAAAAACCTCTGAAGATCTATTTATTCTGGATGACTTTTTGCATAATTGCTAAACCGTAAGAGATACACAAAAACTTGCTACTCAAAATATGTATATCTCGCTAAAACACACAATAATTTTATGTCATATCCTTTTCGTTTTTTTTGTTTCTTTGTTTGTTTGTTCTGCTGAGTGTGTCTGATATATTCCTTGTTATTAATGTCAGATTTAAAATACTTATACTTTTCTATATTAAAATTTGTCAATTCCTAGTCATACAAACCAGGAAATTCAATCTCATAGCAACCAGCTTTTAAAATATTTGAAAATTGCTTAATTCTATGGTACCCCTTTATTTTCCTTCTACTTATAATAAAACAAGTAATAAGACAGTTTCTGCTAATTTTACCTGGATTAGCATGAAGTAGATAGAAGAATAAGCTTTTTAACAATAATTTGTAACAGATGTAGAGAAAATCATGTGAATGGAACACATCAGATTTTTTAATAAGATTGGATATGAACATTTGGGTTTCTGTTTTAATTCTAACAGCAGTGCTAAAAGCTGGTTGGGAACTTTAATCAAAGTTTTAATGTAGCGTGTAATATTAATGTTTCTACTCTTTTTCTTGTTCTACATGGGTATTTTGGGAAAAATATTAAAGATTATTAAAATAAATTTTATCAGAACTAATGAGAAAATTCTTCACTTGCTTACCCTCTTCATATAGTGGACTTAAACCCCCAGGACTTGCATCTGACCCCAGGCATGTGTTGCATGTTGTAGAACAAAAATACTATGAAACAGGTTAAGTATTCTGGGATGGGGGATAAGCCCAATACTCGGAATGAAAGCTAGGAATGACATAGATTATATAAATGAAGGCTAAATGGATGACAGCATAGATAATCATGGGGCAATTGTTAAAATGAATGGCGGGGGAAACAAGAGGACATGAAGAAAACCCGTCCAGACGCCACAGATCCTATACTACCAAAAATAAAAACCGTAAATGTTGCTTATTTTAAATTGGGGTAGAATAGTTAGTAACTATTATGAGAATTTTCAGATAATATACATATTTTAAAAACCACACCGATGATTTTTCTGAATGCATAAATTGTTTAATGAGTCAAATTAAAACGTAAATGCACTGCTAAATAGTATTTAATTATTTAATTTAATATTTTTGTAGTTAAGTATTTATTTAATTAAATGTTCATTTTAAATAATGTAATAAATTCAGACACAGAATAAACTAGAGATATAAATGATCAATATAAACAACTGTTTGATACATTATTTTATTTTGCCATAAATTGTCTGTTATTTGTCCGAATGGTTTGAACATATAAGCTTGCAACCTCTACCAACTGTACGTGTGGCAGTATGAGTGGGTTGAGGGGGCGGGGGGGATGGAATGGATGGATGGAAACCGTGTTATAGCGTCTTTCATGAAATGCGTTTTTGCCCATAGCAGCTATACTAAGATGCACCCAATCTTAACATCCGCCCACGTTTGCGAAACAAATATTTAGACCCATTTCATCGTGAACTAATCACGATGATCACTTTTAAATTTGACGTGTTAATGTAGACTGAAACTGGCTTTAGAAAAATAACTGTAGAATTTATGACACTGTGTTCTTAGAGAATATTGCTACTTGATCTCGAAATCATAACTTGAATAATTCAGTGGTTTTGATTTAGTGTTTAAGGTCAATGTGGTGCTACCATTCAGTCTGAGTAAAAAGTGGGGCGGACACACGTAAAATCAAGGGTGATTGGCATGCAACGGAATTTTTGTAACATTTTAGGCCCACATATTTTGGGTTTTAATAATAGTAATAATAATATAATGAATATGGTAATAAATCAATTCTTAGTTTATTATTATTATTATTATTATTATTATTATCGATTTAATTCAGTGGATTCTTTAAACTTAAAGTGTACCTACTATGCTGCATTTAAATTTGCTGACTTTAAAGTCGGTGTTATTTATTCTTTTGTTAGTATTTTGAGCCACAGGAATGGACAAAGGTAGGAAACAAGTTGTTCATATCCAGTCTGTCAGTAAGGTGGTACTTTGCTGCAGTCACCATTACAGATACATATCATCCTTTACTCCCCTTTTGAATGCTTCAAAAGACTCTCGTCAAAGTATACAGTAGACATGTGGTCTGAGGGTTATTCATCAGGGTAGTTTTCTCAATCAGACATAAAGGATTTATACATTGAATAGCATAGTAATTAGGTTGTTACGGCTTTGTTATATTTCAAATTTCTACTACCACTGATATACTGCAGTGATTTACGCAGTACTGTTGAAACGATTCAAAGCAAACCAGGGAACCTGTTCCGTAAACACTTTTGAATATCATCCCTGGTATCTGGATCCATTTTTTTTCTTTTATCAGACCTTGTCTCGTAGAACAACTTCTACCTCGGCGCTATGAGGGGGTATTTTTGATTAAAATCTGGTTCTCTCTTAAACTAATTTTCCAGTCAAGAAGAAAATGGCTCAATTATAGCGATAGAAAAGTTATGAACCTCCGCCACCGTGTTCTTTGCCACAGTATCATGATTATCTTGCGATAAACTTTGAGAAATGTTTACTGCTAAGCTGAATAATAGCCGTAAAATGCATTGTTTATTTGCAAACAAAGTCTCTAGACAAAGTTACCACTTCTTAGCTTCTAGTTGTACTTCAGAGAAATATGTGGGTATGTTTGTCATTTATTGGCGAGTTTTATGAGGAAAATGTTCATTTTTTGACTTTAAATTAAGATTACATTTCTCCACAGTAAGAAATCTATCTATTTATGTAGCCACACAGTATCGGTGCATACATTAAAATATTAAAAATTAACACTAAAATACCACAAACTACATTCATCCAGAATAAGTAAAATATATATAATTTGAAGTTCAATAAATGTCATTGGTCTGAAATAATTAAACAGTACTGAAAATTTAAAGATAGGAATTATAGATAACATGATATCATGTGAAAAAGGGAATCCACCGGGAAGTATTTAAGAACGGAGTTCAAACTATGTCTCAGCCCAAGAAAATTTACTTCTGAATAATTTGGAACTAATAACCAAAATCTTATCGATAGTAAAATTATCATAAAATAAAAAAATATTCGACTAAATGTTACATCTACTAATATTCACAAATAATTGCTAAAGAAGAAACTATTTCGAAAACAGCAAGTGCTACAAATGAAGCTACTTGACAAAAATAATATATTTTATCATAGAAAATACAGTAAGAAAAACAGATTTCACAAGATATATAAATTGAACTGAAAATATCAGATGTATAGAGAGTGTAAACAATCTGGTGTTGAAAGTTTTGGGATTGCATTCTAAAGCGTCTTCCACCAACGGATGTGATCTGCCGATAAATAAATGCCTACCAGGTTTTGATAATCACCATTAGGCTTACTAATCTGGCTCTATTAGTATGAGCTTCTTGATTTCATCTCAAGCGGCATAAGAAATGATGGCACAACATGATTGATTATGATCACCAAAACTTAACTTCCGTCACTATTAACAAGTTTCTAGGCCATAGAATGTATAAAGCCATTGTTCATATCCTCATATCTCATCTGCTAGATTTACCATATAATTTTCTATTTTCCTTCCTCAGTTACGATCTTTCTTAAAGGTAAAACATTCTGCTCTTCTTTTCGTGAGGGTGAATGAAGGTTTGTAAATATTCGCAAAGAAACTATTAGCTCTCACTGCCTATTCAGGGAAGATTTGTTAAAAGCACATTTTCCCTCTGCTTAAAGGTAAGGTGAAGGCTAAATTTCGAAATTTTATTTTTTTACTTTCTCTAAACGTACTATGTATGTACTGTATAGAGTAGGTATTGTATTCCACCTGAAAATTCGATACAGAGATTTCACCGGCAATAGACGTTTTAGGGTCTCCTGGATCCAAAAAAAGCATTTCTAGAAAAAGGTTCGTATGTGTCCGTGAACACGATAACTCGAAAACTAAAAGTAGATAAAATACCAAATTTGGTAAATAAGTTCGGTTTCTCCTAAGGATGCGACACGAAGATTTTGAGGAAAATTTCCTCATACTAAACTGTGCTTTACATGGACAAAAATTCGAAAATTTTGATTTTTTAAAAAATGGCTCTAACGGTTTTGATTAAAATCCCGCAGATTAAAGATATTTACATAATAAATGAAATGTATATCTTGAATTTTTAGGAATAGTCTCTAAAGATCTGTTTATTCTGGATGAACTGGGCTGGATTTTGCATAACTCCGTAAGCGATAGACAAAAATTTACTATATCAAAAGTGTAGATCTCGTTAAAACACGCAATTTATGTCATGTATATTTTTTGTGGATTTCACCATTTTTGAGATATTCGTTTTTATTGGTTTCAGCTTTTAAATTCTTCTACTTTTCACATATGGGAATTTATCAACTGCAAACACATGGCAAACATCTTTTAAAAGATTTGACTATCGTTTTAGCCTAGTGTATTCCCTTTTTATTTATTTGTTTATTTATTTAAGGTCACTTTATAACAAAAGAGGTCATCAGCGACCACAATATTCTTACAAGATCAATGTATATACAAAATTTAATACAAATATATGGTCATGAATTTAACTAATTGAACCGAGAAGTCGTCTCAACATCTCACCTTATCCTCGAGTGCCCTGCTTTGCTGAACGACAGAAGGAACTTAAACCTCAAGAGTGTTCTGTATTCCATCTTTAACACCACCGAAGGATGCAAGAAAGTTATCAAGTTAATGGAAATGTCACAAATGTTGTCTTTTATATAAAGTATAGTACATGTAAATTGACAAACAATTATAATAGTATCAAACTGTGGTTATAACAATTAAATCACATTATATAAAAGACAACATTTGTGACGTCTCCATTAACTTGATAACTTTTCTGTATCCTTCAGTGGTGTTAAAGATGGAATATAGATCACTCTTGAGGTTTAAGTCCTTCTGTCGTTGAGTAAAGCAGGGCACTCGAGGATAAGGTGAGATGATGAGACGACTTCTCGGGCTGAACATTTCGGGCATGGATCTTTGGTTGTTTTCTTCATCAGATAACCATGGCTGACGTTGAAGTGGCCGATGCGCAACCTGGTAAGTAGGACTTTTTGTTTTCTTCAGAATTTAAGGTGTGATATTGCCGGTTCTGTAATAGATTTCCTAACCAGTTGCAGTTTTGAGGGCGTAGATTTCCACTGTTTGTCACCGTTGTATTCCCTTATTTACCTTTTACTTACAAAAAAGTATTTCTACTTATGTTTATCTCGATTAGCATGAAGTAGCTAGAAGCACAAGTTTTTAACAATAATTTGTTACAGAGATGTAGAGAAAGTCTACCATAATATAACTGTTTTATATTTCACGCAGATTTTTAGAAAAAGCTTAACTTGGTGTGTGCCTTTTCATCAGTATTCAAACTGACACAGAGGTTGTAAATTTGAAAAACATTAAAACGCCACAATATTGTTTAAATACGAATGTACAATACTGACATGAACAGTTTCATTCATTCTTCTAGTACTGTCTGAAAAATGTTAAAATTGTAAGCATTATTTTTGGACAATGTGTCCTTAGTGGTGATTAATTATGTCATATGATACAATATCTAATTTGTTCCATTCACATGACTTTCTCTACATCTCTGTAACAAATTAATGTTAAAAAGATTATTTCTCTATCTACTTCATACTAATTGAGATAGACCTTAAAAGAATGGTCTTATTGCTTAGTATATTGAATTACAATAGGTATGACTCTGTGGTTGGTAGCACAGATTTCTGAACATTCTCCATAACATTCTCCAGGACGATTAAATAAAAAGGTTGCTTTATTTGATCGTCCTGGAGTAGCCTCAGCTTTTACCCCAATACTGGGAATGTAATTAAGCCAAACATTTAAAAGGTGTTGCTATGCGATTGACCTTGAAATTCCGGTCTCTTTCCACTGCCAGAAGTAAAACAGAAGAGGGAAGTAACAGACGAGGACTTAAGAAAAGTTAAATTTGTTTCAAAATTAAAATCAATAACAGAGAATATCTTGGAAATTTTGTTTGTACTGTATATAACATAAATTCTCAATTTTAACGGCATCCACATTCTTGTTGTAATAAGTTTTTGTATATATCTTACTGTTTACTAGTTATGTAGAAGCCATTCAGAATGAAGAGGACTTCAGGGGCGATTGCTCAAAAATACAAGACGCATACTGAATTTGTCATGAAAATAAATATCTTTAGTAAACAATTATAGTTAGACCTTTTTTTTAAAAATTAAAAAAATTCGAAAAATATTTCATATAAAGTTTATTTTGGATTTGGGGTATTTTTCTGAAAATCTTCGTGTCGCATCCTTGGAAGATACTGAACTTAAATAAGAAGTTTCGTTTTTGAATTCAGCTCGGACTTTTTCAATCTTTATATTGAGGGTATTTAAAACATACATTTCCGATAAAATCTCGCTGTAGAATTTCCTGTACAACTTATACACATTTTACATACGTACTAGAGAAACTAAAAGATCCTCTTCATTCTTAATGACTTTTGTATAACTAGTAAACTATAAGAAATAGACAAAAACTTACTATACAAAAATGTATATCTTGTTAAAGCACACAATTTATGCCATATACAGTTTCTGTAGAGTTAACAATTTCCGAGATATACCTTGTTTCTGGCGTTAAAATTTACAGTACTTACAGCTTTCCCTTTATTTATCTATGTCATTTAAAGAGAAGGTAATTTTAATTCCATCACATATCAACCACCTTTTAAAAATTTGTCTATCACTTTAGCCTAATGTATTTCTTTATTTTCCATTACGTATAAGGAACTAAGTAATACAACCATTTCTGCTAAGGTTTATCTCGATTAGCATGAAGTAGAGGGAACAATACGCTTTTGTCGGTACAATTTGTTACAGAATAAGTAGAGAAAGCATGTGAATGGAACGCATAAGATCTTTTAAAATAAATCAGCAACATTAAACCTCGAAACAACATAATATGAGTGATCAGGCATTGTTGACTGCCAGTGAAGCGTTTGGAAATGTCATTCCTCGGATTGTTATTGGCCAGCGAGGTAACGTGCATGAAGTTGGTGTACGTGAGGATGAAAACGGTTTACGCATCAAGTGAAACTCTCCCTGTGGACAAACCGTGAGAAATCGCTTTCTTCTTTGTCTGTCCGCAAAAGACAAGGACATAACCAGAGACAGTTGGTTATAACAAGAAGAAAACACGCGCTACACACGCACGCTCCGGGTTTTTGCTACGGCGACCACACCGTCACCGCAGAAACAACAAGATATTTGAGATGTGATTTTAAGCTGTAGCCAGATCTTCCGGCTCCGGAATCCCGTTCTTGTCTAATGTTCTCTTCTCAACGCCTCTTCTATAATCCTCAGCAGTTATTCTACTTCGCTCACGTTTTACGTTCTCTACAAGTTGTAGAGAGAAACAACGTTATAGAGAAAACAAAACTTCGACGTTGAGATTTCATCGAAATTACGTTTTGAAGTCTCTTGAATCTAAGAAAATAATTTAATTAGAAAAAGATCCCTGTCTAGATGTCTGTGAACACGATAACTCAAAAATCGGTTAAATGTCAAACTCGATATTTAAATTCTAGATCTTCCAAGCATAGGACACGGAAGCTTTTCAAGAAATCTCCAATTCTAAATTACATATAAATTTTCAAGAAAATCCCCCAACTCCAAATTACATTTAACAGGGAAACATTTTAGAAAATTTTAATTTTCTCAAAAATGCCGCTAATGGTTTTGATAAAATTACCCTATTTTACAAGTAACTACAAGAGGAAAATGTACTCGTACCCGCCTGGGTAGCGTGCTGCCTGACATTCAACAGTCGCTAGTTCGAATCTCACTTAGATTGAGTTTCTCGGATACTTTTTTTTTTTAGGTTTCTCTTATCCTGAGAAGACCAATGTCGAGAAACTTTAAGCTCCATAGATCCTGAGATAAGTTGAGCATCATTTCACCAATTTCATTCATCGCCAAGCAGGTAAAAGGACGTTAAGTTTACAATATATATAATAACGTTTTTGACTAAAAATCCCCCAAATAAAATGTATATCTTGAATTTTCTGGGAATAGCTTCTGAAGCCCTCCTCACTATGAATAGCATTTGCATAACTGATAACTTTTAAGAGACAGACAAAAGGTACTGCACAAAACACAGGTAGATTTCGTTAAAACACACAGTTTATGTTTTTTTATATATTTTATGTTTTTGAATTAATGAATTTCGAGATGTACTCCATAGTGTGTTTTAAAACACTCGAACATTAAAATACAACACGTATGGCACATAGATACACTTGAGTTCATTGATAGTCTAAAGAAAGCTTTTGCAAGAATAACCCAAGAGATATAGAACAGAAAAAGCTGCTAAGGATATTTCGGTCATCAAGCAGGTGTTGGTGATGCTGCTAATGATGATCATTGTCATCATCATCATCATCAAGTATTAACAGAGTTGGTGAAGTACTTATGTCCTTAACTGTTAATTTAATTTCGTGTTATCTGAGAATAAGAGAAGTTTTTGTGACGCCCTTATAATATAATGAGTAATTCTATCGTTACTCCTTGAATTGCTTTTAAAATATGTACAAGAATATTTGTTTATCTGCGTATTTCTCTCAAATGCAAATTGTTTATACCGTTTAAATGCCTTGTGGTTACCAAGGCAGAATACTATAATGACTAAGTTACAAAATCAGATGCTATCTAAAAAAATCTGATGTGTTCCATTCACATGACTTTCTCTACATCTCTGCAAAAAAGTATTGTTAAAAAGCTTATGCTTCTATTTTCTTCGTGCTGATCGAGAAAAAACTCTATCAGAAATAGTCTTATTTCTCGCTTCCTTGAAAATAGAAGCGAAATAAGGGAGTACCATAGGTTAAAGTGACAGTCAAAAGCTGGTTGCTATGTGACTGAAGTTCCTTTATTTGTATGGACAGGAGTTGACAAGTTTCTGTATGTGTGTTTTAAGGTGCTCTACATTTGTTGTGTGGTAAGTTTTTGTACACCTCTTACGGTGTAGCAGTTATGTAATATTCCGTAAAATTGAATAAAGTAGTCTTCAGAGGCTATTCCCGGAAAATTCAGAATATACGTTTTAGTTGTCAGGTAAATATCTTTAATATACGATATTTTAATAAAAGTCGTTAGAGCCATTTTTTAGAAAATCAAAATTTTCGAAAATAGTTCCATGTAAAGGGTAGTTTGGGTTGGGGGGATTTTTCTCAAAACCTTCATGTCACATCCCTGGAAGATACTAAACTTAAGTACCAAGTTTGATATTTTACCGACTTTTCGTTTTTGAGTTATCGTGTTCACGGACACACACACGAACCTTTTTCTAAAAATGCTTGTTTTTAGATACAGGGGACCCTAAAAGATATATTTCCGGTGAAATCTCAGTATCGAATTTTTTGGTGGAGTGCAATACTTCCTCTATACACTATGTACATAGTGCGTGTAGAGAAAGTAAAAATCTGATGTGTTCCATTCATATAGCCCTCTCTACATATCGGTAACAAATTATTGTTAAAAAGCTTATCCTTCTATCTAGTTCATGCTAATAGAGACAAACATTAATAGAAATGGTCTAATTTCTTACTTCCTTGTAAGCAGCAGGGAAATAAGTGATACCAGGCTAAAGTGATAGTGAAATATTTTAAAAACAGGTTGCTATGAAGTTAAAATCCGTTTCTTTGCATTGTCAGTAATTGACAAATTCCCATATGTGAAAAGTTTTGTGTATTTTAAAACTGAAATCAATAATAACTGGGAATATCTGGAAAACGGTTAAATCTTATAAAAATAAATAAATAAAAAACATATCTGATTTACCGTATGCTTTAATGAGATCTACATACTTGTTTAGTAGGTTTTTGCCCATCTCTTACGGTTTACCGGTTATGCAAAAGTTTTACCTACGTCATCCAGAATTAAACGGTCTTCAGACGCTATTTCCCGATCATTCAAAATATATGTTTCGTTTGTCATGAAAATAACTTAAAACTAATGACATTTTAATAAAAGCCGTTAAGTCATTTTTGAGAAAATTAAATTTTTCGAAAAATGTTCCACATAAAGAGTAGTTGGAGTGGGGGAATTTCCTTTAAAATCTTCGTGTCGCATCCTTGGAAGATATTGAACATAATGTTGAGAAGGTGAGTTGCTTATGAAAAAAATTAGTTCTTTCTTTTTTACTTATCAAACCACCCTCATACACACATGAATATGAATACACACACATGGACCTTTTTCTATTTTTTTTGATTCAGGGGACTTAAAACATATTTCTGGTGAAATCATGACATAATATTTTTTGGACACCAAGTTTGGTATCTAACCGACTTTTCGTTTTTGAGCTAAGTTGTCCACACACACATACACACACATATGGATATATTTCTAAACAAAACTGGATTCAGGGGGTTTATGAGTATATCGGGTGAAATCTCGATATCGAATTTTTGGGTGGAATACAATACCTTCTTTACCCACCATGTATATTACATATATGGGCTAGAAAAAGTGCTAGGTGCTATTATAACCCAGTTATTGATTGCTAAATGTATAGAATTTTGGTGAATATTCTACATAACTTTATTGTTATTATCAAGAAAAGAATTTCATTAGCAAGCTTTGGTGGAATTCTGTACACCGACAATCAAGTTTGACGTTACAACAATTATGAAATTTTGATCTATTCATAAATGGGAAGAGCTTAAGGGGAGGGACTTGAATCAGACAAGACAAGGTATACAGTTAGAAGCTGCGTGGGATTCAAGGAATGACAGATTTCTACTTATCTGACAATGCCGAACTTGGCCCTAGTTGCATTCTTATCCCCTCGTCTCAAAAGTGGCAAAACAGGATTCAGAGAAACTGGTCGCTCTCTGCATACTGACCTGTAAACAAAACATATTTCATTTGACACTTCCTCCAACTCTGCACTTTTGACATAATAGTAGCCACAGAAGAAAAGCATCAGATGCTTGATTTAAGAGAATGATAAAAGAAGAATGGGATTAAATAGATAAATGCAGTTCCCCTCAAAACTTATTTATTATAAAGACCAGAGAGAGAATATCTCTTATGAATTCCTGATATGAGCACGATAAAAGCAGATTCACAAACCGATTTGCTAATCCGATGTGTTACACTCACATGACTTTCTCTAGCAGCTCTACCAACAAACTTCTTACAAAACATTATTCTTCGTTGTACACAGTGCTAATCGAGATAAACATTAGCAGAATGTTCTCTACAAGTAGAAGGGAACTAAAGGAATGCGGTATGCTAAAGTGATAGTCAAATGTTTTAAAAGCTGTCGCTACGCGATTGACATTGCAAATCGCTTCTTTGATTGGCCAGGAACGGAACAAAGGAAAAACGTACAGTTCCTGTCTAAGAAAAGTATAAGTATTTTACAATTGAAACCAATATCAAGGAATATCTCGGAAACGGTTACCTCCATAACACAAACGTAAAGGATAAATTGTGTTTGACGAGATCTACATTTTTTGTGTTGTAAGTTTCCGTCTATTTCTTACGGTTTAGCAGTTAAGCAAAATTCGGCAAAATTCATTCAAAATAAAGATGTCTTCAGAGACTATTCCCATAAAATTCAATATATATATTTTTTATTTGGGGGAGTTTTACTTAAAATCCTTAGTCATTTTTTAGAAAATTAAAAATTTCGAAAATTCTTTCATGTAGAGGGTAGTTTGTAGTGGAGTGATATTCTTGAAAATCTTCGTGTCGCATCCTTGGAAGATACCAAACCTAAATACCAAGTTTTGTATTTAACGGGCTTTTCGTTTTCGAGTTATGCTGTCCACAGACACACACACGTTTCATTTTCTAAAAATGACTTTTTCGGACTCAGGGGACCCTAAAACATATATTTTCGGAGAAATATCGACATCAAATTTTTAGGTAGAATATAATACCTTCTCTATCCACTATGTACATTTTACATGCGGGTTAGAGAAAGTAGTGTTATGATGTACTAATCTTATATCACTATCTTCAGTTATTATAATTTTGCATAAACCCTTAACAAATACAGTAGTTTAGCATCAATTACTATTTAAGAAATTTTCATGCATTATATTCACCTGACCTTTATTATAAGCCATTGTTTATTTATTTATATATGGTCCCTAAAGGGTGTCTCACGTTTAAGACAGTACAGCATGAATGGATCGTACTGTTACCTTATGATATTGTACGTACCCTCGAACTTTGGCATCTAATTGCCATCTAACAATCTATGCCATCTTAGCACAATTCAATATCATCTTGAGAATAATGAATTATCAAATAACGAAATATTTTCGCTGCTATTTATGGCTATTTTAAGACATTTTCACCTTATCTCACTTCTTTATATTTTTGGTGCTTGGATATATATATATATAAACTAAAATATGTAAAGCGTTAACATCTTTAATTTTGTAAGTACTCGTCATTATTGTCTTTCAACAAAATTATATCAGATGTGTGGAATGCTTTAAAACAGCAAACAATGAACAATGTATCGCACTGTGTTTTGAGCTATTCCAACGAAATACGTTAACCTAGCGTGTTTTTGTTTCCCTCACACTTTTTGCTCTCTTTTAGTGACATTCTATCAGGCCCATTCATTCGTTTCTTTTCCCTGCTATAGATACGTCAGTGTATTAGCCCGCTGTGTATTTTATTAGTTTAATTATTAGTTTTGCATAAGTTTAATATAGGAAATATCTGCTTCAGTAGTCAAAACTGAGCAGAGTGTAGAACGTAGAACCCCAGGGCGTAGAAGCTTCCATTATTCTCGCCAAGGTTATTTGCTTTGTTAATACTAGAGACACAATTGCCTTTGTGTAGCAAGATTTTAGAGTATCAGACACACAAGCAACAGGGTGACTTTTAGAGAAAGGTTATTTTCCAAAAGGCCAGGAACTCGGGACTTTTTCATTATAAAGAGCGGTCGCCTGGGTTGAATACAAAGAAGTTGCCAAGCTGATCACGTGACAACGCTATTTTTCACGCTTCTTTCTAGCCAATCAGGAAGGAGTGCAATATTCGAGATATTGAGTATTTAAGCGATGCATGTACAATAAATCAGGTTATCGTGAATGTTACGCTGACTGCGAAGTATAATGTTACTGTTACGGCGACTGCGAATGTTACTCTTACTGCAATTCTGAAGGTGATAGTGATTAGGGGTGCTGTTGCAATGTATTCTGCTTGACATAACCGTCGACATAAGAACCCAACAATAGCAGAAATTGGCACGAGGTATTATTATGTAAACGTTTTCAAGAATTTTTATCTCGGGAGTTGCTCGTAGGGTTAGTGCCTCAACCAGCAACAACGAAGAATAAAAAAAGTATTCATTTAGTGAAATTAAGTGAAGTAAGTCTATTTTTCTTGAGTCTATCTCGTGTTACACACCTTAGTTATCCCCCCCTGAGGAGAGTCAACTGGTGTTCTATAGGGACAAGCATAGCCAGCGCTGCAAAGGCTTTCAGAGGTATGTATTTGTTTACTTATACGCGTGCTAATCCTTGACCGACTCCGAGGTAGACAAACACGCCAACGACGTATTGGCGCACAACGAGATTACAGCGACAAGGTATATCATTCTTTCTGGATACTCGGAATTCTTAGCATTTTCATTTACTCAGTTTACTTGAATAATCTAGCTCATTCATTATTTTGCATTTCTTCTAAGTTTACCGTACATGTCTTCTCCAGGTTTCTTCTTCCATTACTAAACATATGTAAGAAAATACAAAATAAATAGCCTGCATTAACACTTCATTACTAATTTAGGATAACTTTTACCGATAACACTGACTCCTTCAGCCTCACGCCTGTCAGTAGAATAGGTGGATGGGTGTTGTCTATCATAATGAATAGGAGCTATAGGATTCCGGCTGTTTTGAACACTTTCTTGAACGCTAGTTAACATTTTCTCTCGCTTGATCCTTGTAGAAAAACCAATAGCAAAATTGTTTAGCCTGCCTCAGCAGGTGAGGATGGTGTGCCTGGCTCATGTTCAAGACGTCGCGAGTTCGAATCTCGGCTAGAGTCAATTACCCAGATCAGGTTTTCTTTCGGGGTTTTGCCTTATCCTGAGAAGACGATGTCAATAAGTTTAATTTCATGGATCTCGAGATCATTTGAGAATCATTTCACCGATTTCTTTCAGCATCTGAATTGGCTTATTATCAAACGGGTAGTCATCCTCCGTGGTGTAATGGTTACCATTCTAACTTCACATACAACTAAGCGAATTTCAAAGACAATTGCCTAATGACATCTGTTAAAACATTTGACTATCATTTTAGCACAGCGTATACCCTTATTTTCCTTCTACCTATAATAAGGATGTAATAAGACTATTCTGAATAGGCTTGTGTGAAAAAAATGTAAATAAAGACGATTCTGCTAAAGTTTATCTCGAATAGCATATAGCATATAAGGAATAATTTTTGTAGAAGAGATAGAAAGTCGTGTGAATGGAACATATAATTTTTTTATTATAAAATGTTTAAATTAAGAGAAATATAATTTTTAGACATTAAATTACATGATGAAATGATTGGGGGATACCTATAAATGGCCTAGGCCTGCAAAAAAATAAAATAAAAACGCTGTTATGAAGTTGTGGATTTATTGTGAGGTAGAAACCGACAGGGTGCAAAGAAAGACAGTCAACACTGATTATGACATAATAAGTCAT
Source organism: Hymenopus coronatus (assembly GCA_030762935.1). Classification (NCBI taxonomy): domain Eukaryota; kingdom Metazoa; phylum Arthropoda; class Insecta; order Mantodea; family Hymenopodidae; genus Hymenopus; species Hymenopus coronatus. The sequence goes on along the minus strand of CM060896.1, from coordinate 73,950,455 downwards.
GACCGAAAACAGAAACTTGGCACTGCGGTGTACCACATCCGGGACACTGGCATAATACTTAATGGGGTATGCAGGGTGGGGTGGGGAGCATAAAACAGAGTTTGTCAGAACACGGTATTTAGATAATGTCTCGTCAAGGGTAATTAGTTTTTTCTACCTTTTTCAAGTGCGGAATAAGCTTGATATATTGTATTTCTGTTTTTTTGTAGCTTTGCGCGTATGTTTTGTTGAGCAAGAAGGCTACAGTAAACGACATGCCGGTGATATTATTTCTGCAGGAACAAGTTTGCTATCCACCTGTGCAGAGATTTATGTATTGCACAGCGGTACAGCTGACGGGCAACAAGCCCTAGCTTTAGTATGGCCATTCTGGCGTTAAGGAACCCGCCTTTTAATGAAAATATGAGACACTGTATCAAGACGGCGGTGGTGTAACGAGGTATTCCACAATCTCTGCCTACGTTTATTTCCCACGCAGTCCTGCATACACACTCTTCTCGCGAACTAAATGGAATGGTAGACGTGCGTGCATTTAGATATTAACTTTAGTGGGTCATTCATAATCTTCCACTCTTGCGACAGCATCTAGAGTATAATTTTTTGTCATTTTTCTCATCTTCACGTTTAATATAACATTTCACGCTATGTTAAGTTGTTAAAGCAGGTACAATCAGTCTTTTGTGCTTGTTGCATGTAATTCTAAAAGATAAACAACGTGGGAGACACCTCACACTTTCATAGGTCGCAATTCGCAGATCACATGCTAATACCCCCCGGGGCGAAGCGATAAAGTAAGGGAGCCGACAGCCAAAGAGACACGCGGAAGACCCTAACTGTTTGGCTGATAGTTTTTCTGAATCGGCCATGCAGCCACTAACACTAAGATTCCGAGTGTCGTCATACGTCGCGACCAACACGGGACAGCGACTACCACGTTACCTCGACGCCAAGAACAGCATTTACAGTGAACATGTGTCTGCGCGTAATCTACTAGCACTGCCACGATACTAGACACACACACAAAGGAAATTACATCAAAGGGAAATGATAGAAAGGAATTCTTGGAGAATAAGAGTCCCAGCATTCGCCTAAGTAATAGTGGAACCAGGAAAATCTCAAGTCAGAGTACGCAGTCAAAGGAAGTCGAACCCACTACCTCCGGATGCGAATCGCAGACCTTGCTGTATCCGATTAAAATCAGGTAAAGTCAGATTGAAAAATTCAATACCATAGCCGGGATTTGAACCACGGATCTCCCGGTCTCTATCCGGTTGCTGTGCCACTGAGCTACCATGGCAACATGCAGGCATAGCATTGAATTTCTATGCAGAGCAACTGGCTAGAGACCGGGAGATCCGTGGTTCAAATCCCGGCTATGGCATTGAATTTTTCAGTCTGACCTTACCTATCCAACTCCTGTTCTACACATGGCCTGTGTGAAGAAAACAATTAAACCAATACCCAAAATCAGGTAAGTTTGTGAAAGTTATTTGTTAATATAATACAATACAGTTTTTGTTATTCCAACTATAATTCATTTACTTGTCATTTTACATACAAGTTCTAATATAATATCTTTGGTGATATTCTTCTAAAAAGTCCATGCCATCTTAGCCTTCTTCTTTCTTTAGAATCAATTGTGTTTGCTACTGTCACTTGCAGCTACTCACGTATAGTTTCATTTGTGATTATGTGAAGCCCAGAGAAGAAAAAAACCCTTCTTCTCCAATTGCCCATTTACATCTTAATCTATTTGCATTTCTTTTCTAGACCTCCCATAGCTTAATACCATATAGCGTGACACTTTCAACTATTGTTTTATTTTCTTAAAAATACAACGCATTAATGAAAATCGTTAGTACTTCTTGGGAAACTAAAAAAACAGTCTTTCTGTTAAAGGGTAGTTTTGGGTGCGGAGATTTTCTTTCAAATCCTTGTGTCGCAGCTTGAAAGATTATAACCTCGACTCCAAGGTTACTGAATGAGGTGGTGCTGCGAAAACATGTTCGACTCGCATTTGAAAAGTCGTGGATTCGATTCTCGTAGCCAGCTTTTTTATCCATGGGGTTTTTCGGGGTTTTACCCGGTCGCCAGGCGAATTTTTGGCAAGTTTATTACATCGCTCAAAATCCCCATTCATCACTATAGATTTCCTGTTTCCATTATTTCCTTGCTATTTGTTTCAGGGTTGAAGGACCAGGCGATGGTGTTCGGCGGATTGCAGCTGGGTGGTGGCTTGCTGATTATAGAATTGTCTTCCTGGCGTCGTCGCGGGGCATCGCGAGTGTTTTTAGCTAGGACCCTTTTGAGTTCCCCCGGTGGCTCTGGGCTTGTTGGTGGACCCTTCGAAGGTGTCCAGTCTGAAACTGTTAGGTATCCCGTCCATGCTTGCATTCGTTGTCATCCGTTTTGGTTATTCTTCTTATCTCTCCTCTCATCCACACCAGGGTAACATAAGTCTCAAAGGGCTCTAGGGCCCACGAGCGGTGCTCAGCCCAAATGACTTTAAGTATCAAGCCTGTATTTGACTGACTTTTCGTTTTTGGCACACACACACACACACATATATTATTGCACCACTCATCCACGCTAAAGCACACATGTACACATAAAACTTTTTCTACAAAACTGATTCAATATGTTCACCAATTACTAAACACTTTCTTTTCTCCTCTTTGATGGGAAATTACATGGGTAATTATTCCAAATCCTGGGAGAATTAAAATGTAAACTTCAGGGTGTCAAAAATCAAAATAAATGTTGACAAAGAATTTGATCTGCACCTCCCGCTGGATCATGATTTTCTCTTCTGTGCTACAAACTATTCTCTTTAATCCGTTATTCTTTGCACTTCTTAGTAATAAATAGCAGCTATACATCTTTGTTGGTATCAGAATTGAATTTTTTTTTTCTGACGTAAAAATCCTTAGCATCCTTTCTTCGGAAGCGAAGTAAATCCGTTTATTCATAGTAATATTTATTTACACGTAAAAAACCCCATACGTTGAAAGAAAAGGTCCCTGAACTAAATTTTTCGTTTTCCACGTCCGCAAGTAATGACTTCATCATATACTGCCATCTATAGGCGATGAGTTGATCCTTCGTCACCATTGTATAGAGTGGAGAACTCGCGAACTAAAAATTCCGAGATCAAAAATCCACTGTAGATGTGGCTCATCATAAGCCGACATTGCACGATGGAGCTTAAAAATATATAGTATAGTAAATACTAAGAGAATACAGTAGGAAAAAGTTGGTCAGATTTTTATAATACTGGTAGTATGTAATTTCTTTGAAATTTCATGCTTCCTGCATGACCTAGGAAAGCAAGATAATTAATAAAATTAAGTAAAAATAAAAGTAAATACCAGGAATAACACACAAAAATATTTTATCTAAATCAAGTAGTTTAAGAAGTACTAGATTTTATTGGTTTAACAGATGTGCAAATGCCTTGAGGAGATGTTTCCAGAACGTTCAAGATATACATTTCATTTGTCGTGCATGTAATATCTTTAGCTGCTATATTGTTATTAAAATCCTTAGAACTGGTTTCGATTAAATAAAAATAATGAAATACCTCTATTTAAACAGTATTTTGAGTTGGGAAAAAGTTTAAAATATTTTCCTGTCATATTCTTCGAAGACGTTGGACGTATTATGGTTGGGATTAATCGATTTTTCATTACTGAGCTGTGCTGTTCGAAGTCAGATAAACGGTGAGCCCCGCTCCACAAAAACACATGACCTCTCTAAAACTCTGTGTTCATCATGACCTCTATCTCTTCTTCAACAAACTTTTTCTTATAAAACGTATTATTTACTTAATTTTAATCGAAAAAGGACATATAGAAATAATGTTATTGATATTTTCTTATAGGTATAATGGGAATACGAATACAGTAGGCTTAAGATATAGTCAGATCTTTTAGGAACCTGTCGCTTTACGATCGCTTTAAAATTCTGGTCTTTTTGCATGACCAGGAGAAAAAGAAAAGAACAGCGACTGCCTGTTTGAAAACTCAATCAAGGGCAAGGAATATTTCTGAAATGGTTAACTCCATAATAAAATATAATTTGACATAAAGTGTGCAGTGAAACTTTATTGTTTATGAGAAAGTCAATCAGAATGAAGAGACTACTTCCCAAATTTTTTTCAGAATATACATTTTATTTGTCATATAAATATCCATGCAAACCAGACCAAGTATTTGGGCATGACACTTGATGCTAAAAAGAAAAATGTTTTGGCTCTTCTAGGTATTCTGAGTTTCATATTCAAAATAAATTGCTCCTGTATAAGCAGTATTAAAACCTGTATGGACGTTATGGGTTGCAGAGCTGGGGATGCACCAAGGAAACAAATATTAAAATTGTACAACATTTTCAAAATAAAGTGCTACGTGGTATTGTTAATGCACCATGGTACAACATTCATAGAGACCTAAAAATGGACACCGTTAGTGAAGAAATAAGAAGCATGAAAAACGCCTTCACAAACATTTAAACCCTCTGGTGCTTTGGTTATTGAAAACCAGTGCAGTACCAAAAAGATTAAAAAGGACAAAACCTGAGGTCTTAGCGCAGTGATGTGTTATTGCGTGAAAAATGCAATGATTAGCAGAATATATTCAATGGAATCAATTACTACCAAACAGTCACATAATCATGATAATGAAGCTACGAAATAAGTTTTACACTTAGTTGTAGTATGAAATAATAATAATAATGGCAATAAAAATATAAATATCTAATAATATTGTATTTTAACCAATATCATTAGTTATTTTTCAGAAAAGCAAGTATAACGTAACGTTTTCCATGTAAAGGTGGCTGTGGTTATGTTCAAATACTAAAATTAAAATTACAAAGTATTCAATTGAGTTTTGTTTTTGACACACAGTCTCACACACACACACACACACACACACATACACAGATTTCCAAAAGATGTTTTACTTTGGATTCGGGCGTCTCAAAATGTGTATTTTCGGTGCAATCTCTATCGAATTTCTAGGTTTCTTAAATCCTTTAATTGCAATAAATATGTATTGGACAAGCTATTACTTGACAGAACAACACAGTGCTTCTCATTGTAATGAAAAAGCCGTGAATTATCTGTGTGATCCATTCACGTAACTTTCTCCACATCTCTCTAACAAATTGTTAAAAGCTCATTCTTCTATCTACTTCATGCTAATTGAGAAAAACATCAATAGAAATGGTCTTATTACTTGCTTTCTTGTAAACAAAAGGGAAATAAGGGAGTGCACTAGGCTTAAGCGATAGTCAAATGTTTTAAAAGCTGGTTGCTATGTGATTGAAATTATTTTGTTTTTATGACCAGAAGTTTATCAATTCTCGTGTGAGAAATGTATAAATCTATTTAAGCATTTTAAGAAATTTGACAAAATAGTTAACATACGTCTCTCTCTCTCTCTCTCTCTAGAGAAGTAATGAATTATAGGTTTTGTGTAGTAAGTTTTGTTTATCTCTTAGGGTTACGCAAACTCAAAAAAATTATCTAGAATAAAGTGGCCTTCAGGGGCTACTTCCACAAAATTAAAGATATACCTTTTATTTGTCAGATAAATATCTCTAATATATAGTATTTTAATGAAAATCGTTAAACCCATTTTTGATAAAATCAACTTTTTCGATTTTTTTTCCATGTAAGGCTAATTTGGGGTGAGGAGATTTTTCTCAAAACTCTGTTTCGCATCCTTGGGAAATACTCAACTTAAATATTAAGTTTGGTATTAAACCCCTTTTCGTTTTTGAATTATCATGTTCATAGACACACGAATAAATACAATGACACAGACCTTTTTATAAAAATTTCATGTGTTTCTTTCACATGGCTTTGTTTACTTCTCTGTGACAAATTATTGTTACAAAACTTATATTTCTGTGTATTTCATCCTAAGTAGAAGGTAAATAAGGGAATACAGTAGGCACTAGGCTAAAAGGACACTCAATTTAAAAACTGGTTGCTAAGTATATGGTATCCGTTTCTTGGTATTGCCAGAAATTTACAAATTCCAGTATGCAAAATATTTAAGTATTTTAAACCGAAACCATACACAAGGAATATCTCGGAAACGCAACTCCGGAAAAAAATGTATCTGATATGCTTCCTGTTTTAACAAGATTTACATCCTTTGTGCAGTAATTTTTTGTCTATATCTTATGGTTTTTCGATTATGCCAAATTCAGAAAAATTCTACCATAATCAAGGGGACTTGAGAGATTATTTCCAGAAAATTCAAGAAATACATTTTATTTGTCATGTAAATATCTTAAATATAAGGGATATTAATCAAAACCGTTACACCATTTTTTAGAAATTGTTGCATATTACGGGTAGTTGGCGGACCTTTTCTAAAAATGCTTTATTTGGATACAGGGAACTCTAAAACGCACATTTTCGGTGAAATTTCGGTATCGATTTTTTGGATGGACTGCAATACCCTCTCTATACACTATGTATACAATATGTGTAGAAAAAGTAAAAATGTTTCTGATATAAGTTATGTGTTTAAACGAGATATACATTTTTTGTTGTAAGTTTTGCCCATTAGGCTTCATTCAAAATTAAAAATAAATAAATAAATACATTAAGATAAAAAATCCGGAATAATGAGGTCTTCAGAGGCTATATACAGAAAATTCAAGATGTACAATTTATTTATTTATGATATAAATATCTATAATATATACTATTTTAATTAAAGTCGTTTTGGCCATTTTTTAGAAATTCAAAATTGTCGAAATTTGTTCCATTTAAAGGGTAATTTGGGGTGAGAAGATATATCTCAAAATCTTTGTGTCGCATTCTTGGGAGACACTAAACTTAAATACCAAGTTTGGCATTCTTGTTTTTAAGTTATCGTGTTCACAAACACAAGGACACATACAAACGCAGAGTTATTTCTTAAAATGCTTTATTTGGATGCAAGGGAGTCTGAAACGTATATTTCTGGTGAATTTTCGGTATCGAATTCTTAGTAGAATATAATACATTATCTATCCACTATGTACATTGCACATACGGGCGAGAGAAAGTAAAAATAGAAAGAAACTTTGTCGCAGCAGCAGCATCCTGTGTGACTTTTTCTGTGAACCTGCGCGGCACGCTGGCCTACTAAAGCTTCCTCCAGAGAGATGCAGGCCAATAAAGCTAGGGACTGGACGAGGGAGGGGGAACAGAGAAACCTACGCGCCTACTCGTAATGCAGTCAATAGATCAACTTGTAACTGGTTCTAATAATATCTATCAGCTATCATGGGCTTATAATCGACCTACGACCCCGGGAACAAGAGATTATGAAGGTAATAGGCCCGCCTGCTAGCGATGGAGACATTTACCAGCTCCTCCCAGAAGGTTCTTTTTATGGTCCGTTGTGGTCTCCACCTGCCCAACAAAGTTTCCGACAGTGGACACTGTGCCAAACTGGGAACCGAAAGAAAGAAAGCACTGAAATATTTACGGATAGTATAATCTCAATATACTGCTACGTTTATGTTAGAACGGAGATTACTGCAACCAAAACCGCTTTCTTTGGTCAAGAAGAATATACTGTACCATCATCCCCCAACAATATATTTCACATTTCCTTTCACTAAATATTGCTTAGACAATAAGAAGCAAATGAACAATACACTCAGTTTTATATATTTATATTTCTTCTAAAAAGTTGTAAAGAAACTTGTGCACACTCAAATTATTTGTAGTCAATGAAAGAGTGGATAAGCAATTTCAGTTTTGGTATTTAATTTTAGTATCTTTCAAGGATGCAACATGAAGATTTTCAGGAATACACCTCCACCTCAAACTACTCTTTACATGGATTATCATCCGAAATTTTCGATTTCCTAAAAATGTACTCTAACGATTTCGATTAAAATAATGTCGTATTTGTATAACTGCTAAAGCTTATATCGTGAATTTCTTTGGAATAGCCCCCAAAGTCCTGTTTATACTGAATGACTTTTGCATAATTGGTAAACATAGGAAATAAAAAAAAATTACTGCACCAAAATGTAGATCTTGTTGAAACATAATTTGTTATATACATTTTCTTGTACAGCTAACTATATTTTCCCTGTTATTGTTTCAATTCTAACATACTTTTTCAAACGGGAAGATCTCATCCGTTTCATCTGTTTCTTTTTTACTCCTGGTTGGCCGCGCCGTGGCCAAGTGGTTAGACGACTACTCTCTCACCTAGATGGCCAGATTCGATCACAAGTGATCTCATGTGAGATTGGTGGTGGACAAAGCGGCGCAGAGGTGAGTTTTTTTCCGGGTTCTCCACCATAACATTCCACGGTGCTCCATCTTCATTCCATATATCATCAGTGTCATCGCCTGCGGTGCTATAGTAGTAAAAGCGTGCGCTGAACACTATAAAAAAATACTCCTAGCAATGGGAAGAGAACCGAATTTCAATGTCTATCGCTTAGCAACAGCCTAACGTATTCTATTATTTCCCTTCTACTTACAGGGTAGCAAGTAATAAGACTATTCTGCTAATTATAAATCGATTAGTATAATGTACATAAAGGAATAATCTTTAATAGCAGTAGTTTGTCTGCAGAACAGGTCGTGTGAATTAATATATCAGATTTTTATAAAAATGGTGGTAATAATTAAATTATTTTAAATTTTTGTTTTTGAGGTTATGATACTATATTATTTTTCTAGAATATTAATAATCATAACTCTTAAAAATTAAAAATTTTGATCCACGGCCTTCAATTATCTTTATCTCCCTGTACCCAACATTATTTCCTTAGTTTTTGAATTCTCCCATTTTCAGCTGTTTGACTTAAGCTAACTTTCTACAAAAATCTCTGTTCTGCCAATTTCTTTATTAAGAATTTTTTCCTACACTGACCTGGCTAATCCACCCTTCCAGGTTAACACGAGACCTCTGCTGTTTCCTCCTCCCTTCCTTATGGCGATTATAACATAATCTTCTTTAGACATCTATCTTCTGGCAACCTCTGGACTTGACCGTAACATTTCAAAGCTTATTCCATTTTCTACTACTTACCCACAGTACAAACATACGTGCTCCACTCTATATTAAAATTGAAATCTTACAAGATTTATCAGAAACACCATTTTTAAGACACCTGGTTGGAAACAAATAGAAATATCTCTGTCTATATATGTATAGAGAGTGTCTTATGAACACCATAACTAAAAAATCTGATATGTTCTATTTGCATGACTTTCTCTATTGTTACAAAAGTTTTTTCCTTTATCTACATCACATAACCGAGAATAATTAACAGAAATGTATTAGTTACTTCTAAGTAGAAGGTAGTAAGATAATACACTAGGCTAAATATATAGTTAAATATTTTAAAAAGCCGGTCGCTATGCGAAACAATTAGCATACGGATGAAATGAAAGATAGCCTCCCGTTTGGGAAAAATTTAGGTAGCTTAAACTGAAACCAATATTAAGGAACATCTCGGAAACTGTTCTATGTACATAAACATGATATATGAGCTAGATTGTGTGTTTTTAAGTTATGTATATTTTTGTGGACTAAGTTTTTGTCTCTCTCTTATGCTTTACGAGTTTCACAAAATGAGTCCAGAATGATGAGGTTTTGAGAGGCTATTCGCAGAAAATACAAGATATTAATTTTATTTGTCATATAAATATCTTTCATGTATGGCATTTCAAACAAAATCGTTACAGCTGCTTTTGAGAAAAACAAAAATTTTTATTTTTCCATGTAAATGGTAGTTTGGGGTGAGGGGATTTTGTTGAAACTCTTCGTGTCGCATACTTGGAAGATACTAAATTTAAATACCAAATTTGGTATTTAAAGGTCTATTCGTTTTTTAGCTATGTTGCCTCCCCCGCCCCCCAATACACACACGCGCGGACCTTTTCTAGAAATAGGCTTTTTCTGGTTACAGGGGACTTCAAAACATAGTATACAATATGCATTGCACGTGTGGAGAAATTAAAAATGAAAAAAAAAGGGTGCAACATGAAGATTTTCAGAAAATCTCCATCATACAATTTCTCTTTCTCAAAAATGGTTCAAGGGATATAAGAGATTTGCACAACAAATAACATGTACGAGTATAATGATGTTAATTTCCTGTGAAGGCCTCTTCTAAATGACTTGTGTATAATTGGTAAACCCGCGCATAAATAGTGAGCACGTGTCCTTTACAGTGATGACTGATTGACTGGCGGATAACTCGTGACTGCGATGGAGTGGGAGAAGCAATCGGTCAAGCAGCAACGTTAACTTCCCCTTTCAATATTCTTTCTAAGTTGTAAACATATAACTACATAACTTATAAATTTAAAGGACGCAATGATATGGAGAAAAATATATAAGGAAGATTTTGTGTACTAACTAAAACACTAATGTTCCAGACAGACATAAGCTATTAAATATCGACAAACATGTTAAAACTACGGAGGGTGGGGGGAGTTGGATTGAATAAAAATGTCAATAACTGTTATGGCACTTATCTGTGAATGTGATAGAGTTTTCACATCTAGCCCAAAGAGTAGCTTAAAGTATTTTAAAATTAGGTTTTTGCAGAGGTGAGTTGCATACTGTATCATCAAATTCCCCAATAATTTTGCTGAAGCATTTTGATATGGTTTTGATAAAACGTACTTCACTTGGGTTTAGAATCAGATAGAAATGATAAACTGTCCTACAGCTTACAAAACCTTTGCTGTTCAGTTCCTATTTACGTCATATTCTACTCGAAATGTTTAAAACTTTACTTATTCTCAATCCCTCTGCTTAGCAAATTAGAATGCAAATTTATGCACTTTAACTACAGACGTTGAAAAAATTATATTGTAATTTAATATTTTAAAAAACTGCAGTTTATCATATTTCAATCCTTTAGGTAAAAATTTGCTCGAGTTAACAGTTCTGAACGAAACTGCTGACCTTACGCATTAGGTAGAGTATAGCCACATGAGTCAAAAACTGTCGGACAGGGCATCCAGTGATATATAAATCCATTGTTCGTGTTTCAGACAAAAGTGCCACCGCGGTAGGTTAGTCAATAACGTGACCTAACATCGTTACCTTTGACGAAAACTACTTATTATGAAACAGAGTTAAAAATCATAGGTTGAGCAACGCACTTTTACATCTCTATGGCTCTAGATGATAGAACACAACATCATAAATTCCTACAAAATGCCTTCAAGCAGGTAGCCCTTCTAGTGGGAAAAAAACTCCTAAACTTTCTTTATTAGTATCATTATTTTTGATCTTATCTGTGTTTTAGTGTCTTTAAATTTCAGATTACACCAGTGTTCTTAAATATATCACTGCGTATATTTTCATGTATGCGTGCTTTAAGGAGATTTAACGGCACAAAAATATTCTACTGGTTTTTGGACTTAAGTCTTCTGACAACTTTCTATAAACATTTCCTGTATCTTTTGTTAATAGCTTATAAGTGAACTTTTAACCTCTTAAACTTTCAGTAAACAGCTGTTATTTACAATATTGGTATACCTCATAGCTGTTTTAAAAAGTTTAATACTTATATTTTGGAGCTATTTGCAGCATTATGGTACCTGTTTTATTTTTTTAACAATTAAGAGGGTTTTATTAATAAGTAACTCTCTAAGATATTAAAAGGGCTGCTGAAGAATAATCAAAATTCAAAAGTATAGTGGAACGCTTTCTTACAATAATAATACGCCGAATTTTTATTTATGATTTCTTTGAGAGTAGCACGGTTTCTTTTCGTTATATTTCTGTGGCTTACTGCTAAGGTAGTTACAGACTTGCATTCAAACATTTGTAACCAGTTTAATCCAAAATACATACCTGAGCCTGCTTAATTGGCAAAAGTTGTGTGCGTATGTGATGAGAGAGACAGAGAAAACACTAAGTCGAAAATGAGATTTTGAATGAATTCCGTATTAAATAATTGAGACAGATACAATGTATTAATGTCAGAAAATCCTTTCACTTCAAAACTACTATTATTGTGGCAAAGTGACTCTCTATATTTTCTCTAACACTTACCTATATTAAGTATAGAAGTGGGCATTGCGCCAAAAATCTCAATATCGTGATTTAAGAAATTCATGCTTTGTGTTTCCTTAAATCCTAAAATACAGTTTTTGTTACATAAAAAGACACATCAGTGCTTGTCTTGTACGTCTGCGAACAGCATCTTCAACAACGAAACTTCGGTTCGATAACAAATCTAGTGCAGCATCTTCCAAGAATACAAGATGGTAATTTGTAACAGGGTATGCTAAGCGTAGATTAATACTTTGGGATGAAACATAGTTAAAAATAAGTATCTATTATTCCAGATGTATCAGGTGGCCAATTGCCCCGTATTTTATTATGCAGATATCCCTTTGGGCGTTAAAAGAGCTGCAGAACTCAACAGGGTGTTTTAAGTTAAAACCGGCAATTTCCGCTCGCCGTCTCCACTGATAAGCAAGAGAGGTAATACAATAGTCCTTCAGCCAGTTCCCCACATACTTGAAATATCCTTGTTGAGTTCTGTAACACTTTTAAAGCAAGGCTGGATATCTCTACACCTCGAATACCAGGGTGTTGGATCACCAGATATTGCTCATCTTAATTTTGGTCTCTATGGTATTTTAGGCTAATTTGAGAGGAATAAGGTGAGGTTCGCTCTTGCCAGTTCTGGAATGTTTAAAACATCTGATTGTTTCATTCACATAGCTTTCCCTACATCTTTGTAACTAATTATTGTTAATAAGTTTATACTTCTATCTATTTTACTGTCATAATCACTTCCTTCCTAGAAAGAAAAAGTGAAATAAGGGAATACACTAGGCTAAAACGATAACGGCCAGTTGCCATGTGCTTAAAACTATTCCCATGTAGGGAGGGCCAGGAGTTTACAACTTTCTGTGTGAGTAAAGTTGAAGTATTTTAAATCTCAAACAAATAACAAGGAATATCTCAGAAATGGACAACTCCACGAAAAAACGTGTATAACATAAATTGTGTGCTGTTGAGTGATCTACATTTATTTATTTTTTGTGTAGAAAGTTTTTGTCTATTTCTTACAGTCTACCTATTAGGCAAAATCCATTCAAGATAAAGAGGTCTTTATATGCTCTTCCCGAGAAATTCAAGATATACATTTTATTTGCAATATAACCATTTTCAGTATATTGTATTTTAATCAAAATCTTTAGAGCTATTTTTGAGAAAATCGAAATTTTCGAAATTTTTTCCATGTAAAGGGTAGTTTGGGGTGGGTGGATTTTTCTCGAAATTTTCGTGTCACATCCCTGGAGGATACTAAACTTAAATATCAAGTTTGGTTTTTTACATACTTTTCGTTTTTGAGTTATCATGTTCAAAGGCACACGGACTTACGGACGGACACATAAGGACATTTTTCTAAAAATGCTTATTCATACAGGGGACCCTAAAATGTGAATTTCCGGTGAAATCTTTGTATCAATTTTTGGCTGGAATGCAATACTTCTCTATACACTATGTACACGATTTCCTAGCTCTAATGACTTGACTATTTTTTTCCGGTCTTCTAAAGAAAATGAAATTTCAGTTACATAACATAGGGAACAGAATATTTGACTATCGCGTTATTGCTTTATTTACCCATAACTATACGTAAACGTGTAAATAAAACTGTTTCTGCTAATGGTTATCTCGATTAGTTAGAAACAGAATAATAAAACTTTTTCAGAATAATTTGCCACAAAATAGGTGGAGTAAGATTTCTAGTTATTGGCATGACCAATTTATATATCGAATTTTCCCTTAATTGTGTATGACGTCCTCATTATCAGTTTGTTTTATGTAACAGAAAAATTTAAGACAAACGCCAAAACTTGTTACGCCAAATCTAGAAAGCATTTCTACCTGTATTTTTGTAGAGTCACCTTTGCAGTGTTAGATTTTTTAATTTAGCTCCTGTTGATTTTTCAAATATTAAGCAATGGATGAATAGCCGGTATATCGCTGGGTGGCTAATGCTTCTTTTGAGATTAGACTCTTGCGGGGAGATATTCAGCATAAGTGGTGATTTTTCGTTGCGTTCGGAAGTAAATAGGATTGAGCAATACACCTTAAAATTTTGTGTTCCCTCTTTTATCGTGAGCCCATGAAATGTGCGTGCAATATCAAGATTTATATTGCATACCTATGTTTTATTTTTCAAACTAGATTGCCCTCTCAGCGTCCTCTATGTACCTACCTATAATAATGTAGTAGAACTTTTCCTGTAGTGCATATAGCATGATCAGGCATAGGAATTTCTAAGCATTAAAGTCAGGACGAAAGGAGAACTTCACACAGTGACGTCGCAGGTTAGAAATCACCGACATCCCTATTGGCGTTTGCAGACAGCACACACCAGATAGTATTTATCTGCCCATCAGTGATCCATGCTGACTATTGTTGACGTTTTTTATGCTGATAACTGTTAGAGTGTAATTAACTCGAAGCCAACTGCTTAAGAATTTCTATACCTCATCGTGATTTATAGGAAGTGCTAAGAAGAGTATATTTAGTATGAGTAATTTTTAGAACTAGCCTGAAAATTGAGAAAATCCTATGAATAGCTAGCATAAGACTTGTATGATATCTGTGAACATATACTTTTGTTTATCACGTGTGCTGCATTAAAATCTTAGGAACTATAATTTAATTTTAATGATAAATAATGGGTTCTAGAACTAAGGGGACAGCACAATAAGTAAATACGAATGTGTTCTGAGTCCTTATTGCACTACAGCTCTATGTTAAAACTTCTAGCTATTGTGCAGAAAGAAGTAGTTCCAATAATCATTACAATGTGTTTCTATTCATACATTTTATGTAGCTTTTAAACTTGTAGTCTGTGTTGCACGGATCTGGCGAACAGTCTATTCGACTGAGTGCGTACGCAGCAAGATTTCTCGGAGCCCGGCTGGAGGGGGAGTGTGACAGCCATCACATCTCTGGACCTAAGTCAAAATGCAAGAGTTTCCATTTCATACCACTTCATTCCAGTTCTTTATTCAATCGACAGTTTGCCCTCAAATCAGAGGTGCATTGAATGTTGCAAACTCCTATGAATCGTAGGTATCTGTACCTTTACTGCTCTACGTGACAGGCAATCAACATCTTCAATACGTGCTCCTAGAGGCTTGAGTTCCTGTACCCCAAACAGATGGCATTAGGATGTCTTTCAATATTATATCAACTATCATTATCTGTTGACTGTATAAAGTAACTAGTAGGCACCGAAGGTTTCCGCCCAAAAATTCGTTACCCAGATTTCACTGGAAGTACATGTTTTGGAGTTTTCTGGGTCAAAAAAAGAAGAAATTGTAGAAAAAAAGGGTCCTATGTGTCTGAACAACATAATTCAAAAACTTAAAAGTCTGTTAAATATCAATTTAAATTCAGCATCAGATGACCGAGATAATCGCTGTACATCAAACTATAATTTACTTGAAATATATTTTTGATATTTTCATTTTTTCGAACAGTTCTGATTTAATTAAAATGCCATATGTTTAAGTATTTTGTGCCAAATGAAAATAAGTATACCTTGAATTGTCTCGTATAGCCTCTGAAGTAATGTTTATTGTAGATGAGTTTTGCATAACTGGTAAACCCTAAGGGATAAGCAAAATGTTAATAATGTTATTTTGTTTTGTGTACTTATCCTTTATTCTTTTTAAGGTTAAAATACTTGAACCTATCTCAAACGGGAAACTGTTCATTCTCATTTCTTTTGTTTTATTGTTTGCATGCAATATAAATTGAATTTCAGTCACAAAACGTCCAGGTTTTCAAAAATTAGATTATGCTTTAGCCCAATGTATTCCCTTATTTCCCCTCTACTTACAAAGAAGTATTAAGACCATTTCTGCTAATGTTTATCTCGATAAGCATGAAGTAAATGGAAGAATAAATTGTTCTGAGAATAGTTGTTAACAGACTTATGCTGTAACTTTGGGTTGTGGTATTAATTATCCAATAGAGCATTTACCTTGGCTACTGACTGGAAAAAACACGAAAAATCCTTTAGATTGGCCAGTCCACGGGCGTTGAACTTGGGACCTCCCGAAGAAGTTACCGTCTGAACCTCATACGTGTGCTGTTTTAGAGTAGTTGCATTATTAGAGAGTAAAACTACTCTAAGAACAACAAAAAATTGCATTTCATAATTTTCTTTATGTTCAGAGCAGGTAAAGATGTGTTCATTTCATATGACTTTCTCTACATCTCTGTAGCAAATTATTGTTAAAAAGCTTATTTTTCTATCAACTTCATGGTAATCAAGATAAACATTAGCAGAAATTGTCGTTATTACTTTGTCCCTTGTAAGTAGAAGGGAGAAATTTAATGTGTCCCATGCACATGATGTCCTCTAGCTGCTCGGTAAACAAACCTTTTATTCTACATCATGCTAATCAAGGTTAACATAAATAGAATTAGTCTTATTACTAACTTTCTTATTTATCTTCTACTTGTAAGTAGAAGATAAATAAGAAAATACACGGGCTAAAGCGGGAGTCTCGTCCTTTAAAGCCAGTCGCTATGTGAAACAATTGAAATTCCAATTTCTTTGCGTGCCAGTATTAAACAAACGAGACACGAGAAAAACGTTTGAGAAAAGTTAAAGTGGCTGAAAATTGAATCCAATAATCCGGAATATCTCGAAAACGGCTAACTCTACAAAAATAAAGTATATGACATAAATTGTGTGTTTTAATGAGATCTACATTTTTTGTGTAGTAAGTTTTTGTATATATCTTACTGTTTGTCAGTTATATGAAAGTCATCCAGTCTTCAGAGTCTATTCCCAGAAAATTGAAGATATACATTTTGTTTGTCATAAAAATATCTTATATATAAAATATTTAATCACAATCGTTGGAGCCATTTTTGAGAAAATCAAAATTTTCGAAAAATGTTTCATGTAAAAGGTAGTTGGAATGTGGGGATTTTCTTGAAAATCTTTGTGTCGCTTCTTTGGAAGATATAAAAATTAAATACCATGTTTGGTATTTAACGGTCTTTTCGTTTTTGAGCTATACTGTTCACAGACACACACACAGACGGACCGTCTCTAAAAAATCCATACACCATGTATAAAATACGTATAGAGAAAGTAAATTTATTGAATTTCCAAAGCGTAGAATCTGATTTGACATCAAAAGCGTTAACACAGAAGAAGGAACGAAGCCTCAAATTTCCGCAGTATTCCACTTCTGCACTGTAAGGAGCAACAAAGCCGAAACCTGTACACCTTGTAGGATGATATATATTGCAGAAGACTTAACATGTGGCTCTTCACGCTAAAACATACACTACATAAATCGATCAAATGAAGCTTTATACGTATAAAATGTTCATTCGAATCGCCGTCTCTCTGATAGTACCTTAAATCAACACTGTCAGCGCTGGTTTCATAACGCGTACGGACTGTAATGACATTTACTACCCAACGATGCTTAAGCCATCAAAAATTTAACGTCATAAGAGGGTAACTGCATATCGACTAAAGTGTTTAATGCTGCAAATATAAATCCAGATTTTCATTCAAATGTAAGAGAAAACGATAATAAAAATCTGATGCGTTCCTTTCACAAGACTATCTCTACATCTCTGTAACAACTTATTGTTAAAAAGCTCAAACTTCTATCTACTTCATACCAATCAAGATAAATACTAGCAGAAATGCTTTCTTGTAAGCAGAAAGGAAATACGGGAATACACTAGGCTAAAACGATATTAAAAGCTGTTACCATGTGGAAGAAATCTGTTTCTCTGCATGACCAAGGCTACACAGATTCCCGTATCTGAAAAGTTTTAAGTATTTTAAAACTGAAACAAATAACAAACAATATCACAAAAATGGTAATCTCCACGAAAAAAATGTATATAACATAAATTGTGTGTTTGAAAGTGCTCTACAGTTTTTGGTAAGTATGTTTTTGTCCATCGTTTACAGTTCACCAGTTACGCCAAATTCCGCAAAATTGATTCAGAATAAACATGTCTTCAGAGACTATTCCCAGAAAATTCAACATATACATTTTATTTGCTGTGTAAACATTTTTAATATACGATAATATTATTAAAATCATTAGAGCCATTTTTGAGAAAATCAAAATGTTCAAGTTTGGTATTCAACGGTATATCAGTTTCTGAGCTATTCTGCCCACACACACACACACACACACACACACACACACACACGTACACACACATAGACACATACACTGACATTTTTCTAAAAATGCTTTTTTTTTATTCTGGAGGTCTCAAACATGAATTTTCGGTGAAATCTTGCAGTACAATACTTTCGCTATACACTATGTACATAGTAAGTGTAGAAAAAGTAAAAATTTCATGCGTTTCATTTTCATGATTTTCTCTATCTGTTCTGCAAAAAAACTATTTTCTTAAAAAACATTGTTTTATCTACATCGTAGTAAACGAAATATTTTTACCAGAAATGGTAGCATTGCTTGCTACATCGTAAGTAGAAAGTAAATAAGGAAATACTAGGCTAAAGCAATAGCCAAAATACATAAGCTATCTCTATCCGATTGACATAGCAATTGCATTGACATTTTCATGCCCAGCAGTAAAACAAAAGAGATATCAAATAAATTTCATTTTAAAATTTCAGAAAAATTGTGTTTTAAAATTTCAACCAATAACAAGGACTTTTTTGGATGGGGGGAAAGGGTTAACTCCAAAAGAATGTGTATATGTTTTTGGCATATCTACATTTTTTGTGTTGTACGTTTTTGTCTATCTCTTACGGTTTACCAGTTATACAAAAGTAATTTAAAATCAACAGGATTTCTAAGAATATCTTCATATGCATATATTAACTACATAGTAAAGAAAACAATAAGCTTTTTTGAAAATTTTGTGATTTATAATATATTTGGATAACACCCCTTAAACCCCCTTTAAAACTATATAGGTATTATTTCTTCTCTTTTTCTCACATAGTATGCTGTTATAATGCATTCAGAATTTCACAAGTTTATTTTTGCACTTTAAGGTTAAATAAAACAAGCCAATAATATCGAAGTATACCACAATTATTTTGTTTTAGTTTCTTACAGCTTCCTTTGCTTCATTACCTATCGGACAGGCAACAGGTAAATTGTTCATATCATTCACACTTGCTTCATATTGCAAAATTCAGAACTATGAATATTTGAATGCTACTTATCATTAGCGATTAAAAGATTGCAGAACCAAAGGTAAGTGAGAATGCGCTGTGTTCGGTGTGGGTTGGCTGTGCTTGTGTGTAAATAACATGATTTTACTGTGAAAATAACTTTTCTCGGGCTATCAGCCAGGTGAATTCTGGAATAATTTCCAAGCTTTTAAGAGCTACGTCGCTCCCATCTTCAGGGAATGATGTGGAGACTCCAGGTGCGCCTCATATATAGTAGTCCGGTGGGGGACCGGCCAGATACCGTTCTGTGATTGGCCCGGGTCCGGCATGGGAGGCGTTGACTAGGGACCAATGGTCTCCGTTGCCGGGACGGACTGCTCTGATTGGCCCGCTGCCAGATGTGAGCCTGTATTAAAACTTTTGGCAGTTTCACAAATCTTTGTGAGTGTTTGCTGAGCACCGAACTCCAAATGCCTTCACCTGCAAGCCGCTGTCTCTGTTGATGTTATTTTCTTCGTATTTAATAGATATGGCTTCTTTGATGGAGAGGTCCCAATAGCTTGCAGACTTAAACATGGTGGTTGTGTCGTCCAGTCTCGGTCTGTGTCCTCCTTGGATGCAGTGCTCTGCAAGACCAGATTTTTCTGGGTACATCAGGCGGATGTAGCGCTCATGCTCTTTGCATCTTTGTTCGATCGTTCTCCCCGTCTGTCCGATGTAGGCTCTACCACATTCACATGCAATGCGGTATACCCCGGGAGTCTTGAGGCCGAGGGAATCTTTGACCTGTCTTAACATATTTCGAGTTTTATTGGGCGGCTTGTGTATAGTCTTAATGTTGTATTTGCCCATAATTCTACTCAGTTTACCAGACAAATGACCTGCATATATACCTATATATAAGGCGAAACCGGAATCTCCACATCATTCCCTGAAGATAAGAGCGACGTTAGCTCTTGAAAGCTTGGAAATTATTCCAGAATCCACCTGGCTGATAGCCCGAGAAAATGTATTTCCATACCGCCGCCAGGAAAGTTTCAAGTCATGGTTCATGATTTTACTGTATTTTGGTATTTAACACAGCGCCTTTACAGGGAGCGCGTGATGAGTTATACCGAGTCCAAACGAATATATCTTGATTCCTAGACGCTCTGCAATAGTAAGATTAGTCTCACTTTTTAAATGTGCTACATTATATGGTGGACCCATCGTATATTCCTAATATTAACAATCTTCATTGGTTCCACCAAAGCTTGCGAGCGAAGCGAGCATGCGCAGTGTTAGATCAGGTGTGTATGTGTGTGTGAATAAACTGATTTTCGTGTAATTTCTTATTTTTCTTCTTTGTTGACTTTTTCTACATCATTCACATTTCATTGGCTTGGAAACTGTTGCTTCCCACCTAACAACCGATGTTTTATCTTCCCCACAATGTAAACGTTTGTAAATTTTAGTATTTAAGAAAACATCTGGGCACGCAGACTAAATCTACGCAACGGATCACTTCTTAATGCTTTATAGCAGACGATGGAAGCATCGTGTAAATCCTACCAATTTATTCACTAGCTAAGGAAATAAATAAACGATAAGAAAATTATACATTGTTGCTCTCCAACATGGTGTTACACATTTGTAAGAATCCTGACGTCAGTGCCTGATATTCCTTGAATCTGGAAACTGCACCATAGAGTTTGTAATCCAAAGCCGCACTGTGGACGCAATCGGCCGCGAAACAAGAACAGGTTCCAAACGCGTTCCTCCCACTTGGACGTAAAACTGGTAAAATACATTTGATTTCGGAAATCAATTTCTCTCGGTCACTGAGCAGACCTGCTGACTGCCCCACTAAGAGACAGGTGCATTCTGTCGTTGTCGGAAGGTAATTCTTCGTCAGCCAGGGTCGAGGCCAGAAGTCCCATAAAATACCGCATCCGAAGGCGTTAAAAACAAGTTGGGAGACTTTTGAAGATTGGGCCACTCTCAAGTGTGACACAACTGGGCGAGATTCTTCCAAGCCACTTGTTATTCTGCGTCCTCAGTCCATTATAATTATGTTTTCATAAGCATTCCTTCAAGAGTAGGATGGACGTTTTAATTACAGCAGTTTTCACTTCAGCCAGGATCGATTTATTAATTTACATAGATAATTAATAAATTAACCTGTTAACAAGGATAGCAATAGGAATATGCATATAAATTTATATATTATCCAGGTATCTGAGCCTGTTGATCCCAGTTTTGTTCTACGTGATCGGTTTCCTTGATTTCACCACAGGGATTAATGGCAATGAACAGTAATACAAATGGAAGTTCATCTCAAACAAATGGGCTGAAGCAGACGTCGTTATTCTCCACAGTTTAGATTTGTTTTGTTACTGATCCAGCTTACTCACTCTGTTGTTTTCGGTAGGTATTACCCCATGACAGATTCAATATTTGCACCCTGATTTTATTTTATTTTGAAAATCGATAAGTTGCGCAACAATGTTGACTTTCTAGAAAAAATAGTGATTTCTGAAAAGTTTTCTCCGTTGATATTCGCTCTTCCAGATATATGCCCTTAATTAGCAGTTCTGTGCGCAAGCCCGCGCGAAAATTTTATGCTATGCATAACAGTTATTGATAAAACAGGCCCAATATTTCTAACCCTAAAATTATTTTGAGAAGATCTGCATGTTTGTTACATATACCTACAGCTAATGAATACTATAACAACAACCCCTACGCAGAAAAATTATTCGTTATTACAATTACTTACATTTGAATATGTGGTACAAGAGCACTTGTGGGCGTTTACTACCAACTCGGCTGACCTCTCAGACTCAAATCCCAAAAAAGATGGACGATCATCCAGGTGATACAGCGAGACGGTGACGTCAATACCGTGATTCCCTATGCGAAAAGTTGGATTTTGTAATGTCAGAGACTGCTACATATCGTAGCTCCTCAAATTTAAAATGTTGTGGAATTGATGAGTAATCCAATCGTGTATATGTGTTAAAATCCTTACCCATGGGGTTGGGCTCGAACCCACGCGCTGGGAACCAGAGTAACACGCTCAAAACCATACGATACAGTACATTTATTACTAAACAAAAGTAACTACACTGTTCTACATACATGTATATTATATCATACTTAGGTC
This sequence comes from Hymenopus coronatus, assembly GCA_030762935.1. Classification (NCBI taxonomy): domain Eukaryota; kingdom Metazoa; phylum Arthropoda; class Insecta; order Mantodea; family Hymenopodidae; genus Hymenopus; species Hymenopus coronatus. The sequence goes on along the minus strand of CM060896.1, from coordinate 73,928,131 downwards.
ACTGTTGTGCTAGGGTTGTATATATTATGTGTATATATGTCTTTTAAGTGTAATTATCTATGATAAGAGGGTGCATTTATGAAGGTGTACTCTGGGCTGTAAATTTAAATTGCTATATTTGAATATCTTTGTGTCTTTATTTTCGGATTCACTCTTAATTTCTATTGTTGTTTAATATTGCTTTTGACTGTGTATTTTCTTTGTATTTTTATTATCGTGTTTACTCTTTTAATTCTTTGTTGTGGTTGTTGTTTTAATATTGCTTGTAATGTGTATTACAAAAGCACGTACGGTCTGTGGACCCGTGCGACTGTTGACATTCTATGTATGATATTGCTATATTAATAAATACACTTATTCATTCATTCATTCATACATTAGCATTGGTATCCAAATATACTTTAACTTTCTATTCATGTACTTAGTGGATACCGACATTTCACTGGAAATGCATGTTTTACGCTCCCCTGTAAAAATTTAAAAGAAACTCCTTATGTGTGATTGTGTCCAGATGTCTGAACACGGTAACTCAAAAACAAAAGCTGTCTAAATACCAAACTTGATATTTAAGTTCAGCATCTTCCAAGGTAGCCACACTACAAACTATCATTTTCTTGAAAAAAAAAACTTCGAATATTTGATATCCTCTAAAATAGCTGTAACGATTCTAATTAAAATTGCTTATATTCAAGATGACAAAACGTTTGTCTATTTTCCCAGAGTAGTCTCTTCATTCTGAATAAATTTTGCATAAGAGGTAAACCTAAGAATTAAAGAATCACTGTACAAAAATATAATATTAGCATACATAATAAATGTCTAATATTTATTTTTGTGAACCTATGTATTTTCATGGTGTTCCTGGTTATCGGTTTTAAGTACCAATGCTTATACTTTTCTTAAACGAAAAGTCGTTATTCACATTTCTTCATTCTGGTCAAGCAAAGAGAACATAAAGACAGGCTTTTAAATAATTTAACTGATGCTTAAGTTTATTGCATTCCACATTCCTCTAGTGCAAGGACATGATGTGCAATAAAAAGATTCTGCTAAGGTTTATCAACTGTATAATAGGTGGAGGAATACGCTGTTTGTTGCAGCGAGGGTGAGAAAGTTATGTATCACATCAGATTTCTGCTTGTCTAATTACACTGATTGTATAGTGTCACTAACATATACCAACTTAATATTCCTAACTTAGCTTGTAATAAATGCAGAGCTCGGTCCGGAGACACCAAATTGTTTGATGCACGCAGAGTTATTATGTCGTTATAGAATAGCGGTGGTCTCTACAGCCTGTTTCGAAACATGTTGCACCATCTATCATTGCTCACTGCTTGGCCTCCTTCAGTTCCTGCAACTAGATAACCAATGAACACAGAAAAAAAGCGCAGATTAAGAAATGTCGAAAGGGTAGGCGTTCGACACTGAACAAAAAACTTCTGGATTATTTAAACATATTTTGGGTGATAGGAGGAGAGAATTTTCTTTCGATACGGCAAAGATTTATCTTTTAATTCACTGTTATGAATTCTGAATGACTTTGGTTGATTTATGTCATTGTCTTTTCAAAGCTCTGCACAAGATTGTCCTGAATATTTTGTATCAAGCTTTACACTCTTATTTTTGAATTAACCATTTCTGAGATATCCCTTGTTAAGTTTTTCATACATAAAGTTGTCAATTCCTGGCCTTGCATAGAAATGAATTTCATGGCAACCGGCTTTTAAAAGATCTGACTCGTTTTAGCCTAGTGTATTCCCTTATTTTCCTTCTACTTACAGGGAAGCAAGTAATTAAGACAATTTGCGCTAGTGTTTGTATCGATATCATAAAGTAGATAAGGAATATGCTTTTTAATAATAATTTGTTACAGCCACGTAGAGAAAGTAATGTGAATGGAACACATTACATTTTTTATAAGCTTGCTAGCTTGCTAGCTGCCGCTACAATTTCCTTCTGCTTTTTCCTGAATGGCCAAGTACACATTACAAACCCAATGTACAGCAAGGTGAAGCGATAAAAGCGATTTGGACACTTTGACTTTATAAATACTAAGTGAGAGTGGTACGTAGTCTTCAGCGGCAACATAAGTTCCTGTACCATTTTCCTCTAACGTGCATGGTTGCGCAAATAGAAAATAAAATTGGTCAAATGTTTAATTGTAAATATGTCATCACTTCTGTATTGTTTACTTCTGCAATTAAATAACGATGTAGAGCTACAAAAATGATTTGTTTGTGCTTTTACCATTTGTTGCTAAAACAAGTCGTTTAGACACAAAATGATATTAAAGAATTAGATTCCAGCGTGTTTACTGGAATAAAGTCATGGTTTGAACGCTTGGCAACTACGCCTCATGCTGGTGAGCGGTAGGTGACATTGTGCCTAGACTTCTTGCACAACAGCTGGTTCTATCTGTGCTTCATATGCGTTAAATGCATTCAGAAATTGGCAGTCTTTAGAAATTAAAAGTCTCTAGATTTGTTTTTGGTAATGGTAAATCTCAATACTTTAGATTATAAGATATTGGGCAGAACGCAGAAGCTCTAACGAGGTTAGGTGAATATTGACTAAGAAGATTCGGTGTCTGCTTAGATTTTAGCGGAGCACATTTTGAACATCTACTGTAAAACGTTGTAGTTATTGCCCATTAATACATTTACTCTGAATGATGTATTTCAATATTTCATATTTAAATCTGTTTTATCTTTGATCATCAGACTACATCTTTCGCGGAAGAGGCTACACATCTTTAGTTCGCGAATACGAATGATTAGCTTGAAAGAAAACTACTCCACACCTCGTTAGTGGCATTAGCTGATAATAAATATATAGATAGATGAAAATGTTATTGGACTTTATTATTCGTCATGTATGGATCTCCCAGCACACGAAATCTGATACCCCTAATACACTGTATGTGCTCTTGTCATTCGAGAGGCAAAATTAAAACAAAGTATCCTCGCCTATTCCACTACGGAAGCCAATGAGAGGTGAATAATTATGTGACAGTTGAGAGATACGAGCTAAAGTTACGTGAAATAGACCTTTACACTAATAAAGAAATTGATAATGAGCTTTAGTATACAGACTGATTTGAGGTTTGTAAGTAAAGATCCGATGTATTCCAATCACATTACGTTCGCTACATCTCGGCAACAAGTGATTGTTAAAATCTTATTCTTCTCTCTACTTCAAGCTAATCAAGATAAGCATTAGCAGAAGTTATTTTATTTCTTGTAAGTAGAAGGAAAATAAGGGAAAACACTAAAGTGATAACCAAATGCTTTAAAAGCTAGTTCCCATGTGGTTGAAATCTATTTCTGGAGAGTTCAGGGGACGCTAAAACGTGTATTTACGATGAAATCTCGGTATCGAGTTCTTGGGTCGAGTGCAATATCTTCTCTACCTACGTACCATATAATATGTAGGGAAAGTAAAAAATGCATTTCAGATGTTATTTTGTTCAAAAACTTTGTTTTGAAACTACAAAAGTTCGTTATGTTTCTAATAAATACAGGAGATTGAAAAATGAAACGTAAGTCCAAATTAATCATGCATTTTTTTCTAAAAAATTTAAAACCAATATCTTTACACAACTATTCGAACAGTCATGCCCATCACTGGAAAAAACATTTATATGTTGTATACATTTAATGATGAAATAACTTTAGGATGGGATAGGATACTGTTGAAGGGGACTCGGCGTTGAACCAGAGGTTTTTGTACTGTGGCGCCCCCGGGAAGGAGGGTGGAACTAAGAGCAACAACATGGGCCCTATTGCTTTCACATTGAAGCACCCCGACAGTCGGCCAGGCAGACTGGGGTTCCCGCTTCACACAGGGTCCAACGCCCCAAAAAGAGTGGTCCTCATCCCGACAACCAGACGAAGTCGGGGAACTGAATAGTCCATTTTAGTACCCATCCTTCTTTTCCTGACACGCCGCACCGAGCACCATCGCACTTCTTACTCTGAAAGAAACTAACGGGATGAGGGAGTAATGAAATACCATGGAAATGATATGGAGGGACAAGAAATTCTGGGTGTGCATTCGCCTGGGAAACCCCCGAAAACACATGGATTAATCATTGCTTTAATAAGCTTGCCCCTTATCTCTTAGCTATCACATAACTACAGTGACTTTCAAATGGGATAAGTTTTGTCCTTAAGCGCCAATCGGAAGGCTGCTGTGTTGACATATTGCATTCGCGTTTAAGTGGGGAGTAACGAGCTAAGTGATTCCGTCTCCCATAAATGCTACTTGCGCTGAGACAAAATATTCAAATTTTGCAAAAAAATAATTCACAAGAAAGATAGGGAGTAATGTTCGTAGTGGAACCGTAAAAACCATAGATGTTTGGCTAAAATAGTTTTTATATTACACATGGATAAACATTATGTCGCCAGGCAGATTTGCATGCTCAGTGTGCGAGTGAGAGGGAAATATGAAAAGAATGGGGGTAGCGACCTGGCAACGCAGAGCACGATAATGCATCTCATTCGCTGCAGAGTAGAACTCTTCCGATTTGAAAAACATTAGTCATCTCTCAGTGGCTAGTGTGATGAAATAGGTGAGGATCCTTCGCTGTAAACCTTCCTCTCAGATGACGAAAGCACTTCTGACTTTGACGGCGTAGTTAAGTCAATCAGGGGAAAGGGGTTGTGAATTGTGAGAGGCAGCTTATAGGAAACAAGGATTAGTTCACGTCACCGTTAACGATAGCGGATAAACTTATAAGAAACAAGATATAGCTAGGCCGGCCACGAGAAGCGAACCCGGACTTCCCAAATGCGGACCACAGACAACACCACATGAGCCATTCGGCTCGTTGAAATAACTTTAAAGGGGTGGGGGATGCTTTTCTAAATAGGTTGGATCTGTGTTTTTTACTTTTCCTACACGTACTATGTACATAGAGTATAGAGAAGATATTGTATTCCATCCAAAAATTCCAATTCCGACACTTCACCGGAAATACAGGGTTCAGAATCCCCTGCATCCAAAACAGTATTTTTATAAAAAAAAAAAAAGATGTGTGTGTGTGTGTGGGTGAGTGTGTGACCGTGTTTGCGAACGCAATTACTCTAAAACGAAAAGTCGCTAAAAATCAACATGGTATTTAAGTTTAGTACCCTGTAAGGATGCGTCACAAAGATTTTTTAGGAGAATCGCTTCACCCTAAACCGTCTTTAACAGGGAAAATTTTCTCCGAAATGACTTACGGTTTTGATTAAAATATCGTATATTAAATATATCTGCTGAACTTTCTGTGAATAGCCTCTGAAGACCCCTTTATTCAGTATGAATTTCGCTGAATTTTACATAACTAGTAAACCAGAAAAGACAGACCGAAACTTATTACACAAATGTAAATCTCGTTAAAACACACATTTTTTTCGTTGAGGTGATCATTTTTTAGAAATATATTTCTCACACGATAATTTTTTTATTGTTTCATTTATAAGGTATGAGAAATAATTTTAAAACTAAAACCAATGACAAGAAATATCTCAAAAATGGTCAACCTGTTAAACAAGATTATTGCCAATAGGTTTATCATTTTACATCATTAAACACACATTCACTCTCACATACATACTTCCAGACTCTGTGGGGGAAAGGGAATAATTCTGGTAAAGAAAAATTCTGTCCCAGCCGGGAATTGAACCCGTAAACTCCGGGTGAGCAGTCTGCTCGCTGACCACTCGACCACGGAGGCAGTTAACTTTTCTTCAACGGGAATTTGTTAACTGGCCATGCAAACAAATGGATTTCAATCACATGGAACCGGCTTTTAAAAAATTTAACTGCCGTTTGTAATAGGACCATGTCTGCTAATCAATTAGCAGGAAGTATACAATTTCAACAATAATTTGTTAGATTTTTTGCGTAGTTTTTAACACCCGCTTTTACTTCTGGTGGCACCGCAGGCGATAATGCTGATGATAATAAAATGAAGATGGAGCACCGATAGAATACGACGGCGGGGAAAACCGGAGAACCCGGAGAAAACCCGCCCGTGCGCCGTTTTGTCCAGCAAAAATGTTACATGTGGTCAGTTAGGATTGAACCCGGGCCGTCTAGGTAAGAGAAGAGTGGTCTAACCACTCGGCTATGTTACAGAGATATAGAGAAAGTAGTCAGATTTTTTCATAGGACGTTACTATTTTTTTCATCTTTGAAATTCAACGGGGTTTTCACACATTTAGTAACACCTTCGATATTCAGTTGGTTTATAAACCAAAATCTACTATAAAAACCCTTAAACGAATAAATGCTGTTTTAATGTGTACTTTATGTCTGTCTTCAAGTCAGTAAGACCGAATTGGAATTGGATACCCGAGGCGCAGAACACAGGTGGTAATAGTGTGTGCTTGGGTGGTCCTTTTCATTTTATATCATGCAGCACCACCAAGTTTATGTTTTTCTTAATAAAACCTTAGTTTCTCTTCTTCTACGTTTAGAACATGATCAGACAACGGTGATAAAGCCGTGAGCTCAAAGAGTTATGGGAAAATAGCGGTTATCTCAGAGATCCTGCATTAATGAATCTCTTGAATGACATGTTAATATCTTCAAGACTTACTTGTTTCGACGTTAATGCATCGCTGAAAGTGTTCATCCGATACATCACATTTCACATCTCTGCCATAAAATTAAAGGATAGACAGAAGACTGCCGCAGAATTATATCTGAGATCTGAATCTCACACAACACGGACTCGGTATTAAAATATGATGAAATGACAAGAATTTCTCTATCCTCTGTCATAGGCATGCCCAAATTGCAGGCACAATAACTCGTTTTACTCCGTGTGCAGCATTGGCGCATGCTGCTATGCAGCGCAATTGAATGTATCACAAGAACTCCCTATAATGCATTTAGTACTTTGGTTATATCAATCTATTTCTAAGAATGATGTACAGAGCCTTAATAGATGAAGCAAATGACTGTCGTGTAGTATATAGCGAAGCTAGTTTTTAATATAATTCATTTTAGGGAAGCTTTGCTGGCAAATATATATGGCCAAACATAACCATTAAATGTGATGCAAATAATGGTAATTTGGAAAATTAATCCTTTGGAAATTATTTAAATAACTCTGAACCTCTTTTTTTCGAACATTTTATGTGCATAAAACTTTGTACAGCAAGTAATATTTTAGTAAGGTTTCCGTATTTATTATCACCTTCTAATAACTAGATCTCGGTTTTGGGTTTCGAAGCGCACACAGCTAAAATTCAAACTTTTAAAGCGGTGTAAGGAAAAAGTAGTGGGGATGGGTTTGTAGTGCAAACTTGTACACCTTAGACTTAGAGTATAGTCTGTTCCAAAACAGACTGATTATATGCATTATTATAATTCATAAAGTAACGCAATAAAATAATTATTTCGTAACATGATTTGTGAAATAAAAACGGGTGGCGCCGTGACTGATTTAGATCACTTGCCTCCCACCTAGGTGGCTCGGGTTCGATCACAAGCGCCCGCATGTGAGATCTGTGGTGTACGAAACGGTATCCGTGCGGGTTTCCTTCGGCTCCTCCGGTTTTCCCCGCCATTCATTTCACCAATTGCACCATTATCACCTTTCCTATCATCCATCTCTACTTCCAGGTTCACCATTCTGTGGTTAGATTTCGCTAGTTCCCCGACAGGCTTCTGAACGCTAGACACCCGCTTAGGGCTGGTCAGTTCTAGGGGAGCTTAAGCCGACTATAAAAAAATAAAAACGTCTTGTACTTTTACAAGTGTGAGCATAAAAACAGTATTTGCATAGGTTTGAAAAGACAATGAACATAAATAAACTCACTCAGAGGTCATTAGAGTGTACTACAAAACACATATTTACTGTATCGAAAAGAAAAGGCGCTCCTCCTGTCACTATAAATACCCTTTCGTATTTTCGACATTTTTCAATTTGCGCTCTCTTTCAGTGTTCACTGGTTTATCTACTAGCAGGAACTGAACGAGGCAGGCAGTGAGCAATTCAATCTGTTTCAAAACAGGCTGTAGACACACGTCTACTCCATCAGAGTTATTCTCTGTGTGTACCGAACCTCAATCCAGCAATTTCGTGACCCCGGCAGTTTCGTGACTTTAATAAGATTAGTATTACGATTTTTAAGTCAAAGATCTGGGAACAATTCTCTCTTTATGTAGTAGAAAGATCAGACAGCAAGAAACATTTTTATTTGGTGTACAATGGTGAGCAAGCTCGAGGAAATGTTAACAAGAGTTGGAGTATAAAACAAGTAGCCATCCTGTAATTTCTTGTATTCATTATTTATGACAAACTATAGCCACCCATTTATTCAGCTCACAGGCGTGCAGTGGTAAAGGTGAACATAGGCTTGTAAAGAAACATTTATAGCTTGAAGAACACTGTAGCGTGTCAATGTAGGTTATTTGTTTTTATTTTACGTAAATACTCCTATTTATGAAAGGGGAGACATAGAAGAGACGAAATGTAACTTCAACTTTAAAAAAGTCGAAGGAGAAATAGTGAAGCCGTTTTCGGTCTGTACAACTTACGATATTTCTTGCAATATTAAATATATCTGATGGAAAAAACAAAAAATAACTGGTTTGTAACATCTTGTTAAATAATAATAATAATAATAATAATAATAATAATAATAATAATAATATATACCTACGTGCAGAACAAACATTAAAAAATGAATCACTATATTATTCAATAAAAGTAAAATGAATTAAACGATAATGTTAATGTTAAGAAACAGAAGTGTATGAGATAACAAAGAAGCGATGAAGGGGTCTATAAGAACACCATTAAAATAGAAAACTTAAAGGTTGAAAGAAATAAAACCACTCTAGGTTAACAACCTACAATGGATTTTTAAAACATTCCACCATCTAAATGTAACTTTCTCAAGTTAGAGGGTAAACAATGGTGGTCCTCTACACAATTAGAGTTTTTATCATTTTATGTTTCCATATTCTATATATTTAAACCTGTAAATCGTATTTTGAAATACAAACTCATAAAGAGGAAAGTTAAAGAGCAGGTGAAACATAAATGTCTTACAATAGACTTATAGAACAATGTAGCTATTTCACTGTTTGGTGATGAATAATTCATAAGATGACATTATTGTTGGACCTATCGTAGCTGAGCGCCAAGGTTGCTAGTGTGCATACTGTGAGCGCGCTTTCCAATTTCTCATTCGGTAGGTTTCGGACATTTTCGGACGACATTGAGGCATGTACGCTATATATTCTAACATCTATCGGCTACAATGCTAAGGTCCCAGAATTCACGCACATCCAGGTGCGCTGTGTTTCATTCAACAATTCAGTTCGCGGTAAATTGATAATCTATTCATAATTATTGCTGAGGGCATCAAAGAAAGAGATCTTCTTTAGTTCTTTCTGCCGAAAGACATGCAAGCGTGCCCTCTCTTCTCCCCCCACCCTTGCTTCCCTGTAAAACGTGGGTTCAAACCCCACCGAGAGCGGTGGATGTTTTAGCGCGCAAAATTTCCTTAGCCAGACTTCCTTTGAAAGGGGAGTAAAGCCATTGGTCCCGTGTCGTAAAAAATATGTAAAATAACCTCAACCCTGATAAAAATGTCATTAAGCAATATTAAACGGTCTTACACGCATAACATTGAATAGGACATTGAGAACGGTTAAAGAGCATCCATAAATAAAACTCTGTTGCATTTCATACCCGGTAAAACTAGTGCTCAAGAAAATGTGTGAACATAGCAAATACAACGCACTCACGCATATAGCCTTACCATTGTTGGAACTTCTCCTACTTCTACGCAGCACCAAAAACAAACTCATAATATGGCGGAGAACAGCTGAAAATGTTGGCTGATAATACCAGCTACTAATTTGATTTTGTGCACACATTTCGATTTTATTTAATTATTGGTACAACAGTTCCACAAAACTTCCTTCAACAGCATGTTTGCGGCTCAATTTAATACAGTAACCTGTCCCATTATTATTGCAACACGATATACAGTTATGGCACAGGAGTTTTGCTGCCCCCCCCCCCAAACTTTTGCTCCCTTGACCCTATGTCTCTGTGTCTTACACGAGCATTGTTCTTGTATGACCCCTTTGGTGCTTAGGTAGTACTCGAGTGACCTCTAGAGTTGTAAATGAGAAGAAGCTGAACTAAATACAAAATGAAATGCCCAGAGGAAAATGTGAACCAAATTACTGCGGCCTCTCTGGCCTGGTCTCTGAGGAACTTTGATTAATGGGCTCCTAAGTAGCTTGCGAGCAAATTACCGCGCTGAGGGGCGTCATGTTGAGATTATCCGAGACGTTTTTGGACTTTTCTCTGCAGGACTACCCACGAGAGAATATGCGGGCGTGCTTCCGATGTATTTAATTACCTTTGCTCTGGGGTGCCAACATCTGCGTGTCATGGGCAAAGGTGGAGCCGATGGATAGCGTGAGAGGAAAGAAAACATTGTGAAATCTAGGAGATAGTCGGAGCAGTGATGCACAGGGAATTTATGGTGTGCTAATAGCCCTTTAAGCAGGATCAAACAACAATTTAGAGTCATTTTAAGGAGATATAGAAGTGTTTTTTTTTATTTTTGGGTGCAAAAATACACTATTCTTTAAGGTAAATATCTGTAACCTTTGATTCTGCTGGTATGGTTATTGCACGTGCTTTTAAAACGTTGTGCTGGTTAGTGTCAAAATTTAAAGCCTGTTTTTCAAGTTCCCTTTTTTTGTAATTTTCCCAAATTTAAAATCTATCTTCTCCCACAAAAATTCTGCTAGAACTGCAGAATGTGTGCAATAATGTGTACCATCCCTACCTACTATGTTCATTATACATATGCTCGGAGAAAGTGATTTGCTCTGCAAACAAACTATTGTTTCAAAAGATTATTGCTCGTATAAACAGCATGCTAATCGAGATAAATATAAGCAGAAAAGGCCTTATTACTTGCTTCCTTGTAAATAAAAAGAAAATAAAAAAACAGGCTAAAGCTATAGTCTTTTAAAAACTAGTGCTATGTGATTAGTTTTGAAACTTGTTTTTTTTTTCATAGCTAGGAGTAAAAAAAAAAAGATATGAATCGGATGAGGGTCCCTTCAAAATTTCGGAAACAGCTCTGTAAAGGAAATGTGTTTTAACGAGGTCTATATTCCTTGTGTAATACTTTTTGTCTATCCCTTATACTTTACCAGTTACGTAAAAGTCATTCACTACGAAGAGGAATTTAGAGGCTATTCTAAGGAAATTATATATATAAAGAATTTATTTTACATATAATTGACTTTAATATGCGGTATTTTAATCAATATCTTTAGAGCCAGTTTTATAAAATCAAAATATTTAGCATTTTTTCATGTAAAGGGTTGTTTGGGGTGGAAATTTTCTTTTAAACCTTTGTATCACATTCTTTAAATATGTTGAACTAAAATAACAAGTTTGATATTTAACTGACCTTTCGCTTTTGATTTATCCTCTTCTATAAAAGCTCTTTCTGGATTCAGAGGACCCTAAAACGCGCATTTCCAGTGAAATGTTAGTCACAAATTTTGGATGAAATGCAATACCGTCTCTACTTATTCATTAGGTAAGAAGTATGAAGGTAATAATAGAACAGTTCATAAATAATGCTCCTGACTAATGGGCATAAAAATGCATAAAACTTATACAGCATAAGGAATACAAGTATGTGGGATAGAAAAATAACGGAAAAAGGATAGCCTAATGGTGCAACATCGTCTTAAAATTATCCCAGTATTCTATCACTCTAGGAGCATTATAGAGGTGGAGGGGGTTTTTGGTGCGAGGGATGATTATGGAAACAGTTTTTTTTTTTTTTTTTTTCAATTTCCTGAACGACATAATATAAATTATTTTTAAAATAACAGGAGAATAGCTGAATAAAATAGATTGGACTTCAACTACAGATAAATAGTACGGTGGACGTTTAGAGTGGGAAAGCAACTTGACAGGACTTTGGCAGAGGGCACGACGCATGTTAGATAAATGAACTTGAACGCATCAGAACTCTCTTACATTTTTATTAATATATAAGCTAAAGGAGAAAGGTGCATTGTTAACTGATATTAGCGTAGGAAAAGGGATTGCGTGTCTGAGGCTACAGGTATGGAGATGTTAAAAATTCCAGTGGGATGATGTCCAATCTGCAGAAAAGGAGAGGAAGCTTGCATATTTTCTGTTTTGGAACAGAACATTGCATATTGAAGTTGCTCAAATCAAAATAACTTAAAATGAATAATTCAATGTAATATATAAAAGTTTTGAAAATGGATTACAAATTCAGGTACTAATAAAATATTTACACGAATAATTAAATGGACATAGTCATCACACAAGCACTTACAGATTGTAAAAGTTATTTTTGTTACAAATATTGTAGTCATGGCCTGATGAACAACTATGATTCCACTCAAAATTTAGTTTGTAGCTTGACAAAGTAAGTAAATAAACAACAATTTAGTTAATAAAAGCATACCATCTGAGTTTTCGAAGTAATTGATTGAGGTGAAATTGACTTGTCATTTGTTCTTTTGCCAAACCTAGATGTTTGCGCCGTTTTATGTATTCCGAAATAGTAATTGCATATAGATACTGAATAAAATAGTATGTCACATTCCGTAGTGTAGTGATGAGCCTATAAAACTCAATGATGCAGGTTCAAATCTGGCGGGGGGTGAGGGATTTCTTCAGGCGCAAACATCTATAGCATGGCTTACATAGGAAGGGAAGCTAAGCACGTAAAGGAACCCTAGACTCTGAAAAAAATTCCGCCATTTCGCGTCCGCAAATGTGATTTTGTCCTAGAGTGCCATCTGCGAGCGACGAGTTAATCCCTCGTGGCGCATAGTGGTGAACTCACGAACTAGAAATTCAAATCCAACCAAGGAAACATCGTAGCGATGTCCTATGCTCCACTTAGGAGCTACAAGAAATTAACTAACTCTTTTGAGGTAAGAGAAAAGTGAGCAAGAAGATTGGAGGTTGAGAGATTATTGGTCTTTCTTAAGAAGAATTATTTATCCTACGATGGATTGATCCAACAAGTGGCTAAAATTTACCTTCTGAGACAAAAAGCAACCAAAGTTAAAAGTGCTAGGTGGTTTTACCTATGCGGTTTATCAACATCAACATAGACCTGCAGCAATAGGCCTGCCCTACAGTACTAAACGCCTAAATTCCACTTGCACTCCTTTCTACGGAATCAGAAAAAGTATGTAGGAAACAACATCGAAACAATTAAGTATGCTACAATCTTCTTAACATCAACCACTCACAGTGTAAATATTGTAATTGTAAGATGTTCAAATATACCATTTATTTCATAAAGGTTATTTTATAGCTATATCTTCACTTGAAGGTAGTGCATCTTGATACTCTATCTGGACTCTACCTAGAAGGCACAGTCCTTGATATGGCCTGGGGAAAATTAAATTACAGGGGGTTTTAGAAGAAATGAATATATCTTATGAACTAAATAAGATGTTCAGCTAAATATTTATGACATCTTAAACAGATTCCTAATCATCATTAATATCATTGCATAATGAATTAGTATAAGAACATTTTAGTATAACAGAGAATAAATAGGAGAAATTAAAGAGCACTAAAATGTAAGCCTTAAAATTGAATATATAGGTGAACATAGGTTCTTAAAAAGTCACATACTAGGAAGTAGCATGAATAGAATGTATAGGAGAAAGTCCTTTGTGCCTGACACTAAAAACTAATGTTTTGTAATCTATGCATACGAAAGCGATCAATAGAAGGTTTTAGATAACATACTCTAAAATAGTTAAACATCTTATCCGATACAGGACGCTATTGGAGTCCTGATCGTTCCAGAATGTAATTGTGTTATCATTATCATCATCATCAAGTGCTAATATGTCTATATATTAAGCTATATTTGTATATTGTTGCCAAATGTTTTTCTAAAAATAATTCAACGTTCATCGCGGATCCCTAATCTCTTACAAGGATTCACTGCAAGAGCTTGCAAGCACCTAAAATCATACACCTGGAAACCGAGTTTCTGCACCATACATCCCTCCAACTTTGCGCGGCTAGGTTCGGGACAATTCACAGTGAAGAAGAAAAGGGTAAGGTTAGGAAGAAAGCGACAGGTGGACTAGCACGATAAGCGTAAGGAAAAAGAGAGATATCACTATTGCTACAAATAGAAGAGCCGAAGTTTGCACAGTCCTCAACCTAGCCAACTCGTATTTTGCACTCTGCGACGTGCACTACACCGGTAAACACCCTAGAGGCCTTTATTTACATTTATTTATATTAGAGTAAGGTTTCAGTGAGCCAACCCTTGTAATTGTAGATACTGCGTACACATGTATATAATTAAGTAAAGGGGAGATACGCATAAAATATTTTCATACAAAAACTACAGATCACTTTAGTTAATTTCTTAATTTAACAACAACAACAAATTAGTTAGTAAGACATGCATAAAACAACATAAAAGTATACAATAATATGCAGTACAATAAATAGTAAACCGAATTGTACAAACAAAAGAACATGTGAGAAAACTAGCAAACTATTTAGGTTAACAATAAGCTATACTGAAAGAAACACTTTTCTTTGTTTCTAATACATTTGGATTTAGATATTCAATTCTTGAGGTACTTATACAAACGGGATATTAAATTCATAATATTTTGAATATTTCGGTGGTTTGTGGTACTATGTTACTTGCTCTTTTGGTCTTATGACTATGAGCTATTGTTTTTTAAAAGTTACTTGGAAGATGTGTTCTATTTAAGAAGCTTATGTACATAGGTCACTAATGTATTTTCAAAAAAAATAACAATGACAATGTTTAAACTGAGAGACAAATAATTGGTGAAGGTATAGATAATGGAAATTCATATATTTTAAAGAACGGTTTTGAAGAACTTGAAGTTAATCGAGGAACACCTTGGTACAACCTTGTCTTTGAACTAGAACGAGGATGAAGATATGTTGAGAAATGTCAGGGAGCTTACGGATTAGGTCTAGGTTTATGCAAAATGTTTTGATGTCTGTACGCGATTTAGTACAATATTCGCACCAATTTTGCGAAGAAGAAATCGTGCAATCCATTTATTTTATTTAGCACCAACATGACAAAATCAGCTAAACTATTTTTGGTATTTGTATGATATGTGAATCATTCAGACAAGATTAGTATGCTGCCAGTTACTAAGGTTGAGGAGCTAGAATCTTCGAAAGAGTTATTAAAGTGCAGACATCGCTGAAAGCATCGAAATGACATGTTTAGAAATTCAAGAAAGGTTGCAGCCTGTAATAATCACCTAAATCACGAGACGACGGGTGATTTTCTTCACACGCCATCGTAGCAATCAGTCGTGCCCTGAGGCAGCCACGACAAGGCATGTTAACTGCACCATGTTGATTTGTGTAGAGGAAGATGGTCAGGGAGATGTCAGACGTGGTTGGTGGGATGCCCAGCCAATGTGAAACCGCCACTGGCAAAACATGACGGCGAAAATTACGCGACGGAGTAGGAGGGGACTGTTAATTGACACAAGCGACACGGGGACGCGTGGGAAGAAGGAAGTTGAGGATGGAGATTGCGCGCACCGCCTTGAAGACAAATCCACAGTCCGTCCTCCATCGTCCCAAAGCAGTCATGACACGATCGTCATTTTCATCCAAAGTGTCTTCACCCACTTCCTCAAACATGGCGCTTCACATTTCTCTTACAAGCAACATCCAGGAAAAAGGAAGAAATAAAAACATCATAAAAGTTAGGCTGCAATCCATGTAGCTAACACTGAATGCAAGGGGTAAATCACTTTTCAGTAAACTAGCTATTGAATCTGGGGTGTCAACAAATCTCTTAAGTTCATTTCGATTTTCACCCTTTCAACTCACGGTCATTTGATTTCTCAGAAGTTTATAACATTTGACTCTGATTACAGACAAAACAGAATCGAAGAGTGCAATATTTAAAACCCTTCAGTCCCAACCATTTTCAGAAGAATGTCATTTCCTATATAAGCTCTGCTGGTAACATCTCACAACCTTAATTTCTGTTCAGTAATTCTTTTTTCCCCCTTGTCTTTTTTAATAGTTTTATGTATTTTATATAGATCACATCGGACGACGACTGACATCCGTGAAATGCTGCTTAAATGAGCTCGAGGTACTTGGAGATTAAAATTACTTGACATTCGTCTTCTCAGGATAAGCGAAAACCTCGCAAAGAACCCTTATCTGGGCTTAACTCACTCTAAACAAGATCGAACTCGGGTTCTCTTCAATACAAGGGACACTCAACTGAAGTGGGCTTGTGTAACTTGTGTCTGGAATTTTAGTTGATGAAGACAACCTTTTAATGAGTATACGCGGACACAAATCAAGGAATTGACATAGAAAATTGGACAAATTTTCTATGCAAAATTGTACGAGGGGCACTTTTTCAAGTTTGGAAATAAAAACTGAGGGCCAAATCTGGTGAATAAGGTATTTATGTTTTAGCACTTCGAACCATAATTCTAAAAATGGTGGCCATCGAAACTACGCAGATGTACACCCTTGTAATGTCTTGAGGAAGAGAATCTTTTCTTTTGCCAGATGAGGGCGTTTTTTTTTTTTTTTGTTTTTTTCTTGATTTCTCCGTTCAACCGGTGCAATAACGATGCATAATACTCTCCATTTATCGTTCTTTCTTTCTGAAAGAAATAAATGTAGATGATTCCGCGTACTTTCCGAAACCCGAGGTCGCCTGCGGTGCCATAGGAAGTAAAAGCGGACGTTAAACACTATCAAAAAAAAAATCCGAGGCCATTATCCTGTCTACAGATTTCACCACCTTTGCCTTCTTAGGAGCCGGCTTGCCTTTAAAAACCCGCTGCTTCACTGTACTTTTGTCTCTAAGAGTGTAGTAGTGTATCCAAGTATCATCCGCAATAATGTATCGACGTAGAAACTCGTCAGGATTGTGACGGAAAAGTGCTAAACCTGCTTCCGAAACGATCACGATTGCGTTTATTCTACATTGAGAGCAATGCGGCACCCATATGCAGAGACCTTTGTCAGACCTAATTTTTGGTGCAAGAATAAGAACACTATACTTGCGATATGCCTATGGCCTTTACTATTTCGTAAACTTTGACTTGTAGATCACTCAAAGCCGTATCCTGGATTTTGTTAAATATTTCGGAGGAAGTCACCTCTACTGGACGTCCGGAACGGTGTTCATCATTTGTGGATGTACGGCCACTTTTAAATTGATATATGCAATTGTAAATTATTGCAAACGCAGGAGCAGATGTGCCATGAACTTCACCCATCTCGGATTTTATCTCTTATCGGTGTTAAGCCTTTTAAATAGAAGTGTTTATTCATAGCACGAAATTAGTTTCGTTTTCTATCTTTCTAAATGAACTCAAAATCAATCACCTATGGCAATGAAACCACGTAATGGATATTGCTGAAAATTTAGCTACCATCTAGTCAGAGACAACGGCTACTAAATACAAAACTATGAGTGTAATTTCTTGGATTTTCTAAGGCTTATTCCACGCCCGCTGTACTTGGTTGCACTGATTCATAACATAGTCATTTAAGAATTTACTTGGAAAATTTTTCCTTGTTTACCACAATGTGTTGTAATATTATTCGCAATCATTTCCTTTTTTGATCAATGAGGTTATTCCAATTATTCTCGATTGAGGTATATACTTATATAATTTAACGCTCTTTAATATGAAATATTTCATAGTAAATGGGTTGTATAATGTCACTTCGGAGAGGAAAACCAATTATGGACCAGTGAATGAACTAGATCATTAGTCTATTAGTACGGTAATAGTTGTGGTAGTTGCGGTATTGCATAGAAGAACTAAATATGTGTGAATTTTGTTTCCACCCTAAAGAACGCCCCAAGAGTAATTTCGATTGGAGAATTACTTTATATTGCTATTCGACCTTCGCTTCAAGTATAGATACCTACCTATTTCACCTAATCTAACAATTGTTTTTCCGTTATACAAACCCTATAAGGTAGGATATTAGCAGAATAAATCTAGACATTCTTGCGAAAATAAACAGCGAGCAGTGAAACACTTAGCTAAGCAAATCTACACAGCGTAACAATAAGTGATCAGTGAAACACAGAGCTAAATAAATATCATCTTGCTTAGCAGTACAGTGATCAGTGAAGCACAGAGCTAAATAAATATCACCTTGCTTAGCAGTACAGCGATCAGTGAAACACAGAGCTAAATAAATATAGTCTTGCTTAGCAGTACAGCGATTAGTGAAACACAGAGCTAAATAAATATCATCTTGCTTAGCAGTACAGCGATCAGTGAAACACAGAGCTAAATAAATATCATCTTGCTTAGCAGTACAGTGATCAGTGAAACACAGAGTTAAATAAATATAGTCTTGCTTAGCAGTACAGTGATCAGTGTAACACAGAGCCAAATAAATATAGTCTTGCTTAACAGTACAGTGATCAGTGAAACACAGAGCCAAATAAATATAGTCTTGCTTAGCAGTACAGTGATCAATGAAACACACAGCCAAATAAATATAGTCTTGCTTAGCAGTACAGCGATCAGTGAAACACAGAGCTAAATAAATATAATCTTGCTTAACAGTACCGTGATCAGTGAAACACATAGCTAAATAAATATCATCTTGCTGAACAGTACAGTGATCAGTGAAACACAGAGCTAAATAAATATAATCTTGCTGAACAGTACAGTGATCAGTGAAACACATAGCTAAATAAATATACTCTTGCTGAACAGTGCAGTGATCAGTGAAACACATAGCTAAATAAATATAATCTTGCTGAACAGTACAGTGATCAGTGAAACACATAGCTAAATAAATATAATCTTGCTGAACAGTGCAGCGATCAGTGAAACACATAGCTAAATAAATATAATCTTACTGAACAGTACAGTGATCAGTGAAACACATAACCAAATAAATATAATCTTGCTGAACAGTACAGCGATCAGTGAAACACATAGCTAAATAAATATAAGGCTGCTGAACAGTACAGTGATCAGTGAAACACATAGCTAAATAAATATCATCTTGCTGAACAGTACAGTGATCAGTGAAACACAGAGCTAAATAAATATAATCTTGCTGAACAGTACAGTGATCATGGAAACACATAGCTAAATAAATATAATCTTGCTTAAGAGTACAGCGATCAGTGAAACACATAGCTAAATATATATAATCTTGCTGAACAGTACAGCGATCAGTGAAACACATAGCTAAATAAATACAATCTTGCTGAACAGTACAGCGATCAGTGAAACACATAGCTAAATAAATATAATCTTGCTGAACAGTACAGCGATCAGTGAAACACATAGCTAAATAAATACAATCTTGCTGAACAGTACAGCGATCAGTGAAACACATAGCTAAATAAATACAATCTTGCTGAACAGTACAGCGATCAGTGAAACACAGAGCTAAATAAATATAATCTTGCTAAAAACTACAGCGATCAGTGAAACACAGAGCTAAATAAATATAGCCTTGCTTAGCAGTACAGTGATCAGTGAAACACAGAGCTAAATAAATATAATCTTGCTGAACAGTACAGTGATCAATGAAACACAGAGCTAAATAAATACAATCTTGCTGAACAGTACAGCGATCAGTGAAACAAAGAGCTAAATAAATACAATCTTGCTGAACAGTATAGCGATCAGTGAAACAAAGAGCTAAACAAATATAATCTTGCTGAACAGTACAGCGATCAGTGAAACAAAGAGCTAAATAAATACAATCTTGCTGAACAGTACAGTGATCAGTGAAACAAAGAGCTAAATAAATATAATCTTGCTGAACAGTACAGCGATCAGTGAAACAAAGAGCTAAATAAATACAATCTTGCTGAACAGTACAGTGATCAGTGAAACAAAGAGCTAAATAAATATAATCTTGCTGAACAGTACAGTGATCAGTGAAACACAGAGCTAAATAAATATAATCTTGCTTAAAAGTACAGCGATCAGCGAAACACAGAGCTAAATAAATATAATCTTGCTTAACAGTGCAGTGACCAGTGAAACACAGAGCTAAATAAATATAGATTCTTTTGTAACTGTACAGCGATCAGTGAAACACATGGCTAAATAATTCTAGATTCTTGCGTAGCAGTACAGCGATCAGTGAAACACATGGCTAAATAATTCTAGATTCTTGCGTAACAGTACAGCGATCAGTGAAACACATAGCTAAATAATTCTAGATTCTTGCGTAACAGTACCGCGATCAGTGAAACACATAACTAAATAATTCTAAATTCTTACGTAACAGTACAGCGATCAGTGAAACACATAGCTAAATAATTCTAGATTCTTGCGTAACAGTACAGCGATCGTGAAACACATAGCTAAATAATTCTAGCTTCTTACGTGTCAGTACAGCGATCAGTGAAACACATAGCTAAATAATTCTAGATTCTTGCGTAACAGTACAGCGATCAGTGAAACACATGGCTCGATATGTGCAATAGTACAGCGATCAGGGAAATACATATAAGAAGAGAAATAGTACCTACTGAAACTATAAAACATGATTATGTTGCTGCCGTTGTGTCAATACATGAAGTTTATGATTGAAATTTGACGAATTATGTTACCTAGAGTCTCTAGAAAGACTTTTTTGATTTGTGGCTATTATGTAGAACATAAGAGGTAACAATACTACTATAACATAACATACGCAATCGGACAAGATTGGACAGGTCATGGGAAAATAATTCAAATACTATAACTAATACCAGATAAGATTTTATCTCCCAGTGGGATAAAGAAATATCATCTTAGGCTGAAGGAATCAAAAGTTCTTGTGCACTAAAACTATACACGATGTAAGTGATGATAAAATCTAAACATATGGGGAAAAGTTATTATTTATAATAATAATGGTAATATTTGCAATATTGAACAACCTCATAAAACGTAAAACTATTAGAATTCGCAGCTCCGTTCACTAGTTCACATTATTATCTTCAGACATTTTCTCCCTTTTTTACCCTCCCTCACCATTTCCTCAATTTCCTTTCTGTCCATCAGTCACTCCGCACTCTCTATCTCTTGATGTGCAAAGTGCATGTGGTCCGATAATCTATATTAAAGCCAATTTTCCTGGACGATAATAAACATTGACATATACGTTTAATAAATTGCAAATAAATATCTGTTTTTCGGAATTTTAATGCAGTCAGAATTATTTATAATTTTCTTTACAAAAGTCTACATTGTTAAATATGTCCATCAAAACCACACATATAATTATTTGACTGATTTTTAGGTTGATGTTTTTATTATTATTATTATTATTATTATTATTATTATTATTATTATTATTATTATTATTATTATTATTATTATTATTATTATTATTACGGCGGTGCCGTGGCTATGCAGTTAGACCGCTCGCCTCCTAACTAGGCGACCCGGGTTCGATTCCAAGCGCCCTCGTGGTGGACGAGGCGTCGTTTGGGTGGGTCCTCTGGTTTCCCCTGCAACTCATTGTACTATTTGCTCAATTATCACTTTTCCTATCATCCATTTTGCTTACGTAGTGCATAATATCGAAATCCAAATCATACATACCACAGAGGAACATAGAAGATCCATGCTATCGTTTAACATGATCTTGTAATTTAGAGCAATATTTAGTTTTTAAATTTTAAGTTAAATGATATTGGGAAGCTACATTTTAATCATTTGATTTTGAAGCACCATTTTTTCTTAGAAACTAAACCTAATTTATAGGCTCTAATATTTTTTTCATGAGAAACACAGTTATGTTTAGTTCTTGTGTTTAACTTTGAATTTATATTTCAGTAACGTTAGGTTTCTTCTACAGCTTCTGAAATTAACATTAAATTGAGGCGTACTAACAAATGACACAAGAAAAACCGACCCCGAGTACAGATTGCTCGCACACCCATACCGCACGAATTGTTTCCCGCCACGAGTAGCTGCTACAACAAATAGATACACATATTCTCAAGATCCGGGCTCAAACTGGTGATGGATTTTTTTTTTTTCGGCCCTATAACTCCGGAGTTCCCTGTGGTTTCTTGTCGGAGATTTACTTAACGTAAAAGATCCACAAGTCTGATACAGGCCTCTGAGCAAGATTAATGGATCCTTCAGGCTCAAAATAGAATGGAATGTTGACATCCATAACAATTATTAAGGAACATCCATTAGTAAATTGGAATTTAATCCGAAATATGTAAAGAAACCTTTGTACATTTACCATAAAGCTCTTGTTGATATTTACAGTATTTTTGAGAGCTTACTATTAACATGATTATAAAATGATTAGAATAATAAGTACAAGATACTCGTGGTAAGGGTAAAGAATCCTTCTTGTATACCTCAACACTGTGGCCGCGCCATGGCCGAATGATTAGACCACTTGCCTCTCACCAAGGCGTTCGATCCCAGGAGAGAGAGAATTGTGCATGTGAGAATTGTGTTGGAAATAATGGCGCAGGGACGGGTTTTCTTCAGGTTCTCCAGTTTCCCCCACCATCGCATAACACCTGTGCTTCAACTTCATTCCATGTATCATCAGTGTCATCGCCATGTAGTAAAAGCGGACATTAAACACTGAAAAAAACCTTGAAACTGTCCGGGTCATGAGTAGTCCTTTGATTGGGCAAACTGCCGTTTGCTCCTTCACCTGAAAGCTAGGGCAGGTTTGCTGTTACCGAGCAAGGAAAAATCGTTTGTTTTCATGACAAGTACTTGTCAAAAACACGCAGTGAGTATTTTGGCATCATAAGCATGTGCATCGTGCGCTGCCTTATCTCCAAATGATGCAATTTTGAATGTTACATAAAAACATACTAAAAGAAATTCGAATTTAGGGCATTGACTTTCGGACTAGTTCAAGTATCAGCTATAAGAATGTTAATCCGTTCGGTGTCGTTTCGAAACAGTCTGTATGTAATTTGAGGGGAGTCGAAATGCATTTTCATTATTTTTTTTCTATTTTCATGTTTTAATTATATATGAACATTTCGTATCTCCCGCACATTTTGGTGTAACTTTCATAGAGGTATGCTAAATGTAAACAGTTTAAAAATATTGTTGAAAATAACCCTCCGTAGTAGCTATTTTGGTGCATTCATTTGGTAAAATATCAACATCTTTGTAAATATTAATATTAGAGAAGATATTTTTATCTTATTTTCATTGGTAAGTTTTACTTTAGCTATTGGCAGCATTGGCATCACGCTCTTATTTCCTTCGTGTGAGAGTGTCGAAGTATTGCGAAGCTGTGTTTCGAAAGTTAGGATGCATCTTTTTTTTTTTTTTCTCTAAATTTTTGTTTGAAAGCAATTTCTGAAGAAGTGAAATGTTGTATACAGATGCCCCATTATCTCGGAAACTAATTGACCCTAAGAGATGAAATTTGTATCAAACTTTTGCATCTAAATATGCTTTATTTAAACAAAAGGTTGTTATGCATATGGATTAGTTGTTTTTTAAATTTAAAAAAACATAACTCTTTATGTCATTTTAAGAGCTTAATTAAAAATCATACCTTCCATTTTAATCAACAGAAGTATTCTATTTTTCATCAATCAACGGTAAAGATATTGCTAAATTTACCTTGAAAAATTAGCTCATTAAGTTAAATAGTACAGCCCGGGTACGATCCCAAGCGACCGCATGTGAGATTTGTGGTGGACAAAGCGGCGCGGGGGCGGGTTTATTCTCCGGGTTCTCCGGTTTCCCCCGCCATCTTATTCCACCGGGGCTCCATCTTCATGTATCATTAGGGTCATCGCCTGCGGTACCAGAGCAGTAAAAGCGGGCGTTAAACACTACAAAAAAAAAAAAAAAAAAAAACTTAAATAGTTGCTGAGATAAAGGGTCAAACTTTAACATTGGCAAGATAGGACATTTCGACTCCCCTTAAACTCGACTGAAGTTAGTTTAGTTAACTATATGCATTTAGGTACCATTTACTACAATGTACCTTACACCTCTCGCATTCTTCTCATGATGGATTTTTTAGTATTTTCTTTGAGAATAAGAAACCCTTTCACTAAATGCTAGTTTCTAAATAAATTTTAATCATCTTCACTAGTGATTATACATATTACCATATTGATGGGTCATAAAACAGTTAAATGATTATAGATTGTAAAATTAGTTTGTCAGGAAATGAGGTTTCTAAGTATTTGCAGAGAATAGAATGGGAGCGAATCAAGAGTTTTCTTTATGTATAAACTTTCTCTTCCTACCGATCGCAAGTAGGCGGTACCATGTAGAGTAAGGTCTTCTTTCACAGGTGTTCCAATTTACATAGATAAGACATCGCCCCTCGTTTTAACAAACCGTTCTAGGTTTTCCTAAATTGTTCATTATACCCATATAAGCAGCATTGGGGCTGACCTCCCATGAAGGAAGAGCTCTGTTCACCACATTAGATCTTACATACATTGTTTCTTAAAGGTAAAATAGAAATTGAAAAAGAAATACACGTAATCATATTGTAGCACTCAATGGTACACATTTTAAAATACGTGAAATAAATTCAAAGATTATTTGAGTTGATTTTGAGGAGGATGTCAAAGGTATAATGGATCTCAACCACTGGTTTTGGACTGCGTTCCTTATTATTTCCATAGTTATAGAGCATCTATACAAAGATAGTTAAGATCTTTATTAGAGTTTTATTGTCTTCTTGACATGAGGGTTGAACTCCTCCGAGGATTGTGAAGCTACACCTTTCTGGATAATTATTCTAGAAGGAGGTGTTCGGTAGTATTTTGTGCTTATTTACATAGGTAGGGCTTCTCATAAAGAAGTTACGTTGTATGGAGATGTTTCTTAATGGTTAGTTATAGTTATATCCTGTATTTCCTAAGTGGGGCATAGGGCATCGCTACAATATTTTTACAATTTGAATTTATAGTTGGCAACTTCGCCGCTGTACGTAATGGTGACGGGTCAGCTCGTTGACCACAATGCCACTGTAGTACAAATCACCATTTGTGGACGCGAATTGGCCAAATTTTGCACAGGAACCTTCTTCTTTCAACATATGGGGTTCTTTTACGTGTAAATAAACACTCCATGGGACCACCGGCTTTGCTTACTTTCCGAAGGAAGACATGCGAAGGTTTTTTGTGTTCCAGAAAGATCTCTCGCCCTCCACCAGGTTTTAACCTGCAATTTTGGATATTAAAGGACCACTACAATACGGAGGGCGACTTCTAATGGTCCATGTTAAGTAAATATAAATTACTTCTCTAATTTCTTTGAGTTATCGTCGCAATAAACTTGCTTGAAGATAGTATTCTATCTTTGTGATTGTCAAGAGTTGACAAATTCCCGTATTAAAAAAGTTAATTTTAAAGATGAACCCAATAACAACAAATATCTTGGAAATGGTTAATACCACAAAAAGTTGTATATGACATAAAGTGTTTGTTTTAATGAGCTTTAAACTTTTGGTGTAATATTTGTTTATCTTTTAGGTTTGCCATTTGTGCAAAGTCATTCAGAATAATAAGAACTTCAAGACTATTCCCAGAAAGTTCAATGTATAGGTTTTATTTGTTGTATTCATTATATTAAGCTAAAGTAATTGAAAAGAACAGCAGTAGCTAACTATTTTTGAAATTCAAACCATTAAATAGGGCACTAAATTAAATTATTAAAAACCATTACTACACCATTAGAGTTAGACATTTGGAAAGGGTCTTCATCCATAGTAACAGCATCAA
Organism: Hymenopus coronatus; assembly: GCA_030762935.1. NCBI lineage: Eukaryota > Metazoa > Arthropoda > Insecta > Mantodea > Hymenopodidae > Hymenopus > Hymenopus coronatus. The sequence goes on along the minus strand of CM060896.1, from coordinate 73,902,341 downwards.
TACTGTTAACTTTTAAATACCGCCAGCTGATTTTGCAATTAATACAATCTGAAAGTGCAACTAAAGACTTTAAACTAACAACAGTTCCGAGATGCCTAACCAGAGGCGCCGCGATCTCGTCGCAGAAAGCAGGTGTCACAGAAGCCCAACCACTACCGCCAGAGGTCGTCCAAATCACGTTATCACCTAGGAGTCGAGGAAGAACGCCTCAGAAGTCTGCAGCCTTGCTAGAGGATGACAATGGATAACTTTTCGTAACGCCTCCAAGCAACTTCCAACATTTCAGTGAAAAAGTATCAAGAATGAATGTAATATAAAATCTTCGCTTTTAATAGCGCTTCTTTTAATAATCATCACACTATTGAATCACTGTGCAAAAAAGACACTAATCATTCATTGTTTAATCACTACACGTGTCCCTCATATTGCCAGGCTCTTCTTCCACTCGCTACGCATGGCCATTGCTGTCCTGCGTGCTCCATGTATGTATCTGCCCATCTGTGTCTCGGTCTGCATGGTTCTCGCTTGCCTATATACGGTAGCCTTGTATGTCCCCTGTTGTCTGTAGCTTCGTAATGTGGCCTCCCCATTTCCATTTAATTCTGGTGGCTGGTTGTTCCATATCTGTTATCTGTAAGGCTGGTTTATCGATGCAGTGTAGATAGTCTTTTAGAGACACACCCAGCAATTTCGTTGCATTATTTGTTGGTATATTTGGATTTTGCTCCTTTATTTTGCCTGGTGCACACAGAGCTGCAGTACAGGGTAAACACAGGTGCATTTTAAGAAGAAGAACAATAATAATAAACGCAAAGGAACAAAATAGTTTTTGCGTTTTTATTCATCTATTTATTTATTTTTTTAGTAAAATACGAGTACGTTATGAAACTAAAGGTATGTGTGTACCTTTAAGCTGTGATCTTTAAACACAGTGCCGCACGCTGGCTGATACTTCTTAATATCCTTAAACCATAGTTTAAAAATGAAAAAATGGACAAAATCTGTGATAAGCTGTAATCAAACAAGCACGAACAATTTTGGCAGGAGTAGTGTACCCTATAATTTATCTTACCTTGATTTTGTTAGTAATCATATAGAATAATTATTAATTTCACGAGCATTAAATTGGTGTTCCTAGAAGAATAACAATAACAACAAAGATTAGGCGGGTCTCGAGCAAACCAACACTAAAGATATCGCCGCATTCCTGCTTTAGCCCTCAAGGGACCCAAGCCAGCGTGTGTTAGCAAAATGGAATGTTGCCCAGAAGTTGCGTGCACGCTTTTCTTCAAATTGCTCTGCCAAGGTTATCCATATTTTAGAACTCAGGAGGCGACGTTTGTAGAACAACAGAAACCTAAATATGACATTGCCTGCTGTTTAACTTATGAAGTTGCTTGTTGTTAGGCGACTTATTTTTATTAAGGCATAAATATTCCATACGAGTACCAAAGCTAGAGCAAAAGATGAGGCAGTAAATTGCGTGTAATTCTGCTTTTAGAAACAAAAGCAGCTCAACAGTTCACTGAAAACAGCAAGTATGAAAAAATCTGATGTGTTCCATCCACGTGACTTACTCTGGCTGCTCCATAAATAAACTTTCCTTGCCAAAAATGATTATTTCATCTGCATCTCACCAACCGAGAAAAACATTAACAGAATTGGTGTTATTACTTTCTTCTTTGAAGTACAAGAGAAATAGAATGCATTAGGCTAAAGCGGTGCCTATATGAAACAATTGCAATTCGGTTCTCTTTGCTTTCTAGGAGAAAACAAAAGAGAGACGAAAAGAAATGCGACTTGTCCTTTGAGGAAAGTTTAAGTTGCTTAAAACTGAAACCAATAACAAAATGTCTGGGAAACGGTTAAATCCACAAAATATGTATTTCACGTGATATACACATTTTTTGTAGTAAGTTTTGGTCAATCTTTACGGTTTACCAGTTATACACAAGAGTACAAAAGTCATCCAGAATGAAAAGGTATAAATCATATAGAACCTGAAAAAATAATTAATCCATAATATTTAAATAAATTAAAATAATAATTTTTTTCACATTCCATTTTGTACTCCTATTTATTGTAGTAGCTGCAGTCATAGTCCATTTATTATATCTACACCAAACCGTATTTAATAATCCATTAGGTTTAAATATAAATATTGATAAAACTAGTCCCAAAAAATTCAATATATACAGGCCGTTTCAAAACGACACCAAATGAAGATAGCTGTCGGTTAGCTTACACTTTTGACTTGTCCGAAACTTGATGTCGCAACTTTCAAACTCTTCTATTTAAGGTTCTGTGTGTGTTTAAAAATCTCACACAGTTTGGATTAGGCAGCGAAGGAACAACGGCTGTCATACGCCACGTAAATAACCTCAGAACATATTATATGAAACACATAACAAAACCCACATGCTACATTTTCCATTACTATGGTGACCTGTGCCGCGCCGGCGTGTCTATCAAACCACGCCTACACCTCTCGACTGGGACCTTCGCTACTAACCGGCATCTCTTTTGGAGTGGGCCAGGCACGTGCCATCTGGTTATGTACGACTGCCTAATCCATGATGATTTTATAGCAGTTTTTGTATGTGCCGAATTAGAGCTGAAAATATTATTTACGTATCACGTACGGTATGACCAACAAGATCCACATCTTCGTTTGGTGTCGTTTTCAAACAACCTGTATATCTCGCTTGTCATGAAAATGTATCAAATACGTGTTTTTTAATCAAAATAGTTAGACATTTTTGAGAAAATCAAATTATCGAAAAATGTTCCATGTAAAGGATGGTTGCGGGTGAGGGAATTTTCTTGAAAGTCTTTGTGTCATAGCTTTGGAAGATCCTGAACCTAAATGCCAAGTTTGTTATTTAACCTACAGTAAAAGAATGCAAGTATGTAATAAATTAAAATCTAAACATAACAGAGGACATCTACCTGAAATAAAGGTCGTATATACTAAGAGAAGAGAAGAAGAGAAGAGAAACAAGAAAACCTTTATGAAGTTGATGCAGTTGCGGACCACAGTGCCACAAATTATGAGTATTACTGCAGGAAAGGCGAATACATACGTGAAGAGCATTCAAATGCCATATGTAATTGGAATACTTAAAGCAAATGTAAATAATAAGAATGAAGAAAAGACTAGGGAGTACGCAACGTTCAATAGATTAAAATGAATAACTTTCTTTACTAACAAATGAGTTAGTTCATCTGGGTAGCAAAAATGCGTTATGTAGTAATTGTTTATGTAGTAGTAAATAGAAGAGTTGCTGGATACATAACAGACACAATAGGAAAACGACGTAGAGATAGTAAAACGACAAATATTTGGCAGTTTCACAGTTAATGCTTATAGCAATTGCAAGAAGAGAATAATCAGACTCCAAGATCAAATGATGAGCATTTTAAAGTAACTCTTCTGTAAGAAAAAAATATGAATAATCTATGTAAAACAGAAACAATACTCACTTGCAAACAATAGACATAGAAGAGGAGAGAGAATTAGGGTAGCAGAAAATACGTCTATTGAAAATCACAGCATTAGAAGAAGTAGGATTTAAGTAAAGATATACAGGATATAAAAGAAGTAAAAAGTTAAGAGTATATTCTGAGGAAATAGATTACGTAGTTAAGTAAATCTAAGAGAGATATTAAATAAACAGAGGAAACAACAAAAGAGCTAAAGAAAAATATAAAAATTCAGAAATGTAACAAAAGATATAATTATAAAAAAAACACATCAAAAATCATGGAAAATATTTCAAGAAATATAGAACATGACTTACACGAATGTAAATCGTTGTCATAAAAAGTTATGAATATGTTCAATATAAATCAAAAAGAATAAATTCGATTTAATGCCATAGACAAACAAAAATTGCATTGAGCATTATATTGATATTATGTATATTCAAGGTGAATATAAGAGAGGTAAAAAGAGATAGATTAGACGTCACCAACTTGCTTGATTTTGTGGCCCATCAGAGTTGCTACGTTCATGCAGTGGGTAAATGCACAATTAGCAGTGGACTCTTTCTTGTGCAGTGAGTTATTTGTCAGCGTATTATGTAAGTAATTTAACACGCAAGTGAATGACTCACTCCTACGTTTCTATCTACCTTGAATAATCTTTCTTATTTATAGAAAATTGTGGAATAAGTGTTTAGTTTGGGACAAAATGTTGCACTCATAAAATTAAATTTGCAACGTATTACGCAAGTGAGTACCACAGCTGACAAAAAAGTTCAAATGGTGTTAGACACCAATTAATTACAAGGCTGATGTTCATCAACGTGCTATCAGTATTAAAGATCTTCATTAAATGTTAGTTCTCTCGCGTTACAAACTTGAAACCGTTAATTAGATCCCCTATTACAATTATTATTAGTCATTAATTATTTAGCAATGTAAAATTAAAAGAGTATAAATATGTAGTTAACTGAAAATTCAGCTGGAGAAGAAAGCTGCCGCCAAGAGAGTCAAAGGGGATGAGAAGCTCTTTTGTCAGAAAAGACTCTTTTGTCAAGTCACGTACGCTTGAGCGAGGTCGGGGGTGAACTGAAAAATATGGAAGATGGCAATTCTTCATTGTACTGGGCTTGTCACGTGAGATTTACAGTGCATCTTGGGATAAGGAAATTGATTCTTGGGTAATATTGTCGTCAATTGTGCGCCCTTTCTGTCCAATCAGAAGGAGTCCGCCATGACAGTAATGTTTGTACATAAAGAGCCCAAGAAGGCACCTCGAGAGATCTGTTCTGACCAGTGCGTGAAAGTTGTCTGTAGCTGTTCTGCTGCTGTACTTCACATAAAGTTAGACACAAAGCCAGTGACGAGTACTAATATATTACGTGTGTTCAGTTATTAGAATCGTAACAAGTGTATAAGTCAACATTATTATAAGGCAGATGTGCTTGTCTCGTTTCTTTTAGGAAGGAATAAACTCAAAGTATACAAATTTTAATTATAAAACCACTCCCGACCTACACCCATTTGCTTTTACAACCCCGAGTGAGTCAATTATCGTGCCGACTGAACGACACCGAGGCAAACTCACCGGTAGTAGATTCACCATACCAGGTAAGTGGGTCTATTCATAGGTATGGGAGTGAGTTTATTCAACGACTCCAATCTGCACTCATTGCATAAGGCGTCTTAAATGTGGTGCAAGAGGCAACCTGCATATAACATCTAACGTCAACACCATATTAACACGCATATGGTTTCCAAACGCGAGGCTCAATAACACTACAAACTGTTAAAAATCTGATGTTTCCTATTCACGTGACTTTCTTTACACCACTGTAACAAATTAGTGTTAATCAGCTTATTCTTCTATTTTATGACAATCAAGATAAACATTAGCAGAAATTGTCTTAATTACTTGCTTCCTCGTAAGTAGTAGAAAAATAAGGGAAAACACTGCCTAAACGTCAGTCAAATCTTTTAAAAGATGGTTGCCATTTTATTGAAATCCATTTCTATGTTTACAATTTAAGTACTTTATATCTGAAAAAAATAATAAGAAATATTTCAGAAATGGTCAATTCCACGAAAAAAAAACGTACAAATTGACCGGTTCTCCTTGTTTTCGGTTTCAACTTTAAAAAACTTATACTTTTCTCATACAGGAATTTGACAACTCCTGTCCATACAAACAAAGGAACTTCAGTCACATAGCAACTAGCTTTTGACTATCACTTTAACCTATGATACTCTTTTATTTCGCTTCTACTTACAAGGAAGCAAGTAATAAGAATATTTCTGCTGTTTTTTTTTTTTTGTTTTTTTTTTTTCTCGATTAGTATGAAGAAAATGGAAGCATAAGCTTTCTAACAATAATTTGATGTAAAGAAAATAATGTGAATGGAACACATCAGATTTTTAGAAAAGGGTCCGTGTGTGTGTGTGGACAGCATAGCTAAAATAAACGAAAAAACGATAAGTCCGTTAAATGCCAAACTTGGCATTTAAATTTGATATCTTCCAAGTATGAGACACGAAGATTTTCAAGAAAATTGCCCGCCCTCAGCTACCCTTTACCTGGAACTTTTTTCAAACATTTTGATTTCCTCAAGAATGGCTCTAACGATTTTGATTAAAATATCGTATATTAAAGATATTTTTCATAACAGCTAAACCATAAAAAATGTATATCACGTTAAAACACACAATTTCTGTTATATACATTTTTTTTTCGTGGAGTTCATGGTTTTTTAGATGTTCTTTGTTATTGGTTTCAGCTTTAAAAACGTATAGTTTTCTCATACAGAAATTTGTCCACTCCTATCCAAACAAAGGAACGTCATTTGCAGAGCAACCAGGTTTTGACTATCACTTTAACCTAATGTGCTCCCTTATTTCTCTCCTACTTACAAGGAAGTAACATTTCTGCTAATTTGTTCTCGATTAGCATGAAGTAAATAGAAGCATAAGCTTTTCAACAATAATTTATTGCAGAGATGTACAGAAAGTCATGTGAATGGAATTCACCAGATTTTTTGTTTTATTGTGTTAATACTATAATAATTATAATTTTTGCAGTCCATGTTACAGTGACCAATTGCCACCAAACCCATGAAAATAGTGTATATTCATATGCAAATTATAAACACTAATGCAATAGATATAATAAATCAATTGTTCTACCAATCATGAACCTACAGTAGTTGTATTAACCTATAATATGTGGATTGCTTATTTCAAACGCAAGGTGTTGTATACTGTCACAGAGCTGAAAAAAATACCTGTTCTTATTTTCTCTTCAGTTGTCCACGCAGTGCATATTAGCGCTTTACATGAGCATCGAGAAAATTTGCTCTCTGTGCTTTATTTAAAGAGCTATTAGTTGGTGAACCCTGGTTTATATAGTATTCGGCTTATGAAGTTTCCTAAAATTTGAAAATTTGATATTTTACCGGCGTTTCTTTTTTGAGCTATGCACACACTGACTTTTTTCTAAAAGTTTTTTATTGGACTCAGGGACCTCAAAACATATGCCCAGTGAAATCTCGGTATCGAATTTTTGGGTCAAATGCACTATTTGGGTCTCTATCCACTATGTGCATTGTACATACGGGCTAGAGAAAGTAAAAAGCATTTGTTAGTTCAGCAGAATAAGTATTTTCTTTTACAAGGCGTCAATTCTCACCTGTAATACGAAAGTTATTTTTTTATCGGTTTCATACTAATTAAGCAAGTAGGTATCTAATCTTAAATGCACACGACTTTCGCTACCGATTATTCAACATATTATTCTTATAAATGTCTACTTTTCTATTTCCTTCATTCCAATCAGGATAAACATTTTCATAAATGGTTTTATTACATATTTATTTGTGCGTGCGTACTTCAATTAATGATATGCCGTCATCGAACGAATACGGTTTGTGTTTGTGCACCATGGAACATAATTTCTTTAAAGTAAATGAGAGAGAAAAGCGGATTCTCACATCAGAGTGGAAAGATCCCACCACACAAATAAAAATAAAAGTACAAGACAGAAGGTGCTGAGAAATCTGAGAAACGTTAAACACAGAGGAAAAAGTATAACGATAGAAGTAAAGAAAATAAAAAGAAAGGAGTTAGCACTTCCAAAATAAGATGACTAGAAATAAAAACCGCAGGCCACAGGTGCAAGATGGAACACTCTGACTGAGTGAGTGACTTACAAGTCCCATGCGTCACACCTGAGAAAGTAAACAAAATTATAATAATTTATCTCCGAGTAAGGAGCTGAAACAGAAAGATGCAGAAGGTCCCAGTTATCAGACCTCGTACCTACATTCCTGTTTAACCACAGGATCGACATACAGCCTCTGCTATGACATTATGTAAATTGACCACCGCAGGGGACCCAAAACTCAGACGGCCTTTCACGTAATCATTACACCTAAAGGAAATACACCTTCCACACGACTCACAGCCTTTATGTGCGTATCACGCATGTAGCTTCCATTTTTAGCCTCTGCCCATGTGTTAGAGCTGTTTATGCGACTGCTACAGAAAAGGCCATAAAACCCCCAATTTTCTGTTATTGGGAATTTTATACCTGATCTAATTTTCGAAGCTTAGCCTACACAAGAAGAATAGTGAAACGAAAATGTATAAATTTAAATTAAACCTTACGTTAAGCATATGTTAGTTAACTTCCTGTAGCTCCTAAAGGGAGCATAGAGCTTCGTTACGATGTTTTCTTCATCGGATTTGACTTTCTAGTTCGTAAGTTTGCCGCAATGCGCCATGGTGACGAGGAATCAGCTCGACGCACACAGTTAGGACTGTAGGACGAAATCACGTTTAGCGGACGCGAAATGGCGGAATTTTTCCCAGAAACCTTCTTCTTTCTAGGTATGTGGTTCTTTTAAGGGGAGTCAAAATGGCCTATCTTGTCTGTTGTTTGACCCTATTTAAGATGAGCTAAATGTTTCAAGGTATATTCAGCAATTCCTTTACTGTTGTTTGATGATAAAAAGAATAATTCTGTTGATTAGAAGGAAAAGTATGATTTTTTTTAAAATAAAGCTCTTAAAATTTTATTGATAAATTATGATTTTATATGTTAAAAAAATTAACTAAGTCATATACATAAAAACCTTTTAATTAAAGTAAAGGTACAAATGTGTGGTAAAAAGTTCAGTCCTTTGTGTCAATTAGTTTCTGATATAATGGGACTTTTGCATAGACATTTTTACTTCTTCAGAACTTTCTTTCAAACATAACATTTAAAAACCAATGTAATCTAACTTTCCAAACACAATTTCGCATTACTTCGAAGCTCTCATATCAAAGAAATATAAGCAAAATTCATCCAGATTAAAGAGGTCTTCAAAGGCTATTTTCAGAAAATTCCAAGATATATATTATATTTGTTGTGCAAATATCTTTAATATACGGTATTTAATCAAAATCGTAAGAACAATTTTTCTGAAAACCAAAAATTTCCAAAATATTTCCATGTAAAGGATAGTTTCGGATGAGGGGATTTTCCTCAAAATCTTCGTGTCGCTTCGTTGGAAGATATTAAGCTTATTTACTAAGTTTGTTTTTTACAGACATACACATACGCGCGCATAGACCTTTTTCTAATAGTGTTCTTCTTTTGGTTACAGGGGACCTTGAATCGCCTATTTCCAGTAAAATCTCGGTTTCTAATTTTGGGTGCAATGCAATCCTTTCTCCACACTCTATGTACAGAGTACGTGTAGAGAAAATAAAAAGCAAAGTCAGCATTTCCATAAAGCTATATAAAATGATTGAGAAAATCCAATTTAAAATAAATAAGGGCTTTTTATTAATTTGTTTTAAGGAGTTTAAATTCTGCAGTATTATGATGATAAGAGATAATTAATATAATTGTGGTTATAAAGAATAGGATTTGAATTATGGTCCTGCATGAGCAATTCTCGCTAAAAGGAGTAGATATACTGTTCATCCTGTTCAGCTCCTGTTTCTTTGATAGTAGCTGTAGTCGTAACACAAATAATTGCAAAAATGAGGACAATGTTACATTATTAGGTTGTAAAAAATCTGATGTGATACATTCACATGACTTTCTCTACCTACTCGGTAAACATATTATTCTTACAAAAGATTATTTTTCTATCTACACCATGCTAAATGAGAAAAACAGTAACACAATTGGTCTTACTACTAAGTCCCTTATAAGCAGAAGTGAGATAAGGGAATACGCTATACTAAAGCGATAGTCAAATCTTTTAAAAACCAATCGATATGTGAACAATTTAAGTTCGGTTCACTTTGCATTTCCAGAACAACAAAAGGGAAATTAAATGAAAGGTGACTCCGTTTGAGAAGATGCGTAGTTTAAATTTCAAACCATTAACAAGGAATACCTCGGAAATGGTCAACTCTACGAAAAAATGTATATGACATTAATTGTGTGTTTCAACGTGATCTATATGTGTTGTGTAGTAGGCTTTGTCTATCTCTTAGGGATTTCTGGTTTTGCAAAATCCAGCAAAATTCATCCAGAGTAAAGAGGTCTTCAGAGGCTATTCCTAGAAAATTCAAGATATTTTATTTGTTGTGTAAACCTCTTTAATACGGTGTTTTAATCAAAATCGTTAGAACCATTTTTGAGAAAATAAAAATTTAAAAAAAAAGTTTCCATGTAAAGAGCAATTTGGGGTGGGTGATTTTCATAAAAATCTTCGTGTCACAGCCTTGAGAGAAACTAAACTTATATACCTAGTTTTTGTGAGCTATCGTGCTCACAGACGGTCACACACAAACCCTTTTCTAAAAATTCTTCTTTTGATACTGGAGACCCTGAAACGTGTATTTTCGGTGAAATCACGGTATCGAATTTTTGGATGGAACATATTACCTTCTCTATACACTATGTACATAGTACATGTAGAGAAAATAAAAAGTCTCTGAACTTGGTTAATAGCAGTGTAGTCGCATTATAACTCTAACAGAGAGAGAATTGATTTATAACGAAAACTTTCACGTTTATAGCAATGAATATGAACAGGCATATTGGTAGTAAATTGGGATCGACACAATTGAAAAGTAAGTTTTCTTCTTGTTAACTGTCATACCCACTTGCATGATTTAACTATATTACGGAACAAATTGAATTTCCTGTATTTAGAACTTAAAATAAGAAAGATTCATCTTAACTCGGCATGAATATAGGAGTCGATGGTTGCGTGATGGATTAACTTGTGTTTCCGACATTATAATGAAACTAGACACCCTGTATAAGGAAGAGAGACAATCCTTGCTGCCACATGTCTACCAAAAAGCAAGCCTGCTTGATTCGACATAAAACTAAAAGAGTTGGTGATGCCTGGTTTAAGCAATCAAGCTGCGCCGTCTCTATCGAGCCAACCAACCAGGTCTGATGAACCAGCAAAAGGCCAATTTCCGATTCGTCATACAATTTAATGAGTAAGGGTCAAAAACTTGGTGCCCGCTGTGTTCTGCGGTTAACTGAGGCTGTAGGTATAACCACAAGGTAGCATATTGTCTATTCAGTGTACCTCTGTTTGCTAGGAGGTTTTCTTGACCTTCAGTATCGGTTACTTAGGCACACAAGGTTGTAACTTCCGAGTCTTACTAATGAATTTGCGCAGTTCAGAGATGGAGGTACACTTTGACCTACAGTGGGAAAATGTAATGATATTGTCACCTGATAGATTAAATTTTTAAGCTTAGACAATTATTACTCCGTTTCACATTTCCTTCTTTAATTATTCACAGAATATTGCTTCTGGAATTTGTGTAGGTTTACTGTGAATATATATTTAAGGAGGAAAATAAATTACTTGGTAACGACCTGCCAATGGCAGTATTATATCAACGTGTCTAGTGTACCAACATTTTTTCCAGAAGGAGTTATTTTACATGCCAGTAAATCTACTGGCATGGCACACTTAAAAGCCATCGGTTTGGGCGGGGTTTGAACTCGCGACCTTAGGAGCAGAAGGCATTTAAGCAGGAGCATGTTTCATCTTAAGAACGAAGACATAGTTGGTTAGTCGATACATCCAAGAAAAGGTTCGACACAGCAGTCACCATAGGCTTATTGTGCACAGATCCCAAAGTAGTATGATATGAGTATTATCGACGGGCGACCGAAAACAAACCGCAGAGAAAGAGTACCATGGTCGGTCCCTAACATGTGGCAAGCAGTTCTTCATCTCGAAGCAAGGAATGCTAGGAGCCCGTGTCCCAGGCCTGAACACCCTAGGTCTCACAGATGAATCCAATGCCCCTAGCCGCCTAGACCTATATTTCCAAAGAGCATTCAGCAACTACGAAGGGCGGCACTACCACAGTCTTCAACGACACTTACAATCATGAACGAGACGCGGTTGAAATGAAATGGAGATGAAATGAAGGGATATGAATAAAAAAACCTTCCCAGCACTCGGCTAGTAACCCTAATTCACCGAAAAAAACGTGGTTCAGAGTGGTCGGCTGCAGGAATCGAACCAAGTAGCTCCCAGAAGAAACGCCTAAGCCACCTGAATTTTACAAAGTCGGCGGGAACACAAATTCTACAGCAGAAGAAAGACAGAAACACCAGTTTTGAAACCTTGAAGTCAGATCTATGGCTTATTTTTATGACTGATGACGATGTTTACGATGGAATCGTCAATTTAAAAAATGCACAACCTCTTATCAGGTTGTCAAGTCTTGCAGCAGAGGAAGCCTCATGACAGCCTCTGTATTCCTTTAAACTATAGATAGTCCTTGAGAATATCTCTGACAAATGAACTTTGCTGAGAATGTATGAAAGTACAAGCAACCACAGGTGGCTGAGTCAGCGGTCAGTCAGTCATAAATGACGTTGCAGACAAAGCGACAGGAAGAAAAGTTGTTGCTATCTTGTTGCCATCTGCGAGGCTCAATGACAATCCACACGCTGGTCACTAGCAGTGAAGGATGTTGGCCACTTTAACACGCTAACGCCTTAGAAGCGTGATGGACGGCTTGTCGAATATCCCGCTGTGATCTCAATCAGTGTCGGTGAATACCGTGCCCTCCGAGAAACCATTCATAATTGCTCCGCTATGTTTGTGCCCTCATCTCGAAGTAATATCTTCCAGACGTAGGCCACCACCGTGTAATTGGCGAGGACAAGCAATGAAGAATGGAAGTAATCAATCAACATCTATAATTTGCCGCATTGATGAAGTCGTATGAACAAATTGACTTTTAAATTATGTTTCACAGCTGTCCCCAACCTGTACTACAGGAATGGCTTTAGGACTTCAGGAACCACAAATATGGTATGATTGCAATAGAGTCTGCTTTGTAATCATTTTGTAGAAAATTAAGATAACACTACTTTTACCAAAGTGTAAATTGTATTTCCATAAGAGATGCATAGAATCTGCGTCTCATGTAATGTGGTTATATGAGTCTAATGTATTCCATTCTGACTTCATCTATGTGTTCTGTATATAAAAACTGTTTACAAAAGATGGTTACTTTATCTACATAGTGCTAATAAAGTTAAAAATTTCCAGAAATCGTCTTAGTACGTATTCCTTTATAAGAAGAACGGAAATAAGAGAAAACACTAGGGTAAGGCGGTAGTCAAATCTTTTTAAAGCTAGTTTTAAAATTGAAACCAATAACAGGGAATATCTCTCAAATGGCTAGCTGTACAAAGAAACTGTATATGACACAAATTTTGTATTTTAATGAGATCTACCGTTTTTGTATGGTAAGTTTTTGTCTAGTAAATTGTGTGCAATACATTTTTGTCTATTTCTTTCGGTTTTCCAGCTATACGAAAGTCATTAAGAATGAAGAGGACTTAAGCGGCTGGTCCAAAGAAATTCAGGAGATATATATGCATATATATGTACATTTTATTTGCCATATAAACATCTTTAATATAGGTACAGCATATTAATCAAAATCATTAAAGCCTTCTTTTTAAAAAAAGGTTAGGGTGGGGGAGTTTTCCTGAAAATCTTTGTGCCACATCCTTGGAAGATACTAAACTTAAATATCAAGTTTGGCATTTAACCGACTTTTATGCTAGAGCTATGCATTTCATAAAAATACGCATACATGCATAAATACACACTCACAGACAGAGACATGCACAGACCTGTTTCTAAAATTATTTTTCGGGGGTTCAGGGGTCCTTAAAACATTATATTTCCAATAAAATCTCAGTATAAAATTTTTGGATGGAATTCCATACCTTTTATATGCACACTGTACATACGTGTTAGAAAAAGCAATAGACTTTTCGAAGCTGTTGGTCCTTTTGAGGATTGCATCTAACATGTGCTTGATTTCAAAAACAAAGATGTGTACCGTGTACTCGTATTATTTCATTATTGTTCAGCTTCATTACAAAATACATTGTATTGGATGTCTCAAAAGAGTCTCCGCAGTGAACTCGGACAGTTGTAACTTCGGTTACGCTAGTAACGGGAGGGGGAGCATTACTTTTAGCAGGCTTGTCCCTTATCCTTTTTAAATAGTATTGTGAGAACTGTGTGCTTGTGAAACAAATTCAAAATGTTAACCATTGAAAAGAGAGCATTTTCAGTTATCCTTTGATAATGATAAGATTTCAGAAAATGTAAAGGTAAATTTCTTTAACGTTTTGCACGTTGGAGACACCCTCATTGCGTACGTAACATATTTCATTACTAAATCCCGTGTAACCGGATCTGCACATGATGCTCGGAGAAGCAATAGGTCTAAACTACAGAGCCTAAACTGTGCAAAATTTCAGATGCAGTGTTAAGAAGATCCCCTAAATGAATGTGTAAATCAGGTGTTTATGTGCAAACAGCACATAGTAAGGAAATCAAATTGTGTCCCTATAAATGTAAGATACTGCGAAAACAAAATCAACTAAAGGAAGAAATCGCAAATTATATACATATGATTACACGGGAAATCCTACAGTGTCCGAAACAAGAGTAAAATAGTCGAACTCTGCCTATGTGGACGAGGAAAGCATTTCTAATATATTTTGTGATAGTGGTAAATAATCATTCTAATTTTCAGTTCAACTCACCTTCATAGCCAACAATAATTAGCGGGATACGCTGCCTACTGAAAGGTCATGAATGTGCCAGCGCACCACTGCGAGTATGAGACACCCGTTAGAACCAAAACAATATACATTTTGTAGCTGCGCTTAGCCGGCTCTAATCGCCGGACGTGTGTCAGTATCTGGCTTCTAAAGTCACAGCTTAATTCTTAACGTCTATTCTGATAGCTATTGCATTGTTACAACTGCATGTATAGACACGTGCGCGTAGTACGTTGCATCGAAGCTCCGATTGTTGCACCTGTGTGCGAGTTTGTTACACATACGGTGGTTTGTACGTGCGACAATAAGCACTATATCTGAAAATTTCTTGACCCGTCATCAAAAGGTACAAAAACCAGGAGCGAATCCGGAGTCTGACCGTTTCAAATGGGTCAGTTTTGGAGTCAGTTTTGACGGGAAGTTCTGAGCGTAGAGTCGCAGCTACCACCACTGCCGATAATCGAAAGAAAACTACAATAGGATTGTTACACAAACATCTAAAAACGTATATGTGAAAACAGATGTATTTACTATAATCACTTGGAAGAAACAAACAGTTTTTTTTTAATAATAGAGGGGTTACAATGTATATGGTAAATTTCAATGGAGAGGTCCTTTTAAAAGCACACTAAACTTATGTCTGCTTGAGAAATAACACATCATAATTTTATTTTCCTACTGAGTTGTAGAACAGTGACTTCAGTGCCACGAGCCGGCTAAGGTTGTTTAAAACTTTTACTTATAATAATAATAAGAAGAAGAAGAATATGGTGAATATGTGTTCATACCAAGGACTACAATTCCTCGGTTTCCCCATATTTCAAAGTCAACTGAAATCTTAAAAATTCTGATGTATTCTCGTGGCTTACTCTACCTGTTCTGTAAACTAACTATTCTTACAAAAGATTATTCATTTATCTATGTACATCAATCTAATTGAGACAAAGTATTGGCAGTCACTAATTAATGCCTTATTAAATTATTGTCTTATTAAAATATCGTTTTCTTCTAAGCAGAAGGAAAATAGGGTCATAACGCTGAGCTAAAGCGGTAGTCAGAGTTTTTAAAAGCTGGTTCGTTATGTGAATAAATGAAGTAAAACAAAAGAGAGACGTAGATGGTTTCGCGTTTGAGAAAAGTTAATTAAACCAATATTAAAGGATATCTGGGAAACGGTCAACTCTACAAAACACTTTCATAACATAAATGTGTGTTAACAAGTTCTGCATTTATTGTGCAGTAAGTTTTTGTTTGTTACAGTGTACCAGTAGTGCAAAATTTAGTAAAATTATCCTGAACGAAGAGGCCTTCAGAACCCGTTTCCATAAAGTTGAAGATATACATTTTATTTTCATGTACATATGGCATATTAATCAAAATCGTTAGAGGCATTTTTATAAAATCAAAACTTAATATTTTCCATGTAAAGAAATGGAAACATATTTTTTAAACGCCGGTAGACATGTAATGATTTTGAAATTCCCTTTTATTTACATGAAGAAGATGAAAAAGTGAATATCGACTTCCAATTTGAGAAAATTCTAAGTATTAGACATTTAAAAATCAATAATAAGGGATATCTCGGAAATGTTTAGCTGTGCAAAAGTGGTGTATCTTTAACGAGACCTTTGCTTTTGTGTAGTAAGTTTTTGTCTCTGTCTTACGGTTTACTGGTTATACAAAAAAACATTTAGATAGAAGAGGACTTCAGAGGTTATTCCAAAGAAATTTCAGGATACATTTTATTTGTGGTGTAAATATCTTTATCTATGACATTTTAATCAAAATAATTACCAATATTTTCAGAAAAACACGCACACTATCTCGGCTGATAAGCAAGAGGGATAAAACGAAGGCCGCTCATGCCAGTTACCCTCTGGCGAGTTTAACTTTAAATATCCCGGTTGAATTCTGCAACTCTTTTAACGCACGAAGGGGCATCTGCACACGCGAAATACGGGTCATTGGGCCACCAGGTGTAGAATGGTAAACAAAATATACCTCTTGAATTTTTTGTAAATACCCAGTAAAGTTACTTTTGAGTTTTATGTAACAAATGGACAAAGACTTACTGCAGCTAAAATGTACAATTTATGTAAATACAACGTTTTTTGTACAATTAAATATTTTCCGATGTATTCACAAAACGTTTCATTTTCCCATATTACCTTCTCTAGCCCGTATACACAATGTACATAGTGGATGAAGAAGGTATTGTATTCCTTCCAAAATTCTATATCGATATTTCACCACAAATATATGTTTTGAGACCCCCTGAATCCCAAAAAATTAAAAACATGTCCTTTCTGTGTGTATGTGTCTGCGGGCAGCATAGCTAAAAAACGATTTAAAGTTACTATCTTCCTAGGATGTCACACGAAGATTTTCAAGAAAATTCCCCTACCCCAACTACCCTTTACATGGAACATTTTTCGAAATTTTGATTCTCACGAAATGGCTCTAATGATATTTATTAAATTTGCATGTGTTTAAGGTATTTTCATAACAAACGAAATGTATATCGTGAACTTTTTGGAAATAACCTCTGAAGACCTCTTCATTCTGGATGACTTTTGTGTAAGTTTTGTATAACTGGTAAACCGTAAGAAATGGGTAAAAGTTATTACACAAAAATATATATCTCATTAAAATACATATTTGTGTCATGTATACATTTTTTGTAAAGCTAACCGTCTTCGAGATATTTCAGTTTCAATGTACTTGAAACTTTTCTCAAACGTGAGAGAGCTTTCTTGTCGTCTCTATTTTGTTTACTCCCAGCAAGCAAAGAGAACCGAATTTCAATTGTTTCATTTAGTGACCGGATTTGAAAATATCTGACTATCACTTTAGTCTAATTTATTCCTTTAGTGCGCTTCTACTTAAAAAGAAGCAATTAATAACACCAACTCTGCAAATGTTTATCTTGGTTAGCATGAGATAGATATAAGATTAATCTCTTCTAAGGAACGTTTGTTTGCGGTACAGCTAGAGAAAGTCAAGGAAATGGAACGCATCAGATTTTTTGTTTGTTTGTTTGTTTTTGTTGTTGATTTTTTGTTTTTGGTTCTTCAGTTTTCTCATGAGGTAAAGGGCAGTTGTCGTTTTAACTAACCGGTAAAGGAAGCGTTTATTAAGGATAATTAAAAAATATGATCTAGTTTAAATGCTATCTGTAAATATTTGTTCCGAGCAATGAGAAGGAGTTTAAAAGAAAAGCTTTTAAAAGAATAATCACTAGAATGTAGTCTAGAATCTACAAAAGTAGCATTGTATTTCTTTTCATGTGTTTTCGTCTCTTAATATATTATTTCTGATTGTACCTTATTCAAGAACCCTCTTAATCTTGTTAGAGATACCATACCTTTTAATATATCCGCGAGCTTGCTAGAATTCTTAAATTTTCAAGAAAAACTGCTTATGCAAATATTGTTGTTATAACACGTCAATAAACAAAAACTAACGGAGATTACGGGGCGTGGTTTTACGGTACAACAACGTATATTAAGCTGTTCACAACCAGATGCTTGAAGTCTATCATTCGCTGTAACAAAATTCTAATTTCGACCATGCAAAAACTATCTCAGCTGTTTCTAAAAGTTGTACTTTTTTCTAAAAGAAGATTATGTATAACAGTCTTGCGGCATTCTGCACCCATTAATATTTAAAAAGTGCTCTACTTTTTGATCATTTAAGCGTAATTTATTGCTAAAGTGATGCTAATTACTTGTACAAAAACGTTGCATCTAGATAATAACATCTTGGAGAAGAATGAGTTAAAAATCATCTGTTTATAGAATAAATTTATTTCTACCAGCTATAAGCTTCAGGTAAAGGTTTTTTAGCGGTGAGGTGAATCAAAGTTGCTTTTATTGGCTTTAAAATATGTATGTAATAAAATACTTAATTGACTCAATTAGTTACAAATGAAGTATTTAAATCACTGCTCCAAATATTTCACGTAATGTTAGATAGTTGACAGTTTATAGATGCACACCAATGTGTGTTAACACTCCATTTACTCACAACCCAGTACAATTCACAACAGCCAACGCAATACAATTCTTCCTCCTTTTATAAAGAGAAAAAGATGTCACAAACTTTCCGGAATCTTGTCCGAGAGGTGTAATGGTTACCATGCTAATTTCATACACCCAAGGTCGCAGGTTCAAACAAGGTGGAGGACGATGGACTTTTCCGGGCGTAAAAATCCTTAGCATGGCTTCCTTTGGAAGGAAAGTAAAGCCGTTGGTCCCGTGTCGAAGATTTACGGCTCGTAAAAGACCCTCAAGTCTGATAGAGAGGCCTCTGAGCTAAATTAAGTGGTATTTCACGCCCAGTATAGAATGGGACGCTGAGAACCATAGCAATTAAAGAGCATTCATAAATAAAACTCCATTTACATTTTTTGTCGAAGGTAGTAGAAACCGAAGCTTGCCGAAACATCTCAAATATCAGAGGAATCGTGATGTCGCGAGAAATCTCGCGTTTCGAAGGATCCTATTGCGTTGTTTACCGTCGAACTGCAATGCCTCACGTGCCAGCTTCGTCACATGCCAGAACGAACATAAGAGCGATCACATGCCGAGCGGCGTTATTACAATAGATGGTACTTAAAAATTTGGATGGCTTGCATTCACGTGAATTTTTCTACTCGTGAGCCACCGTGACACTAACGTTTTACTTTCCCTGTGACGTATGTACAAAGTGCATAAGTAGAGAAGGTATTGTATTACACCCAAAAATTAGATACGGAGATTTCATCGGAAATATATGCTTGAGGATTCATGAATAAAAAAAAACATTTAAAGTGTGTGTGTGTGTGTGTGTGTGTGTGTGTGTGTAAGGCATAACTCAAAAATCTATAGTCGGTTAAATACCAAACTTGTCATTTAAGTTCAGCATCTTTCAAGGATGTGACAGGAAGTCTTTCAGGAAAATCCCCAGCTCTAGCGACACTTTACATGGAAGGTTTATCAAATTTTTGAGTTTCTTAAAAATGGCTTTAGCAATTTTTATTAAAATGCCATATGTTTATATTTTCGTAGCAAATTTATATCTTTAAATGTCTGGGCCTATCCACTCTAGACCTCCTCATTCGAAATAGCTTTTGTATATTTGGTAAGCCATTAAACAAAACTTACTACTTAAAAAATATATACCTATCTCGTTAAAACACACAATTTATGTCACATACATATTTTTAGAGTTAACTGTTCCCGGAATATTCCCTGTTAATGGTTTCAATTTTAGACTACTTGAACCTTTCTCAAACGGTAGTCATCTTTCATTTTATATCTCTTTTGTTTTGATCTCGGATACGCAAAGAGAATCGAATTTTAGTTGTTTAACGAGCAGCTTTAAAAACATTTGATTATTGCTTTAGCTTTAGTGTACCATTTTATTTCCCTTCCACTTACAAGGATGCAAGTAATAATAGCATTTCTGACAATGTTTACCTCGATTAGCATGATATAGATAAAAGATTAATCATTTGTAATAACAATTCTTTTTGAAGCGCAGATAGAGAAACTATATGAATGGAAAACATATTTTCGTTTCCAACTTATGCAAAATGTGACATTCTGTTCCCTCGACGATTAGCGAGAATCAGAACACGGCTCTTATCAATGATTTTCTCAGTAACTACATCGCTCTTTTATAAAACACTCTTACAAAGGCTTATTCTTAATCTACTTCTTGTTAAGTAATATAATTTACATTGCATGTTTAGACATTACGTTATATTGAGACGTGCCCAGAAATTACGGATCTTTTCGTTCTACCGCCACCGTAACGCCAGTTTCGCAGTTCCAAGCAAGCGCACTCTTTTCTCCGGTCCGTTGTCTGTCCACTGACTCCATTACAGCTGGTTCATATGGTGTTTATAGTTGTTAGTGATCGTTCAAAATGTTTAAGATAATTTATGATCCCACTGAGTGTGAAGTGCGTTTTGAACACAAGGAATAGATAACATGTTATTCACCTGATCGTCAACTTGTACATATTTACGGTGAAAATCTAATAACAAATGGAATGGTGAGAAAGTGGGTTACGTAATTCAATAATAGACGATTCAATGTCATGACGAAGCAGTGAGTGGGCATCCTTCTGTTGTCACTGATTGTTTAGTTGAACGAGTGAATGAGGCAATTTCTGAAAACAGACGGTTCTCAATATGAATGTTTTGTGATGTGTTTCCACAAAATACGGTTTTCAGCAGTGGCTATCTTCACTGGCGGCAGCTTTCTTTGAAGACGGCTTACAATAATTAATTGCCCGCAATAACAAATGCTTGAACAATGGTGACACCTATCTCGAAATATAGGATAAGGAGTGTTCTTTCATATACAAATAAATGTTAATTCCAAATTTTCTCGGGCTAGAAGCCCGAGAAAATTTGGAATTAACACGTCGCCAGGAAAGCTTCAGTTCTTATTTTAAATAAATGTTGTTGTGAAAACAAATACTTTAAGCTTTTTTTTTTTTTTTCAAACCAGTTTCTTACATTCCGGACATGCCTCGTAGTAGCTTAAAGCAATAAACAGCGTGTTACGACGAAATGGCTTTGATGCACCATGTCTTTTACATGACTACCTGAAAAGCAATGAATAGAGCATTCTGCTTGAGAAAAGTATAAGCATGGGAAATTACAAACCGTAACAAAAAATATTTCAGAACCTGGGAAACCACTTGCTCATATATTTGTAGATAAACCACATGGCTGGAGCACACAGAAGCAGCAGTAACACTAGTATTATTTGTAAAAGAACCATTCCCCAAAAGATGGTCTAATATTTCTCTTTACTTCAAAACGTGTGGGAATATTTTTTTACTTTTTCCATTGTTTATCGTATGGAGAAGAAAAAATAGCATTTCACTCCAAAAAACTCTATATAGAGATTTCGTCGGAAGTACACGTTTTGAAAATCCAAATCCAAAAAAACACATTTTTGAAAAAAGGGTCATGTGTGTATGTACATGAGTGTGTGAATGTGATCAGTATAACTCAAACATGAGAAATTTGTTAAATGCCAAACTTGATACTTTCAATGTGCAACACGAAGATCTTCAAGCCACAATTTACATTTAAAATTTTTGGATATTTTCTCAAAAATGGCTGCAATGATTTTGATTAAAACCCTGTATTTTAAAGATACTTATATGACAAATAAAATGCATACATTGAACTTTGGGAGAATAGTCCGTTACTTACTAACTCCATGGTGCTACAGCCCTTGAAGTGATAGAGTCTGCCTCATTATCGAAGCCCATTCTTTCCAATCTTGCATTCTCCTCCTCCATTCTGTTATGTGCAGCTCCTTCATAACCTCCTCTATATTCTCTGTCCATTTCTTTCTCAATCCACCCACATCCCTTCTATCTGGTTTTTCCTACCATATTCTTTGCAATAGGGAGTTCTCGTCACTTCTTTTTACATGTCCTGCACATCTATGTCTTACATTTTTAATAAAGCCTGTAATGCGGGGGTCACTTTGGAGCTCATAAAGTTCATTAGTTCTTTTTCGTCATTCGTTATTTTCATAGTTGGGTCCATAGATTCTTCGTAATATGTTCCTTTCCCATGCTGCGATTCAAAATTCGTCAGACTTTAACGCACACCAAGTTTCTGCTGCATAAATCATAACAGATTTAATTACTGTTATATTTATTTTTTACCCCTTTCTGGAAAGGTCTTTGGATTTCAAAAGGGGGATCAGGGCCCAATCACATGCATGCCCAATTTTCTTTCATTCTCTAACTTCTTCAACTATGGTGCTATTTTCTGTTATTAATGATCCCAAGTGCTTGAAGCTTCAAACCCTATCGAAATCACTCTTTTTATAAAAAATTTAGTACTGTTAACCCATCTTTTTTCATCTCTAGATGCAATCAATACTTCGTTTTATTCGTGTTCAGCATCATCTAAGTTTAGCATCTTCCTGATGTAACTGAGAAAACCTTAGTTGCAATTTTCGTACTGTTATGCATATGAGAACATTATTTGCATTAGCCAATATCAGTGTCATCCTGTTATAAATTGTATCACCTGGGTTAAGTTCTATTTTCCTTAAGTAGTCCTTTATAGCCTCTTCACCCCTAAGTATTCACGTATAATCTTGTAGAATATAATTGTTAAGTAATATATAAGAACATAGTGTGCTAAAACACAGATCTCTTTAAAATACAAATTGTTCTAAATAGGTTTATTTGTGCAATAAGCCAATTCCAAGATAATAGTCCGCTATTAATATTTCGAATTATTCAAACAATTCTATTATTTCAGTCCTTTTGATATATAATTCTTTCTACAATTACATAGAAGGAGAAAGGAATGCTAAGCCCATCATATAGGGACCAGATCTTAAACAATTGCTATAGCTATCCTATTTGTGTTGTAAAATGGAATGTGTAATATAGATATCTATGGAAAGGTTTAACTCAATTAAAATGCAATAGATGGAATAATAAAGTATAGTAAGATTACTTTTTATACCCACCAACAAATAATGAGAACATAAAATCATGTGAAAGTTACAAAGTATTGTTAAAAAGCTTATTCTTCTACCTGTTTCATGCTAACCGAGATAAAATTAGCAGAAATGGTATTATGTCTTGCTTCTTGAAATAAGGGAATAGTATAGGCTAAAACGATAGTCAAATATTTTAAAAGCTGGTTGGTATGTGACTGAAATTCCTTTGTTTGTATGGCTAGGAGTTTGGCAAATTCCCGTATGAGAAAAGTATAAATATTTTACATCTGAAACTAATAATAAGGAATATCTCAGACACAGGCAGCTCTAAAAAAAAGTATATTACATAAATTATGTCTTTTAATGAGACCTGCGTATTTTGTATAATAAGTATTTGTCTATCTCTTACGATTTACCAGTTTTCAAAATTCAGCAAAATTCACCCAGAATAAACAGATCTTCAGAGGTTATTCCGAGACAATTCAAGATATACATGTTATTTTTCTATGCAAATATCTTTAATATATGATATGTTAATCAAAACAGTAATTTTTCAGAACATCAACATTTTCTAAAATTGTTCCATGTAAAGGGTAGTTTGGGGTGAGGGCATTTTCTTGAATATCTCCGTGTCACATCCTGGGGAGATACTAAACTAAATACCAAGTTTGGTATTAAACGGACTTTCCGTTTTTGAATTATATTGATCACAACATTCACACATACACACACTACAGTTTTTATAAATGCTTCTTTTGGATTCAAAGGTTTCAATAAACTTATTTTTATGCAATTTCGGTATCGAATTATTGGGTGCAATACAACACCTTCTCTATCTACTATGCAGGTTGAACATATGTGCTAGAGAAAGTTTATATATGTATATATTTAAAATAAGTTAGACATCATGGTTATAATGCTAAAATATATGTATAAACTTTAAACTAATAATATTGCACTAAAAATATCATCTTTTCACAATGTTGGTAATTTAGTCTCCCCCTATTTGTGTTGAAAGCCAGTCAAAAATAATTTCGAAAACAAGTACCTATTCTTAAATCAACGTATTCTGTGAAGTGTAGCCTAATTTGTAAATCAAACAAAGAAATTCAATTCCACAGCTGGGATTTGAATGTGGGATCTCCTGTCTCCATCTGGTTCTCCTTACCATTGAGCTACCATTGCAAAATTTCAACATCACACTAAATTCCACAACTTACTCGTATGTTTCCCGATAAACCACAAGGAGATCCCAAATTATTTTGAGATGACACACTCCAATGGTGACTCACAATGTCGTAAATACTTCTAGTCATGAGTTTCATAGTTTAACCAACTATTAGGTCAGTCACTTATAGCCTAGTTTTCCTTCATGCCTTTCCGCGCTAGAATAAATGCTCTGGCTGGGGTGTTTAATTTCCTTAAACTGCGGTCTGAGCTTTTAATCAACGCCAACTCAAACACGTTGTGACCGAAGTTATCAAGCTGGTCTTCTCTGAAACCATTTAAAGTAATATGACAAACGAAGTTGTCTCCTAGCTATGTGTCAGGTGGCTGCTGTTTGTTATGTGCGATGATGTGTATGATTATGCATGTAAACTGCCCATCCTACCGGTCCCACAACGAACTCGTCCTGCGGGGAACTGGTTTGTTCGAGACATGAACCTGTGTACGTCATCACTTCACACTCCAAAAACCTCGTCAAATTCAATAACCATTATAACCCAAGAGATCAAAACATAATCAAGACCCTCTTCACACTGCAGTAATTGTTTTCCTTGGTGAAGCAGTACTAATGATGTAAAGATAACGTAAATATAATGTAGAAATAAGATTATATTATTAGAGGATGTTAGTATAAACTAGTTATAAGAGAGATAAGATAGCTGAAACCGTACATGGTTCATGAAAGAGAAATTCTTCGCAAGGTTTTTGTAGGCAATAGCCAAGGAGTTGGGGTGAAACGTATAAAATAATGACCTTGAACTAAAAAAAGCAACTTGAGGAGGGGCTTGAGATTGTGAAAGTTACTAGAAAGTTACTAAAAGTTAACATCCTAAGTGTAACAGTATTGGCTCATGAAAAGAGACGCTACTGGGAGCGGTAAACTCTTACCAATTAGAGCACAGTTTTAATATTTAGATAGAAGAAGGGTGTTCCATATACGCGGATCGGTCGATAACTAATACCTTCTATTTTATTGCTCTTTTAATTTGCAAGAAAATTAAACGTTGATCACACAGCATGAAAGCCACACACTATTGAGGATTAATTGTCACTTTTAAATGTAATCCTTTTCCATAGTTTTAGTCCACCTTTTAACAAGGACATGCATTCCTGTGTGGTAAAATGCACAGTTTTGCTTCTTAAGTCATGCACAGATTTTTTTCACGGCCTCTGCATCTGGAAAGTAAATCTTGCAATGAGCTTCCTTATCGCTCCAAATTGAAGCATTGCATATGTTGCGAGGCTATTGTTTCTCATGCCTCCTTATTCTGCTCGGTTAACAATCGGGGTAGCCACTGCGAACATACTTTTGAGTACCCGTTCTTGAATAATTGTCATTACGCTGCCTTTACTGAGAGACGTAATGTAATACAATTCATCCGCTGTTATCCACTAGTCAGCTTGAATGATCTCGCCACTCGCTCAATGTTGCATCGAGTCACTGCAGTCACCGGTCTACCGCTCCGCTGTTCATCAGCCAACATGTTGGCCCTTCAGCTTCATTACAATGACGAACCCATCTTCTAACAATGCTGACATCCACTGTTGTATCAACATGCACCTTTGTGAGCCTTTGATGAATGCGCATTGGCGTTTCACCTTCCACATTCAAGAATCCAATGACAGAATGCTGTTTAATACAAACATCAGTGTCAGCCAAATTGCAACAGGAAGCAGTACTGCCACTGGCACGCGTATGAAGTTACTATTGCAGTGGAGTGGAGAAGAAGGTTTGAATAATATTGCAAAACTTAAATTGTTCACATAGCTTAGTTCAGGAGAAAAAAAATAGGGGGCATTACTTATTGACTGACCCTCGTAATATTAAACAGAAACGGAGGTTCTCACACAGATAGGCTTCATTTACTGCAAGGTAATTCGTCCTTATATACTTTATAGTTCAGTTCGTCTTCAGTTGTTCTCCACAATATTTCGGTCTTACAGATTATTTACGTAAGAAACCTGATACACGAGATTTAAGTTACGAAATTTAGAATGTGAACTCTTTTAATACAGTTTCAACTAGGATAAAGTGTATATAAATTGCGAATATTATTGGTAACAGTTTAAATAAAATACTCAAGTTAAAAATGGATTATCTCTGACATTGTTCCTTTTACCGTTCACGCTATGTCACTCGATGGAAGAACCCAACTAGCCGGAGAAAATATGAATAATATATTAAAAATAATCAGAGATAACAAAGAGTAGGTGTGACTGGCGCATTTTACATGAAAGGTCCAAAGGAAAATCTGATTGGGCACAGTTTTCTATTTTTAGAAGATATAAACTAACTCAGAATATTTTACCTTCCTTACTGCTATCTACTTTATTACAAATGAAACCTTAACGTGAATGTTCTGTAAATAACCCCTGAGGTTCTCTTGGTATTCCATACTTTCTCTACCTGTTCTACAAGCAAAGTATTCACACAAAACATCACTAACTCTTCTATTTAGTTCATGCTAATCGAGATAAGCATTATTAGAAATCTGCTTATTACTTAGTTCCTTATAAGTAAAAGCAAAATAAGGGAATGCAAGGCTAAAGCGAGAGTCAACTCTTTTAAAAACTGCGCAAAGCGACTGACTTTGAAATCGGTTCTTTTTGGAGAAATACAAAAGAAAAGGATAACTACTGTTTGAGAAAAGTATAAATGTTTTAAAATTGAAATACCTCGGAAATGGTTAACTCTATAGAAACGACATTACTTAAATTATGTGTTTTAACGAGATCTAGTCTTGCGGTTTATCAGTTATGCAAAAGTTACTCATAATGAAAAGGGATTAAGAGGCATTCCCAGAAAATAAAATATCTATATTTGATCATATATAATTTATATTAAGTACGTTGATCAAAATCCTGAGCCATTTTTAGAAAATTGAAATTTTTGAAAAATGTTTCCTTTAAACTGTATTTTGGGACGAGGGATTTTATTGAAAATCTTAGTATAGTGTCCTTGCAAGATTGTGAACTTTAAATATTAAGTTTGATATTTAGCCAATTTTTCGTTTTGACTTATCCTGCTCAGAGATATACGGACACACACACCACACACACCTTTTTCTAAAAATATTTCTATGTAGGATCCCAAAAAAGTGTATCTGCAGTGGAAGCTCAGACTCAAAATTTTGCGTGAAATGCAATATCTTCTCTACTCGTGTGCCATGTACGAAGTAGAGAAAGCAAAAAGGAACATTTCCGACTGGACGATGAGTGGTAGTGGCCACGTCACCAGTGAGCGCGAGGACAGCACTCGAGTTGTAGGCCCTAGCCGTTTGAGGGCCTTTAGTGTAGTAGAATTTATTGCTTTAATTCAACCACATTCACACATAATATATGCTGTCTAGATTAAAACGGGTAGTTAAATCCATTTCAAATCATTTTTAAGTCATTAATTGGTATATCAAACCGTCAACTATCACTAATTTTAGCAAAGTTTCTGGTATAAATGTATAACAACACAAGCTGAAAGGAATATATCTTTCTATAAATAGAGGTTAGTTGTTATTCCACTGCAGCTCATCATTTTCATTCATGCAACTTTCAAAATTAAAATAAAATTCCGTAGAATAGTATTTAATTATGAGCAATGCCGTTATTGTATAAATTATCTATATTAACAGATTTGAAAGATGTTCTAAGAAAATAAGAGGATGTAAAATTTAGGTTAACTCAGAATGAAAACATGAGAGGAACTAAGCATAAGGACATGGTAAAAGTAAAAAATATCCACAACATGTAAATAAAATTATAAAGAATGTAACAAAACAGAAAAACAAAAAGAAATAAAAGGAGAGGATGCACGACTGAGAAACAAACGGTGGAAGGAGAAACAGAACGATAAGAAAGGGGACAAACAAAAGAAGAATAACGGGAAAAAGAGGGATAAAATAAATGCACCCCAAGAATGATAACGTCGTTTCATTATAATGATGTAGGTAGTGTAAAGGTTTGTGAATGGTCAATATCACGGAAACACAATGTATTACTTAAACACTGTTTATTTTGTCCATTCACAGTGAAAATTAAATATTAGAGTAACGAAGTAAAGCTTCAGCATAAAGTTAATACAATACTACAATAATCCCAATTACAAATGGAAACATATTACAACGTGCAGCCTGTCGCAAGCTAAGCCAAAATGACGGCCTACGAAGAAACGACTTACGTCAGTAAAAGCTGTAGATGTGGCGGGTGGGGGGACTGATGTGTTCCTTTCACATGACTTTATCTACATCCCTGTAACAAATTATTGTTGAAAAACATATTCTTCTATCTGCTTCATGCGTACCGAGATAAACTTTAGCAGAAATGGTCTTATTACTTAGTTCCTTGTAAGTAGGAGGGAAATAAGGAAATACGTACACTAGCCCAAAGTGACACACAAATCTTTTAAAAGCTGATTGCTATGTGACTGAAATTCATTTCTTTGCATGCCCAGGATTTGAGAAAAGTTTGAGTATTTTAAAACTGAAACCAATAACAAGCAAAATCTCAGAAATGCTCAGCTCCACGAAAAAATGCACATGAAATAAGGTGTGTCTTAAGTGATCTACATTTTTTTGTGTAGTAAATTTCTGTTTGTTTTTAGGGCATACTAGTTATGAAGTCGTCCAGAATGAAGAAGTTTTCAGATGCTATTCCCAGAAAATTCAAGATGTTCATTTTATTTGTCTTGCATCATTTGTGCATTTTATTTATTTGTTCAATATGTGATATTTTATTCAAAATCGTTAGTCCTATTTTGAGAAAATTACACATTTTGGAAATTTTTTTCCATGTAAAAGATAGTTTAGGATGGGAGGATTTTCTTCAAAATCTTCGTGTCGTACCCATAGATACACAGACTCACTCCAACACGCACACACACACACACACACAGATAGGTCTTTTTCTAAAAATGTTTCTGTATAGAGGATACACTAAAAGATGTATTTCCGGTGAAAATCTCGGTATCAAAATTTTAGGTAGACTGCAACAGCTTCTCTTCCTGTGTACTAAGTAGAGAAATTAATAAGATCTAGCTATCCCGTTAGAGGATGTTAAATTCACAGGAAATCACCACATACCGTCACAATACATTTTCTTTGCTTACTGTGGACAGGCCAATGATTCCTGGTCCGTGATCTTACACGGAAAGGCGAGTCAATAACTGATGTAAGAAATGGTAGAATGAAAACGATATGAGGTATAGGGATAATCACTCTCAGATTGGTTAGTTTCTTATGGTTGACGTAAACAAAAACATGAAATCTCGGAGTTCTTGAATTCTACGCTTAAGTTATAATTTAATGGTCATATTTATGTTGTCAGCCAATGTGAACACATGCATTAGAATAAATGAAACAAACTTCTATACATATGTTATGCTTATGTTATGAGTGATCCCTTTCTGTGACAGTAAAACAGTATAATTATCAGTGACATAAATAAAATAGTAACTTGTGTATAGTTCTTTTGATCCGAGTTTTGAAGTATTATATATGAATATTACTTTTAAAGTATTTCGAACCTTCTCTTCTCATTATTGTCTTTGTGATGTTTGATTGTTGTTTTTTATAGCCCGCTTTTACTTGTGGCACCGCAGGCGAGTGATGTTTGGTAATGTTCAAGTTTACTCTATTTGAATTCTTCATCGTACTGGTTTATAACTAGTCATTCTCTTCGATAAGTTTATTTTGGTACATGGTATACAAAGTAAGAAAGGAGAACATATACGTCGCAGTTAAAACCACATAATCTTTCGAGAAAACGGGTCAGTTATTTAATGGCATCAAGTTTTATGACTCTGCTTAAACATGATTGCGAAAAGGAAAGCTTGGGAAGAAAGAAGATAAAATAACATGACTATGTTTGGAAATGTAGAGTGTTTAAGATGCTTATAGACTCAAGTACTTGAGATGGGAATAAAATATGTTTCAGGATGAAAAGCGGCGACGCCAGATTATACACTTGGTAGTTAGCGGTAGTTAACTTCCAAAATCCGCCGCGAGGAAAATTGTAACCTTGAAATTTCATACTTCCTAACACAAGGCAATAATTTTGGTAGAACAATGCGACTCCCCTCGAACGATCGTAACGCTCAGAATATACGAGCGTATGTTTTGTAAGAGGAACAGGATTCCTAAATCCTTTTTTGGTGTCCAAACTCTTCTAAGTTATTGCCTTCAAGTTGAAGTTCCGGCATCAAGAGGCTTTGGTTCAACAAAAACTAAGAATCCTCGTTAGGGCTTACGTATTAGTGATGGTGGAGCTCGAAGAGTAGAACAGTAAGTCAGCTTCCCTCCCAATTACAAAGCGCATAGTTTGATGGCAAGAAACAGGTATGTAGAACAAGAAACCGCTGTGTTCACTCTCGGCTTTTCACTCAGTATGATAATTTGTTTCCTGTCACCAGGGAAATTGTGCTTTAAAGGAAGTGAAGGCTTTTACGACAGAAGGTACACGTTTCACCCACCCTCGTTTCTCCACTAAAATTTCATTCTTAAGCTGATGCATCTGTGAAGTTGTAAAAATCCATAATATATAAAATATTTTTTTGAAATGTATCTTCTTCCGCTGCACAAGACTCGCGCCTTTCGATCTGTTCCGAAAGTAATTGAACTGGTGACGCCATTTCCTCCGTTGCCGTCCAAAACTTCTACCTGAAGGTTTATAATACTTCTATTGCAGCTAAAAAGTAATATAAAGAGAGGTTATATACAGTTCTATTACATTACAGAGATTGTGAACTCGCACCCTAGTCTTCACAGCCTCTAATTGACTTTACTCTTTTGCTGCAGAGTTCTAAAGTCAGTTATCCTTGACAGTTGCCTTACCTCGTGGCCACTCCGACACCCTATTGCTACTCATGCAGCACCAAACTTCTCTGTCACTGGGCAGGGGTTCTTCATCGTCAACTTCACCATCACCATCATTATCATCATCGTTGCTTCTAAAGTCAAAGTCTCTGTCATTATCATTACTTACGTTTACAATGGCACTATGATTACTCGACGCCAACTGAACCTGCCTTGAGGAATGTCAAACTCTGTCATTATCATTGCTTACGTTTACAATGGCACTACGATTACTCGACGCCAACTGAACCTGCCTTGAGGAATGTTTGTTATATCGTACAACGAGGATAACATCATTGCTTACGTGCATGAATCTATCGGCAGACACACCTCTTATCAGCTGAAGCAGGCTGTCAGGGATCGCTAAGGATCTCCCCGGGTTTAAGTGATAGCGTTGAGACATCTGTCCACTCGCGTTTCCGCTGGTTCTTGAAATGCGGAGTTGTTACAAATCATATGGTGAAAGTCTTGTAGTGCCATTCTTGTAAGCACGTGCCTCATCTCGAAGTTGGATGCTGTTCACGTCCGGTTTATCATAGCCCTTGTTTCATAGAATTTTGGGGGTGTTTCTTCCCATTTTCTTTTCAGCGATTTCAGTACTTTCTCTGAGGCTCCTGTGCTTGGTAGAGGTTCTCAATGAGGAATGCTTCTTTTGCGTGGAAGTAGACGAGTCTAGATGTGGTAGTTTTTGACACAATCTTATATACTCTCTCTTGTACGAATAGGTTCTTTCCACTAAGGTGTAGTAGTAATCATATGACTTCTATTCCATATGTTAGGATTGACATGACTCTTGATCTGAATAGGGTCATTGCTGTCTCTGAGGCCTATATTACACCATCATACAGAAATGATCAAATATATATGTGTGTGTGTGTGTGTGTAAAACCTTTTACAATGTAATATAGCATCTTTGATTACATCTAGCTGTGACATACTTCTGTGACAAAAGTTATACCCATCATCATACCTTTGATCACATCTGTGATTAGAAAATGAAACGGCAGACAGGTGTTGCACATAATCAGTGGCTATAACCAAACTGCTTATTTATATTATTAGTCATGAAACGCTCTAAAATTCAAAACAAAAAGATAATAAAAATAAACCAAACACTGGAAATGATGTTTGAAAAAGGTTGAATGGATTGGGGAGTCAATATTTAGAAGAACAAAATGAAGGTTAGTATTACAATCACTAATTACTATTTGTTTCTGTCTTTGTTATTAATACTCATTCAGATAGTGAAATTTACAAATATTCAAAATAATGACCGAACCTAGCCTAAACAGAACGAAATTAAAACCATTTTTATAGCCCATGCTATTAACTTGAGTAACCGTTTTAAAACCGTGATAAAATGCTTTACTTAGTTTAATATACCCAACAACCTAAATGCGATCAAAACATTATTCAAAGGTTTTATCTCATTCTGTGACACAGAAATGTGATAGTATCATAGAGGTCTAAGAAAGGATACTGATGTAGCTAATTGCAGGCATTGCCCTTAGAGCTTGTGCTGCTTTCTCTGTTACATGTTTTTTAAAACATTTGTTATGTGATTCCCAGGTATTTAAACGCTTTTGCGATAGATATCTTCTTCCTTTGATAATGATTTTTGCCGAAGTTGGTGCTGGCCCTTCTTGTCCTAAAGGGTTATGAAATAAGGCTTTCCGTGGATACCTTGAAGGAAGCATTCGTAAGACTGTAATTGATATTTATAACAGTTTTATACACCAGTATATTATTTATGCCAGCCTTATTTTTGCTATGTATAAAATTCTAGCCTGCGTGGTTATATACATTATAATTTTGTATTCCTATATTTATTGTTCAAATATATATGAACCACATGCTGTAATTTAAAAAATATTTACATAAAAATTCAGTTTTACAATAAAGGAGTTCATACATTGATCTGTCATATACCATATTTTGTTATATTAATTAATGTATAAACATTACTACATTTCGATCTCCAAAATTCGTGTTTTTTTCAAAATGACATAGTTTATTTCTCAAAATTGAAGGACTATTTCGATAAAGTATATGATAATTTTCTTTAATGTACTTTTGAGAGACTATATAAGAATTTGGAAACAAATTAGTAAAAGATTGCAACATTTTGAATACGGAAAAGTGTTGGAAAATAGCGAGAAAATAGGGGTTAAAGTTGGCAGTGACTATTAATAAGAATACGTCTACCCATTTATAGCTTCAGTTAATTGGTAGTTAAAGTGTGCCAAGTGGCAAAAGCAATATAGTTTCTTAAAGTTTAGAATTAATGTCATTTTATTATGAACATATAATCATTTATTTTTCATATTTTTTGGTAAATTTTCAGAAATACATCTTAATAGTTAGGATTTCTTATGACACTATAAATATAGACATACAAGTTGCTCAATGTAAAAAAAGAGTTTGATGTGTTATATTTAAATAACTTTAGGATTTGAATAATGATTAGTCATGAAGGGGAACCAAGTACTCTAAGCCAGACACTAGACATAGACCCTTTGTGGCCTAGGGAGAGACCCGAAAGCCACCAGATCCGGATGACGACGGGGGTAAGCATGGATGGAGTTTCTATCGCTTACAATTGGAATGCTGATTATGCTGCCTCCTTAGCTCTGCTCACGAGCTCAAAAGCCCCCCGGTGAATCCCGAAAGAGCCTGAAACCAGAAAGTGGGTCCTGACCAAGTACTCCCGACGCTAACCGTTTACAATGCGCGAAATGTCATCCAACAGCAACCCGCCGAACATCATAATCTGCTCCGTTAACCCTGAAAGATATGACTAAACTTTTTTCAGCGGGTGGATTTATCCTCAAACGAGGTACGTCCAGAAAGTAAGTTCCGTTTGGTAATAAAATTAAGTTATGTACAGATACAGAATAAGTATTTATTGCACAAAATTCTACAACTGTTAAACTACTTTTCCACATAACTGCCGAAATTTTTTAGGCATTTGTCATAGCGTGGCACAAGTTTTTGTATAACTTCTTCATAGAAGTTTGTCGCCTGTTTGCTCAGTAAGAATCGTTGGTACCCAACGTGAGCAAAATTTACGAAATTTCAGTTTTTCGGTAACAATTTCATGAATTAGTGATCGTGAGCTTTGGGGAAATTCCATAGCGAGAGCACTAATTGTAAACTTGCTGTTTTCCTGGATCTTGTCATCAATCGCGTGAACCAGTTCTTCTGTAACCAAAGATAGACGCCCACTTCGTTCTTCATCGTGCAGTTCACTACGCCCTTCATTGAACTGTCGGACCTATCTTCTCACCATTGAATCACTCATTGCATTTTGTCCATAAACTTCGCAAATTTGCCGATAAATTTCAATTGGTTTCACTTTCCTAGCATTCAGAAAACGAATCACAGATCTGATTCAACACCGACATTGTAAACAAGCACAACAAAGCGTATGTGGCTGACAGCGATCTCAGCACGTTTCTTCTCCTTGATACAGAGCGTCTACCGCGCATGTACAGAACTGCGATCGCAGCACTGCAGCGGAGATAAATTGAAACGGAACTTACTTTCTGGACGTACCTCGTATAAACAAATCACAAAATTTGCCCCTCCGCTTTCTCGCTGTGATTGGAGGAATAATGGAACTACTTTTATACCCATGTAGCGCCAAGGGAGGTAACCACTAGGAACTTGGAACTGTCATCGCTTTCCTTCGACCCGTTAACCTCTTCGCGGTATAGTTTAGAAACGTGCTACTACTTAGATAACAATTCTGTATAGCATTGAACTAAATAATATGAATAATAATATAAAAATCTGATGTGTTACACTCGCAAGACTTTCTCTAGCCGTTCTACAAACTTCTTACATAAGATTATTCTTCTTTCTGCACCTTGTTAATCGAGGTATTCAGCACAATGTTCTTATTACTTAGTTCCTTATAAGTAGGAAGAAAATAAGGGAATACACTAGGCTAAATCGATAGTCAAATGTTTTAAAAGCTGTCGTTATGCGATTGTTATTACAAATCGCTTCTATTCCCGGCCAGAAGTAGAACAAAAGGAAAACAGACACTCCCGTCTGGGAAAAGTATAAGTACTTCACAACTGAAAGTAATAACAATGAATACCTCGAAAACGGTAAGCTCCACGAAAAAAAATGTATATGACGTAAATTGTGTAATTTAACAAAGCCTACATTTTTTGTACAGTAAGTTTTTGTCTATCTCTTACGGTTTATTAGTTATGCCAAATTAAGCAAAATTCATCCTGAATAAACAGGTCTTTAGAAGCTATTCCCAGAAAATTCAGGATATACATTTTATTTGTCAGGTAAATATCTTTAATATACGATATTTTAATCAAAATCGTTAGAGCCATTTTTAAGAAAATCAAAATTTTTCGAAAAAAGTTCCATGTAAAGGGTAGTTTGGGGTGGGGGGATTTTTCTCAAAATCTTCGTATCGCATTCCTGGAAGATACTGAACTTGAATACAAAGTTTGGTATTAGAGCTACTTTTCGTTTTTGAGTTACCGTGTTCACACACGCACGGACACACGGACACACACACACACACACACATGGACCTTTTTCCGGAAATGCTTTTTTTGGATTCAGGGGCTCCTAAAACATGTATTTCCGGTGAAATCTCGACATCTTACTCTTAATGGTGGTGTCGACCAATACCTGAGAAATTGTGTGGCCTTCATTTATACATGTTTCGTCAAGAAAAAAAATAATATAACTATTCATATTCAACCAATTATTCTGGTTAATAAACCAATTTCTCCTAATAAATTTAAACAAGGGGGGAGCTGCTATATTACAAGCAGATAATAAAAATCGGCACAACGCCATTCTTGACATTAAATTCAATAAATCTTTATTAATTAATAATCTCCGGAAAATACAGCTTCCGAGCTTCCTGTCTGTACACGTGAATTTAACAATACACCCCCACGATCAACAATGGTATTCTTACCGTTTCTTCCGGAATTCGAATTCAATGTTAAGTAGCCGCGTATAAAAAAAGGTTTGCTGAAACATAGGAAGATTGGAGATACTGTTCACAAACACAAGTAGTTTCTTGATTGTATGTTGCCCATTAATGTGGAAAAAATGATGAACCTTTTGACGCACTGCACTCCAAACAAATTCTTCACACCAACCTTCTAGCACTGGCATTTTACGCTTCCTTAATTTTCCAGGTGTGTTTAACTTGCGTGTTTTTAATCTTTTATTGCGCACGGAAATTATACTTAATGCGCGCACGCGCACACACACACACACACACACACACAGCTGTAAACTTCGCTGTTACGTACACAATGTATTTTATAGTTCAACTAGAATATTTCTTACATAGTTTGTGAAGCAATTCAAAATTATAACTTTCTCACCACTCGCTAAACGCTTAAATCTACAAGGCTTTACAAATTACATTTGTTTGGCCACGGTCTCACCTTCTCGCTTCCGAAGCTCGCCAACAGAAGACAGCCTGCGCATGTTGTTTGCTCATTCTCTAGTTAAGTTCAATTTGATTGCTTATTTTAGGTTCATGTTTCTGCAACCCTACTCAATAACACGTTAAATATACCGTTGTTAAGTATTACAGTAGAAATTCAGTAGTTTTTGTTAGTACTCAGCGAACTATTTTATAACCGTACTACCTTGTAATACCCGACATCAGCCAATGAACGTATACTTAGTTCACTTTTGTTTACGTGTCTCTGTTTACACGAGTGGCTTATTCAGTGAAACTGGTTTAGGAAATGATGGGAACAGGAAATTGTGGACCGGAAAATTTGGAGGATGTTATGAACCTACCCAACATTCGCGAGGTCGAATCCACGACCTCTAAATACGGGCCACAGACGAAACCGCCTGAGACATTCTCTGCCTTTTTTGCAACAAACTATGTTTATAAAATATATATAATATTATATTTTTATCTACCGCATACTTATTCAAGAAATGGTCTTATTAATTGCTTCCTCGTACGTACAAGGAAAATAAGGCAAACTAGTCTAAAGAGATAGTAAAATTCTTTAAAAGCTGGTCATTACGGCATTGAAACTCCGTTCCCTTTTTATGGCGAGGAGTAAAAAATAAATAAATAAACAATAAACTAATTGACGACTTCCTATTTTAGAACAGTTTTAGTATAGGAAAATTTAAACCTTAACAAGAAATATCTCGGACATTTACGTTTTACCAGTTATGCAAAAGCCATCCAGAATGAATACACGTTTAGAGGCCATTTCCAGAAAATTCATGATTTACATTTTATTTGAGATGTACATATCAGTAAATATATAGTACCTTTTTAATCAAAACTGTTAGTCATTTTTGAGAAAGTCAAAAAATTCGAAAAATCCTCTATGTAAGGGTATTTTGGGGTGGCGGGATTTTGCTGTAAATTTTTGTGTTACATTTTTGAAAGATACTGAACCTAAATATCAAGTTTTTTGTTTAACTGGCTTTTGTTTTTAAATTGAAGAGTTTACAAACACACATGAACCTTTTCTTAAAATGCTTTTTTTGGATTTAGGAATCTTAAATATGTATTTCTGATGAAATCTTGGTATCACATTTTTGGGTGCGATGGAATGAATACCTCATCAACTATACGTTGTTCTCGTACATAAATGGTAGAGAAGGTAAAAAGGGCTGATTTGTATACTTTTTTCTGTTCACTCTATAACAAACTATTCTTATAAAGGTTTGTGTTCTATAAACCATTCTTTAATCAATTATTCTTGTATGTACATCATGTTAATCGAAAAATATCATTTGAAGCATTATTGTTTAATTACATATTTTCTTGTAGGTTCAAGAGTAAATGGGGGGAATGCAATAGCCTTAAGCGATAGTCCAATCTTTTAAGAACTGGTCGTTATATAACTTTGAACTTAATTTTCCTGTGATCCTGTTTTGGAAAACATGATTGTCTACTACGTTTTAATGAAAATTTCGTAAAAATGTCTTAGTGAAACATGAATGTTTAAAATTTAAAGATGCTTAAACGCCATGTTAACATTTAGGAATGTCTGTGAAACTGGCCTTGGTGTTTCCTGTCAAGACTAAAGTTAATACTTTTAAAGAAGTGATGACTTTTACGACAGAACGGGCATGTTTAGTAATCGAAGAGCTTTCATATCGCATTTATTATCTTGAAATGGCAATACAGTTAGGTTCAGAGCGTAATTTTCATGTGCTAGCCACTTCCTTCAGTAAAATCTGTCAAATACGTTATCGATGTAAAACTAACAACATTGCTACGGAGTAAGTTGCGAAGATATTGAGCATAAATTCTATGGATGCAGTCAATTGGCAGTGATAAATTATTCCGTGTGCCTACCCAACTAATGTGAAATTATTGTTTTTCAGAATATGCTCTGAAGTTTATGGAAGAATAACGCCTGAGGTGGCGCGGCGGTACCATGAATGATTCGCATTAAGAACGCTAGGTTAAGCCTGAGGTGGTTTCTCATTTACCATGACTTCTTTTACTTAACTCCCCTTCGATCTGTTTCCTTCTCATCTCTCAGGTCCGATTTCAGACTCATGGTATATGACAGCAGCTTAGATGATGTGAGTACATGCTGAATGGAAAGATTACTCCCTGGACCCAGTTTGGATGTGCACCAAAAGAGCAGTGAGTAATACTCGACTCACAGATTGCGCGACTCGTAGTAAGTTGCAGCATTGAGGACACGCTCGTCACTATTGAATCAAGAATTGAAAATGAAGTGGCAGCATGAAAATATTGTGGCATGGCCTTTGCCCAGTGATTTATTGGCCCTTCGTTAGCTCTCCTCCGATTTTTGTGGATGCACGTGTACTCTTACTTAGACGAATCCAGTTGGAAGGCCTGTATTGGACACTTGATTGCCAGGTTGAGAGTCGCTTGCACACCCTCTTTGGCGGCCGATAGTAGGACGCTTTGGAAACGTTAGGAACTTCCGCGCTTCTCTGGGGCGGTCTGCTTGCGACCTGTGGCCTCGTATGGCTCATTCAACGGAGGAGGGACATCAAGCGCACTGCGACCTAGACCTTCCAGAATGAGGGACGAGTGACATGTATTTGATAAGTTGTAACTGAATCATCCTTTATGGTCTTCAGGTTTTCCGTTATGTAAGCGAGACTTTGTCGCACGTCATAAAACCTTTTTTTCTAAGCATTTGAGATTTGTCTATAAATTGAATAATGAATAGTTATATTTATTGCGTAACAGTATCATACATTGAGCACAGGTCCATAGACTGTATGTGCTTTTGCAATACACAAAATACTGAGCAATACTAAACCAACAACAAGGAATTAAAAGCGTAAACACGAAATAAAAAGACAAAGATAAGACAAAGATATTTAAATACAGCACTTTTAACTTTGCAACACAGAGTACACCTTATTCAGATGCATTAATATACCCTATTATAATGAACAAATACACTTAAGAGAAATATATACACAGAATATATACACAAGATATAAAACCACAATACAATGACATAAGTATGACATAAAATATAAATATGTAAAATTTGTAATCATTTTTGTTTAGCTATTCTTAACCCCTCCTCTTCT
Source organism: Hymenopus coronatus (assembly GCA_030762935.1). Lineage (NCBI taxonomy): Eukaryota > Metazoa > Arthropoda > Insecta > Mantodea > Hymenopodidae > Hymenopus > Hymenopus coronatus. The sequence continues at coordinate 73,862,676 of CM060896.1, read as the reverse complement.
CCATAGTCAGCCTACTTGGATCTCAGCTGTCTTTCCTTAAGTATAAATTTACATAACCCGTCTACGTCTTCCATGCCTGCCAGTAACGCCCAACATGCTTCTAGCTCCACATTCGGGGTGGTAAAAGATCGCGGTAAATGTTTTTCTTCATTCCTCCGTACCCCTACATCTTGCCAAAATATAGGTCCACGACTCTTCCTCCTTGCAAATGGGGCAGATTCTCATACTATTCTCGTCAACAATTTTTATGCTCCACCATGCTCCTAGTCTAATCCACGCGAGCCCCTCTCTACTGAGTTTGGTACCTGTTTTGATGTGTTGCTCCATAGGTCCGGAACTACAGGTTAGCTCTTTAAATTACTGACAGGTGCAGGTTTTCAAGTTTGCGTTAGATGTGTTTTGAGATTAGCAATGCTGTCTGTCTATTGGTGGTGCTGTGTTGTAGGTTATTTATAATAACGTCGACAGCTTCTTGTGCTTTCTGGGTTCCTAAGGCAGAAGTGTAGTGTTTTGTTGGGTTGTGATGTTTCTGTGCGCTGATTTCCTTGTGAAATAAGTTAGCTAAATGTTTTCTGTGTTAGCAGTTTCGATTATGTGTCCTCTGCGGTGATGGCTGTTGGTTATAAAGTTCCTGAGGCTCTCCAATTTAGGTAGTCGTTTACCGAGGTGAAATGGGCAGCAGATCTGACCATTGAAGTTATCGTATGCCATAGTGACGGCGTCTAGTTAGGTAATGTTGTCTGCATGATGACAGCCCAGTAATGGCAACGTAATGCAGAGTAGTATGTGCAGCTTCTTCTTCATGGTGTTGACCATTTTGTGCAGCTGTTTTCAACCCGTAGTTCCCTGCTGAGGAACGTCATTTCAATTGCCATGGCTGCAGTGTTAATGTCTGTCTTAGAAAACAAGGCATATGAGCGACAATGGTCCGTTATAATTGTTGATTCTGACAGTCTTCATTAAAGCAGTCCAATAAGTTTGAGACTGCTCAAGAAAGAACCGTGGTGGCAGCCGTGGATGTAAACTGTAATGCCCATAGTGACCGGCCTCATCGTTAGATTGTGTTTGTGCTGTTAACTTTTTGGTGTGTGGTGTGCGCTACGTCTGCGGAGGCTATCGTGTGGATGAGTGATCGACAGGCAGGTGTGGTATCAACAGTGGGTGATACTCTCGATTTGCTGGTGTGTGGTTTCTGCTCGTTGAATTGTGGATCAGCACCTTAGGTCTTGGAGAATTCTTGTTCCGGATGTGATGTGTAGATGAAATTCAGTTACTGGGCTGCTTTGTTGTCCTTTTATCGATCGTCATCTTCAGGATGTGTCTCTTTAACTTCTTCCAACGGAGTGCGCCACGCGCGGTGCAATGTGAGCTAGCAAAATTATACCAGTTCATTTTTCGGCATATAACTAGAAGGGAGATTTAAGCAATCAATAAAGTTTATTGGCCGTTGTTACAATCTTAGTGAAACTTCTGGAGCTTTAAAGACTAAAAAGTTGAGGAATCAACAAATGCATTCTTGCATCTCAGAATTAGTTTTCTGCAAAGTAATTGAAAAATTTGAAGATTAAACTATTCAAAATAAAATAATTCTTTACGAATAAAAATATTTATTTAAGGTAGAATTTCGTAATATTGAAAAGAAGATTACAGGATTGTTACTTAGGTCTTTAGGACAGTTTCTTAAAATTTACCGAATTTATAAGTAAGTACCTTAGCTACAATATTATATTTTGACTTTGGGAATTTTACGCTTTATATATTGTGCATAAAAGGTAGCTATTTTGTTTGTAGGAAAGTCAATGTTTGCTCTTTAAAGAAAAATAAAAGATATAAAATCTTAGGTAGCAAGCATACAAGAAGCTAGAGGTGTCATTGAAGATTGTCATTGATGGTTAAAGATAGAACGAAAGAAATTTTATTTTAAGTATTACAGGACTTCACACAATGGCGTCACATGTTACAAACCAACTCCATCTTCGTATAGTTAGCATTTGCAGACAGCCCCACATAATGTTAACCTGCGCGCCAGAGAACCATGAGGTTATATATAATATAATACTCCACAACAAAAACGTAAAGGACAAAAATTGTGTGTTTTGTCATGAGGTACATTTTTTGTGTAGTACGTTTTTTTTCCTATCTCTTACGGTTTAACAGTTAAGCAAAATTCAGCAAAATTCATCCAGAATAAAGAGGTCTTCAGAGGCATTCCCAAAAAATTCGAGATATATACGGGATTTTAATCAAAATCGTTAGAGCCATTTTTAAAAAATCAAAATTTTCGAATTTTTTTCCATCTAAAGGGTAGTATATGGTGGGGGGATTTTTTTTTAAAATCTTCGTGTCGCATCCTTGGAAGATACTAAACCTAAATACCAAGTTTGGTATTTAACGGTCTTTTTGTTTTGGAGCTATGTTGTCCACAGACACACACACACATGAACCTTTTTTCAAAAATGCTTTTTTCGGACTCAGGGGACCGCAAAACATATATTTCCGGTGGAATCTCGGTATCGAATTTTTGGGTCCATAACAATACCTTCTCTATCCCTATGTACATTGTACATATGGGGCTAGAGAAAGTAAAAAAGATCTAATTACTCAGTGTAATATTTAATATATATGTATATAAGAGAGAAGCATCACCATTAAAACGCAGACTGTTGTTTGAATATTACAAATATTTTCCGCCATAATGAAATTATGATATTTCATTTAACTAAAATGAACAGTTACTCAAGTAACAACCATGCATTTCTAAGCCAACGGGCTCCACGAAAAACTAATAATGCATAATTCCTGTTTTTTCTCTTATGACAATTTTATTATGCCTAAGTACAGATTAATAATGAGGTTAAAAACGTCAAATATGCCTTACTTCTTCATCTAAATTCTTGACCAGATATTTTTGGCTATCGATATTATAAACAATTTTCTCTTCAATTAATATGTTATATAAATATTTATAAGTAATTAATGTCCTGCCACCACCTTACAACAACTCGTAATAATTTAAAGACGGCTAGCTAAGCTAATCTATACTTTGAATGCTACAGATCCCGTAGAATAACAACACTGTGTTTTCAATATCTCTATGTACCCCTTTTTACCCAATTCCGAACATTACGAACTTCACGAACTTGAATAATGGAAAATAGTAAAGTAAATGTGTTTTCTTATTTATGTATGTTCTGCAAAAGTTTCAATAAATGTGTTTGGTTCTAACAATGAGACATGCTATACTTAATGAACCTTTGCAGGCAAAACACACTGAAAATAAGGAAACCAGGTTCTCCACATAGGTTCCTATCTGAAAGAGGAAACAAAAAAAAATCTGAGTGTACCATTTACATGACCTTCTCTACATCTCTGCAGCAAACTATTCTTAAAAAACTTATACTTCCATTTACTTCATGCTAATCAAAAAAAAAAATTAGCAGAAATAGTCTTATTTTTGCTTACTTGTAAATAGAAGCGAAATAAGGGAGTACCATAGGTTAAAGTGTTAGTCAAAAGCTGGTTGTTGTGTGACTGAAGTTCCTTTGTTTGTATGGACAGCAGTTGACAAATTCCTGTAGGGAGAAATAAGTTTTTCGTAGCAGAAATCAAAAACAAGGAATGTCTAAAAAACGATGAACTCCACGAAAAATATATAACATAAACTGTGTGTTTTAACGTGCTCTAAATTTTTTGTGTAGTAAGTATTGTCCATCTCTTACGGTTTAGCAGTTGCTCAAAATTCCGTAAAGCTCATCCAGAATAAAGTACTCTTCAGAGGCTATTCCCAGAAAATTCAAGATATACATTTTATTTGTCTGGTAAATATCTTTAATATACGAAATTTTCGAAAAAAGTTCCATGTAAAGGGTAGTTGGGAGTAGAGGAATCTTTGAAAACATTCGTGTCGCATCCCTGGAAGATACTTGACTTAAATATCAAGTTTGGTATTTTACTGATTTATAATTTTTGAGTTATCGTGTTCACAGACACACGGACACGCGGACACACACGGACCTTTTTCCGAAAAGATACAGGGGACCCTAAAACATATATTTCCGGTGAAATCTCGGTATCGAATTTTTGGGTGGCATGCAATACCTTCTCTATACACTATGAATATAGTACGTATAGAGAAAGTAATAATGAACAAAACAAAAGTTGAGGTACAAGAATCTGATGCGTTACATTCAGTGATGGGTCCATGGGCGAGGGGTGTGTTAAGTAAAAAGATATAAGCCTATCCTTCCAAAGAAATCAAAATTGCCCACGACTATCTCCAACTGCAATTTATTGCTTTCTCTAGCACTATGTACAATGTACATAGTAGATAGAGAACGTATTGCATTCATTTGTGTACGAGGGCAGCATAGCTCAAAAACGAAAATTCGGTTAAATACCTGCTTGGTATTAAAGGAGGCGACACGAAGATTTTCAAGAATATCTCCCGTCCGCCAACTACCCTTAATATTAAGCATTTTTCTAAAATGTTGATTTTGTCAAAAATGTCTCTTAACGATTTTTATTAAAATGCTGGGTCAAGTACTTTAGCTATTTCTTGTATTATCTTAAGGCATTTTGAAAGCACATTGAATGTTGTAACGCGTATGCCGCCATGCTTTAATGGCATTCCATATGTTTAAGATATTTTTATGACAAATAAAATGTGTGTCTTGAAGACTCTTCATCCTGAATGGCTTTTGTACATCTTTTGTATAACAGGTAAACCTCAAGATACAATACACAAAAACTTACTACACAAAAATGTACATCTCATTAACACACACAATTTATGTCGTATGCATTTTTCTCTTTTTTTTCTTTTTCTTTTTCTTTTACAACTAAGCAAGCTATTGATTTAGTCTCGCTTTTGTATACTCCTAGCAAGCAGACTCCTAGTACCGAATTTCAATCGTTTCACTTAGCAATCGGCTCTTAAAGTATTTGACTATCATTTTAGCCTAGTGTATTCCTTTACTTCCCTTCTACTTGCAAAGAAGCAAATAAAAATACTGATTCTGCTAATGCTAACTCGATTAGCATAATGTAAATAAGGAAATAATTTTTTGCAACAACATTTTGTTTGTAGAACAGCTAAAGAAAGTCGTGTGAATGGAATATTTACGATTTTTTTGATATAATGTCCACAAACTATTATTTTAAAAATGTATTCTTCCATAAACTTACTGTTAAACTTAATAATTCACATACTTCTTTGTAGATATAGATGACCAAATGATAGTATTATTGAATCCCTCAATGCAGTAAGTGCTTCAGTAACAAAAATGCTCCAAGTGAGATTTTTATGGAAATCATACCTCTATGGGTGAGTCTTATCTTTCTATGCAAAATGGAATCTGGTCCATTCTTTTCGTTCTGCGACATGTATTTTGCTATAAACACCCTTAGAGAGCATAACTGTCTCTACTCGGTGCATGAAATAACCGAATTGATCATACAAAGTTTTTCAAAAGTTGGGGTATTTAAAGAAATTAGGCCATTTTAGATTTCATGAACTGGTGGTCAATGCTATATAAAAGAAACTGCATATCAAAAGAATTTTCACCAACATCAGTACCAAGAGACGAGAAAGTATATTTTGTATCAACTCAATGATGCAGTTTTCCTACAGTAACTAGTTATGTGCATACCATATCATTACATTCCAGTTTATTGGTGGTATTGTGAAACTAAAATTTCCTCATTCTCAGCGTGGGCGTATTTAAAATTCTGCATTTTCACTAAACAATGTATGTCCTATGAGGATAATTCCAGTAAAAACAAGAAAAATACATGGTACCCAATGAACATAGATACTTCTACAAGAAATTACACTGCAACCCACAAGTGAGGTTATGGACCCACATGAAGAAACATAACTTATGTGTTGATTTGTTATTTTCGGTATTAAATTACATAAATATTATTTGAAAATCAAACGTTTTACTTTATTTAATTGCAAAACTTCAAAGTACTAAATGAATGATGTTATTTTCCCCAACAGAATTTAACAAAATGAAAATACATTTTCGTTCCTGCAAAAGTTTAAGACAAAAACATATTTGTGGGTATTTAAACAGCTTAAAAGTCCATGAAATTCTGTAAGCACTTTTTTCAGCCATTTTCTGTAACTCCTAAGTGGAGCATAGGTTATCGTTACGATGTTTCCGTGATGGGATTTAAATTTCTAGTACGTGAGTTTGCCGCTATGCGCCAAGATGACGAGGGATCAGATGACTTGTAGAATGAAATCACGACTTGCGCAACGCGAAATGGCGGAATATTGTCCAGAAACGCTTTTCTTTCAGGTATGAGGTGCTTCTACGTGGAAATAAACATTACACGGGACCACAAGTTTTACTTTCCTTCCGAAGGAAGCCATGTTAAAGATTTTTATGTCCGATAAATCCATCACTCTCCGCCAGGTTTGAACCTGCAATCTTGGGCTTTAGAAGTTAACATGGAAACCTCTACTCCATGAAGGGTGACAAGTTCTATTTTGGTCAATCAAAACCTAACAGTGATTGCCCCTTAAATTCATATTGTAGTAACAAAATGCATTTTTTCTCATAATGGATGCAGTGATTCAATTCTTAAAAGCGGGTCACTATATGACCACCTTGAAATTGCACTTTCGTTTAGTGCATGTGAGAAAGGACTGAATGTTGTCAGAACTTCAAAAATTGCGTATTAAAAATGCAATTTAGAATTAACGAAGTTCTCGGAAATACTTTTAAGGTGGTTCTTCTATTTCAAGGATTAGGCCTGTTTCGGCATAACTCACCATCTCATTCCCGGGCGTCCTATACATCTATCTATAATAGAAGCCAACTTTGGTATCCTGCAATCATCCGATCTGTTAACAGGTTTTTACCATTTGTGCCTTTATACATTGATCCGTTCCATTTTATTGCATCCTTTCACTTCCCTTAGAAATTTCACCTCAGCTGCATGTATTTATTTGAAATAAATGGTTCGTTTTAAATAAGTGTACGTTTGGACAGGTAGAGTCGGACTGAAAAATTCAATTAGCCGGGATTTGAACCACAGATCTCCCAATTTATAACCGATTGCTCTACCACTGAGCTATCATGGCAATATGTCGGCATAACATTAAATTCCTCAATAGACTTACATGTTTCCCGTTAAAAATGTGAGAATTTAATTCTATACCGATATGTTGCAATGGTAGTTCAATGATAGAGCAAACCGGCTAGAGATCGGGAGATCCGCGGTTCAAACCCAAGTAATGGTATTGAATTTTTCTCCTGTCGTACACAGACTTGTGTGAAAAAAGAATTAGATTACCTAACTATAAGTTTTCTCTTGTGATTTTCCAGTGAAACAGAATTATAAAAAAAAATCCAAAAAAAACATACGCTGAATACAGAGAACTTCACAGAATATTCCCAATCAATCCAAAATTAACATATTATTTGATATGTAAATATATTAATCATATAGGATTTTATCTAAATCGTTAGAGCTAAGTATGACAAAATGAAAAACTGAAAAGTTTACAAGCAGAGGGTAGTTTGCGGTTGCTGTTAGAATCTTTCTGTTGAATTTTGGAATATATTAGGTTTCTTATTAATATTAAGTCTAAAATTTATCTAATATTTAGTTTTTTATGTTATGCTGTTTACCAGACTCACTAAACTTCCGTTTTCAATTCAGAGACATATTCACATATTTCCACCGAAATCTCGATGTAAAATTTCTGGATGAAATACAACCTTTTTCTGCCTACCAGTTACCTGATAAAGAAAGCAATAATTGTTTCTCTTTGAATTCAATTTACACAGCTCAACACAACAGAACACTATAAGATTATACTTTAAGACGAAGTGCGGTGCCATAAGTAGTTAAAGCGTTAAAACACTACCAACTCCCCCCCCCCCCCCGAAGCAACTCGACAAGTAGTTGAGACACTTTGTGTGAAGCATAAGCACATTGGGTTGCTGAAATGATTTATTTAATAGAGTTGCTGTAAATTAATTGGTACATTAACATAAATCACAGAGAACAGTTAACTGTACAACGTCTAACTGCAGAATATTTTCTCATACATTACACTTAGTCTCTTTTTGGGGTTTAGTGTTTGCATTATCAATAACTGTTTTCATTGTTATCACACTTCCTCAAAAATATTCCAGTTTCACTTGGTTGTTTTTCAGCATATGAAGGTCCAGAGAAATTGCTGCGAATTTATCCTTTCGCAAACATTACTCATTTCGAAGTGTTTGAATTTGTAAAATCTTGTTTATGGGAAAATACAGTGAGCCAGGCAGCACTCTCCATACTCTATGTGCACTGGTCTGTTGCTCAAAGTCGTATTTAAGTTAGCAGTAAAAGATAGGCAGACCGAGTCCATTGGCACATTCTTCAATGTGTAACTGTAAAATGAAGGATGATTTGCTCAAAGATTTGCAATGCACGTGCTTTAAATTTAGTCAACAATAGTATCCTGATGGTAATGATTGCTATTGAAAAAACAGCTTTATTGGAAGATCAACGTTTTCGCAAAGATAGTCAGTTTACAGAAAATGAAAAACTGAAGTTTTTTGCGTCTCTTTCCAGGACTCCAAACAGTCCATTAACTGATAATAGGTGGATTTAACAGACAAAATCGTTGATCAAATCTCTGTGTAGTTTTAGAAAATCATCACGCAAATCAGCTCAAGGGCCCAGAATAAGTGGACAGCTAATAAAGTTGTAAAAGATCACCGCAGTTGTGACTTTAGAAAGCAGCCGGGTATATGAATTAAAATAATTATAAGAAGACATTGCTGTATGGTGAATGACTACATAGAGTTATAAATCAACATGGACTTAAAATTTTAAACAAAACCCTCTTTACGAATGAAGAATGCTCTCACTTATGCAGTTAGGCAAATTCTCAAAATTCACCATTGACATCAGGCAATCCCAATACAATAAACTGGAGTTTGGTTTGCAATATGAAGAGAGCGAATGATATTTCAAAGCTTCTTTGAGATTTAAGTTAATTGGTCTGTCTACTGCTCTATGATAATTTATATTTTAATTCCTCATCTAAATGAAGACAAGTTCAGTGCTGCTTCCATTGAAATGACAGTACTGCAGTACATACATAAAACCAATCGCTTAAACCGTTAACTGAATATTATGGGGGAGGTAATAATAATTAAAGGGTCTGGGCACCACTCTCTCTAGAAGAAACCAGATTGTTTCTTATGGAATTTAACAAAATATGTTTAATAAAGCTGATGGAAAAGTAATCGATGAACGCGAAGAGAATATCATGAATATGTATAGTCAATTACACAAGAAGCTTTATTGAAAATCATCAACAGTCATATGTGTAAATATTTGAAAATTGCTTTCAACAACAAATACCAATACAATACATACTTGAGATATTTTAGAAGTTATTCTGAATACAAAACAGCAAATATATATGATGACGTTCGAGACACGGTTTTTTTTTCAGTTAAAAAGAAAATGATATCCCAAAGGCAATGACAAAATTGATGTTAGTTGATTTCGCTCTCATAGAGATTCCACTCTTTCGAGATGGGGATTTTTTTATGGAAAAGTTATTTGGTTAATATGGATATCATCATTCTTCTGTAAATATTAAGCCAATTGGCCTATTATGGTTTCAAAGAGTTTTCCTTCCAGCCTTTTTGGGACGCTCCATCGATCTTTTGTCTTGAGTAACGAAACTTACTTTCAGAATTCTTTGAGATATCATCCGTTGAAGGTGGTGATTCATTTGTTCTGGTAGTTTTATATACATATGATGGAGAATGGTATCTAGATCCATCTCTGCATGACTTCATTTCCTTTGTGGTTCCATTTTGTGTAAACTGCTGTACCGCGCATAAATCGCATCTCATTATCTGTAATCCTATTGTGCAGGCTTTACAACCATAACTTAATATTGGTCTTGTGAGAACTTTATCTATCCATGGTCTTGTGTTCGTTAGTACTAAAGACGATAGAAGTGGTATGTTTGTAAATGTGAAGTGCTTTTGGACCATTTTTGAGTTATCGTTCTTTCCTGGCACATGGCAGAAAGCTAAGAATAGGAGAGCTGGCGTATCGGAGAGACTAAATCAACGCATCGAGCATAAGCCCGATCGTTTGAATCATTTGCACTTGAAAACTTCACTAAACTTAACGAAAACGTTTCGTTTTCTGAGACTCGGCGCACATCATTCGGCTAATTTTGCAAATCCAAAGAAAATCTGATTTTGAATAATTGGAGGGAGCCTTGTTAGTGCATTTAAAATTTTCTAAAAACGTTCCTAAAATACTAGTTGGTTGAAAACTATGAAGGCTGGGACTTAAAATACTTCAACATTGTGAATCGCATTGGGATTTGTCATCTCAAAGTAATTTGAGATTTCCTTGTGTAGTTTACCGGGATTAAAGTTGATGAATTTATTGCTGCGTGCGCATGATAACATGGCAGCCCATGGTTAGATCTTCCGGACTGGCTCCACCTTTTCAACTCCTTTACTACACAAGGCTAATGTCGAAGAAGCAAGTAATCCTCCAATAACTGATAATATAATAAACATAAAATTAGGCATCTTTTGACGCTAAAAAAGCTTCTGTTTTGAAAATATTCTATTCAGTTTTGTTTAAACAAATGGAATGTTCCGAATACTTGAAGAGTTGAAGTTTTCATATAATATAAAATAGCACAAACCTTTATGGTAATGGTGAATACGCCAGCAGTTATCAACCAAATGTCATAAATTGTTCGTTATTTCAAGCGTGGGTTGCACTTTACATAAAGAAAATCCTTCGAGATACTTTGAAACATAAATCGGCATTAGACTTAAGCTATATGAGCTAGTAATTTATACTTTGCGCAATAACATGGCGATAAGGATATATATATATATTTCATTCGGATTATTCAATTTATCGCAATTTCAAACAGCTTAGTAAGTTCCAGCATCTACCAACATTTCACAAGCTAAAAAGAGGCCATATTTTACTTAGCTTAGCGAAGAAAGAGCCATACTTATTTCATTAGTAGTATGGTAAAGTTATATTTATGTGCTCTTTGACCTTCCTTGACCACCTCTATAGTATATGACAAAAGAGAACCGCATATGGTCTCTGAGGCTGTTGAAGACCAAGTAGTGTATGTGCATAACTTGCCTTGTAGTGGGCACACATACTTCATTACTGCGTTATTGCTAATGAATGTCTTTTGTGATGGACGTTAGATGCTGCGGCAAAGAAATAACTTCTAGAGGTTAAAACCTCGAGTACTTCCCGGTAAGTCCATTAGATACGCTCAAACACTGGTGTCAAATCAGGATTTAAACCTGCCAACCGCTTAATCGTTTCATCTTGCTTCCTTTTCTACAAGCGACTGTGTTTGCAACAACACATGAGTATGTAGGCAATATGAAAACTGCATGAGGTTATTGCGAAAGGAATATATATATCCAGCTGAGTTATAAAAAATTAAAAAATAATAATCTGCTATGTTCCATTCATATGCCTTTCTCTACCTGTTCTGCAAACAAACTATTCTTACAAAAGATTATGCTAATCAAAATAAAATTAGATCTAAGAATCTTATTATTTGCTTCCTTGTAAGCAGTCGCCATCCGTGGTGTAGTGGTTCCCTGCTAACTTCATATACGCGGGACGATGAATTTTTTCGGGCGTAAAAATCCTTAGCATGGCTTCCTTCGGAAGGGAAGTAAGCCGTTGGTCCCGTGTTTTAATTTTCAGCAAGCAAAAGAACCTCAAGCCTGATAAGTGTCCTCTGAGCAAAATTAAGCGATCTTTCACGCCCAGTATAGAATGGGACGCTGAAAATCACAGCATTTAAAGAGAGTCCAAAAATAAAAAACTCCATTTCATTTCCTTGTAAACAGAAGGGAAATGTGGGAATGCACTAAGCTTATGAGACAGTCAAATATTGTAAGTCATCGCTATGTGAAATAATTTAAATTCGGTTCTCTTTGCGTGGCTAGGAGGTATGGAACGAAAAATGAATTCCGTTTGAAGCCGTTAGACCACTTGCCTCTTACCTAGGCGTCCCGGGTTTGATCTCAAGTGACCGCATGTGAAATTTTTGGTGAACAAAGCGGCGCAGGGGCCGGATTTCTCCGGGTGCTTCATCTTCATTCCACGTATCACCAGTGTAATCGCCTGCACTGCCATAATTAGTAAAAGCGGGCATTTAACACTACAAAAAAGCCTCCGTTTGAGCGAGGCTAAGCAGTTTAAAATTGAAACCAAGGAATTTCTTGGATAAAATGTTCATGACATAAATTGTTGGTTTTAACGAGATCTCTGAAGCCCTCTTCTGTTGTGGAGTAAGGTTTTGTCTATTTCTTACAGTTTACCAATTATAATAATTCATCCGGAATGAATAGGTCTTCAGATGCTATTTCCAGAAAATTTAGGGTATATATTTCATACGTCATGAAAATATCTTAAACATATGGTATTTTAATCAAAATCGATTTAGTCGTTTTTGGGAAAATCTAAATTTTCGAAAAATGTTCAATGTTGTGTAAATGGTAGTGGGGGTGGGGGATTTTCTTAGAATTCTTCGTGTCCCATCCTTGGCACAACTTAAATACCGAGTTTGGTATTTAACGAAGCTTTCGTTTTTGACGTATGTTGCCCACAGGAACACACACACAACCCTGCGCGCGATCATTTTTCTAAAATGCTTCTTTTTTGTTTTGTTCAGATGGAGTAGGATAGCTTTTCTATTTACTATGCATTGCAAATACGTGCTAGGGAAGGTAAAATAAATCATACTTATTTTACAATAGTTTTACCCAATTTATTTTCTCTACCAAAAACGATGTACGTGCATAGTAGCTAGAAAATGTATTGTTTTCACACAAAAATTCGATAACATTTCAACAGAAATATATGTTTTATGACTTGTGAAGCATAAAGTGTGTATGTGGCGGGGAGGGGTTTCTGATGGCAGCATAAGTCAAAAACGAAAGGCCCTTTAAATATCAAACTTAGTGTTTAAGTATAGTATCTTCTAAGGATATGACACGAAGATTTTCAGGAACATTCCCTTAACGTAAACTACTCTTTCTATGGAAGATTTTTCTAACATATTGATTTTCTCAAAAATGTTTTCAGTGAGTTTGCTTAAAAGTTTATATCATATTAAAGATGTTGATATGTTGATTTCTTGAATTTGTCGGGAAAAGTCTCTGAAGTCCTCTTCACTCTGAATGTAACTTTCTTAACAGGTAAACTGTAAGAAATAGACAAAAGCTACTATAAAAAAATCTTATGTATACCATTCACATGACTTTCTCTACATCTCTCTAAAAGGTTTATGCTTCTGTTTACTTCATGCTAATCAAGAGAAAATTAGCAGAAATAGTCTTAATACTTGCTTCTTTGTAAGTAGAAGTGAAATAAGGGAGTACCATAAGTTAAAGTGATAGTCAAGCTGGTTGCTATCTGACTGAAGTTCCTTTGTTTGTATGGACAGCAATTGACAAATTCCTGTATGAGGAAGGTATGTTTTTCAAGGCTGAAATTAAAAACAAGGAATATCTTAAAAAAAATCAGCTCCACGAAGAAAATATATATAACATAAATTGTGTGTTTTAACGAGTACTACATTTTCTGTGTGGTAAGTTTTTGTCCGTCTCTTACGGTTAAGCAGTTATGCAAAATTCCGTAAAATGCCTCTAGAGTAAAGTAGTCTTCAGAGGTTATTCCCAAAAAATTCAAGATATACATTTTATTTCGCAAGTAAATATCCCAAATATACGATATTTTAATCAAAATCGTTAGAGCCATTTTTAAGAAAATCAAACTTTTCGAAAAAAGTTCTGTGTAAAGGGAAGTCAGGGGTGGGAGGATTTTCTTGAAAATCTTCGTGTCGCATCCTTGGAAGATACTATACTTAAATACCAAGTTTGGTTTTTAACGGTCTTTTCATTTTTGAGCTCTGCTGCCTACAGACACACACGGACATTTTTCTAAGAATGCTTTTTTTTTATTCAGGGAGTCTCAAAACATATATTTCCGGTGAAATCTCGGTATCAATTTTTTTTAGTGCAATAGAATACCTTCTCTGTATACTATGTACATAGTACGTATAGAGAAAGTAAAAATGTCCACTTTGTTAGGTTAACCCTCTCCGATATATTTTATTGCTGGTTGTAAAATGTTCAGTTTTTCTCAAGTGGGAAGTAATTTTTCACTTTTACATGCTAATCATGCAAAGAGAATCGTATATCAGTTGCTCTAGTGTATTCCCTTATTTCCCTTCTGCTTATAAGGAACTACTTAATAAGATCATTTTTATTTTGATTACCATGAAGGAGAGCGAAGCATAAACTTTTGTAAGAACAGTTTGCTACAGCAAAGATAGAGAAAGTCATGAGAACGGAACAAATCGCTTGGATACCTCGGATAGAACAATAAAAGTTCGATGCAGAAGTTTTATTGAAATTAATAAAGGAGGCCATTTTTAGAAATATTTGATGCTCCTCACTCACACAGCTTTCTCTACTCACCAAGTATTCGTAGAAATTGTTTTTGACTAAGTTACTTATGCTAAAAGGGTAGTGTTGTTTACTTGCGCTCCCTTTATGATTTCTGTCTTATGGAAATCTGCACCCATTTCTAAAGACAAGGCACCTCCATTTGATTCTGATACTTCCAATGGTAGAGTGATTATTAAAAAAGCGGGAGCATGACAGAACCAATGGAATTCGAAGGTTGGGCCCTAGGGTTTTTTCACATGCATAAGACGGAGGTGAAGGCCGACATGAAATCGATATCTCAGAGCATGGAATCGAACCACGGTCCCTCATCACGAGATCCCTGAATAAAACCACCAAACTACCCCGGCGCTCTAATCTTATAGATATGGTAGTTCATAAAGGCTACAAAAAACACAATACAACTTTTAGATATGCATCTTGACAATGTTCGCTATTCGAAAAAATATCAACAAGAAATGTGAGCAAAACTACTGCTGAATCTTTGGCCTACGCTCCTCCACATCTTCGGAGTTAGAGGAGTGGAGTTCGTGGTCCTTTGAGTCAGAGTGCATATCAAGGAGGAGCAACCAAAACTGCGGCAGAAAACTTCATATGGGAGAGAGAAATGAAAACAACCAGGTCCAGCAGATGATGTCGCAAGCTAAGACGGGGTCCCTAAGAATACCGGATTAAACGCATGGGACACCGGTCAGTTCTGTTTGGATTACTTTGGTTTGTTGCTCAGAATTAGGTTCATTAGCAATCAAAATGGTCCCATATATAAACCTTTTCAAAGCTCAGTTCCAAATCCCAGCAGCAACACAACGAACACTGTTCTACAACTCTGAAACAGATGGTACAAGAACACGATATTCCTGATGGATGAAAAATTCTATTACCGACCCGAGGAAACCATAAAAAAACATATGATTAGAGTGGTTGCCACAGGAAAACATGGAACTGTCGAATGCGAGCTACGTGCGTTATCTCAGAGCCATCTCGCTGGATTATCGGTGACAGACATCACACCATTGATTGAAAATGGCTTCAAGTCAGCCCAGTCTATAACTTTCTAGCTTTTGGGAGTGGGGTTCAAGGAATCCCGCTGTGTCAAGTTAACGTTGACACACAGCGGCCCGTCACGATCGGACCGGATAATCGCAGATCTAACTTCCGCGGAAGCTTAAACGTTCGCTGCTCGTAGTAATGTTCCCTTGGTCATCAAACGTGAACGGAGACAGCAGCAAAAGCTGCAGATCCTTGGCCAAGGATATTGTAATATTAGCTTTTTTAGTAATTGAAAAAGAGAAAGAGAGAAGAAGGAAGAAATATGGATTCACATCATAAATTTGAAAAGAACTCAGTCTGGTGAATTCATTTACCTTTATCCAGATTTGCGAGAAGACCCTGGGGCATCTTTAAGTACCTCAAAATGAGTGAAGAGAAACATTTTTGAACTAAACCTGCATTTACACCAGAAATCATCAAAGTAGTGCATGATGATGGAGGCAAGTGCATACGTGCATACCTTTACGAAGAGCACTCGTTGCCATTGAAAGTTTCTAAGAGAATCGTATAGCAGGCATTCTTCGCGGAAGGAGCAGAAGCCTGCCACCTCCGATGACGCCAATGCAGATTTGCTCATTAGTTAAAACGAATCCAACACTCACGAAACTTCTCTGCTTCATTCCGTTCCGATCGCGATATCCTAGTTTTGCGTTAAATTTTAGGGTATTTTTCTTCCAAAATTACTTCTAAGCTAGGTAACATGTTAGTCAAGAAGGCCTTGCCCTCCAG
This sequence comes from Hymenopus coronatus, assembly GCA_030762935.1. Classification (NCBI taxonomy): domain Eukaryota; kingdom Metazoa; phylum Arthropoda; class Insecta; order Mantodea; family Hymenopodidae; genus Hymenopus; species Hymenopus coronatus. The sequence goes on along the minus strand of CM060896.1, from coordinate 73,846,384 downwards.
AGATTTAGGGTCTGTTTATAATTCTTAACATAAGAATTAGTAGTATTAATGCAACGTTCAAGGGTAAAATAACTAATAAATACGGTGCAAATTTTCCACTTAATGGAATATGTTCGTGTGTTTGTAGTAGAACTGCATTGTTCCAGGAGGCTATTGTCCTTTATGGACATTATAGGTTCCATTCATTCATGCATTCATTCATTAGCATAAGTAACTTAATGTAATTGCTAGATTTTTATACTATTTACCCATTTGATTAGCTTTGACACTGCTTAGCTGTTGAGAAAAGGTTACAAAAATATGCATAGTATACCTTCACTTGCATCATCTCAGAAGATGTGTTTCATATTTTCTTCTGGATTTTAAATGAGTTCAGTTCCTAAGTGAACAATACAAGAGTTTTATTTTTAGTCATTATCTGTGTTTGCACTCACCAAGTCCTTTATGCCATTGTGGCAATTAAAACAACTTTTATATTGTGTCTTTCGATTTAATTTACTCTCTCTCTCTCTCTCTCTCTCTCTCTCTCTCTCTTTCTCTCTCTCTATCTCAACTCCGCCCTTTATAGCGACTGGAGTTCGTCGCCCTAGTAATCATATTGTGTCTGCGCGTGTTGGCGATGCAAATGAAAAGTTAACACCTTCTGTCCTCGTTACGCCAGCAACAAAACCTATACTTTTCATATCTAGTTAAGAAAAATACTTAAGTACATCTGCGCATAGTGTCCCATTCAAGTTAGAAGTTCACTAACTTTCTTTTACTGAACAATAAGACGATAATATTTACATTAGCAATGATATACTTATGTAACAGTTAAAGAAGGCTACATTTTGAACAGCCCTTTTGGTTCAGAATGCCATCTTGTTGATTTGTAAACATCTTGAGATGCACAGAAGTACTAAGGTTGGATGCCACAGGCACGCCGATGGTGTCCCCCGACAAAAACCATTCCAGGACTGTTGTCCTTCACAGGTAGGATAATGTTGGTTAAAGTAAAGAGACAGTAACTACAGTGAGGAGGAGCATGTTGAACCAATAATAAGATACCTCTTGTTTTTATTTATTTTTTATTTTATATATATACATTTTTCTTTCTTTTTTAATTTATGTATATATATTTTTGTTTCTTTTTATTTATTTTTTGTTTGTTTTTCATTTTTGTTTCTTTTATTTTTTAATGTATATGGTTTTTCCCTTTTTTCTTTAAGGGATGGACCTTAATTGACCATTATTGAGCAAGGACAAGTCTGGAAATCTTGAATGTTTATGAATTACTTGGTTTTAGTAGACCTTGGCATTTGTTAACGGATGAAAAAAACTACAAAGCTGATTTGGGAACATAGAACATTTAAATCCTAAATTACGGAAGCAGAAGCTGATTCTTTACAGCTATGTTGTAGAATTTCATTGCATGTTTATGAGTTTATGAAACATCATAAAAATGATACTGCTTATAGTATAATAGTTTCTTGGCTCCCCTTATTTGGAACCAACCTATTGAGATATTAATAAACTGCATTAAAATGTTTATCTAAAGTGTTTAAAGAGACAAACAACTGAATGGTTTACATTGTGTATCTAATACTCCAAACCCGAAATAAAGATAAAAAAATCGTATGTGTTTCATTCACATAACTTTTTCTAGCTGTTCCATACACAAACTATTTTACAAACGATTATTCTTTTATCTACATCATGTTAATTGAGATAAACTTAGCAGAATTAATCTTGGTTTAAATTAACCAATTACAAAGGAATATCTGAAAAAGGCCAGCTGTACATGAAAAAAGTATATATTTTCTATGTGAATATATTTAATGCACGTTATTTCAATCTAACCCGTTAGTCATTTTTAAAAAAAATCAATTTTTTTTCCATGTAAAGGATAGTTTGGGATAGGGAGGTTTTCTTGAAAATCGCATCCTTGGAAGATACTTAACCAAAAATACCAAGTGTAGTATTTAATGATCTTTTCGTTTTTAGGTATACTGTTCAGACACACATATACGGATCTTTTGCTAAAAAAATTTTCGGACCCAGGGGGTCTCAAAACATACATTTTCGGTGAAATCTCGACATCGAATTTTTGCGTAGAATACAATATCTTCTCTAGAAACTATGTACATACGTGCTAGGGAAAGTAATAAAGGCGATAGCAGCACAAGACTATGATTAAATAATTGACTACTTACAACCTTCAATAAATAATAGATGTTGCTGTAGAATTGTTTTGTAAAGTGCACTATAAAACCTTTAGTTACTAATTATTTATTGTATTATGTTTGCCCTGTATTTTATTTATTTTATGTTTAACCTCATGACTATTAATGCATTCTATAAGAATATTATATACTTTTAATTTACAATTATTTTTTGGAATGTACAGTATAGCTGGTAATATTGGCATTTTCTACAGGATTCATAAATTCCACTACCAGCATGAACGCCCATTTTCTGTTAGGCCAAGAACACACAGGATCATAGAAACATAAGCTGTTTATCTATCCACCCTTAAATTTGTCAATATAAATATCTTGCTATATATGAAACCAGGATTTATTTTTAAGTTTAACCAGAAATTTAAGTCAATTGCTTTATATTTTTATTTAATCGGACTTTTTACAATGCTGTATTTTTGTTCGATCAAAGTTAAAAATAGTGGATAAAATGTCCACTATTTTAATTTTACTCCACTGATCCCTATCCTACGCTTGTGTTTCCTGAAAATCTTTCAGTTACATACATCTTGCTTCATTTACCATGTTGTCTCTTTACTGTTTCTTCATCGAGTATCCCTCGCATCACTTCTTTTGGCAATCTTCCTTTTATCATTCTAATCACATGTCCAAACTAATTTGCCTTTTTGCTTTCTCTAACCCGCATGTACAATGTACACAGTGGATGGAGAAGATATCTTATTCTACTCAAAAAATCGATATCGAGATCACACCAGGAAACATGTTTTGAGACCCCCTGAGTCCAAAAAATGTTTTTTTGAAACATGTCCTTATGGGTGTGCGTGTGTATGGGTGTTTGTGCCTGTGGGTAGCATAGCTCAAAAACGAAAGTCGGTTAAATACCTAACTTCGAATGTGCAGAATTTAATGGTAAATAAATCTAGGCAGTCGAAAATAAAAATACACTGCCCTAAAACAATGTTAAAAACTAATAAAACAATATTGTTTGGCAAATAAAGCTAAAAGAAATGTATGTAAAGAAATGGCCACGTGACGTCATCGCCTCACGATCCGCACGAAAATTGCTTAAAATGACGTGATTTACGAGAGAACAAACGAGAACGAGATACCGGATGTTGAAATTTGTTTAAGCTTGTAACAAAGCATAAGAACAAAGCTAAACAAATAACTAATTTAGAAATGTTAGTTATTTGTAAGAACATTATTATGTAAATTATTCATATGTATTCATTTTAATTATGAGGAGCATATAAAAATGTATATTGTAAATGTAATTCACGAAATCATAAACAAAGAAATCTGTCGTCCCCATGGTGATGTGCAGATTACAATACTGAAAACAATGAACTTCAACTTTTGTGATATAAGTGAAAATTTTATAAGGTTCCGGTACACAATCTAGAAAGAGAAGACGAAGCTACAGACCCTAAGAGTTCATCTCGGAAATCGAGATTTTTATTACAGCAATTTGTATAAAATATTGAATTCTACTAATTATTGACAATGATTTATGTAAGTGATACTATAAAGCTGATATTGGGCACAGTTTTCTTTTAAAAAATCTAGCTTGATTCATCGCGTTGTGACAACAATCTATAAAAATAAAAGTTTAAATTACCAAGAAATATTTCCAATTCATTCTGTCTTAAAAGAAATCAAGGGGATTAAGATTCTTTTACTCGCCGACTATAGCTAGTAATTACTTAATGGGTAACGCGGCCGAGTTATGGAATGAAACTTAAACGACTTCACCGCGAAGAATAAGCTGTAACTGTCTCAACAATCAAGTCTGGCCAACTGCAAGCGTGACCAACATTATGCAAATTTAAACTTATAAAAGGAGTTTAAATTATTACTCGAGAGCTCCCGAGACACCCAGCAACCAGAACCGACCGACAACTACACCAACGCCTAATTTTCATCCCCGACCCAAAATTCAGTATCTTTCAAGGATACGACACGAATCCCCTCACCCCCAACTACCCTTTGCATTGAACGTTTTTAGAACATTTTTATTTTCTTAAAAATGGCTCTAACGATTTTTATTAAATTGTCCTATGCTTTAAGATATTTTCATGACAAGCGAAATGTATATTTTGAAGTAGCCACTGAAGAACTCTTTATTTTAGCAGATTTTTGTATAGCTTGTGTATAACTGAATAACCGTAGGAGATCTCATTAGATCTAATTAAAATACACAATTTATATCATACACAATTTTTTGTGGAGTTAACCGCGTTCGAGATATTCCGTGTCATTGGTTTGAGTTCAAGGTCCTTAAATTTTTCTCAAACAGGAGACAGCTTTCTTTTCACCGCTCTTTTGTTTACTCCTAGTAAGCAAAGAGTATCTAATTTAAGATGTTTCACGTAGCGGTCACATTTAAAACATCTTGCTAACGCTTTAGCCTATTGTACTCCCTTATTTTCCTTCTACTTACAAAGAATAATGACAATATTTATCTTGATTAGCACGATGTAGATAAAATAATCTTTTGAAAGAAATGTTTGTTTTTGGAACAGCTATAGAAAGTCATGTAAATAGAAACGCATCAGACGTTTTCGTTATAACTTAATTGCAGCAAAAAATAGAAGAACAAAATGACATGTAAGGAATCGATTTACGGTTACACTATCCAGAGCAGTTCCACAAACACAGTGTGTAAGATCAATACCAAAATAAGAAATGATGGATAATGAAGTACAAATTTACTGTAGCTTTGAACTGCATATTTTTCTGCGTTTATTAAGCGTCTTATTTCCGCATACTTTATTTTCTCTTTCCTTGACTCTAGCTAAAGTTAATAATTAAAAATTGCATATAATCATGCGGTTATTTGCTAATTCTAAACGGATGGTAGTATATACCATGAATAGATACCCACAAGTTTACAACTTACACAATAAAGACTAGGTTTTGGTTTTCAGGGGATCATAAATAATTAAAAGAAAATCTTATATATGTTCCATTCACATAACTTACTCTAGCTGTTTCAAATGCAAACTGTTTTTTAAAAATAGTATTCTTTTATCTACATCATGCTAATCGAGATAAACATTAACAGAATTGGTCTTGCCCACTTCATTGAATTACCTGCTTCATTGGAAGTAGAAGGGACATAGGGTAATAAATATACTACAGGGATAGTCAAATCTTTTAAAAGCTGCTCGCTAAGTGAAACAAGTGATGCTCGGTTCGCTTTGCATGGTCCCGTTTGAGAATAGTTAGGTAGGGTAAAACTGAACCCAATAACAAATACTATCTTATTTATAAGACAAACGTATATGACATACATAATGTGTTTTAACGAAATGCGCATTACATCTTCATCTATCTCTTACTGTTTAACTGTTACGCCAAATTCTGCAAAAGTCATCCAGTATAGAGGTCTTCAGAGACTATTCCCAGAAAATTCAAAATATACTTTTTATGTACCTAAATAACTTTAATATACAATATTTTAATCAAAATCAGCTAGAACCACTTTTGAGAAAAACATAAAATTTAAAAACTGTTCCATTTAAAAGACAGTTTGTGGTGAGGAGATATTTTTGAAAATGTTCATGTATACTTGGAGAATACTAAACATAAATACCAAATTTGGTTTGTATAGGCCTTTTTGTTGTTGAGCTATGGCTTAAAACAGACACACACACAAGCGGACCTTTTTCTTTTCGGACTCAGGGGACTCGTCAAAACATATATTTCCGGTGAAATCTCAACGTCAAATGTTAGGAAGGAATACAATAATTTCTCTAGCAACTATGTACATTGTATATACATATGCTAGAGAAAATAAAGAATTAATATAAAATATAAAATGATTGAACAAGTTAGTTATTTCATGTCAACTAATCCATGATATAAATTAAAACACAGCTGCTAAATGGATAAATACATTTAAATATGTGTATGTCTGGTACGTTCAAACAAACCTTGAACAGCAAGAGAAGCACAGCTTCAACGCCTACGAATTGAAAAGTTTTATACGAATTGAAAGATTAACTTTTAACAAAAGTAGAAATAAAGCTACAGGAATTAGGTTTTGGGGTCATACATATAACAGGTTAAATCTTTAAGAGAAACGAAAGGAACCAGACAGAAAAAGGATGATATAATACCAGTTATTTAGAATGTACATATATTGAAATGGGGGTTAGATCATATTGACAAAATATATGTTGGATGTCTTCTAAAATAATTATGCTTTTATATATGTATTGCACGGAGAAGACTGGTGTAACCCAGAAAAAGATTAAAATAAAGTTTCATGAGATCGGAATAAAAACCTTTGAAGGTTTATGAATGTGATTTTGGTCATTATCAAGTCAATTAATTAAATTGTTCTCCTATCCAAATTACGACTAGAATGGCTCCTACTTTGTAATCACTTTATAAACAAAAGCCTGACAGCAAGTCACGCTTTACGCGCAGTATTTACACTACAAACAAAAGTGTAAAAGTGCAAACAAAAGTAAGGCGGGTTGGTGATGTGTTGTATTGTTCCGGTGCATAATGAACAGCTATTGTTTTACAGTGTTGTAAGCGTTTAACCGGAATTACATTCAGTGATCAGGGTCGGAGGAGAAAAAAAAAATTCATCAGCCACAGTACTGCATAACTGTTTCCATTCACTTCTTACTTTCTTTACCATGTTTAATACAATGTACACATTAAGTAAAGAATATATTGCATTCCAACCATAAAGTATATACCGATATTTCACCGGAATGCATGTTCTGAGATCACATGAATAAAAATTTCTGACGGGTTCCATTCTCATGATTTTCTCTCATCTCTACAACAAATTATTGTTAAAAAGCTTATACTCCATTTTATTTCATGCTAATTGACAAAAAATAGCAGAAATAGTCTTATAACCTGCTTCCTTGTAAGTAGAAGCGAAATAATGGAGTAGCATAGGCTAAAGTGTTAGTCAAAAGCTGGTTGCTATGTTACTGAATTCCCTTTGTTTGTATGCACAGGGGTTGATAAATTCCTGTATGAGAGAAGTATAAGTGTTTTAAAGCTAAAATTAATAACAAGGAATATCTTAAAAACGATCAACTTCACGAAAAAATGTATATATCATAAATGATATGTTCTACCGAGTTCTACAGTTTCTATTAGGTAAGTTTTTGTCTTTCTCTTACGGTTTACCAGTTATGCAAAATTCCGCAAGGTTCATCCAGAATAAGCATGTCTTCAGGTGCTATTCCAGAAAATTCAAGATAAAAATTTTATTTGTCATGTAAATATCTTTAATATACGACATTTCAATCAAAACAGTTAGCCATTTTTGAGAAAATAAAAAAATTCGAAAATTTTTCCATGTAAAGGGTAGTTGAGGGTGTGAGAATTTTCTTGAAATCAAAATCGTAAGAACCATTTTTGAGAGAAATGAACATTTGGAAAAATGTTCTATGTAAAGATTTGTTTGGGGTGGATTTAATACAATATAAGTATTAAGTAAAGAAAATATTGAATTCCAACCATAAATTATATACCGAGATTTCATCGAAAAAGCATGTTTTCAGATCACGTGAATCAAAAAAGAGCATTTTCAGAATATTGTCCCCGAGCTAGAATGATATGTGAGTGTGTGTATATGTTAATGCAGAATTAGGCAAATTTTTCACTTGCCTTTTTATGAAAAATATGGTTTCCTGAAGATAAGTGAACATATAACTCAAAAACGAAAACGGTTAAGAACCAAACTTGGTATTTAAGTTAAGTACCTTCCAAGAATCTGACATAAAGATTTTTAGGAAAATTTCCCCACCCCAAACGAATCTTTACATAGAAAAAGTTTCCAAATGTTAATTTCTCTCAAAAATGGTTCTTACGATTGATTAAAATGCAATTTATATAAAATATAAAATTTGTATCTTAAATTTGTTTGGAGAAGCCACTGATGTCCTCTTCATTCTGGAGTATTCTTTATTTTCATAGCTTCCTTTATTGTAAGACTATAAATGGTTGAATATAGCAATAAGAAACAGAACAAATACAGAATCAAAATTCAAATTATAAATTTACAAATGAAGTAGTGGAAGAACATGAGCTATAAATAAGAATGTCATTGATGATGAAGACTATAAACATGTTTCCCTAAAAGAACTACTGACTCTTCAAAGTAGATGTACCAATTAATGTAATATCTGTGGTGTATTAAGTCTAGCATCTTGCAGGTGCTGGCGAAAAATTTTAGAATTGTTCCACGAGCACCAATCAATAGCCGGATTACCGTAATATGGTCGAATGAATATTTTTCTTTGTAATGTGAAACTGTTAGTTCGTAGATATTCTTTTTCTCTTTGTCGGCCTCCTTGGCTTGGGTAAGGCTCGTTTCAAATCGAAAGCCTAAGAGTGAGACAAAATTTTACTACGCAAAAAATGCAGATCTCGGATAGATAGAGTCAGCCTGAAAAATTGAATGCCATAGCCGGGATTTAAGCCATGGATCTCTCGAACTCTAGCCGGTTGCTGTTCCACTGTGCTACCATAGCAACCTGCCGGTATAACATTGAATTTCTCAACTGACTCGCATGTTTCCCGGTAAAGCACAAGGTGTTCTCAAATTATTTTGAGACGACGACTTCAATGGCGACTTACAATTTTGTAAGTACTTAAAACCCAGGCTTCTTAGTACAGCCACCTGTTATGGTCAATTAAACCAATATAGATCTCGTTGTAACACACAAATTATATTCTATAAGTACTTTTTGTATGTAATTTTATGTTTTTCCGAGATTTTTCCTGTTATTTAAATTTTATATAATTTACGCTTTTCTCAACCCATTTTTCTGTTATTTTACTCCTGTCTATGCAAGTAGAACTATATCTTAATGGCATCGCTTAATGCTAGGTTTTAAAATATTTGATTATTGCTTTAACCTAGTGTGTCTCCTAATTTCCTTCTATTTACAGTAATAAGACCATTTTTGCTAATGCTTATCTCGATGTAGATAGAAGAACAAACTTTTTCAGAACAGATACAGAAAGGCACATGAACGGAGCACATTAGGTTTTACTTTTTCCTCACATACTATGCACATAGTGTATAGAAAGGGTAGTGCATTCCACCAAAATATTCGATACCAAGATTTAACTGGATTTTCTGGCCACTCGTTCCCCATATGTTCAGCTTTGGGTACGGCGCATGACTGGATGGTTTGGTGATGTGTGTTTTTTAGTGCTTAGGTATGTGCTTCTTTCTCTCTGGTATCAGGGTACTTCGGAACTGTTCGTCAGGAGAAGGTTGGTGGAGTGCCTCTATCTTAAACATTGTGGACCTCCTAATATGCGCGGCTGCATTACTTTATCTGGAAAACCTTCTGGATCTTTCATTTTATCTCTTCCTGCCGTGTAAATAAAGCTACCCTGAAAAAAAAGAGCTAAAAGCAGATGATTCGAGAAACGAATAGAAATAATACAGATAAAATTGAAAAGTTTCATGTGTTCCATTCACATGACATTCAGTACATATCTGTAACAAATTATTGTTAGTAAGCTTATTCTTCTACTTTATGCTAATAGAGATAAACATTAGCAAAAACGGTCTTTTTATAGTTGATTATAAGTAGGAGGAAAATAAGGGAATGCAGTAAGCTAAATCGACAGTCAAATGTTTTAAAATATGGTTACTAAGGGATTGAAATCCGTTTCTTTGCGTGGCCAGGAGTGGAAAAGTTTCCATATGAGACAACTTTTAACAATTTTAAAAGTGAAACCAATAATAAGGAATATCTCGAAAAAGGTGAAATTTACAAAAAAAATGTATATGACATAAAGTATGTGTTTTAAGGAGATCTATTTTTGTGAAGTAAATTTTTGTGTAGCTCTTACGGTTTACTAAAATTCAAAAAAATTCATCGAGAATAAAGATGTCTTCACCGACTATTCCCAGAAAATACAAGATAAACATTTTATTTGTTATGATGTATATCTTAAACGCAAGAGATTTTAATAAAAATCTTTAAGAGCCATTTTTGAGAAAATCAAAATTTTAGAAATTTTTCCAAGTATAGGTCATGGGGATTTTCTTAAAAATCTTCGTGTCGCATTCTTGGAAGATCCTGAACTTAAACATCAAGTGATATTTAACGGAATTTTCATTTATGGGCTATGCTGCCCACAGCCAAACACGTATATTTTTCTTAAAATGTATTTTTTTATTCAGGTGGTCTCAAAAGGTGTATTTCCGATGAAATCTCGGTATCGAATTTTTGGGTGCAATAGAATACCTTTTGTATATACTATGTAGATAGTGTAGAGAAAGCAATAAAAACTAAAAGTAAATACTTATACAAGGTGCCGGTAATAAAAGCTTAAAACCATACTTACCGGCCACGTTAAATAAAAGAAAAAGCTAAATGCTTATTGTAAATCTCAGTTGCGATAAAAATTTAACAACCGTAGCCACCCATCTGTTATGTTCAGCAAAGATCTCAGCAAAACAGGCTATTTCCAGAGAGAAGCGTATGTGAGGAACACACTATAGAAACACATGGCGCACCCAATTATGCCTCCCTGCAGAGCGAACAGATAGGAGCAGGGTTGTTCTTAAAAGTATAACTGCGTAAAAATACAGTAACTGAACCACAAGCGAGGAAACAGCACTTCCTCCTGACGATATATACGAGAGGCAAAGTTTAGAAGGAAGGATATCCTTCACCTCCCTAAGCTTGTTCCCGCGGAGAGACGACCACTCTTCATGCCAGCACGAAAGTAGCGCCCTCCGCACAACAAGCCTGAAGACTCTTTTATATCTTTTGCTCATTGTTTTACGTATGGTTGTTTTCGGAGGGCGCTCATAACCGGGAAGTTGAACGCCCTCAAACACCACTCATCCTTATCATCAACATCATCTTCATCTTCATCTTCATCTTCATCTTCATCATCACTATCATCATTAGTCTTCCTCCCAGAGGCTGCATAGAATAGGCCTCTCACCGCAGTACTTAAATCCTTCTTTGCCACTTGCGATAAAAATAAAGTCATGCTCATGCCGAAAGTTTTAGAATCATTTCTAGCCATTAATTTATTAAAGAATAATGTTCACATGCTATAACGTATAAGGGATACCACGTGTGATATGGTAATATGTAGATTAAACCGTTTAAAGGAAAATTTTTGTTCCAAGGTCGGAATGCTCATTTGTTCCGCATACTGATAAGCTAGCAGCCGAAATCTCTAAATTATGGTTTTCCAGATGAGTGCCTTCTGTTCTAAGTCAAATATTTGTATACTCTTTCCCACTCCAGTTGTCACGTTTCTCCTAGGTCAGCTAAAATATCTTTGGCATGACTGAAGTCTGAAAAACAGTGGAACGAAACATGGCCTATGTTATTTTTATCAGTTTTTTCCCCTTGAAGTTTTATTTTAGCACTTTAAAATTCTTATGATATACCTAAACGCTTTCTGATTTATACCGTTGCGGTTATCAGCAACCCAGCAACTAGCAGATACTGGATTCCATTTCCAGCTACAATGAAGGTGTTTAATTAAACAGTGATTTTTGTACATATTATTATTAAGAAAAAACTTTACTTCCTCATTTTTGAATTTTCCAAATAGACAAAATTTACAAAACAAATTGAAACTAAATAAAAGCAACAATAAAAATCTGATGTGTTATATTCACATGACTTTCTCTACATATCTGCAATAAATTATTGTCAAAAGTTTATGCTTCTATTTACTTCATGGTTATCGAGAAAAAATTAGCAAAATTAGTCTTATTACTTGCTTCCTTGTAAGTAGGAGCGAAATAAGGGAGCACTATAGGTTAGTCCAAAGCTGGTTGCTATGTGACTGAAGTTCCTTTGTTTGTATGGACAGGAGTTGATGACAAGTTCCTGTATGAGAAAAATATAGTTTTTACAGCTGAAACCAAAAACAAGAAATATCTCAAAAACGATCAACTTCACAAAAAAATGTAGAGAACATAAATTGTGTGCTTTAACGTCCTCTACATTTATTGTGTTGTACTTTTTTGTCCATGTCTTATAGTTTAGCATTTATTCAAAATTTCGTGAAATTCATCCAGAATAAAGTACTCTTCAGAGGCTATTACCAGAAAATTCAAGATATACATTTTATTTGTCAGGTAAATATGTTTAATGTACGAAATTTTAATCAAAATCGTTAAAGCCATTTTTAAGAAAATCAATATTTTCGAAAAAAGTCCCATGTAAAGGGTAGTAGATGGGGGATTTTTCTCAAAATCTTCGTGTTGCATCACTGGAAGATGCTAAATTAAATACTAAGTTTGGTATTTTACCGAACTTTATGCTTTTATGCTTTTTTTGAATACAGGGGAGCCTAAAACATATATTTCCAGTGAAACCTCGGTATCGAATTTTTTTGGTGGAATGCAATACCTTCTCTATACACTATGTACATAGTAAGTGTAGAGAAGGTAAAAATGTATTCCATTCACATAAGTTCATCTGTTTTGCAAACAAACAATTCTGACAAAAGATTATTTTATCTACATAACTCTAGTGAAGAAATGAAAGATAACTTCCCGTTTGAGAAATGCTTAAGTAATTTAAAATTGGAACCAACAACAAAGAGTATCTCGGAAGCTGTTAACACTACAAAAAATGCATTTGGTGTAGATTGTGTGTTTTAACCAGATCTACATATTTGTGTAATGCGCTTTTGAATATGTCTTACTGTTTACCGATTCCACAAAATTCATAAAAAATAAATAAGTCTTGAGAGGCTATTGCCAGAAAATTCAAAATAAACATTTTGTTTGTAATAAAAATATCTTAAACATATATACCAATAAAATCGTTAATCGTTTTTGAAAAAGAAATGTTCCTATTAAGGGTAGTTGAGGGTTAGAGATTTTCCCTAAAATTTTAGTGTCACATCCCTGGAAGATACCGAAACTTAAACACCGAATTTAGTATTTAAGCGACTTTCATTTTTAGTTACGCTGTCCAGATGCACACATACACATCAGACCATTTTCCAAAAAATGTGTTGTTCTTTATTTAAACGTGTATTTCCGATGAAATCTCGGTATAGAATTTTTGGGTGACATACAATAGAAACCTTTTCTGTATACACTAGATTATACATGCGTGGCAAAGAAAGTTAAAACAATTCTTGTTTTGGATTCAATGCCAAAAGCCGTTATTCGGTGAAATCCCTGTATTGAATTTTTGGGTGAAATACAATTACTTCTCCATCTACTAAGTACATTGTACACACGAGATAGAGAAGGTAAAAACTAAGGTAACAAAAGCATAAACACTTACACTTCGTAGGAGTTACTATTTCCGAGATATTCCTTTTTATTATTTTCGGTTTTGAAATACTTTAACTTTTCTCATGCGTGAATTTATCAGCCCCTGGTAATGCAGAGAAACGGATTTCAGTTACCGATTTTTAACAGATTTGACCAGCGTTTTACCCTAAAGTATTCCTTAATTTCCCTTCTACTTACAAGGAAGCAAGTAATAAGACCATTTCTGCTAATGTTTTTCTCGAATCGCATAAAGAATTGGAAGAATAAGCTTTTCAACAATAATTTGTTACTGAGATGTACAGAAAGCCATTTGAATGGAATACATTAGATTTTTTCACATGTTTTAAGGACTTGTAGTGTGATGGTAATTTCCATAAATTATTCAATAGACTTTACAGCCTGTACTTTTAGCAAAAAATGTGCGATTCATTGGCTTTCTGATTAATGATAGATTGCTTTACACAAATTTTGGAATTTCAGCGCTTGGCAACTTATATGTTCTATTCAATTGACTTTCTCTACATTTCTGCAAAAATTATGGTTAAGAGGTTAACCTTCTATTAGCAGAAATAGTCTTATTACTTGCTTCCATGTAAGTAGACCGAAATAAGGGAGTACCATATGTTAAAGTGATAGTCAAAAGCAGGTTGCTATGTAACTGAAGTTCCATTGTTTGTATGCACAGAAGTTGATACATTCCCGTACGAGAAAAGTATAAGTATTATTTAGCTGAAACCAATAAAAAGGAATATCTCAAAAATGATTAAATCCTTAAACAAGATGTATGTAACATAGATTCTGTATTTTAACGTGCTATACATTTTCTGTGGTCGTCTCCTTAGCGCGGTGGTAGCGTTGCTACTTACCAAGCGGTAGAGCTGGGTTCGATCCCCAGTACCAGCATGGGGATTTTTCCCCCGCTGGGAGACCTGTCCCGGGGTACACTCAGCCTCGTAAGGTCCCTGGGGCGCCAATTGAGGAGCTACTTCATGGAGAAGTAGCGGCTCCAGGTCATGAGGACCGCATTAACCGGCCGGGAGGGACTCGAGACGCTGACCACGTCCCACCCTCCAATACTGCACCCCATCCATGATGTCTGTAGTGGACCGAGTTAGGGGACGCAGCGGCCGGGCGGTAGGCCAAGGTTCTCCGTGAGCTGTCGTGCCATGGAGTTATTGTTATACATTTTCTGTTAAGTAAGTTTTTGTCTGTCTCTTACGGTTTACAGTTATGGAAAATTCTGTAACATTCAACCAGAATAATGTAGTCTTCAGAGGCTATTCTCAGAAAATTCAAGATATACATTTTTTTTGTCAGGTAAATTGATTTTAATATTTTAATCAAAATCGTTAGAGCCATTTTTGAGAAAATCAAACTTTTCTAAATGTTTTCATGTAAAGGATTATTGGATTTTCATGAAAATCTTCATGTCGCATTCTTGGAAGATACCAAACTTAAATATAAAGTTTGGTATTTAACTGTTTTTTAGTTTTTGAGCTATGCTGTCCACAGACACACATGTACACACGGACCTTTCTCTAAATTGTTTTTTTCAAGGGGACACAAAACATGTATTTCTGGTGAAATCTCGGTATCGAATTTTTAGGTGCATTGCAATATCTTCTCTATACACTATGTACATAGCACGTGTCGATAAAGTAAAAAAATTAATAAAAGGCTGGTTCAGTTTTTGTAAATGTAATTTTCATTTGATTAATAAGCACGTCTTGTGATTATTTTGGTGAACAAATATAGCCTTTGCACACAAGTCTAGGGCTCGTAATCATTAGAAGATTATAGTATTTGTAATTGAAATAGAAACGTAGTTTAGATCTTCGGTATTTATAAAGATATGTTATAAATATACTACATCTAAAAACTTATTGTATTTTCCTAGGAAACTGGACACGTAAAAAAACAGGATACCGCACATTTCGGATGGCACAACAAAGGAACCATCATGCGCATTTCCTCTGCTGTAAATTTCCTGTGCTAGCAATTTATTAGAACGCTGGCTTTATTAACCTTCGAATCCGCACTTACCTATATCATAAGCATATGCTTTCCTCACCTTTTATAATAAGGCTATTAAAAAATTATAAATGTTATTTTTTATTATCGGGTACTGACATTTTAACGCGTCGTGATAGGTAAAAGCTTACGTTAACGTTCGAGCAATAAATTTTATTACTTTCCTCTCATTATCCTGTGAGGTGAAATGCTTTAACGTTTAAAATCTCAAAACTTACTGACCTCTCATTTCTTTGATTTACGATGAACACAAAAGATGAGGAATGTTAAACTACGTTGTTTTTTTTTAATTTGCATGCCGCAAGGCCCTTAAGTCAAACCCGAAATTAGTTCTATGATTGTTATGGTGCTGATATTATTATTATTATTATTATTATTATTATTTTAGTTAATTTCTTAGGCCCCCTTTAGCTACCATGGCCATATCGAAGGATTTTCGCTGAAACATTGATGATTTACACTTTCAACGTTTATAGTAGTTTTTCACACGCATATTCACTCTCATATGCAGGAGGATAGAAAATAACCCTAATTAAAGAAAATATTCCACCCTCCTGCCGGGAATCGAACCCGGGACCTCTGAGTGAGAAGTCAGCTCGACCACGGAAGCTGTTGTATTCTATTTTGTTCGTTTAAAACAGTGAATTGCAATGAGAAAGAAAGCTTTGTAGTTTAGGGAAAAATTGATGAAAGAAAATCATGGGTGTAGCCTGTTTTGTTCCAAGATTCTGTGCTATACATAAGTGTATTTTGTATTCTATTCCCGGCGTCGCACATTTTCAAACACAGTATATACACGCTAACACAGTCTCCGATATATTCTTAACAGATTTGGAATCAGATAATCTATAACTACGTCGAAACATTTTTAGAATGTTGTTCTTCTTCTGTACCTTTAATTATTTCATTCCAAGATGTCTATATGTTATGAAAACAGGAATGTCCTAAAATTCTTGGGACCCACAGAACATGTTATACAGTAATCAAATTACTCTCCCCAGAAATTATTCTAATGAGGTACCAAGTCGAAAAGTACAAATATTCCGCTGTGAACTTACTGTTTTAAAATTGTTTGCCTAAATAATTTTGTAGCCGCAATATCTCTGACAAGTTTTGTCATTCATAAAATTCTATAAGAATATTATTAATTTATTAATGCACTAAGCTACTTACCAACATCATCAGTGTAGGCCCAATCCATAATTATAATGAAAAGGTTAGTTGTGTGTCATTAAATATTTTATTTAAGTGTAGTTCTTATCAACATTCCAGAGAAACCGCTTCTACTAATGGGTTTTAGAGTATCATTGCACAGAAAGATAGAGGTAGAAACAAGAAAAGTAACATGAATGGGATGGGAGAGACAAAGAGTGATAGAGGCAGGGATGGATTGTGTTAGAGGGAGCGTTGAAGCGGCATGAAAAGTTTTTTTGGGGACAGTATGGAAAATGTAGAGAAACAGGCAGATATAGGGAGATGAGTAGAAGACATTTTTCAGCTCATTCAATATTGTCAGAGATGCTGATGTAAATTGCTTCTTATGAGGCATGCGCAATACAAAAAGAAGTGATTTCACTTATAAGCCGTGACAAATAATAGTGATTAATACTGTACAAAATATTAGGAGGAATCTAAACTTATACTCACGATTCGCCAAAAGAACTTATTACAGGTAACGCCTGGACTTTAACTATGAGAGATTTCATTTTCTCCCTTGCTCTCTCCTTCTCCATTTCTCTCACACTTCCTACTCTTCAAATTCCCCTGCAACTTTCCAACTTCTTCTTTTTCCAAAGTCTTCACATTCTCTTTCCCTATGACAGTGTAATTTGCAGTAATCTAAAAACGAGTATTAAAAGTAATTTTTCTCGGATGCAAATAAAACTTAAAGCTTGTATAAATATTATTGTAAAAACGTGCCTTGTTTTTTTATGCAATCGAACTACATTGTTTCCCATGGTACCTGCTTCACTTACATGAGTAATATTCAGGAAATATATCACTAAGTACTTATTTCTTTATTTTTGCTTTCTCTGGCAGAATACACAATCTACAGTCCAGTGCTCGGAAACCTGCCGATGTTGTTAGAGTGTTTTGTGCGTTTCTTTATTTAATTTATTTTTAAGGTAGCATATTGTTGTTTTTATTTCTTAAAGCTTATTTTGTCAATGACAGATGCAGTAGCAGTTGCAACTTTTATCTGTATAAGTATTAAACTTTTAAAGAGATACAGTAGCTTCCGCATTGATTTTGAATCTTCTTATTTTTCAGCTTCACCTATATTAAACCTATAATCAACTTTCAGTCTTTCTGGTGATGGCAGATATACAAAGACAGTTTTATGACAAAAGTTCCCTCTCAATTAGGATTCACATTATACACGTCTCTTATCACAGAAGCCAAATTGACTTCATGGTGTTGAACATCCATGTCCAGCCTTCCAATAGAAGTAACGTTCATCCAAGGTCCTCTGGTAATGATGCTTTATTAACTGTGTACTCAATGCAATCCTGAATGTTTATCAATGTTCCTTATATCAACTCCAAGCGTTCCTAGTTTCTGGCTCAGGAATTACACTAATTCAGGAAGTATATCTGGATGTGCAAATATAAATCTAAAATCTTGAAGTGCCACTTCACCATTTTCAATGCTTTTAATAAGTTTTGTACCTCCAGCCACAGTGGCACCTACTTCAAGTGCTTCATTTGGAAGGTATTTTGTTTTTGCAAAATACCAACATTGTTTTCTCACCTTCGGTATTAAAGGGTGAAATTTCTCCATAAATTTAGTCTTTTTGGCTGCTCTCATATCAAATTCCATGTTTGCTAACACCAGGGTACCTGTGTGTATTGATGTTGTTGGATGGTGTGTCTCTTAGTGATAATATATTGTTTGTTCAAAGGAATATATAGTTTATCCAAAACACGATAGCCCTCAAACGGGACCGCTCACCCCTATCACTGGGCAGAAAATCATTAGCAAACAAAAGACTATCCTGTATTAGCGTCGACAGGCAACGTAGTAAAATCTGTTTCGTGAAGACATTGCTTGCAAGTCAGAATCGCGTCTCAGTTGAGGGACCAGTAAGTAGAAGACTTGGCAACCGCAAACCATCTAAACCCAAAGTCTTTGGAAGAAGTGTGGGGCAGGGCCATCATGTTCTAAAAATACTGTACTGATCATTAGAAAAATTGGATTGTCCTCATATTGTCTACAGGGTCATATTTCCAGCTGTAACTTCTGCTCTCGAATGTGTCGAGGAACAATTCCTACCTTCTTTGCTTGATTGAGGGCTGCCATCTTCCCTCTTTCACTGTACCCCTTATTAAATTTGGATCTTCTGGAAATGCTCGCTTATTAGAATTATATTCCTCCGGCAAGACACAACCATCATGTTAATAACCTTCCCTGAAAATTCAGAGCCATTCCACTTTTCTGCCCCCTCGTCCCCTCCAAGAAAGTTAAAATCTCGTCTCAGGACTTTAAAGCATCACCATTTATAGTTACTGGCTTCTTAATTTCCAAGTATATTTCTTTATTGCTGAAAATATAAAAACCTAATGTTCAGTTTTCACATTCTAGTTTCTTCTGTCGTACACTTTTTGGCAATACTGATGCTGGCGGAGTCTTTTCACCATTCATGTTCTACACCAGAGCTGGATTTGCCAAAATGGATATCCACGCATGCAATGGCCGAGGAATAAAGAGCGTGGCCAAGGTGAGTAGTGCAAGGGAGACAATTTAACCTGAGTGAAACGCTTGTCTGCATCATCTTCTGACTGAATGGGTGCTGTTATAAAGAACTGGGGTTCATAGATTAATTACTATAACATTCACTTACTTTAGTTCACTGATGGTCTTCGTGTTTTCTCCCTTATGTTTGTCTACTTATCGAAACATGCATTAGGAATGCTTTGTGTTTATTGAGCTTTAATTTACGACTTTGTAATGAAATAGTATGATTTTAAATAAATATGTGTAATGTGGAGTTTAAGTTAATACACATACAATAAAATAGGTAAATTTACTTCATCCCTCAACCTCTTTACATGAAAAATGCACAACATTTAGTATTTTCATTATTTGAAAAGGATTGTATTTCTGGCTTTTGCTCATTTCCTCATATACCGCTGATAATTTAATCAAATTAAGATAAAATGTATTCTGAATTATACACTTCAACGCAAATAAAACTGTCTGGGCCTCTGGTTCACCTCGCCATCGCGAAACAAAGGGCAAGCGCATGTTAACAATTACGCCTTGCTAGAGTTGACAGGGTTTTGAATGGGAATGTGACAGCGGAATAGTGCCATGCGCCTACCAATCTACACAGCTGTTCCTCATATCGGCACGTTTCCGTGCACCGGGCATAGTAGATAGTATAAGATAGTACATAGTAGATAGGGAAGATATTGTAGTCCACCCAAAAATTCGACACCGAGATTTCACCGTAATACATGGTTTGGGGCCTTGTGAATGCAAAAAATAGCATTTTTACAAAAGAAAAGTCCGTGTATGAGATAGCATAACTCAAAAACGAAAAGTCGAGTAAATACCAAACTCGATATTTAGGTTCAGGATCTACCTACATTGCAACACGAAGATGGTCAGCAAAATCCTCCACTCCCAACTATCCTTTACATGAAACATTTTTCAAAGTTTTGATTTTCTCAAAAATAACTTTTAACAATTTTGATTAAAATACCATATATTTAAGCTATTTCATAACAAACAAAATGTACATCTTGATTTTTCTGTCAATAGTTTGTAAAAAACTCTTCATTCTTGATCACTTTCGTATAGCTCGCAAGCCGTATTAGACAAATATTTAGTACACAAAAATAAAGTTCTTCTCAAAAGATACAATGTGATTTCATAATTTGTTGTGTTAACCGTTTACGAGGTATTCCTTGTTATAAATTGCAGTATTAAAATACATACTTTTTCAAGCGGGAAGTAATAATTTCGTTTTGTTATCTTTTGTTTTACTCCCAGGAATGCAAAAGAGAACCGAATTTCAGTTATTTCACATGACGATGACCTATTAAAAGATTTGACTATCCCTTTAGCCTACCGTATTCCATTATTTTGCTTCTACTTATAAGGAAGTAAGTGGTAAGACCATTTCTGTTAATTTTTATCTCGATTAGCATGACTTAGTTAAAAGAATAATCTTTGATAATAACGTTTATTTATGTAAGATAGAGAAAGTCATGTGAATTGAAGTCATCAGATTTTTTTAAAATAACAAAACCTAGCAGATATGTTATGATTGTAAACTTCATTGTTTAGAAAATCATTAAAAGCCCAAACGCTTTAACTACTTTTCTTCCTGCTCAATTGGTCAATTAGAAACCATGCATTGCGGAAGGAAATTATAAGTCATATAACCTATTTTCTAAGTATAGTCTAACTGTATATACACTATATTACAAACGCCCTGTTTCTATAGTGTAGGAATGAGAATGTGTGTTCACATTCAAATATCGAGTTCCAATCTTGGTTAGGTTAAGCTATCCGAATAAGGATTTTCTGGGGTTTTCTCTTAACACATGTGTATCGCATACTATTTTTGGGATGATGAGTATTAATATTAATTAAAATACAGTAACAAAACAACTAACGGTTGGATGCAATGACTCCTATGAGAGAGAAACAATTTGTAGTCGTTGTTAGGTAAATTTTCATTTATGTGGAGACATTTTTAACTTCTCTACGCGTACAAGGTGTAGTATTTCACCTAAAAAGTCGATACGAAGATTTCACCGCAAATACATGTTTTGGGTCCCCCTGAATCCAAAAAAAAAGCATTTTTGGAAAAATGTCCGCAAGTGTGTGTGTGTGTGTGTATCTGTGTCCTTGTGGTGCCTGTAGACAGCATAGCTCAAAAACGAAAAAATCCTAAAATCCCAAACTTGATATTTAAGTTTGGCATCTTCCAAGGATACGACACGAAGGTGTTTAAGAAAATCCCCCCACCCCAAACTACTCTTAACCTGGAAAAATGTTGATTTTCTCAAAATGGCTCTAACAATTTTGATTAAAATCTCTTATATTTAAGATATTTACATGCCAAATAAAATGTACCTCTTCAATTTTCTGCAATAGTCTCTGAACACATGTTTATTCAGAATGATTGTTGTGGAATTTTGCATAACTGGTTAACCGTCAGAAATGGGCAAAAACTTACTCAACCAAAACTGTAGATCTCGTTAAAACACACCATTTTTGTTATATACATTTTTTTTTGTGGAGTTGACCGTTTTTGAGATATTCCTTGTTATTTGTTTCAGCTTTAAAATACTTATATTTTTCTCATACTGGAATTTGTCAACTTCTGCCATACAAACAAGGGGAACTTCAATCACATAGAAACAAGCTTTAAAAAGATTTGACTATCGATTTAGCTTATGGTATTCGCTTATTTCGCTTTCACTTACAAGGAAATAAGCAATGAGACCCTTTCTGCTAATTTTTTCTCGATTTGAATTAATTAAATAGAAGAATAAAATTTTTAACAATAATTTACTATAGAGATGCAGAGAAAGTCATATGAGTGGAACATATCAAATTATTTTATATAGGCATATAGCTGTGGAGACATTCTTATCTGTGGTATCCTAATTAGAATAGATTTTACAATTTTATTAGGAGAAAGTATGATAGAGGAAGACAAATAGAAGAAGCCCGGAGAATGATGAGATGTTCCACGTTAATTCCGGAGAAATCTAAACAAAGATACAAACTATTGTACAGAGCTTTAAAAAATGGCCAAGCAACTGTATTACTTACCGCGTATGTGCTTTTGTATTTTCAGAAAAAGATCCGTGTCAGTCCGTGTCTCCGTGTGTCTGTGAACACGATAACTCAAAAACGAAAAGTTGGTAAAATACTAAACTTGGTATTTAAGTTTAATATCTTCCAGGGTTGCGAAGATTTTGAGAAAAATCCCCCCTACCCTTAACATGGAACTTTTTTCGAAAATTTTGATTTTATAAAAAATTGCTCTAACGATTTTGATTAAAATATCGTATATTAAAGATATTTACATGACAAATAAAATGTATATTTTGAATTTTCTGGGAATAGCCTTTGAAGACTACTTTATTCTTGGTCAATTTTACGGAATTTTGCATAACTGCTAAACCGTAAGAGATGGACAAAAACTTACCACACAACAAATGTAGAGCACCCTAAAGCACACAATTTATGTTATATACATTTTTTTCGTGGAGTTGATTGTTTTTGAGATATTCCTTGTTTTTTCAGCTATAAAGACATACTTTTCTCATACAGGACTTTGTGAACTCGTGTCCATACAAACAAAGAAACTTCAGTCGCAGAGCAACTAGCTTTTGAATATCACTTTAACCTATGGTACCCCCTTATTTCGCTTCTACTAACAAGGAAGCAAGTAATAAGACTATTTCTGCTAATTTTTGCTCCACTAGATGAAGTAAATAGACTAATTTGTTGCAGTGATATAGAGAAAGGCATGTGAATGGACTTTTTTTGTTTCTGTAGCAGTCAGGTTAAATGTGGGAATGTCAACTTGCGTCCAGTTGGTAACTACAATATCATAAATGGTAGAAATTAGTCGTATTGTTCAAAAAAGATGTTCACATGACAAACAAAATGTATATCATTTATTTTCTTCATTCTGAATGACTGATAAACCAAAAGAGATAGATACAAACTTAGCCACGCAAAAACTGTAGATGTCAAAACACAATATTTTAATACATTTCTGTGTTGGAGCTAACCATTTCCCAGATATTGTTTTTATAGGTTTAAGTTTTCCAATATTTAATATTATTCTGAAATAGGAAGTCGTTGGGCATAGTTTTCATTCGTAGAGAATGGAATTTCAACATCATGTCATAGCAAACGGCTTTCAAACGATTTGACTATCGCCTTAGCTTATCGTATTTCCTTACTCCCCTTGTACTAGGAAGTAATATAGTAATAAAACCCTTTCGGTTAATGCTTATCTTAGTAAGCTTGACGTAGATAGAAGAATTGGTTTCTAAAAAACAGTTTTATGCAGCTTAGGTAGAGAAATTTATGTTATACTGGCCAAGTCACACTTAATGGAAGTAAATATTGTATAGACGTACTTGGATATGAGTTATCTATATGTGTGAGTATGTGCGTGTAATTGTAAAGGCGAGTGTGTGTATGAGTATTATCAGAGTATTCTATCTTTTTTACAAAATATTCTTCTTTCTACACCATGCTGATCCAGATAAACATTAGCAGAATGTTCTTATTACTTAGCTCCTTATAAGCAGAAGGGAATTAAGGGAATGCACTAGGCTAAAGTGATAGTCAAATGTTTTAAGGCGATCGTTATGCGATTGTTATTGCAGATAGTTTCTTTTCTTGGCCAAGAATAGAACAAAAGAAAAACGGACAGTTCCAGTCTGAGAGGAATATAAGTACTTCACAATTAAAACCAATAACAATGAATAACTCGGAAACGGTTACCTCCACAACAAAAACGTAAATGACATAAATTGTGAGTTTTGTCGAAATCTACATTTTTGTGTAGTAAGTTTTTGTTACGGTTTGGCAGTTAAGCAAAACTCGGCAAAATTCATCCAGAAAAAGATGTATTCAGAGGCTATTCCCATAAAATTCAAGATATACATTTTATTTTGGATGTAAATAGCTTTACTATACGGTATTTCAATCAAAATCGTTACATCCATTTTTTGAGAATATAAAAATAATCGAAATTTTTTCCATGTAAAGTATATTTTCTGGTGGTGGAATATTCTTACAAAGCTTTGTGTAACATCCTTGGAAGATGCTAAACCTAAATACCAAGTTTGGTATTTAACAGCCTTTTCGTTTTTGAGCTATGCTGTCCACGGACACGCGGACCTTTTTCTAAAAACGCTTTTTTCGGAATCAGGGAACTCCAAAACATATATTTCCGGTGAAATCTCGACATCTAATTTTGGGTGAAATACAATACCTTCTCTATCTACTATGTACATTGTACATGCAGGCTAGAGAAAGTAATTAAGGGTAGATTATACCTTTAAATTCAAACATTGATGTGAGCATGTATGGTCACTCGACCAATAGGATTTATGCTTTATTATGTGCTTAATAAATGTTACTACTACTACTTCTATCACATCAGATTTCTTGGTACCGTTTAATTACATGTACAGATTTATCCACTCTTATAAACCGGTAAACACAAATAAAACCTACTACCGTACTATATACATAGTGTATAGAGAAGGTAGGTATTGTACCCAAAAGTTCGATACCGAGATTTCACCGGAAATATATAAATAAAAAAAAAAACCATTTTTAGAAAAATGTCCGTATGTGTGACTGTGTGTGTATGTGTGTGTGTCTGTGGGCAGCATAGCTCAAAAACGAAAAACCGTTAAAAACCAAGCTTGGTATTTAAGTTTGGTATTTTCCAAGGATGCCACACGAAGATTTTCAGGAAAATCCCTCCACCCTAAACTGCCCTAAACATGGAAAAATGTTAAATAATTTTGATTTTCTTAAAAATGGCTCAAACGATTTTGATTAAAATCTCTTATATCTAAGATATTTACTTGCCAAATAAAATGTATATCTTGAATTTTCTGAGATTAGCCTCTGAAGACCTCTTTATTCTAGATGAATTTTGCCGAATTTTGATTAACTGCTAAACCGTTACCGATAGACAAAAGCTTTCTATACAAAAAACAGAATTTATGTCAAATACATTTTTTCATGGTGTTGATCGCTTTTGCGGTAGTCCTTATTATTGGTCTCAGCTTTAAAAGACTTACACTTTTCTGATACAGGAATTTGTTAACTCTTGTCTACACAAACAAAGGAATTTGAGTCATATAGCAACCAACTTTTGACTATCACTTTAACCTATGGCACTCCTTTATTTCGCTTCTATTTACAAGGAAGCAAGTATTTTTTCTTCATTAGCATGAAGTAAATAAAAGCATAAGCTTTTTAACAAAAATTTGTTGCAGAAATGTAGAGAAAGTCATGTGAATGGAACATATCAGATTTTTTTTTGTAATGAAATACAGCTCCGGTACTCCGGCGCTGTATTCCTATTCGTATTCCTTCATTTTCGCCATTTTCCCAATTGTATTTGATTACAATCTTTGCTTCTAATTCACACACATATTTACAAATACACCAACACCCATGACGGGACTCGCACCCACGGTCCTCTGCGCTACGAAGCACCAAATCGAGGCACTTTAGCGAGCGCGGCCATGGGAACCAGCAAATTGAGTCTAGGCAGTGTCGTTCTTGAGATTGGGCAGTGCAGTAAACAACTGCTAGCACCTGATGTTATCTACACAGCGAGAACATAACTTCCTCTCATCGTTATCCCACTACAAAGATGATTACGGATGCTGTTAGCTTGGCTACATGCCTGCCCTCTATTGCGTGACTGGCGTACCTCCGCACCTAAGGCAGTCACATCCAAATAATTATTTATATGGTCAGCATGACCCAGAGTTTCTGCAGGCCGATATAATGAGAAGGTACTAACAAACACTATACTTAGCAAGCGTTATTTAAATTTTAAATTTTACTTTTATAGCCAATTTTGTGAGTGTTCATTGAAGGCGTAGAAGGAGCAAGAAGTTCGTCATTGCCCACGCAAGTTTCGAGTTAATTAGTGTTTTGTTCAGGACTAATTAAAGAGTGGCAGTGAACACAGAACGCTGTAGGGTTCCTTCATATGATGGACGGCTTCAATTGAAGTGGATAGAGTACTATTACAGCTGTCTTTCTCAACGCACCAAGCAACAATTTATGAAATTATACAGCTCTTCCTTCCTAAGATCCGGCTTTCGGAATGCCGTTTCATAAGTGTATTAACATTACCGTTTACATGCCACGTCTCAGATTACAAACAACTAATTTAGAATTTATCATAACGTATAGAATTTTTAAGTTCTAAAAAGTTAAAATTAGGTTTTACCTCTCAGTATATTAGGATTTTATAGAATCATACAGAGTTGATGGTGAATAAGTGCAAATAATTTGATATTTAATAGAGTACTACATATATCACATAAGTTTATCTCATTTTCCACATTTACGAATAACATTTCCATAAATAAAACACAAATTTTAAGGCCAAATGTGTTTTGAACGGCCTTGAGCAATGCTTTTGCTGTGTTTGCATACATCATTTCACCTACAGTCGAGAAGAACAAAGAGTAAAGAATGGTCAACCGTATGACATGTTACGTAAACAACCAAAATTCGGAAATAGACAATAATAGCCATCCTAAAAATCATGAAATGTTCCTCATGAACAATTGTTAGAAAATAGAAAAAAAAATGCAAAAGCATTTGTAATGTTTTTCGGATGGATAATCATTATCTATCTCAGATGTTAAGTTGTTTACGTGACAAGTCACACAGTTGACCCTCGTCTGCCCTGCCCGAATATAGGTGAAGTGACCATGTAAACACAGCACAGACAGATCAGAGCCGTTCAGACCCTGAAATATGTGATTAATTTATGACAACGCTTTTTGTAAGCGGACAAAATGAGAAACATTATACCTATGCATTGCTCTCTAGTAAATATCAAATTATTTGCACTTATACACCTCTCACTCCCAATATACTTAAGTGGGTATTTTAGGCTTTTACATGAAAAATAGGTCTTTTAGATACTGACGTAAAATAAGGTCAATTTAGGCTCTATAAAAATTGAACTGTATTTTCGTTGTTACCTAAAATATCAAAATAAACTGAGAAATCTAATGTGTTCCATTCACATGACTTTCTCTACATCACTGCAACAAATTATTGTTAAAAAGCTTATGCTTCTACTTACTTCATACAAATTGAGAAATATTAGCAGAAATAATCTTATTGCTTGTTTCCTTGTAGGTAGAAGCAAATAAGGGAGTACCATAGGTTAAAGTGATAGTCAAAAACTGGTTGCTATGTGACTGAATTTCCATTGTTTGTATAGACAGGAGATTACAAATTCCTGTATGAGAAAAGTATGTTTTTTTTAAAGCTGAAACGAATAACAATGAATATCAATGAACGATCAAAACCACGAAAAAATGTATACGACATAAATTGTGTGTTTATCATGATCTACATTTTGTGTAATAAGAATTTGTCTGTCTCTTACGGTTTACCAGTTATGCAAAATTCAATAAAAATCCTCCAGAATAAAGAGGTGTTTAGAGGCTATTCCCAGAAAATTCAAGATATACATTTCATTTAGGATGTAAATATCTTTAATGTGGGCATTTTAATCAAAATTGTTAGAGCTATTTTTTAGAAAATCAAAAGTTTCGAAAATTGTTGCATGTAAAGGGTAGTTGGTGGTGGGGGGATTTTCTTGGAAATCTTCGTGTCGTATCCTTGTAAGATACTAAATTGAATACCAAGTTTGGTATTTAACGGCCTTTTCGTTTTTGAACTATGCTCCCCACAGACACACACACACACACACACACACACACACACACACACACACACACAGACACATGCAAGGACATTTTCCAAAAAATGCTTTTTTTGGATTCAGGGTGTCTCACAGCATATATTTCCGGTGATATCTCGATATCGAATTTTTGAGTGCAATACAATACCTTCTCTATACACTATGTGCATAGTACATATAGAGAAAGTAAAAATAGAGAATAGGAGTTCAGGAATAAAATGGGTCAAAACTTTGGTTGCACCAAAAGTTTAAGGATACAAAATATATATATATATATATATAGATATATATATAACATATATACATATATGTATGCATATATAATACGCAAAACACCACCAAATGTGTTACGTTTATTCTGTGTCACTAGACAAACTTATTTATGAATCAGACTAATATATAAATGTATTATTTTTGCATTCATATAACTTTATCTGCTTATCCTAAAACAAAGAATTTTTGCAAAAAATTATTCTTCCTTCGAGTTCATTTTAAACAAATATTTTCGAGATAAGCATTAGTAGAACTTTTCTTATTACTTAGTTCCTTGAGCTCACAGGAAAATAAGGGAATAGGCTAGGCTAAAATAATAGTTAAGTCTTTCAAAAACTAAGATGCAATTAGAATTCCATTCATTTATATGACCAGGATGAAGAAAGTTAATAACAACCTCCCATTTCAGAAATGTCTGAATAAGTTAACCTACAAAAATAAGCAACAAAGAAACTTTGGGCTCTATACTTTTTTCTGAGCAACATTTGATGAAAGGAAAGTCGGTATAAAAATTTTTGGAGGAATACTTTTGGTTGAATTAATAATACTAAATATATATTTGCACCCATAGTTCTCCAAGGAAGTTTAATATCAGGAGCTTTAATATATTTTATAGTATATTTCGAAAAACACATGTTGTGCAACGTTGCTGTCATATGTATTGAATTCCGAAGGTTCTTTCTGGAATAGCCATTCTACAGGTTTATGGTTAAAAGCACAGATAATCTAGAGATTTCTCATTATTTTATTTGAACATAACCTCTTTGACATGAAACTGGCGTTGGAAGTTAATAAAAGCAGTGTATCGCCTAGGCCACATAAACCCGCAGCAGAAGTGAAACGAGGCAGAACAGTGTAGAATCACAATAAAAGTTGCGTTTATCTTTGTGAGGTGCTTTAGTACGTTGAGATGATCCCGCATTCGACATGGTCCAGAGTGCATGTAAAGGCAACATCAGCGATCCTGCTGAGAGGCTGCTGAGCACCGCAATATGCAATTAAGTGAACCTGATTCTGGTGATAGGCTGCGGAAGCAAGTTTCGTTACTAATCATAAGCCATTTTGTTTTATATGTCTGCAAGTCACTAGAGCAGCAATATTACCGATAACGGATCGACTAAAACATTTGGCCTTCCGGGAGGAAGTTGCTTGGTAAGTTACCCAAATAAAAAGAGACAGCAACTTGTATTTTGCTGTTGCAGGAACTAAAATCGATCCAACTTTAGAACCAGATTTGAACATTTTGTATACCTCCGCGTTGTACTGTTCTTATTAGCAGTGAGGAACAAACACTACGTGGATTGTATCTCTGTGAATATTGTACTATTTGAATAATAATAATAATAATAATTAATAAACATCATTATCCTGACAAATATTAGACCTAGTGGCCTGTTATGGTCTCATTCCATCTCTTCATCGCTCGGCCCATTCTTCCTGGTGGTATGTAATGTATTTAATTAATTAATTTATTATTTATTATTATTATTATTAATGATGTGCAACACCGAAATAAAAACTGAATTGAACGGAAAATTAAAAGGGAAAGTGGCTAAAAATTTGGTTCTCTATAAAAGAAATCTTGTGTAAATACTTATCCAATTTCCCTTCCTAAAACTAAAATAATTAATAATTAAATTCTAGTAATAATTATTGTTGACCTAATGTAAGAGTCTGTTTAACGTTTGTTATTAAAACGAAAGCTTGCTCTCTTTCCCACAATTAGCATACTTAAATGGACATCTATTAGCTTCTCTAGCACGTATGTACAATGTAATAGAGGGTAGAGAAGGCATTCTATTCAATCCAAAGAGTCGATACCAAGCTTTCACCGAAAATGCAAGTTTTGAGAACCCGTGAATCCAAATAAGTATTTTTTGAAAAAAGATCCGTGTGTGTGTGTGTGTGTGTGTGTCTATGAAAAACATATTTCTAAAACGAAAAGTCGTTTAGTACTATGCTTTAAAGGATTCCGCACCCCCACCCCAAATGCCATAAAGATATTTACATGGTAAATCATATATTTCCAATTTCCTGAGAATAGCCCTGAAGCCCTGTTTCACTCTGAATGACTTGTATAACTGGTAAACCGTAAGAGATATACAAAAACTTACTACACAAAACATATGTATATCGTTGTATCATATACAGTTATAGTAGAACTAACCATTTCCGAGATATTCTCTATTTTTGCTCTTAATTTTGAAATATTTTACTCAAACGGTAAGCCCTCGTCCGTATCATATCTCTTTTGTTTGACTCCTGGTTTTGGTAAGAGAACCAAATTTTAATGACAATCGCAAAATGACAGCGTTTAAAAGGTTTGTGTATCGCGTTAGCCAGTGTGTTCTATTATTTCCCGTTTTATACTCTCTACATAGTACATGGTAAGTAGGTAGAGAAGGTATTGCACTCCACTTAAAAATTCTATACCGAGATTTCACCGGAAATACACGTTTTTGGGCTCCCTGTAACAAAAAAAAGAACATTTTTAGAAAAAGGTTCGTATGTGTCCGTATTCTTTCTTTTTAGGAAACTTTATATTCATTGGTATATGTTTTATGATTATTTATGATTTTTTTAAGGTAGACTTCAGCAAAAATTGTACAACTCAAAAACGAAAATTTGGTAGAATGCAAAATTTAGTATTTAAGATTAGTATCTTCCAAGGACATATCCTTTGAAGATAAAAATAATATACACCAAGATTTTGAGAAAAATCCTCCAACCGCAAACTACCATTTACATGTAAACATTTTTGAAAATTTTAATTTCCTCAAAAATGGCTATAACGACTTTGATTAAAATGTCCTATATTAAAGATCTTTACATGAAAAATAAAATTTATATCTTAATTTGCTGGGAGTATCCTCTGAAGACCTCTTTATTCTGAATGAATGCTGTATAATGGTAAAATTTTTGAGATAGACAAAAACTTAACATACAATATATAGATCTCATTAAAACACACATTTTATATCCTATACATTTTTTCGTGAAGTTGACCATTTCCGAGATATTCCTATTTATTGGTTTCAGCTTCAGAATACTTTTCTCATATGCAAATTTTTAAACTCTTGGCCATGCAAAGAAATGAATTTCAATCGCATAGTAACCAGCTTTTATAAGATTTGACTATATCTTTAGCCTAGTTATTCTGTTATTTTTTCCTTTACTTGCAAGGAAAAGGAAATAAAGGCAATTTATGCTAGTGTTCATTTCGATTAGCAAAAAGTAGATCGATAGAGGAATAAGTATTTTAACATTAATGTGTTATAGAGATGCAGAAAAAGTTGTTAATGGAACACATGAGGTTTGTATTACTATTGAATTTAATTGCATTTTAAATGTATTGAAACCTTTAAATTAAGTTTTAGTTAATGCCATTGGCAGGTCTAAGTTAGCCTAAATAAAAATGTTAAGCTCTTATGTAAGTTTAGAATGGTTGTAGTCGTTTTGATACTGAACGACTTGATATCATCACCACATGGATTAGGCAATTACCCGTTCGGGCTTCTCAAAACATCAGCGCAACGCTTCCTAAGATGTCTTCATCTTGTTGGTAGTTCCTCGATAGTAGTTGTCTTTACTCACTCATTCTGTTCCTGTCTTCAATCCATTTTGTTGTTAGTTCATTAATGACTGATATATGAGCCCTGAGCAGTGCAAGCTAAGGCGATATGAGCTATATAAACACTTTGTCATTATAGATGTATATGCTCTCGTCTCCGAAAAACTAGTTTAAGAGGAAAATTTGTATTTTTCTTATAGCGCTGCTTTCTTCCAGTACCACAGCTATATAATAACTTGTCTTAGTTTCCATTCCTTCACATAATCGTTCAAAATATTGACAAGATGATAATCGTTTAAGTAACCATGTTGTATACGCGTAAAAAGGAATAACATTTTATCAACATAAACTTTAACTTTCATCTAATTTGTACGATTATCAATTGGTAACCACCATTGGTATTTATAATAAACATTTCCTATCATCTATATAGTTAAATTTATCAGCAAACGTGGCTTACCGCGCATATGTAGCAATAATAAAAATTGAAGATAGCTTTCAGAGTACAGAAATTACGAGTAACTAATAAAGAAAGGAAAAAATGGAAAGCGATATTCAGGACTGAGAAAAATTATCTGCGCCACTATATAAAAAAATCTGTGTTCCATTCACATGACTTTCTCTACATCTCTGCAACAAATTATTGTTACAAAACTTATGCTTCTATTTACTTCATGCTAATCGAGATAAAAATAGCAGAAATAGTCTTGGTACTTGCTTCCTTGTAAGTAGAAGCGAAATAAGGGAGTACTATTGGTTAAAATGAAAGTCAAAAGCTGGTGCTATGTGACTTGCTTTTATGGACAGTAGTTGAAAGATTTCTGTATGAGAAAGGTATAAGTTTTTCAAAGCTGAAACCAAAAACAAGGAATATCTCAAAAATAATCAACTCCATGAAAAAAAAAAATGAACATGACATAAATTGTGTGTTTTAGCGTGCTCTACATTTTTTGTATGTTAAGTTTTTTATCCATCTATTACTGTTTAGCAGTAATGCAAAATTCCGTAAAATACATCCAGAATAAATTAGTCTTCAGAGGCTATTCCCAGAAAATTCAAATATATTTTATTTGTCAGTGAAATGTCTTTAATATACGATATTTTAATCAAAATCGTTAGAGCCATTTTTGAGAAAATCAAAACTTTCGAAAAAAAGTTACATGTAAAGGGTAGTTTGGGGTGGTGGGATTTTTTCTCAAAATCTTCGTTTCGCATCCCTGGAATATTCTAAACTTAAATACTAAGTTTGGTATTTTAGCGAATTTTCGTTTTTGAGTTATCCTGTTTACAGACACACGGACACTCGCACACTCGGATCTTTTTCTGAAAATACTACCTTCTCTACTTAAATAAATAAAATAAAAGTCTATTATGTCTCATTCATTTAGCTTTACCTCTCTGTACTGTATACAAACCATTCCTTCGAAAGCTTTTTTTTTTACATACTTTATGCTACTAAATTAAACACTATCGCAAATGGTCTTATTACTTGCTTTCCTCTAAGTAAAAGGGAAATAAGAGTATACACTAGGCTAAAGCAATAGTCAAATCCTTTAAAAGCTGGTCGCTACGTGATACAATTGAAATTCGGTTCTCTTTGCATGACTAGGAAACAAATGATCATTTCCCACCTAAGAAAATAAGAATATCATCATTTCTAAATTGAAACCTTTAGCCAGGAATATCTTGGAAATCATTAGTTCTCAAAAAATGTATCTGATATAAATTGTGTGGTTTAACAACTACATTATTTATGTAGTAAGGTTTTATCTCTTACTGTTTGCTTGTTATGCAAAAGCTATCCAGCGCTATTCACAGAAAATTCAAGATACACATATGTTTTGAATATAGTCCATTTTAATGAAAATCGTTAAAGTCATTTTTAAAAAAATTAAAAAAACACAATGTAAAGCGTAGTTGGGTGGGGAGTTTTTTTCTGAAAGTCTTAGTGTCGCATTCTTATAAGATGCTGAAATTAAATATAAAGTTTTTATTTAACGAACCTTTTGTTTTTTAGTTCTGCTATTCACACGCACACACATACACACACACACACACACAAACCCGCGCGCGCACGCACTAAATTTTTTCTAAAATGATATTCTGTTAGATTTTGAAGACCTCAAAATACAATTTCGGTTAAATCGACATCGAATTTTTGGTAATAGTGCAATATCTTCTCTACTTTCTATGAGTATAGTACGTTGCAGAGAAAGCAAAAAGTGAAACTACTTCACATTTGAGAAATATCTAAGTACAGGAAATTTAAAAACGGATAGCAAGGAATATCTTGGAAACAGTTAACACCACAAATGTAGGTATATGAAATTGATTTTGCGTTTTATTAGGATATACATTTCTGCCTTCTCTAGTCTTTATATACTACGTACATAGTAGGTAGAGCAAGTATTGTATTCTATCCAAAAATTCGCTACCGTGATTTCAGTGGAAATATAAATTAAAAAATAAGGATTTATATAAAAGTACGTGTTTATCAGTCTGTGTCTGTCTGTCTATGGACAGCATAACTCAAAAACAAAGAGGCGATTAAATGAAAAACTTGGTTTTCAAATTTAGTATCCCCAAGGATGTGAAACGAAGATTTTAAAGAAAATCCCCCACCTCAAACTATATGGAAAAATGTTCGGAAATTTGGATTTTCTCAAAAATGGCTCTAACGTTTTTGATTAAAATACCATATATGATAGATATTTACATGACAAACAAAATGTATATCTTGAATTTCCTGGGAATAGTTTCTGAAGGTATCTTCATTCTGGATGATTTTTGTATAACTTTTGCATATACTAAACCGAAAGAGATAGAAAAAACTTACACACAATTTAGGTCTACTACATTTTTTTTTTCGAGTTAAGCGCTTCCTTGT
This sequence comes from Hymenopus coronatus, assembly GCA_030762935.1. Lineage (NCBI taxonomy): Eukaryota > Metazoa > Arthropoda > Insecta > Mantodea > Hymenopodidae > Hymenopus > Hymenopus coronatus. The sequence goes on along the minus strand of CM060896.1, from coordinate 73,811,689 downwards.
TATTGGTTTCAGAAAGTCGTCAAGTGTTTCTTTTGTTTTATTCCGGGTTATACAAAAGAGTGAATTTCTCAATTACAATCGCATAGCGAGAACGTTTGAAACATTTGACTATCGGTTTAGCATAGCGTATTCCCTTAGTTCTCTCATACTTATAAGGAACTGAGTAATAACACCAGTTAATGTTTATCTCCATGGAGTAGAAAACAGAAGTTTATAAGAAGTTTGTTTGTACAACATATAGAAAAGGACATGTGAATGCCACACATCATTTTTCTTTTTAGTTAAACTTAGACTATCTCTTAGGTTTACAAATAACTCAAGAGCCATCCAAAATGAAGACAGCATGAGAAGCTATTTTCAGGAAATTCTAGATATGCATTTTATTTGTGACAAAAATATATTCGACATATCCTATTTCAACCAAAATTATTAGAGCCATTTTTAATAAAATCAAAATTGTCCAAATATTTTCTTGAAAATCCTCGTTTTGTATCCTTTAAAGGTATCGTTTCGTAATCGGCTTAATCTCCCCGTAATTTGTAAGACTAATACCGTCTAACACTTACAGGCCAATGCCTAGGGTCATAGGCTACGGCAGGAAACCACAGAATGGAGAACCTGTTACGAAACGTCAGCCCGTACATGAGGAAGTGGATGATATGAAATGTAAGCGCAATTGATGATTGGAACTTGATAATGGAGCAATTGGCGGAATGAGTGGCGGGGGAAATCAGAGGACACGGAGAAAACCCACCCAGATGCCGCTTCGTTCACCATGAATCTCACATCGGGCGCTTGGGATCGAACCTGGGCCGCCTAGATGGGAGGCGAGCCGTATAACCACTCACCATGGCGCCTCCTTTAAAGGTACTAAATGTAAACGCCAACTCTGGTATTTAATGCGCTTTTCGTTTTGTAGTTATACGTGCGCGTGTGAACTTTTTCTAAAACTGCTTTTCATATTTTGTATTCAAAACATATGTGTCCAATGAAATCACGACATAGAATTTTCTAGTGTAATATACGTGCAGTACTTCCTCTACATACTATGTAGATAGTATGTATATATATATTGCATATATAGTGTAAAGAAATTAAAAAACTAATAGCTAAAAAGAACGTAGGTATCTGCTCCTAAGCAAACATTTTCTTGGTGTTAAGTAGGAAACTCCGCACTGTCGTTCCACCTCTGCTAATCAATACCGTAGCAATGAACTTATAAAGCTGAAGCTGGCATCTGCTCTTGTTTTATGGAAATGTATGTAATAAAATTCTAATGCACGCATAACAAGGACGCAATGCTAACTGCACTCATACTTATGCATAACAAGACACATGATTGCCTCTTGAGGTCGGCTGAACAGCAAGGCTTGAATAATCATGAAAATTTTTGTGTGGCTTGGTGGCTTTCTCCACTTTAATCAAACCATGTCAAATTTCCCCTAGAAATGTTTAGAATACTCACTTCTTTGTAGGATTGCGGGCGCGGAGAGGTGACTGAAATGAATGCCATCTGCTTAAAAAATCTGACGTGTTCCATCTACATAGCTTTCTCCAAACCTTTCTGCAAACAAACTATTCTTACAAAAGTATGTGCTTTTTTCTGCATTATGCTAATCGAGATGCACTTAACAGTAATTGTCTTATTACTTGCTTCAATCTACAAGGAAAATATTGGAATACTCTAGGCTAAAGCAATTGTCAAATATTTGAGAAGCTGGTCACTAAGTGAAACAACTGAAATTTGGCTCTCTTTCAATGGTCAGGAATGAAACAAACGAGTATGAAATGAAAGAGAACTTTTCGTCTGAGAAATTAAAAACTAATGCCCTAAAAATGCATATGATATAAATTGTGTTTTCTTACAAATCTACAATTTTTGGGCAGTAAGCTTTTGTCTATCTCTTACAGTTTTCTAGGTATGCAAACTTCATCCAGAATGAAGAGGTCTTGAGAGACTCTTCCCAAAAAATGCAAGATGTACATTGTATTTGTCATTTAAATATATTTATTATATGGCATTTTAATCAAAATTTTAGAGCCTTTGAGGAAATCAAAATTTCAAAAATGTTTTCATTTAAAGGGTAGTTTTGGTGGGGGATTTTCCGTGTTGCATCCTTGGAAGATACTAATCTCGAATACCAAGTTTGATGTTTAACGGCGTTTTTGTGTTTGAGCTATGCAGTTCACAAAATAAATCTTTTTTGTTATTCAAAGGACCTCAAAATATGTATTTATCGTGGAATCTCGACATCGAATTTCTGAGTGGAATGCAATATCTTCTCTGCCTCCTATGCGCATAGTACGTGTAGAGAAAGTAAAAAAACGTGTCGAATTTGTGCTATACAATAATATTTTTGAGCAACGAATATTTAAGGAAATGTGCCTGCTGGGATTTTTATTTCAGATTCGCTAATACTTTGCGATTCTTTATTTTACATTCAGTAATTATATCTATTAATGACTTCCTAGTCTACAAAGGATTTATTTGTTTGGTATGTCTACTTTACAGGAAAATATATGGAAGATAAACATTTTATTTGCATGCCATTAGCTTAAACTAATATCATTTTACTCAGCAGCCATATTTGCGAAAATAAAGAATGCGGAATTATCAAGTATTTCAAAACTCTCTCCAACCATTACCCCGTTAAAAATATATTTGAAATACAAAAGAGTAAAAAACATAACATATTATGGTTTTTTATTTTAATTTATTTATTTAATTATTTTTTACTTTGCATTCGACAGTTAATGTAGTCATCATTTTGCTGAGTAAAACAATAATGTTATTTTAGTTCTACTACAGCAACTTTTAATACTTACACATATCTTTGGCGATCGAATCATAAGTTGAATTTTCCGAAAATATGATCGCCACGATCACAAAATCTCAATTTGGGCGACTTTTGGTTGTGGAGTTACTTTAAGGAGTAGGTTTCCTCGATACATCCAACAACCCCGCTGTAACTGAAGATTATCTTCTTACAAGAAATTTCCAAAATGTAAAACTATGTGCATGGCATACCTTGAACAAGAAAACAGCAGGCATATTCCCGATGTTTTGTAAATGTGTATTGTTTGCGCAATGTGATGTTTTTGTTGTTCTTTTTCCGCTCAAATATTATGTATTTATAGATGTTTGAAGTGACTTTTGAAATTCATAATTTTTCCCATAGTCAGGTGATTTTTTGTCCCGGTGATTCCTTAGAAGCTTTCCTTTTGTGTTCCTTAACGATGGCTGACTTCGTTAAAAAACAACAAATTCGTACTAAGTTTAGCCTTATGGGATTTTCTGTTCTGGGTGAAATGTAGTGGTTTAAGAGTAGATACAGTACAAGTGGGTTGTACTGGGAGAGAAATAAATTGGCTTCCAAAATCTCCTGATACTATTGTTCGGGATCTTCTCCTTTGATGTTTTGTTACAAATAACAATTTTGCAAGGAAACTATAAATAAATTATTGAGGTTATCAGACATATAAAGCAACTGATGCAAATAAAGAACTATATACTTTATGGTCTGCCAAGAATAAATACCGTGCATTTGCATTACGAATTATGTTCTTGTATGCTTCGTGTTTCATTACCAAATATTAATAATATTTATTTATAAACAGGTTTACAGTGAAAAACATTATTCCTGTATCCAAAGTTCAAGCTTTTATCCTCTTCCTCTACTCTTCTCTATCCTCCCAATCAAATTCCTCTACATCTGATTCCTCCATTTCTCTTTCAATATCGTTCATCAATTTAAGTCTAGGTCGACCAAGTCTTCCTCTTCCAGCTGGGTTCCATACTAAAACTTGTTTTGGCAACCTTATCTCAGGAATTCTGAGGACATGCCCGTAACATTCTAGATGTTTATATCTTATAAAATCTAAAACTGAATTTTGAAATTTCATGGTTTATCTTATCACTTTGTTAGAGATTTTTTTCTAATTTAGAGTGTCTAGTAGATCTCCTGAAACAATCCATTTCGGTAGATAATAATTTTAAATTTAAATTCCTATTCAGTGACCAAGTTTCTGCTCCAAAAGTTAACGGGCTTATAATATAATCCAACCGGCTAAAATGCTTTGGACCTTTTAGCAGTGATACATTTTAACGATGATTTGGGAGTTGGTCTAATGCATCAACTCCCAACCTGGAGGACCAGGTAATTTTTGTTCAAAGTTTCTTCCTCTAAACTTTGACGACCCAACGTCTCTCTACATGGCAGAGGTCCTAGTTTTGGTCTGCTCTGGATATTTTATTCCCTTGGTACCCTCCATATCTGGTGGGCATTCCCCTATCCTTCACCTGGGGAAGCACCCGATAGGAATCTAGGAACCCCTCAATAATAAAAGACAATTTAGAGACGCATTTGGCGATTATTGACTTTGTAGCTTTTGGTTCTGTCAATACAAATAAGTAATGGAATATACTGGACAAAAAGAGATATCCCTTGCAAATAAATAACGTTGCAATAGGTTATGCAAAGATACAAAAATAGTAATAAATATAAATGTAATGGAAACAAAAGAAAATTAAGAGAAATCAAGGGTTGAGATAAGAATTCAACCTGTCCCCAACACTCTTAAATATACATTTAGACGACCTGGCTAAGAAATGGAAATTTAATACACGGTCAATGCCTAGAAATCCTTTGAACAATTTTACCTCCAGTAGTATTAGTTTTTATTTCTGTACCTTCCGTTCAAATTCTTTATTTAATTGCTGCTTTATAAAATCAAGTAGGTGATGTTGTTTTATTAATAGCTATTATATGGATATTAAATTTTGAAACAAGATATTAAATCAGGTTTATAAACACAAAGAAACAAATCTATAAATATTTTAACTTGTGCAGATGAAGTGGTGATGGAATATTGAAGAAACTTTTCTAAGAGCTCTGTTTAAATTGCATATAATGAGTAAAGAATATAATTTAAGAATTTAAAGTTCTACTCAAAGAGAAGAATAGAAGGGAAAACATTAGAAGGTGTTTCTCGTCTTAAGTACTTAGGATACAATATGTATGCCGATTGAGATAATGATGTATAATATAAAATTAATTAATTCCAAAAAAATGTGAATCAATAAATATATATTTGAAAGATAAGGCGTAAGACGAAAGAAAACCTAAATTTTATAAAACTGGCAGGATCAGTTTTATTACATGAAAGTAAATCATGGATCTTAAAACAGTGGGACAAAGTAGGATACAAAACGTTGAAATAAGGTTTTTGAGGAGTGAGAAATATTGAGCAAGATCGGACTAAATGAGAAATATGGATTTATGTGAAGAATTAAATATATAAAATTTTAATAAAACGACTAAAGCAAAGCTGGAACTCATATACGAAGAGAATGAATAAAGTGAAAATACCCATAATCGTACATACGTAGTTATAAACCCCAAGGCTGAAATAATGTTGGTCGCCCAAGGAAGTGATGGGAATAATAGAAGGGGGAACGGATTAAAGGACTAATCCTAGAAATAACAGCAATAATATTAATAATAATAATAATCATGCAGTTCGAATTCTGCGGCTCATATGTAGGAAGATGCTCACTTAACATCTGATGTATTTAAGGAGCTGCGATAGATAAATGTCTGTGATTCGCGAAAACCAACTTTGTGTTTGGGGAAGTATGGTGCTGACCACGCAACCTTCCCATATCGGTTGGATGATCTTCCATCTTTGCCTTATGCATGTGGACGTGAGGCTGGCAGCCGGACTGATAGGTCAACCTCACAATGACTGTAGAACCCTGCAAATTTATCTTTAAAATATTTCGTTCACCGGCTGCTCAATAGATGCTAAAATAATAACGGGAAAAAACCTCAGATTGCCTCTAGTCCAGTATGAGTAATATCGTTTTAGCTTCTCAACACAGCGGTCCCGCGTTGGATCCCCGGTTTGGGCGAAGGAGGTTTTCTTTAAATACAATAAATTCCTGCTCTCCAGAGAATCTGAGAGTATTAATTTGAGAATGAATTTTAAGTATATTTTCTAATGAAAAATCATAAAACCAAAGGTTCAAACCTCAGTCAACGACTTATTTGTTTAAAAAGTCTAAATCCCTCTAGAGCCACAGTGGTTTGACAATAATACAAATATCTGATGTGTTTCATTCACAACACTTTCTCCATTATTGTTCAATACGTTATTCTTAAAAAAGCTTATACTTCTATCTACTTCACGTTAATGATAAATACAAATTTGAAGATATGCTTTTATTCCAAATTTACTTTTGGATACTATGTGACTAGGGCTTAAGAGATAGTCGAATATTTTAAAATCTGGGCGCTACGTGAAGGTTTTGAAATGCGTGCTCTCTGATTGATCAGCAGCAAGAGAAAGAATAACGTCTTCCCATTTGAGAACCTTTAAGTATTGCAAAATTAAAACCAATAACAAGAAATATTTCAAAAATGGTAAACTTTACAAAAGATTAGATATGGCATAAACTACGTGTTTTAACGAAATTAACATTTTAGTCAGTTTTGTCTATCTCTTCTAATTAATACAAAGGTCATTCGAATTAAGGAAGGCTTCAGAGGCTATACGTAGAAAATTCGCCAAGGCATTTTATTTGTTATTAAAATATTGAAAACGTGTGGTATTTTAACAAACAAATCGTTAAACCCATTTTGAGATAATCAAGATTTTGAAAAAGTTTCTATATTAAGTGGGCTGGGGAGAATTTTCCTGAAAATCTTCTTGTTACATCGTTGAAAAATGCTAAACTTAATTATAGCGCACAGACTCTTCACAAAAACGGACATACACACACTCGCATGCACCAACCTTTTTCTAAAATGTTTATTATTGTTGTTGTTGTTATTAGCATTGTTATTATTAGTATTATTGTTAAAGTGCAAAAAGCCAAACTGTGAAACGAGGTTTAACCAAACAAAACTTCTCTTATCCGGAAACAGATCTGTAGTCCAAATTTATGACATGAAGTAGGTACCTGTGTACGCCTTTTCGGTAGTTTTCGCGCAATTTTGGAAGTAGAACAGAGCGACAACATTGAAACATGAAATACGCTATACAACTATCTAGTGGTTTCAATACTAAGGTTTCATTCTGTTTCGTTCTGTCCATACACATAAACACGCATGGTGTTTCGTTTCATAGTTCAGCTATTTCGTGGTTAATTAGATAATCTGTACACCATAATGGCTGAGAGCCTTAAAAAAAAAAAAAAAAGGAAAATTCCAAGAAGGTGTGCGCATAGCAGTTGAAGGGAACTAAGGGAATACACTAGACTAAAACGATAGTCAAATCTGTTAAACGCTGTTCGCTTGTGAAAAAATTGAGGCAAGAAAAGTTAATAAGTTTAAAATTGAAACCAATATCAACGAATATCTTGAAAACGGTCAAAACGTATATGACATAAGCCATGTGTTTTAACGAGATATACATTTTTTTGTGTAGTAAGTTTTTTCTATCTCTTACGGTTTAACCATAAATAAAGTTATACAAAAACTCAACAAGAATAAAGAGCTCTGCAAGGCTATTTCCAGAAAGTTCCAAATAAAAATGTTATTTGTCATGTGAATATCTTTAATATGCGGTATTTTAATCAAAATCGTTAGAGCCATTTTTTAGAAAATAAAAATGTTCGTTTTTGAGTTTTTTCTTTTCGAACTCAGGCGACCATATATTTCCGGTGAAATCTCTGTATCAAAATTGTTAATGGAATACTATACTACCTTCTCTATCCACTACATCATTTACATATGAGCTAGAGAAAGTAAAAAGTATGCATCTCTTAAAAGCCAAATTATCTCCGTGATATCGAGTATAAAAAAGGCGGTGACGTTCTCTTGATCAGTCTGTAGCAATGAACTTATAAAGGTTATGTTTACAACTCCTGTCGCTTTATGGAAATGCTAGACATAACAATGTAATATTTGCATAACAAGAAACAGTTCTAACTGCACAGATACTTAGGTACCAGTATAGGTAGATGCAAGATTGACTCTTCAGGTCGGTTTAGCAGCAAAGCAGGAGATAAACAGTAATACTCGTATAGCTCATGCCAAGTAACTTTCCCTATCCTTATCATTTATGTTATACAATATTTTGTTCTCAAGGTTGTTTCTCTCTATATTACAATTATTTCACAATTGTTAGGTTTATGTTATTTATTTCCTTTTGTTGCATTTTTACTATACAGTAGGTAGGAAAGGTATTGTATTCAACCCTAAATTCGGTGCCGAAATTTCACCGGAAATATAGTTTTTTTAGCTCTTGAATAATTACAAAAGCCATGTGGCAGAACATGGATATACAAAATGCCCAATATCGTTGGTGAAGAAAAGACATTCTTAACAGTTGGAACTCAATATGGTAAGAAAGTATTCATAGAAATTTTTCAAAGCAGATGTTCTTTCCCGAAATTCAAGATAGATTAGATATAAACAATTTTGAGCCTACATTTACAATTCATGGCTGGACACGGAAAATTGGATAATATTTTGGACGATTTAAAATAGTGAGTCAAACTGAGCCACATGTATCTGTTCGCATCCAATACAGAACGTTAATCACTTACTCATTGTCTGCAATCACACGAAAGGAAACGGCTCAGATTAATAATGTACTTAGACTTCTGTAATACATCTTTCACTCCAACATTGCACCACATTATTAGAAAACAGTATTGCTACTCAGAATTTAAAATATTTGTCAATAATATACTCAATCCATTATAAATAATTACATACATTTCCCAATACATTATGCCCAGTAACCTGTATTTTTATTGTGGAAAACCATTTTGTACATTTTGTATAAAATATTTGTAAAATTGTGTATTTAAAAATAGTTAAATTACTTAACAAAGTTCTATAAATAACTATTGTATATTCTAATGAATACGTTCATACATCTATTATTTGTTTACTTGCTTTAATGTTAACTGTTTTGTTGTGGCATTTATACAGAGTGATTTATATAGTGCTGACAAATTTCTTTCTTTAATTGTTCCAAAACGAATTGTGCTAGCAACAGCTTCTTATACCCAAACTGTAGAGGAAAGCTGGGAGATTATTTATCTCTTTAGCAAATGTTGAAAATGTCCTCCATGCTGCATAAGGCACAACTCAACATGTCGTTCCATGTTACTGGCCACTCGTTGGAGGTCTCTCTGTTGTCAATAGCTTGAATTTTCTTTGTGATGCTGTGCTTCAGATCGTCAAATGTCTGGGGACGTGTGGCGTAAAACCTGTCTTTTAAGTAATCCCTTAGAAAGAAGTCCGGCGATGTCAAATCCGGAGATCTCGGTGGCCACAGGTTCCAGGAAATTATCCGGTCGTCAAAGATACTTGCAATTATGTTCATGGATTCATTTGATGTATAGCATGTAGTGCCAGCTTGCTGAAAATATACCTGACTCAGCTCTACATCGTCAGTTGCTCAACAAACTCCATGCAAATCAGTCGGTACTCTGCAGTGTTGACAGTCTGGTTATATATCTGCGAATCTAGTGACAAGGAATTGAAACTCCAGAACATTCTGCTTAATTTAGTGCTAAAATTGGGCCATTTAATGAATTTCCAACGGAATAATTAAAGAAAGAAATGTGTCAGTTCTATATAAATAATCACTCTGTTCTTAATATTTACTATTATTATGTAAAAGTACATATTGCTTGCAACTATAGTCCTAATACATATTTGTAAAATAGGACTAAATAAATACCGCTTGAATAAAAAAACTGTTTTAGAAAAAGAGCCGTGTGTGTATTTGTGTATACATCATAACTCAAAACGCTAAGATTCTCAGACACAAGCATGCGACACAAAGATATTCAGTAAAATCCTCCCAACCCAACTGCCCTCTACATGAAACATTTTTCAAAATTTTAATTTTCTCAAAAATGGTTCTATGGATTTTGACTAAAATATATGTTTAACGGGTTTTGATGACAAATAAAATGTATATTTTGAACATTCTAGAAATAATATCAGAAGACCTCTTCATTCTGACTCGCGGGAAATAAAAAACACAAAACATGTAAATCTCGCTATGGAGTTTGCAGCGGAGATTTCGATGCTTGTTAGTGGTGCACGTTATGTGCCATGTCCGGGAGTACTTTTAGTTTCTTGATTTTACGCCTCCCTTTGGGTGCTTTGTGCAGCGTAACTAAGTGTCACTTCCAATCAACTCCACTACACTCACGTACCTGGTACTGAAGCTCTTCTTGGATGGGTTACCACGGCGTTGCATGAATATTGAATCTCCCAGGCGTGGATTTGGCTAGTGGGAGGAGTTGTAGGAGTGATCTTGAAATTGTTAAGAAAACACTTGTAACCTTTTACTGCTGTTTATTCTAAGAGTTTTGAAGACACGCATCTGATTATACACTTTTATATTGCTGACTGATGTTGTTTAACACTTACTCACAAGCACTTTCAATTTCACTGTTTTAGTTGAGTACATGGCATGAGTTGACTGTTAAATAGTTGAGCGACATTACTTTACTTCACATACAGTTTCTTATTACAATAAACTTTCTTAGCAAACTTCTTAACAAACGACCTTGCCTCTCTCACGGATAAATTCTTAGCAAAACGACGTTGCCTCTCTCATGGGCGAATTCTTAATAAAACGACCTCGATGTGCCAAACCTTACTTCTTATATACAAAAAACGCTGTCATGGTGGCTTTCTTTCTGATTGGTTGGAAGGTCCGCCAAAATGACACTATCGTTACCCAAAAACCATTGAAAATCTCCCAGAATGCGTCATAATAATCACGTGATACCACGAATATAAAGAAGAAGTCCCCTTGTGTGCTTTAAACTGTGGTTTCCCCTTATACCAAACTCGAACGTGACTTTCACAAAAGAAGCAACTTCTCTCCCCGTCATGATTCTGAGTAAATTTTAAGTTAAACAACTGGCTTCTTGGTTCCTATGCATACAACGTATTAAATATTAACTTTCTTTACATACATTTAGATAATTAATAAAAATGATTGTTGTTATTATTATTACGAGGCTAATTAACGGTCTCAAGTTGACCATCTTCCAAATACGCCTTGTTATTGGTTTTAGTTTTAAAACATCTTAAACTTTCTCAAACACCAGTTTTTTATTATTATTATTATTATTATTATTATTATTATTATTATTATTTGGTTTTATTCCAGGCCATGCAAAGAGGACTAAATTTCAATCACCTAACAACCAGCTATTAAAAATATTTGACTATCGCTTTAGATTAGTGTAGTCCCTTATCCCCCTTCTACATACAAGGAATTAAGTAAAAAGTTTCTGCTAACGTTTATCTTGATTATGGTTAGAAAAATAAGCTTTTTAAGAATTGTTTGTAAAATAAGTAGAGAGAGTTACGTGAATGTAACAAATCAATTTTTTTTTATTTTACATTTTGAAAAAGTAGCTATTCTCTTTCCCTTTCCCTTAGACAGCCCAAGTTCGATCCAAAGCGACCGCGTATGAGATTTGTGGTGGACAAAGCGGCGCAGGGGCGGGCTTTCTCCGGTTTCCCCGCTATCACCGTTTCTCCATTTTCATTCCATATATAATCAATGTCATCGCCTGCGGTGCGGTTTTAGTACAACCGGACATTAAACACTATCCAAAAAAATTAAAAAAGAGAAAGATGTGTGCAAAAATCCCCAATTAAATGTAACTACTTATTTCATAATTAGCGATATGATTTATTACTTTCACTACCAAAATTCGGTACCGAGGTTATATTGAAAATACATGTCTTGAAATCTCCTGTATCTCCCCCCCCCCACAAATTCTAAAAATGCCGGAGTGTGTATTTGTAAACAGCATAACTAAAAATCGATTTTATTTAAGTTTAGCATCTTCCAAGAATAGGCCACGAAGATTTCCAAGAAAATGTGACTACTCCAAATACCCTTTTATATAAAACACTTTTCGAAAAGTTTGCTAATCTCTAAAAATTGCTGCGTTCCATTCACATAATTTTCTCTAGCTGTTCCATATACAAACTATTCTTAAGAGATTATTCTTTTATCTACATCATGCTAATCAAGATAAACATTAGCACAATTAGCCTTATTACTTGCTTCCTTGTAAGTAAAAGTAAAGTAAGTGAATACATTAGACAAATGCGTAATTCAAATATTTTAAAGTTGGCCGATATGTGAAACTATTGAGTTTCGGTTCGCTTTGCATGATATCGTTTGAGAAAAGTTGGGTAGTTTAAAGTTGAAACCAATAACAAGCAATATGTCGAAAACGATCAACTGTACAAGAAAACTGTATATGATATAAATTATGTGTTTTAACAATATCTACATTTTTGTGCAGTAAGTTTTTGTCTATCTCTTAAGGTTTATCCGTTATACAAAATTATGAAAAACTCATCCTTAAAGGTCTTCAGAAGATATTCCTATAAAATTCAAAATATACATTTTCTTGGTGATTTGATGATGAAAATATGTTTAATATACGGCATTTTAATCAAAATCATTAGAGCCATTTTTGAGAAAAGCAAAATTTTCAATAATGTTTCCATGCAAAGGGTAGTTTGTGGTAGGGCATTTTCTTGAAATGTTTCGTGTCGTATCCTTGGAAGATATAATAAAAAATACCCTGTTTGAAATTTAACGGTCTTCTCGTTTTTGACCTATGCTGTTCATAGACACACACCCGAACCTTTTTCTAAAACTAGTTTTTTCGGACTCAGGGAACCTTAAAAATATTTATAATAATAATTCCATGATAAATGAAATGTATAGCTCGAATTTTCTGGGAATAACCTCTGAAGACCTCTTCATTCCGGGTGATTTTTCTAAAACTGTTAAACATTGAGAGGTAGACAAAAACTTATTATACAAAAACTACAGATCTCTTTAAAACACAACATTTATGGCATATGCTTTTTTGTATGGAGTTAATTATTCTCAAAATATTCCTTGTTATTAGTTCAAGTTTTCCAGTACTTACGAAGAAGTCGTCATTCGTATTTTTACACCTGGAAATGCAAAGATAAAGTTATTTGTATATATCTGGTGACTAGCTTTCAAAAGGTTTTATAATCACTTAACTCCTACGCTAAAATGTTTCCTTATTTCCTTTGCACCTTCAAAAAACATATATAATCAAACCATTTCTGCTTATGTTTATTTCGAGTTGCATGAAATAGATAGACTACTACTCTTTTGTAAGAGTAGCTTGTTGCAAAATAGGTGGAGAATCATGTGATGTAACGCATTAAATGTTTTAAACATCTCGTATAGAGGAGTTGAGCATAAGTAATTTCTATAATTCTGAATTGTTTTTTAACCTTACACATTACATCGTTCTGGAATTTATTGATTAGTTCTAATTATTTGGGTTAGGCTGTGGCGCTTCTATTCCCTCCTTCGGAATATGCATGACTTCGAGCCCACGCATAAGGTGCGGATATTTCGGCTCAAGTATAAGGCCAATGCCCATTCAGTATCTGGAGGCATACCAGGAACTGCGATATGCAGCGACTTATTCTATTATTAACTGTGGCTGGATAAAAATACCAAACCGGTATTTAAGTTCGTGTCTTATATGAAGATTTTAAAGAAAATTCCCCAGCTTCATACTTACCTTTGCATGGCAAATGTTTCGAAAATTTTCATGTTATCAAAAATGACTCAAACACCTCTGTTTAAATTATCATATATTTAATAAAATTACGTGGTAACCAAAATGTTTATTTGAAATTTTCTTGGAATAGCCCGTGAAGCCCTTTTCATTCGCAAGAAATTTTCTTTAACAAGTAAATGTTAAGAAATAGAAAACACAGTAATAAAGTATAGATTTATTCAAGTAATTTCTTTCTAATGGGCATTTTTGTGGTACTATACATTTCCGAGACGTTCCTTATTATTGGTTTGAACTCCTCAATAACTTTTATCATGATCACTTTCTTTACAACACATTTACATTATACATAATATGTAGAAAAGCTATTGTACTCCACCGAAAAATTCGACACCGAGATACCTGAAATATATGTTTAGAGAATCCCTGATACCAAAATAATTCTTAGGAAAAGGTCCACGTGTGCGAACACGATAGAACTCAAAATCCAAAAGTCGGTTAGTTACCAAACTTGGTATTTAAATTCAGTAACTTTCAAGAATGTGACACATCTATGAATACAACACAACAGATCGGTTTCACTTTCTCTTCCACGTATGGAAGTAGATGTTTGCATTCCCACCAAAATTTCGATCTCATGATTTCACTAGAAATATATCTTTTGGGGTCCACTGAATCGAAAAAATAGCACTTTTAAGCAAACCTTCATGTAGTTGCATGCGTGTGTGTGTGCTTGAAAGCATGCTTAAAAGCGAAAAGTACATTGAATACCAAACTTGATTAATAAGCTAAACATTTCAGCATCTTTCAGGATCTGATCTCAACTCCAAGCTAATCCAATTTTTTTTTTTTTTCAAAAATGTTATATTTTGTCAAACATGGCTGTAAGAATTTGGATTAAAATATTATATGTGTAAGATATTTTCACGATGCATGTCTTGAATTCTGTGGGAATAGCATGTGCAATCCTCTACATTCTGGATGAGTTATACATAATTGGTAAACCGTAGAGATAGAGAAAATCTTATGGCACAAAAATTTATCTCTCATTACATCATGTAATTCATTGGAAACGAATGTTTGTTGGATTTAGGCATTTCTGTGATGTTTCGACTTATTAGTTTCAATGTTCTTATATTTGCATTTTCATCAAATGGAAGTCGTTTTTCACTTCTTTTCATCCTGGTTATACAAATAGAACGAAATTTCAAAACCATCACACAGCGGTTAGCCCTTATTCCTTCGTAGAGAAACAAAGACGTCAATTCGTCCACTTTTTCAAGCATTATGTTGAAGTTTGCATTTTACTAATACTCTGAAGCTCATTAACAGTTTTATCGAGTACAGTTATTTATTTATGGTTTCATTCTCTAATTTACTTGGTTATTTAAGCTATCATTGATACATAAAGCATTTGAATATTTTCTAAATAAAATGCATAATTATGAATATCCCTAGCAATGGTACGAAATAAATATTTATTAGCAAGCGAAAGATTCACTGAAGTATTTTCGGTCTACGCTCGAGGAGTTTTCTAATTACAATCTTCTCCACTTTCTGTTTTCCCTGTGTATGTTGGCATGATAGGCTTCTAATATAAAAGATTTTTCACAACGGTATTTTCTTTATTGTTTAATATGATGCTCCGAAACTTTAGACATCATTTTCGTCTCGAAGAACGAAAGCTTCAATTAAATACGTAATATTCATATTCTCCTCCGTCGGCTCATATAATGAATTTCAGTAGAAGTAACATGAATTTCATTAATTACCTGACGTTGCAGTATATTACTTTTTACACTAAGAAACAATAGTGTGTTAAATATGAAAATTAATTACTTTATTTTCAGCCGATAGCCTGTCAATATGTAAATATTTTATTTTCCAAAAATAAATTACACTGTGGAATAATTGTTACATTTTTATTTACTCTAGCTCTTGAGTGCAAAGTAGATACATAACGATAGAGACGATATTTTATTCTAACAAAACATTTGATACCGAAATTTCACCGTAAATACATGTTTTGAGACACTCTAATTCCAAAAGAACATCTTTAGAAACATGCCCTATGTGTGTATGTGTGTACGCGTGTATGTAGGCATAATAGCTCCAAAATGAATAGTCGATTAAATTTCAAACTTATTCTTTAAGTTCAGTATCTTTCAAGGATGCGTTACGAAGATTTTCAAGAAAATCCCCCAACCCCAACTAACCTTATGTGGGACATTTTTCGAATTTTCGTGGTTAAAAATGACTAACAATTTTGGTTAAAATGCCATATGTTTAAAATATTATCATGACAAACAAAAACTGCATATCTTGAATTTCCTGGGAATGGCTTCTGAAGACCTCTTCATTTTGGATGACTTTCGTATAAATTTTGCACAATTGGTGAACCGTTAGAGATAGACAAAACCTTACTACACAAAAATGTAGATCTCTCAGTATTTATGTCATATACAAGTTTTGTAGAGTTAACCGTTTTCGAAATAATCCGACTTATTGAGTTTCGCTTTTAAGCTACTTAAACTTTTATCAAACTCCTGGCAAGCTAAGAGAACCGTATTTCAATTGTTTTACTTAGTGATCGGCTTTTAAAGGAATTGACTATCGCTTTAGCCTAGTGTACTCCCTAATTTCCCTTCTGCTTACAGGAATCAAGTAATAAGATAATTTCTGGTAAAGTTTAACTCAATTAGCAAACTGTAGATAAAAGAATAATCTTTTGTAAGGAAATTTTGTGTGCGGAACAGCTAAAGAAAGCCATGTGAATGAGACATTTATGTATTTTTTGCTTAGCAAAATGATTAGATTTTAATAGCATATTTGCGCTAATTTTGCCCCGAAAATTAATCAGATTTCAAGTGCAACATTTAAACAAATCAATTAGCACTAAATTTTGTAAGGAAATATAAAAATATATTTAACGTGTATATTTTAAGTAATGCATTTTTATAGATTACCATTTACTTGATATTTCATAAACATTTTCAAAGTCTCCAACCAAATTTTTACAGAAAATCCAGATAAACGTTTTATCACAAATTGACTTTATGTTATTTTAAACCATCTCATTTTAAATAGTATCGAAGGTATGAAAATCACGAATAAAGTTTGGAAATAAAGATAGGTACAGTCTATACCTAAAGCGAAAAATTGTTCTATCTTGGTAAATACCTTGTGTTCATACGAATTTTGTTTGTGTTTTACGATATACACGTACACAATTTCTATGTCAATGTAATCTTTGTTTAATAAACAGGTTTGAAAACCAACACTTGTTCTAAATAATGGATAAAACAGCTAATAGCGGAGGATGTTCTGTTTCCGGATAATCAATGCATTTTATTTCGCTAAAGTCAAAAATATTTTTCTCAACGTAGAACTCTGGGAAAGGTATTTTTATAAGTTTTGTTGTGTTATTACCTACCCACGTAATAAAACTACAAGCAAAAGATTAAGATATTTCTTTGATTTAGGATAAACAACCCCTGCTATGGTGCATCGTGGATCAGCCGGAAGTAAAATTTAAGTTCAAAAAATTATGTTCACATTTATGTGCGTGTATATCTATGTATATATATGACGTTTTTGGTCAAGAATGACTAAAATGATGGTTACAAAACGCTGTAAATAATACACATTATATGTGTTAACGTGCTATACAATGTCATAGTTTCCTCGGAGAAATATTATAATGAAGCGTGGGGCTATGTGAAAAATATTAGTGAATGACCGTTTATGAAGGAGAGTTTTGCTAGTTTAATTTTTTACAGAATTTCAATATAAATACTGCTTACGGGGTTAATTTACGTTATTTATCCCGAATAATTGTTCTAATTTTATCACGAAAAAATCTATGTCATTTTTTATTTCTCAAGGTTTACACATCCTATATGTTCACCTCTAGCGTGATACATAAGGCGAGTATATTACAACTTTGGAATCTCAGTTCTAGTGGATTTGGATTCGACTTTAAATAAATGTTCATTCACATTCTGCGCAATAAACGTCACAATTGTTCTCTTTTTTCATGAAAGTAGTTTTTCTTTCTTAGCGTGTGAAATGCTCTCAAACCGGTTACACATGCTTGGTATCTAAAACAACAGCCGTATTTCTACAATATCACATGAATACATATATGAAGGGGGAGAGAGTGAGAAGGAGAGCGGAACATCTCTCAACGGAAAATTAAAAGAGAACCTGCGAGTGTAAGGACCTTAGAGAAAATTTGTTTTAAAAGCAAAGTAATTTCGTAATTAGAAAAAAAATCTGATGTGTTCCATTCACATGATTTTCTCTAAATCGCTGTAAAAAAATTATTGTTAAAAATCATATTCTTCTATTTACTTTATGATAATTGAGATAAACATTAGCAGATGTTTTCTTAATTACTTGCTTCCTTGTAAGTAGAAGGAAAATAAGGGAATACACTAAGCTAAAACTAATGTCAAATTGCTTAAATGCTGTTTTCCATGTGGCTGAAATCTGTTTCTATGCAGGATCAGGAGTTTACAACCTTCAGAGTGAGAAAGAGTTTAAATATTTTAATTCTGAAAACTATAACAAGGAATATCTCAGAGATGGTCAATCTGTTACGGTTTACCAGTTACGCAAAATTCATTCATAATAAAGAGGTATTTAAAGTCTTTAAGAATTTTAATTCGAACTGAATTAGGTCAACCTGGGACTCTAATTGGAGATGATCAAATTTACAACGTGATTGTAACTGCACATGCTTCTATCATAATTTTCTTCATAGTAATACCTATTATAATTGGAGGATTTGGTAATTGATAATTCCGCAAAATGCAGGATATACATTTTATTTGCCATATAATATCTTTAATATATGGTGTTTTAATCGAAATCGATAGAGCCATTTTTGATAAAATCAAAATTCTCGATTTTTTTCCAAGTAAAGTGTAGTTTGGAGTAGGGGGACTTTTCTCAAAATTTTCGGGTCGCATCCCTGGAAGATACTAAACTTAAATTCCAGGGTTGGTGTTTTACTGACTTTTTGTTATTAAGTTATCGTGTTCACAGACACACAGACACACTCATGGACCTTTTTCCAAAAGACATTTTTGGGATCAGGGGACCCTAGAACATGTTTTTCCGGTGAAATCTTGGTATCGACTTTTAGGTGGAATGCAATACCTACTCTATAAAAGATGAGCATAGTACGTGTAGAGAAAGTATAAATGCAAAATACATAAATTTCATTTATATTGTAGCATATAAAAGATTGTTCTGTCAAAGAGATGAACATTTCAGACCATAGAGGATAGTAAAACGTTTATGATAGCGCCTTTTATTCGCCAAAAAGGATAAGATTAACCCAATACACCTGCTGGAGTCTCTTTAGTACGCGTGCAACCCAAGAGTGATAAAACCCCTCTCAGTTATAGATATTCACTCGGTCACTGGCGCAGAAGCGCTACCTCTTAGCTTTCAAGGATCCATAACCAGAACAAACATGTTTTCACCAATACAACACTATAGAAGACAAATATTGGAACAAACCTGAAGTTGCCGCTCTGGAGGAGCGTGATAGCGACGAGCAGGCAGAAGAATCGGAGATGTCGGCTGAGGCCACAGTCACAGGGAGACTGGAGCATAATGCCCTGGGTCACATCATCACCAACACCGTTCCTCACCACCACATAATATCACTCGCCATCCACTTTAGCAAACACTCTTCTCCCTTGAAATCTTCAGCAGCTCTTATATTGTCGCAACTTAGCAGAGAGATTGAATCACAGTGACACAAAAACAATATTTTTCGTTTTCGTTGTATTTTATATCGCCCTTCGTCGCGGTTAAATGATACCAAAGTGTCATTCCCTGAGACCGGTTTAAAACAGTCGAAACTGATCGTGATTTGCTTCTGAGTAAGGCGTTAAAACAAGAAGTGGCATTTTGTGACAGTTGCAACAGAGTTTAGGGCACGAGATACGTGGTAATAATTTCTACTACCACTACTACTACTACTACTACTGTAAATTTAATTGACAGTCTCAACTCCAGCTTGAGAAGTTGACAGCTTACAATGATTTGCAATTAATGAGGACAATTTTTGGAACGTAACTCTCAGGCAAATCATGACCGTCAAGAAAGAATTCATGTGTAACGAACACATACACCGAAACTGACATAAAACATACGCACGTAGTGCGAGTCAACAGCTGTAGGTACACACCCTCATTCACGGATAACCTGTTCCACCGGCTACATAATATCACAGTTAGCCACGACGGTGTTCCTTCACGGTAGTGAACACGTGGTGAATGCAAGTGTCACCTTCCCGACATCACACACTTTTGAAGGTTGGCGATAATTGTTTGTCTAACCCGACCTAGTTTCGACACTTCATAACATCTACGTAAACGAGACTCCAAGAAAAAAATGAAAATACATTACCAGAGTTTCCGCGATTAGTAACGGCAGCACACGTAAGCCTTGTTAACAAGGTAACACTTACACGCTTATTATCTCAGAGCCGCAACAACGTCTTGTTTTGTTTTCAAAAATCTACGCACTGAACCCGAGAGGCATATACTTCTTTAAGTTTTTTGGATCTATCGTCAGGAAAAGGTTATAAAGTATTGGATTTCTAATAAAAAAAATTAATTGTTTTCATAAAAATGTATAAAATCACATCACTTGGCACGAGGTTTTAAAACGTACAAAACCATTGTTTGTCGCAGAGTTTGGCGAGGGTCTGAACAAGGTCCATGTATCGACGACGAAAAATGTGTTACGAAAGGTTGCTCCTCACAGAGATGCGAGCTCTCCGGACCGTCCACTCGCAACGCTTGCGAACGTAGCACTGAAGAGTCTTGTGTTGTGCCGATCCCATTGTCGACAGCGGCGGCCCTCTCCTACCTTCCCTTGGCTTGCCGCGCTGGTTCACAATTTGGGCCATTTCGGATCTCCCTTGTTCGCAAAGGAACCTAGTCTCCGCATCCTTGGGATGGCAATGTTGGAAGTTATCTTTAATCGCATTGAGGCAATCAAGAAAGATTCCCTTTCACCTATAAAATAAAGTTACTAATTAGAATGTATGTTAATATTATCATAAATATTACCACGAGTAAAATATTGTCGAATTGTCCTAAGAGATGAAAATATGAGTTGTATTTGATAACCCAATTCAGCAAAATAGACTATTAATAATTTATAATATATAGGAAGGGAGATTTTATGATTGTAATACTTAACATTAGTTCTCAAACGGTAGATGACGCATTCGACCATGTTTACTTACCAAATGTGTTTTTTTCTTTCTTCACTGCCACCTGAGTTATGATATGGCTGACACCTATCTACAGATCTTCACCCAATGTACGAATATTGATAGCAACAATAGGAATAGGGAAAAATTATTTCATATAGACTGCCTCCATGGGCTTACCCAGAGGTTCCGGGTTCGATTCCCGGCTGGGGTGGGGAATTGTTTTTCAACCAGAATTATTCCGTATCTCCCACAGAGTCTGAAATTATGTATGTGAGAGTGAATGCACGTGTGTTTGAGTAAAATAAAACGATTTAAAAAACCCAACGTAAAGAACCTACAGTCAACGAGTTGTTCCTAATGCAAAGCCCCCGATATGACCTTAGATGTCAAATGAAACAATAAAAAAAAATCAGTTTTTAATGAGTAATACATGAGATGGAAACAAACGCTACTTTATTTGAGGTTATTGCAATCATCTCATTCATAAGAAATACAAATAATGACTATTTTAACTCCTTTTTTGAAGTAAATCCATTATGAACTGGATAAAACTTTAAATAAACATTGTAACTGAATTAATTGAAAGTAAAATTGTGGAAATGACAGTTATTAAAGGTGAAGGTTGGCTGCCTGGATTTTCATCTTGTTACCAATAACCAAGACAGGAGATAAAACATATGAACGTCAGGTACGACAGGGTTTCAAAGAATTGAACATCAGCGGTAATTAGACTTTTCGACGTCATCGCTCCAGTCAGATGACCGTGACCGTGATTGTTGAAATTCTAATCTAGGCCATTCCATTGGCGCATTAATAATGAAGCTAAATTTTCATTATAAGTTTGATTGAACAGAAGAGTTGAATTTCTGAAAACTATTACCTAAATATGTACAATATTAAAACAGAAATTACGTAAAAATATAATTACTTTACATTCAAATTACTTTTTACTTTCTCTATACGTTCTATACACATAGTGTATAGAGGAAGTATTATATTCCGCCCAAAAATTCGCCACCGAGATTTCACTGGAAATACATGTTTTAGGATCCCCTGAGTCCAAAAAAAAGCATTTTTAGAAAATGGTCCGTGTGTGTGTGTCTGTAGACAGCATAGCTCAAAAACGAAAAGTCCTTTCAAAACCAAACTTGGTATTTAGGTTTGGTATCTTCCAAAGATGCGACATAATATTTTCAAGAAAATCCCCTCACTCCCAACTACCCTTTACATGAAACTTTTTTCGAAAACTTTGATCTTCTAAAAAATATCTCTAACGATTTTGATTAAAATATCGTATACTAAAAATATTTTCCTGGCAAATAAAATGTATATCTTGTATTTTCTGGAAATAGTCTCTGAAGACTACTTTATTCTGAATGAATTTGCATAGCTGCTAAACCGTAAGAGACGGACAAAAACTTAACACACACAAAATGTAGAGCACGTTAAAACACACAATTTATGTTATACACATTTTTTTAGTGGAGCTGATCATTTTTGAGATATTTTTTTTGGAGGGGGGTTTCAGATTTGAAAAACTAATACTTTTCTCATACAGGAATTTGCCAACCCGTTTTCATACAAACAAACGAACTTCAGTCACATAGCAACCAGCTTTGGGCTTTCACTTTAACCTATGGTACTCCCTTATTTCGCTTCTACTTACAATAAAGCAAGAAATAAGACTAGTTCTGCTAATTTTTCTCGATTAGCATGAAATAAATAAAAGAATAAGCTTATTAACAATAATTTGTTACAGAGATATAGAGAAAGCCATGTGAATGGAACACATCAGATTTTTATTATATTATATAATTACTCTATTATTCTTTATTATTCATACAGAGTACTCTTACAAATGTTTGTGATTAACTTCATTTTAATTGAGATAAATCTAGCTAAATCCCACGTTTTGTTACAAAAGAAATGGCGATAGTCAAAGGGTGTACACTGGCCTTAAATTCTATACTAATCGTGAGAAATGACTGAATTTTAAAAAATTTTTCGAAGAATGACAAAGGAGCATTCTAACCATTAATAGCAAAAATGACTTATGACTCAAAAGTTTCTTTGGAATAAATTGTGTGTTTTAAAAACATCTAATATTTTTTGTGTAGCAAACTTTAGTTTATTGCCTAACAACATTCCGGACTATTACCAGAAAATTCTATATATATATATATATAATTTGCCATGTAAATATATTTAATTTATGGTATTTTAATCAAAACTGATATTCATTTTTAATAAATCGAAAATTTCGCAAAATAGTCCTTGTGAAGGGTAGTTTGGAGTGGGAGATTTTGTTGAAAATATTCGCGTTGTATTCCTGGAAGATGCTGAACTTAAATATTGAGTTTGGTATTTAACCGACTTTTCGTTTTTGAGTTATTTTGTTCACAAATAAACATCTATCTACGTAAATGGGGAGCTCTAAAACGTTTATTTCTAGTCAAATTAAAGTATGGAATTTTTGGATGGAATGAAATACCTTCACTGCGCATGTACTATGTACTAAATAAAGAAAGTAAAAATACATGTTCTGGAGATTTTTGGGAATTGCAAATAGTTAAAGAAGTGAGAAAGCGGATAAAGATTTTAGAGGGTTTCCCTTATCCTGGAAAGGCGAATTTCGGGTTCCTTTAAACTCTATAGATGTCGGGCTTATAGGAACATCATTGCACTATTTCATTTATTCGTTTTCCAATATAAACTGCCAGGTTAAAAGGCATTAAAGTGACGCGTCTATGAAATTTGACCAAAAATTAAGAAATTTGATCAAAACTTTTCAAAAATGAAAAAATATATATAATACACTATAAATAATACATAATACATTAATATGAATTCTAAACTTTATGAAAATGTACCGGATTTCCAATTGCAGCACCAAAATTACCAATTAGTTTAAGCTATAAATGGGCAGGAACATGCTCATTAATAGGCACACCCAACATTAAGCCTTGATTTCTTGCAACCTTTTCCAACAACTTTAAATACTTAAAATGCTCCACATTTTTGTTTACTTGTTTCAAAAGCATTATATGGCTTTCAAATATATATTAAAGAAAAGGGTCGTATCCTTTTTACTTTCTCTATACATACTCTGGACATAGTGTATAGAGAAAGTATTGCATTCCACCCAAAAATTTGATACAGAGATTTCACCGGAAATACATGTTTTGAAACATCTTGAATTCAAAAACTCATTCTTAGAAAAAGATCAGTGTGCGTGTGTGTCTCTATACGTGTCTGTGTGTATGTGTCTATGGACAGCTTAGCTCATACACAAATACCGTTTAGTACCAAACTTAGTATTAGGTTAAATATCTTCCAGGGATGCTACACGATGATTTCGAGGTAAATTCTCCCAACCCAAACTACCTTTTACATGAACACAATTTCAAAATTTGGTGAATATATCGCATATTAAAGATATTTACATGACAAATAAAATGTGTATCTTGAATTTTCTATGAATAGCCACTGAAAACCGCTTTATTCTGGATGAAGTTTGCTAAATTTTGCATAAATGGTAAACCTTAAGAGATAAACAAAAACTTACTATCCCAAAAAAAACAACCAAAAAAACATAATTCTCGTTAAAACACACAATTTATGCCATATACGTTTTTATAGAGCTGACCGTTTCTGAGAATTGCTTGTTACTGGTTTCAGCCTTATAACGCTTATACTCTTCTCATACGGGAATTTGTCAACTCGTGCCATAAAAACAAGGAATGTTAATGACATATCAACCAGCTTGTAAAAGATTTGGCTATTGCTTTAACATAGAGAATTCACTTGTTTTCATTCTACTTACAAGGAAGTTATTAACACCATTTCTGTTAATTTGATATCGGTAGAATGATGTAGTTAAAGATGATTTGCTACAGAGATGTAGAGAACGTCGTGCAAATGAAACACATCAGATTTTTGAAGCAATACTCCAATTTTGATAATGTTTAATAGTTTAAAAACTTTTGCTAAGTGACTGAAATCCGTTTCTTTGCATAGCAAGGAATTGGCAAATTCCCGCAGGAGACATGTTTAAGTATTTTAAAACTGAAACTAATATAAAGGTATATTTTTGATTTTGATCAATTCCACAAAAAATGTATACGGCATAAGCGTATGTTTTAACGACATTTACATTAAAAAGTGTGTAGTAAGTTTTTGTCTATCTCTTACGGTTTACCAGTTATATGCAAATGTCTTTCAGAATGAAGAGGTCTTCAGAGGCAAGTCCCAGAAAATTAAACACATATATTTTAATGTCCTATAAATATCTTTATTATCCAGTATTTTAATACACATTTTTAGAGCTATTTTTGAAAACAAAAATTTTCAAAACTTTTTCTATGTAAAGGGTAGTTTGGGGCAGAGAAAGTTTCCTCAAAATCCAATTGTTGTATCCTTGGAAGTTTGATGTTTTACCGCCTTTTCGTTTTTGAATTATCATGTTCACAGACATACACACACGCACACAGATATTTTTTTCTAAAAATGTTTTTTTTTATACTGGAGACCCTAAAAGGTGTATTTCCAATGAAATTTCGGTATCGAATGTTTGGGTGGAACGTAATATTTTCTCTATGTATGTAATATGTACGAAGTAGAATTTATATCTGTTCCCTGCATCCTTTTCCTTCAGCTAATTAACATGAAAACAGAAAATAATTAAATGAAAAAAGCGGAGGTATTAAAAAAACAGAGTTTTTCAAAAATTAATATCATTAAATGTGGGTATTGCAAAAAAGTAGAGAAAGTAAAAATAAAATGTTAAAGGAGTACGAAATATAATGAATTTCTGTAATAATTAGGATTAATATAAACAAATATGATATTATATAGCATACATACCGGTATATTTTTTGTAAAGGATTTCCTGTAAAACTTGAATTTTATGTCAATATTTAAGAAATTCATCTCGAGGCTGATTAATTTTAAAAAATGAATTCATAAGTTAAAAATCTGATATGCTAAATTCACATGACATTGTCTACCTCTTCCGCAAACAAACTTTTCTCATAAGAGTTTATTCTCTTATCTACTTCATGCTAATCGAGATAAACATTAGCCGAAACTGTCTTGTTACTAGCTTCCTTGTAAGAGGAAGGGAAATAAGGCAGTTACAAGGCCTAAGTGCTAGTGCAAATTATAATAAAGATTTTTCAGAGGCTATTCCGAGAAAATTCAAAATATACATTTTATTTGTCATGCAAATATCTTTAATATACGATATTTTAATCAAAATCGTTAGAGCCATTTTTGAGAAAATCAAAAGTTTCGAAAAATGTTCCATGTAAAGGGAAGTCGGGGGTGGAGGAATTTTCTTGTAATTCCTCATGTCGTATCCCTGGAAGATGCTAAACCTAAATACTAATTTTGTTATTTTACGGACTTTTCGTTTCTGGGTTATCGTGTACACAGACACACGCACACACGGACCTTTTTCTAAAAATCTAATGTGTTACTCACTTGACTTTCTATAGCTGCTCTACAAACAAACCTTACAAAAGATTATTCTTCTTTCTACACCATGCTAATGGAAATAAACTTTGGCAGAATGCTGTAATTACTTAGTTCCTTATAAGTGGAAAGGAACTAAGGGAATGCACTAGGCTAAAGTAATAATCAAATGTTTTAAAAGCTGTTTATATCTATGTAATTGTCATTACAAATAGCTTCTTTGCTTGGCCAGGAGTAGAGCAAAATAAAAACGGACACTCTCTGTCCGATAAAATTATAAGTACTTTACAATTGAAGATAACAAGAATACCTCGGAAACGGTTACCTCCACAGCAAAAATGTAAAGGACATAAATTATGTGTTTTGACGAGATCTCACTTTTTTGGTGCAGTTAGTCTATTTCTTACGGTTTAGCAGTTAAGAAAAATTTGGCAAACTAAAGACGTCTTTAGAGAATATTCCCAGAAAATGTAAGATTTACATTTTATTTGGGAAGTAAATATCTTTAATTTACGAAGTTTTGATCAAAATCTTTAGAGCCATTTTTGAGAAAATCAAAAAGCTCGAAAAATGTTCCATGTAAGGATCGTTTTGGGGAGGGGGGTTTCTTGAATGTCTTCATGTCGCATCCTTGCAAGATACCAAACTTAAATACCAAATTTGGTATTTAACGCCCTTTTCGTTTTAGACCTACGCTGTAACACACACACACATACACACATCCGGTCTTTTTCCAAAAAACCTTTTTTTTTTTTTTATTCAGGGTGTCCTAAAAATATATATCCGGTAAAATCTCGGTATCGAATTTTTGGATACGATACAATACCTTCTCTATTCACTATGTACATAGTACGAGTAGAGAAAGTAAAAGTGCTATTTTTGTATTCATTGGACCCTATAACGTGCATTTCCGATGAATACTCGATATCAAATTTGTGGGTGGAATGCAATTCCTTCTCTATACACTATGTACAAAGTACGGGTAGAGGAAGTAAAAATTATATTTGATCAAGAAAGCATTGCTAGATGTCCCAAATAGGCCAACTTGGCGTAACGGAGCTTGAGTGTTTGCTGTGTAAAAGACTTAGTGGCTTAAATTTAAATACGTTGTATAAACTAAAACGATTTATAGACTGGTGAAGAAAGCCTGTCTCTCCTGAAATCTAGAGGTCCTAGTTTCGTTTTGTAAACGTTGTCTGAATATGTTTTAGATCAGCTTGTTTGCGCTAAATGCAGTATTACCTACAGATGAATTAGGGAATTTCGGGCTCAATTCTGCTTTCCTTTCCGTTTTTTTTTTTACCTTTAATTAACGATAACTTAAAGAAATACACAAACTTCATAACATAAAATTTGTAGAAATCCAGGTTCAAATTCTAAGGGTGCTGAGATTATCGCAGCAGTGGAATGCACTATGGACAAAAGCAGTTTTGAAATCTCTGGTGAAAACCATAATCTTCAATCAGGTGTATTTGTCTCCACCTTACGTTATGCATAAGAATATCATTACATTACTTGTTTGGTGTTTTTCATAGAGCATTTTGAGGACGGAGAAAATGGTAAGGTGAATCCTTAAGTCATGAAAGATATTTCTACGGTGCGTGGCTCAACAAAAGTTTGCTTGCTCTATAACTATAGGTTATTGTCCTTTCATTGAGTGCATTTTTACCTTTTCTATACGCACTATGTACATAGTGTATAGAGAAGGTATTGCACTCCACCAAAAAATTCGATACCGAGATTTCACCGGAAATATATGTTTTAGGGTCCCCTTTAACTAAAAAAATCTGATGTGTACCATTCACATGACTTTCTCCATATCCCTGCAACAAATAATTCTTAAAAAGCTTATACTTCTATTTACTTTATGCTAATCAGAAAAAATTAGCAGAAATAGTCTTATTACTCGCTTCCTTGTAAGTAGAAGCAAAATAAGGGACAACCGTAGGTTAAAGTGGTAGTCAAAAGCTGGTTGCTATGTCAATGAAGTTCCTTTGTTTATATGGATAGGAGTTGACAAGTTCCTGTATGAGAAAAGTATACGTTTTTCATAGCAGAAACCAAAAATAAGGAATGTCACAAAAACGACGAACTCCACGAAAAAAATGTATATAACATAAATTGTGTGTTTTAATGTGCTCTACATTTTTTGTGTAGTAAGTTTTTGTCCATCTCTTACGGTTTAGCAGTCACTCAAAATTCCGTATAATTCATCCAGAATAAACTACTCTTCAGAGGCTATTCCCAGAAAATTCAAGATATGCGTTTCATTTGTAAGGTAAATATGTTTAATATCCGAAATTTTAATCAAAATCGTTAGAGCCGTTTTTGAGAAAATCAAAATTTTCGAAAAAAGTTCCATGTAAAGAGTAGTTGGGGGTTGGGGGATTTTTCTCAAAATCTTCGTGTCGCATCCCTGGAAGATACTAAACTTAAATACCAAGTTTGGTATTTTACCGACTTTTCGTTTTTGAGTTATCGTGTTCACAGACACACGGACAAACGGACACACACACACGCACGCACACACACACACACACACACGGACCTTTTTTGTGAAAATGCTTTTTTTGGATATTGGGGACCCTAAAATATATATATTTCCGGTGAAATCTCGGTACCGAATTTTTGGTGGAGTGCAATACTTTCTCTATACACTATGTACATAGTGCGTATGGAGAATGTAAAAAGCATTTTCGGGAAAAGGTCCATGTGTGTGTGTGTGTGTATCCGTGTGTCCGTCTGTGAACACGATAACTCAAAAACTTGGTATTTAAGTTTAGTATCTTCCAGGGGTGCGACACGAAGATTTTGAGAAAAACCCCTCCACCCCAAACTACCCTTTACATGGAACTTTTTTCGAAAATTTTTATTTTCTAAAAAATGGCTCTAACAATTTTGATTAAAATGTCGTATATCAAAGTTATTTACCTGACAAATAAAATATATATCTTGAATTTTCTGGGAATAGCCTCTGAAGAGTACTTTATTCTGGATGAATTTTACGGAATTTTGAATAACTGCTAAACCGTAAGAGATGGACAAAAACTTACTACACAAAAAATGTAGAGCACGTTAAAACACACAATTTATGTTATATACATTTTTTTCATGGAGTTCATCGGTTTTGAGACATTCCTTGTTTTTGGTTTCTGCTTTGTAAAACAAATTTCTCATACAGGAATTTGTCAACTGCTGTCCATACAAACAAAGGAACTTCAGTGACATAGCAACCAGCTTTTGACTATCACTTTAACCTATGGTAGTCCCTTATTTCGTTTCTACTTACAAGGAAGCAAGTAATAAGACGATTTCTGCTATTTTTTTCTGATTAGCATGAAGTAAATAGAAGTATAAGCTTTTTAAGAATAATTTATTGCAGGGATATACAGAAAGTCATGTGAATGGTACACATCAGACTTTTTAAATTGTTGGTATCAAAATAAGCCTTAGAGGATCACTACATCTTTAACTGTCCATAAATCCTTTGAAAATCCCGTACCATCTCAGAATACAGTTATACATGTGCCCTTAAAGGATTTCATTTCATAGGATAGCATTTGCAAATAACGTCGCGAAGTGTTGGATGTTGAGTCGTAAACTAATGTCCAAAATAAAATACCTATTTTTGTTGCCGATTTTTAATACTTAAAAAATTCTTTCTTGTGCGAGAACATTAGCGTTTATGGAATCTTATTTAAATTGCAATTGATTTTTATTTATGGACGCTCTTTAGCTGATGTGGTTCTCAGCGAATAATTCTATCTAGAGCATGACTGGCAGACCGTTCAGCTTTGCTCAGAGGCCTCTTTTATCAGATTTGGAGCTCTTTAACGCACCATAAATCTACGACACGGAACTACTGGCTTTACTTCAGCTCTGAAGGAATCTATTCCAAGAAGTTTTACGCCCGAAAAATTCCATCGCCCTCCGCAAGCATATTTCCCTCAGACCACGATGATTATAGTACCCTACTTTTTTCCTGTATACATTTTTGTCACTTTTTCAGCATTTATATTTCCCTTCTTATGTTAAGTAAGCTGTTGATGTTTTGATGTCGTCTTTTGAGAAATACATCCAAACAGAATAGTAAAACCAAAATGGTTCACCTATTGGTAAGATGAGTTTTGCGTTTGATGGCTTAATTTGAACATGTACCTTTCCCTTTTCAGGTATGTAACTTGATGTTTGATATTTTGATGTATACGTTTGAGCAAAAATATCAATAGAACAGCAAAGGACCAAATAGTTCACCTAGATAAGGCGAATTTTGCGTTGGATGGCTTCATTTGAACGCGTATGTTTTCCTTTTGCAGCTATGAAAATCGATTCAGGTATCGCCAAGCACGATAAGAATTCGATTCACAGATCCTCAATTATTCCTGTCGGTAAACGTAATACATAAGACGTCATTTCCGTATCCGTAAATGCAATCTCACGCTGTATCCTTGTTGCTAGAGAGATATCAGCAACCAAGTGTGCAGATTACGTTAATATTTACGGTACACATTAACCTCGATATATTTTAGCTTGTAATGACATGCGAGTATTAATTTGATATTAAAGAAGTGATGTATTCATCAAGTGGTGTTAAAGATTAACTCAATAATAATAGTCATATCAAAGAACAACAAATGTAGTATCGTACGTAATTCAGCCAGATGTCTAAAGCGTTTCTCTGGGCCTGACATTCGGGAGATCGTGAGTTCGATTCCCGTAGCCGACCATTTTTACTCCTGCGTTTTTTCAGGGTTTTCTGTGGTCATTAGGAGAATGCTGCGGAGGCTTCTTCCTTCCTTTGAACTACATTTTCCTTCATTCCAACCGGACTCTTTCAGAGTTGTATGCGTCGGCGATGATTGCGGTGATGGCACCCTTCCGTGGTGTGTGAATGTGCTTTGCAAATACAGCTTTCCGCAGCGGAATGGCATTTGATTTGTCTATGGGACTAAGGTTGTTCAGTCAGAACTAGGTCGCGGACTCCTAGCGCTCACTGCGTGGAAATGAAGAACTGCTTGGTCTGTTTTAGGGACCCACCACGATGACTCTTTCCCCGCGGTCCGGTTTTGGTCGATAATGCTCTGATATCGTCCTATCGTCCGGGAGCTGATACACAGTAAGCCCAAAGGTGGCTACAGTTTGGGACCCCTCCGCAATTTACCAACCAAAGAGCCTCAAATCATTAACCTTAAATAGTTATTAAATTAAAATGAGCATTTAAGTTGCAAAATGAAAAGCTTTAACTAGAATCCATGCACACGTCAGTTCTGGTACACAAGCACACATATATTCATTATTTTAAGTAGGATTATACTGGATGGGATCCCCAGACTCCGCGGTACATTGTGGCTATGTGCGACATATTTGAGTCGCCCCTGGAAGGGAGGGATGAGTGGAGTTATCCGAAGCGACCAGATCCGGATGACGACGGGAGCAAGCATGAACAGGGATGCTAACCTTTCCCAAAGGAGCACATCAGACATTACCTTGGTTATGATTAGGGATAATAATATTTAAGTATAGAGTGAATTGTTATTTTACTTCATTTAAATATTATGGTATAATTATTTTTTCGGGTTATATAGTACTATTAATTTTAGAGATAAAATAAATAATTAGACACTAAATTATACTCTCACAAGCTTCTGAGCAAAAGAGCACTCCACCCGAAGGAGCCCGGAGCCAGGTTCTGACCGGGAGGGCAGCATGCCAGGAAGAAGGAGCCTTTACACAGCGCGCACAGCGCACACGCTTGTGATCCTTCAAATCTAAAACAGATGACAGCAGTGAAGGTCGCAGGCAATAATGAACGGAAAGTCGTGTTAGAAGATGAACCACCACATCATTTACCTATAAATGCGGAAATACCATGAAAAACCAAGGATCAGAGAGGGAAGCCGTAGTTCGAACCCGAGACCTCCCGAATAAAGTTGCCACCTGAGCTATCTCGTTCGGTCTTTCCTTTACAAGCATTTCTTTCTCTTTTTTTCTTTTTACTTTCTCTACACGTACTATGTAAATGGGTATAGGGAAGGTATTGTATTGCACCCAAAAATTCGATACCGAGATTTCAACGGAAATATATGTTTTGAATCCCGCTGAATCCAAAATGGCATTTTTAGAAACATATCCGTGTTTGTGTGTGTGTGTGTGTGTGTGTGTATGTAAGTGTCGGCGAGACTGCGGTGAATGTATATGAGTTTGGGAAATGCAGCTTTCTGTGGCGGGGTGGCGCTGCAGTCGTCAGCAGTACTTGGGGAGTTCTGTGAGGTCCAAGATGCGGGCTTCTAGCACTCCCCGCGCTGATTGGATTATATTATTGAGCCATCAGCCCTTTGGATAATCTCATATCATCCTCCTGGAGTCTGACGCCCAATAAGATGGTGCTGCACTGTGGAACCCTCTCCGGAATGTACCAACCAATATGAAGAGTTATTTGTGGTTCAGTATATTCCAAAATATAACTTGTTTATAATAATAACAAAGAGGCTGCTTCATTTAGAGAAATAAAATAACAAAACAGGAGAAAGTTAACTCTTGGGCAATACATTCGATGTTTTAAAGGACTGAATATATTCGAGGTTATCTTTTATAATTTTTCATTAATGCAAAAGAGCCCCTTCAAAACAGAATTACATATTTTATAAGATACTTTGGGAATATGGTTACAATATTTATGTTGCATAGCATTCTACAACTGAATTGCAATATGCGAGACTGAAAGTGAGATTTAGGATATGTATTTCGATCAACCATCTCATTAGTTTACAGTGCACATAATAAAACGTTAAAGAAATACTAATAATGAAAGCATATTCCAAAATGACGCAAGATTAAAGTAACAATTGCGCATCATCCAATGATTCAGCACATCGAAGAGCACGAATGAAATAATAAATATTTTGAATCTAGGGACGTAAGCTCAAAGGAATGTCACGTTTCCACTGAACTCTGAGTGTTCTGTTTAGACATGAGTGGGTTACTTAGCAAGGCAGCACTAGAGCACATGTGGTCATCTTCTATCAGGACAAATCTGCACGGGATTTCCTCCACTTCTTGTATTTCTCAAAATAATAGAAAACAAATACACATCATTCTGGCGCAAAACTGAAAACACTTAAGAACAGAAAGGGGACTGAAGAATAACCATAAATGCAAAATAAAACTTGCCTATGATTTAGGTTTTAGTAGTATTGAAATTACAGATATATAATCTAATATGGACCAATAATATATAAGAAAGTTTTACGAATTGGCAATTTAATCGTGATTTACCAAAAATTAATCAAAAACTCTTTATTTTCTTCTTTGAGCTCAAACAAGAGAATCTCTTTAAGTAGTGGTCTTTTAAAGGTTTACATATTCCTATTTCTTGTAAAAAGTGTGTGTTTTATTTTCTAGCTGCTAGTTCAACATCATCTTACAACGGCTTAGGCCTATGGACTTGCTGCATCTTCTTTTAGAATTAAAATTGGTTCCACCATATCTTCCTATTAATATTTGTCTTATGGGAATTATTTTTATAATTGTTAAATCCGGGATATATAGTACACATTCTTGCCATCCATTTTAGAACCTTATTTACCACTTCTTAAATGTATTGTATGTTTAATTTTACTCTACCTTCCTTTATTTTCTTGTCTATCAAAGTATATCCCATCAAAAGCTCAAACGTTTCGTTTCAGCTACTAAAAGTCGTCTTTTATCTTTCTTGAGTAGAACCCAATCTCCGCTGCCATAAGTGAGGCTGCTAAGGCTTTTTTTGTTAGAATTTATTTTTAATACTTCTAGATGTGGGTATTTTTTTTTCGGTTTGTAATACTAACTCAGGTGTAATGCCAAATGATGGTTTTTTAAAAGGTGAAAGCTGAACGTAAGAAGAAATATTTTACAAAATAGAATTCCTAAAAAATCGTAATATTTAAGTCTTATACATATTCAAAATCATACATGGCATGTTACTTAACAGAGAGTATAGATAGAGAAGATTTTGTATTCCGCCCAAAAGTTCAATACCGAGATTTCACTGGAAATATATGTTCTGAGGTCCCTGAACCCAAAAAAGCATTTTAGAAAAAGGTCCGTGCAGCCGCCCACGTGATTTTCTCAGCAGTGCACTTCTGGTGTCGTGTTGCGGTCACCCATCCAAGTGCTGTCCGCCGCCAATGCTGCCGTATTTCTATTATGATGTCTAGTCAGAGGTGTTCACTCAGTTTCTGGTTTAGGTTTTTCGTCTAGCGATGTGGCCACCTACTCAAGTGCTGAATTTAATTTCTTACTATCTTTTCTGCACAATTCACTTATGGAGTTTTTCCTTATAATCTTTTCATCATATATCAGTCCCTTTACACTCAGATGTAACATGCTGAGGTCCTCACTATCACCAAAAATGGCTCATTGGTTATGCGATATACAATTTTTAAATCCTTTAAGTCGCCTTACATCAATTTTTAATCATTCAAACCCCTCTGGTTCTTCTTTGTTAACCTTGTGCATGCTATTCTTCTCTTTTCCATGGCGTTTTTATTAGCACACAGAAAGTCAAGAAACCTTTATTAGCTATTGCTCTAAGGACTTTTTTGTATTTCTATATCCTCAAACCTTTTTCTTACAACCTTCCAGAGTCCATTTATGCTATTTTCTCTCTGCCCTCATACTTCTCCTAGTTTATTGCTTTCCAAGTTTTTCTTAAGTCTGTTTGCCCATCCACTAGTTCTAGAACTATTTTTGATATTATAAACATTGTCTTGAAATATTACTTGAGAAACTTTATTACCTACTACTGAAACGTACCTATGCGATTCATAACAAGAAAAACTAATATATTAATAATGCAAACTAACTCATGTATAAAGCGTAAACTTTTGCGAGATAGACAGAGAATAGATTAAAAGAAAGAATAATAAACGTAGGAAAATATTAAGAATGTAACTGAATATAGCATAAAGTCATAGATAGAAAATTAGCGAATATAATATATACAACATTATTATAAGAAAGCTAATTTTGTAGCTGCAAGTTTTGAGTAAGATTCACCTCGTGAAAATTACAGTTGGAAAGCCATTAGCTTGGCTTCTTTAATAAAACAAACTGGAAATTCAGAACTCATTATGATACAAATGGCAGGGAAAACAGTCCAAATGAGAGCTGAAGCTTGCTCATATATGTGGAGTAAGAGTAATGTATCGCGCTAATGTCCTTCCAATGTGTTGCCAAGTTTAGCTACAAGCACGTTGGACGCTACTGGCAGGCACGAAAGACGTGGATGGGCTGGAGAAATTTATAGTTAGGCAAGACTGCTGAGATCTGAGAAGGCTGTCAATAGAGGAGTGAGAGGGCGGGCAATAAAAATAGCCAAACAAAAGGGATTATAATGTTTTACATGCATATATTTTTTGTCATACATCATTGTTGTGTTGTCATACTTATGTCATTGTGTATTTATTATGTATGTATGTGTTTATATATATATATATATATATATATATTTCTGTTAAGTGTATTTGTTTATTATAATATTATTATAATAGGGTGCATTAATATATCTGAATAAGGTATGCTCGGTGTTGTAAATTTAAGTTGCTGTATTTGAGTATTTTTGTCTTTTTATTTTCGTGCTTACTCTTTTAATTTTTTGAAGCTGTTGTTGTTTTTCTTTAATATTGCTTACTATTTTGTGTATTGCAAAAAAACAACCCTGAACGGACTATGGACCCGTGCGATTGATGAAGCTCAATGTATGATCTGTTATGTCAATAAATACCTTTATTCATTCATTCGCACAAATTTGAAGCTAAGTAAAAAAGCCCAAAGAGTGGAAAATGAACACCAATAATATTCGTGTAAGATCAGCTCATAGCCTAGAAAATAGGCGTAGTTTAGGAGATTTATCTATGCAGCTCAGTAGACGTGTGAAGATAAAATGGGAAATTACTTCTCACGATTTATAAAGATGTAAATTTGTTAGTGGAACATAGTGAGATACGTAAAGACATCACACCGTGTCTAACATTTTGATGTTAAACAAAACAAAAACAAGAAAGAAACGTAAAAATCACGAATGCCAGTATAATGATTTTTTCTATCAGCATTTTCAAGAGAAAACGGCTAGAAAAATTTTAATATAAGGAAACTAGCTCAAAGCCAGTTTAAATTAACGATTCATCCAGATATAAAATTAGGTAACTTTTTTTGATCGGGAATTAACTCAGGCAAGATGTATAAATTAGGTCAAAAGCAAGTTGGAAAGAGAAAAGTAGATTAATTTGTGTGTTAAACTTGGATAAAGAGAAGATATTCGAAAACAAGTGTTTTCATTGTGTTTCCACGCACAACACCAGATACCTAAATTCCAGGAAGTCCATACTCTTACCCCAAATCCTGAAAAGCTAGTTGCCCAATTCCTTTACGTTCACAACATTCCTTAACGGAATTGCTGTTACCCACGCACCTAAAAATCCGCATCACTACACTTCTGTGGCTATAAGTAGCACACGATATTATTACTTTCTCTAGCCCCATATGTACAACGTACATAGGGATAGAGAAAGTATTGTAATGCACCCAAAAAGTCGATACCGAGATTTCACTGGAAATATATATTTTGGGGTCCCCTGAGTTCGAAAAAAGCATTTTTAAAAAAAGGTCCGTGGGTGTGAGTGTGTGTGTGTGTCTGTCTGTGTGTGTGTGCG
The DNA here is from genome assembly GCA_030762935.1 of Hymenopus coronatus. Lineage (NCBI taxonomy): Eukaryota > Metazoa > Arthropoda > Insecta > Mantodea > Hymenopodidae > Hymenopus > Hymenopus coronatus. Next base: position 73,774,704 of record CM060896.1, on the reverse strand, counting down.
TGTGTGTGTGTGTGTGTGTGGACAACATAGCCCGAAAACGAGAAGACCGTTAAATACCAAACTTGGTATTTAGGTTTAGTATCTTCCAAGGATGCGACACGAAGGTTTTAAAAAAAAAATCACTCTACTAAAAACTACCCTTTACACGAAACAAATTTCGAAAATTTTAATTTTCTTAAAAATGGCTCTAATGCTTTTGATTAAAATCCCGTATATTCAAGCTATTTATGTCCGAAATAAAATGTATATCTCGAATTTTTGGGGAATAGCCTCTTAAGACCTCTTTATTCTGGATGCACGCCTAAATTTTCAGTGCTGTTGCACATATTTACTCTCTCTACAACCTAAGTATATATATATATATATATATATATATATATATATATATATATGTGTGTGTGTGTAGAAGCATTATTCGATACCGATATTTCACCTGAAATAAATGTTTTAAGGACCCCTGAATCCAAAAAAAGTGTATTTGTGTCTGTGTGTAAACAGTGTGTGTTTGTGAACGGCACAACCCAAAAACGACAGGTCCGTGAAATACCTTCATTATCTTCCAAGCACGTGACATTAAGATTTCCAGAAAAATCCCACCACCCCAAACTATCCTTTCCGTGGAAAATTTTCAAAAGTTATTCTTTATCAAAAATGGCTCAAATGATTTTTATTAAAATACCGTATACTTAGAATAATTACATACAAATACGATGTACATCTTGCATTTTCTGGAAATTGCCTCTAAAAACCATTCTGGATAACTTTTTGCATAAGTGGTAAACCGTATGAGATAGGCGAAAACTTACTACAAAGAATATGGATCTCGTCAGTTTTAAAAAACTTAAACTTTTCTCAAATTTGTAATACCTTTTATATTTGTTTTATTCTTGGTCATATAGCAAACAGAGTTTAATTGATTTGGCTATCGTTATAGTATAGTTTATTCGCTTATTTCCCTTTAACTTATAAGTTACTAAGTAGTAAGACAATTTCTGCTAATGTTTATCTCGATTAGTATGAATTAGATGGAAGAATAAAATTTTGTAAAAACAGCGTGTTACAGAATAGCTAGAGAAAGTCATGTGAAAGGAACCCATCCAGTTTTTGATACACGTGTTCGCTTTATCGAGCAGTACACTCTTCATCATCACTTTTTTTTTTAAATAGTTTAACGTCTTTAAGCTGCTTGGTCATATCGGATGATGAATGACGATGAAATGATGCTCAAATGATGTCGGAGTCCATGAAGCTTAAAGTTACTCGACATTCGTCTTCTCAGGATAAAAAAAAACTTGCCCGGGTAACTCATCCTAAGCGAGATTCGAACTCACGACCTTTTGAATGTGAGGCAAACACGCTACCACCACACTACCCAGGCGGGTTTCTCTTCATCTTTCCAGAAATTATTAAAGTGGAGCTTTAAATGGAGACAAATAGTTGATTTCTTCAAAAGTATTATTTCTTCGTCTCTAACGCTAGCATTATGTTATATTATTGCATTCTAATGAAAAACTGCTGGTTAGTTCTCAGGCGCTCTGCCTGAGAGCTAAAAAAGCTTTCTTCACGTTGTCAAGTTCAAGGCTATATAAAGCAGTGTCTTTTTACGTGCCGCATAAAAACGCCTACCTAGTCAAAAGTAATTTTCTCCAAGTAGCTTCGAACGTGTTTAGTAAGCGTTTCTTTTTTCGTTCTGACTCTTCCTGTCATTCATCTCTTCCTTCTGCAAACAGAAATAATAACTGCAACTTCCTCCCGCTTTCCAGCCGCTATCTCGCTTATAATTAATTACAAAAGTAACCGTGTGACTACAAGGAGGCTGGACGTGAAATGTTAACAGTAGATTGCGTGTTCTTTTGTTTCTTCTCTGACTCCTTATTTCATACAGCAAAAACAAATGATATAAAAACAAGGTTTCATAATGCCACCTATGCAACATTGTTTCAACAGACAGTCAGGCTTTCGTGTGCGTGAGCTGGTGGATGGAGAACGTTCACACAAATCAACCAGCCCGCTTATATCTACTGTTTTTATTTCTTTTCTTTTTCTTCTACTGTTGAGGTTGGTAGTAGTGGTTAGTGATAATAATAATAATAGGAGGCATATTAATGGTCGATTTTACTTTGGAAAAGGAACTTACAGTGCCGTGTGATGTCAACCTGATCTTTTATTCTTTTACTACTACTACTACCTATAGCAACATTAAGATTAGGATACTAATGAAAGGACCTGGCACCAAACCTAAGCGGTTATGCTACGCTCACGAGAAGGTTCCTTCGGGTAGAAGAGATGATATGAGAGGATACAAGAGCGGCCGGAACCAACACCCACCGCCCCTAATCCTGACCCCGGCAATCAGCCGGGAGATTGTCCCAATATTTTCCCCTGCCACACCGTACCGAGCACCATCGCCGACCAACGGGATGAACCATGAGTCAAATGATCTTGGAAACGACATTGAGGAACAAGAAATTCGGGGGATGAAAGAAACCTACCCAGCATTGACATGGCATGCCGGGGAAACCCCTTTAAAAAAAATCTGATGTGTTATAGTCACATTGTGCTCTACAAACTTCCTACAAAAGATCATTCTTCTTTCTACACAATGCTAATCGAGATAACATTAGCAGAATGTTCTTATTGCTTATGAGTAGAAGGGGGCTAAGTGAATGTACTAGGCTAAAGTGATAGTCAAATGTTTTAAAAGCTATGGTTATGCGATTGTCATTACAAATCATTGGCCAGGAATAGAACAAAAGAAACACGGACACTTCCTGTCTGAGAAAAATTTAAGTTCTTCACAATTGAAACTAATTACAAGGAATATCTTGAAAACCATTACCTCCACAGCAAAAACGTAAAGGACAAGCTGTGTGGTTTGATGAGATCTACATTTCTGTGTAGTGAGTTTTTGTCTATCTCTTACGGTTTACCAGTTAAGTAGTTAAGCAAAATTCGGCCAAATTCATCCGTAATAAAGAGGTCTTTAGAGGCTATTCCCAGAAAATTCAAGATATAAATTTTATTTGGGATGTAAATAGCTTTAATATATAGGATTTTAATCAAAATCTTGTTATTTTTAAGAAAATCGAAATTTTCTAAAATTTTTGCATTAAAGTGTAATTTGTGTGGGCGGAATTTTTTGAAAACTTCGTGTCGCATCCTTGGAAGGTATTAAATCTAAATACCAAGTTTGGTATCTAACGGTCTTTTCGTTTTTGAGCTATACTGTCCACAGACATACACAGGTAGACACACACACACACACACACACACACACACACACACACACACACACACATTTCTTTAGAAGTGCTTCTTTCGGTTTCAGGGTCTACAAATCATATATTTCCGGTGAAATCTCGATATCGAATTTTGGGTGCAATACAATAATTTCTCTATCCACTAAGAGAAAGTAAAAATAACATTGGTCAGATAGGCCGACCATGGGCAACGAACCCATGACCCCCCGTAAGTGGACTACAGAATATACCTCCGAGCCAGTAAGCTTGTATAATATGTAGAAGACGTATTGTATTCCATTAAAAATTCTACTCCTAGATTTTATATTAAATACACCTTTTGGTGCTCCGAAAATTGCACTTACACTATAGGCGCATGTTTTTTTGTTGTTGTTGTTGTTATTTTTTTTTTTTTTTTTTTTTTTTTTTTTTTGTGGTCCTCAGCTCCCGTGTTCATTCGGTAGGCTTCGTGCCATTTCGAAAAGAACAAAGCTATCAAATTAAGACATGCAGTATGCTACACACCCTGATATTTAGGGCATCAATGCTAAGGTTTCATTGAGTCTGTAGATCCCAAAGTTCACCCATATGCACGTGCGCTGCTTGTGTACAATTCAGCTAGTTCAGAATAAATTATTTACCATAATGACAGATAGCCTCAAATAAAGAAACTTGGTTCCGCTAAGTAATGGCCTCTAGATTCGTTCGGAGACCATTGCGACTCGCGTACTGGAATGCGAACGGCATCCGGGGACAACGCCCAGGAGTTCTTGAGTTTGTACAATCGTACGGAATTGACATCCTGATGGTTTGCGAAACCCATCTGGATGCTGATACTGACTTCTCGCTGCCTAGTTACGTCACCCATCGGTCTGATCGGGTCGGCCGACAGGGTGGCGGTACAGCTATCTTCATTAAGAACCACATAACCCATAATCCTGTCCAACTCCCAGCACTATAGCACGTGGAGGCCTGCGCAATCCGGCTTGCCGTTGGCGGGATCGACGCGCTGCTGATAGCTGCATATGACCCACCAAACCACCGCTTCCACGAAGCGGACTACACCACCCTATTGAACCTTCACCCAGTGGTATGCATCGCAGGAGATCTCAACGCGAAACATGCCCTCTGGCATAGCCGCACCAACAACCATCGAGGCCGCGGGCTCTACCGCCTCATCAGCGGTAACCCCAGCCTCGTCGCGTTTGGACCGAGAGGACCTACGTGTTATCCGGCTCGCGGCAGACCGGATGTTCTTGACATTGTAACCACCAAGAACATACCATTCCATCTTGACCTCTCGGCGGTAAACGAGTTGGACTCCGACAATGACCCTGTCGTGGTGGATACAACCGAGACCGTATCAGCTCTGGTAACACCAGACTGGATAAATGAGATCGACTGGGACGCAGCCGTCCTCGACCTAAACCAAACCGTGGACCCGCGACCGCGCATCGATTCCATCGAAGCGCTGGAAGCGGCAGCTAGAAGCTTTCTCCCGACAAATCCTGAATGTGGTACGCGCGCATACCTACCGTATCCCATCTGACAATCGTACGGAAGCTATGGCAGCGCTTCCGCCATTCCAGGATCCAAGCAGTGTACCAGCGGTTCAAATCCCTGACAAGGCGCCTGCTTCGCGCGCACCGCAAAGCGGCCTGGGAACACACAATGGCAAATGTAAACCTGGAAGAGAAACAACCCTGGAGGATCATCCGATCCCTCAGGAAAGATAAGATTCAGTTTCAGCATGCCATCCACGGCACCCGTGGGAGACTCTCTTTTGAGCCACAGGATAAAGCTACGGATTTCGCAGACTATCTGGAGTCTCAATTCGAACCCCGAGAAGACCCCCAGCACGAGGACTTTGCTGAACTCGTGGAAGCGACGGTAGACTACCTCTACGAGGAGCCCCGGCCGCCCCACGATGAGATCCGCATTTCTTTAGTCACCCCGAAAGAGGTGGCCTCCCAACTCAGAAACCTAAAGCCTAACAAAGCCCCTGGACATGCCGGCATCACTGCGCCTATGCTCCAGCACCTACCCCGAAAGGCCGTAATCCATCTGACGCGGATTTACAATGCATGCCAACATCTCCGTCACTTTCCAACGTGTTGGAAGGAGGCGAGGGTGGTATGCATTTTGAAACCCGGCAAGGACCAGGTCTTCCCGGCAAGCTATAGGTCTATTAGCTTACTCCCGATCGTCTCGAAAGTATTCGAGCGGTTACTCCTACCTCGCCTCACCCCTCTCTTCGAGGAGAGACTCCTACTCCCGGATCATCAGTTTGGCTTCCATACTGGACATTCCACAACCCTGCAGTTGCTGCGACTGGCTGAGAAGGCTGCCCTGGGCTTCCAGGACAACTTCAAAACAGTCGCGGTGCTCTTGGACGTGGAAAAGGCCTTCGCCACCATGTGGCATCAGGGACTCTTGTACAAGCTCAAGAACGCAGAAATCCCTCCCCCCTACCTTCACCTGCTTAGTAGCTTCCTGCGGGACCGCACTTTCAGGGTAAGGGTGGAGGAGAGGCATTCCACAGTCAGACCCATAGCGGCGGGAGTGCCGGAAGGCAGCGTGCTGTCGCCGTTACTCTTTGCCGCCTACATGTCCGACTTCCCCACAGAACCCGGCACTGTTACGTGCCAGTATGTCGACGATGTCCTCATAATGGCACGTAACAAGAACGCCCGTTACTGCTTCCCCCCCCCCACTACAGAGACAGCTCCTGGCCATAGGCAGATGAAGTGAACAGTGGCAGATGGCCATCAGCTTAAGTCCGTGGCCGGCGGCCGGAGAGGTCCCTGAGGTTGCGGCGGCGGATCCCCTGGGTCCGCACCACCAAATACCTCGGAGTCCTCCTCGACCGCGGCCTTACTTTCACTCCACATGTCAGGGAGAAGGTCGGTATGGGACACGCTGCCCTACGGCAGTTGTTTCCCATCTTCTGCTCCACCATGCCTACCTCACCTACCGCGCGGTCATCCCGCCCCTGATGTTGTACGGCTGCGAGGTCTGGGGTTCGGTGGCTCGTTCCACCATCCGCAGACTGCAGACCGTGCAGAACAGAAGAGGATGATATATGGCACAGACCGTAGATTCCCGTCCCACATTCTCCATTCCCATTCCGGAATCCCTTACATAATGAATGTTGTGCGAGAAAGAGCTCGCACAATATACATTAAACTTGCTCCTCACCCAAATCCTCAGGTGAACACTCTCGGTCTTTACGACCACACGCTGGCTAGGAGCCGCGTAAGCTACCGTCTTCCCAAGGACGCCTTGGGATGGTAGTTTTCGGCCGCCTCTCCCTTCTTTACAGTATCACCCGCCAAGTTAAGCAGCATCGGGCCCGGTCACAGCTCGGATGGGTGACCGTCAAGTTGTTCACCGACTAGATTCTGCAACACTGGCTTTCCCCACCCCCTACCTACATCCTTTCAGTTCTCCCCGCTAGCTGGCACTGCTTTCCTTGATAGCCCGCAATCGGCTGGCCAAGTTAAGCAGCACCGGGCCTGGTCCCTCTCTGGGTGGGTGACCACTCCGGTAGGTAAGCCAGCCCGCGCCGGCTGCACAAAGGGAAAGACCCTGCCCACATTACTTCGACACAGACATAAACGCTTGCACAAGCCTACACCTTTTATAGCACACGGGTAAATCCGCGAGAAAAGCGGATAGTAACCGTGGTGATTTGCCCCCGCCCGAGTACACTCGGGCGACTTATCCTCCTCCTGGCTCCTGGCAAATACCTATTCTAACATTTTATTATTCCATCTACTTCATGCTGATCGAGATAAATATTATCAAAAAAGTCTCATTAAATCTTACATCATGTAGGTACAACTAAAATAAAAGAATACACTAAGCATATCTAAATCTCTGAAGTAATGATCGCAATGGATCATATTGAAATAGCTTCTTTTTGTATGGCCAGGAGTAAAACAATAAAAGAAAAACGAACGATGAAAATGTTAACACCAGTTAATCAATGACCAGTTTAAATTGAAATCACCCTTTTGAGTTCTGCAGTTCCTTTAATTCACGAAGAAATGTTTGGGCATGTCAAACAAGGGGCAGTTAGCCCATCTATTACAAACATGTGAATCTCGTTAAAGCACACAGTTTATAATATTTTTCTTGCATTATAAATTCTATTTATAATGATGTACAAACTTATATGAATATATAATGATACTCATTTTTATCGAGAATTAGTATTCTTAACTGTAGATCCAGACATCTCTTCGTGTGTAAAGAATGGCAGAACTCAAGGGGGATATTTCAAGTTAAAATCCGCCGGTGGAGGAGTAGCCTGAGGAACCTTTTTACTCTTCACAATGGGCGCAACGTGCTCACCGTCTCCACTGATTAGTAAGAGGGATAAATTAAGCTTCCCACTAGCAGGCTTTAACTTGCCGGTTTCGTAGCCGCGCTTGCTAAAGTATCTGCTTTGGTGATTCGCGGCGCAGGGGATCATGGATTCGTCCCGCCTTGGGCATGGGTGTTTGTGTGTTTCCAAAGTGTATATGTAGCTGTATTTATCAGTACAAAGAAAAAGAAAATCATTGAAAATGTAGGGAAAATGGAAGAAAGAGGAACAGGGTAAAGGAACACAGCACGGGAGTCCTGACAAGACTCCAGAATTAACTACCTATATATAACTTGAAATAGCCCTTGAGTTCTGCAACTCTTTTAGCACACAAAAGGATATTTGCACAGTCAAACACGGCAGCTGGACCACCTGTTTTTAGTAACCGTATAATAACTCCGTGGCATGACAGCTCACAGCCTACCGCCCGGCCGCTGTGTCCCCCAACTCTGTCCATGACATGCAGTATTGGAGGGTGAGACGTGGTCAGCGCCTTGAATCCCTCCCGGCCGATTAATGCGGTCCTCATGACCTGGAACCGCTACTTCTACATCAAGTAGCTCCTCAATTGGCCCCCAGGGACCTCACGAGGCTGAGTGCACACCGGTTCAGGTCTCCCAGCGGTACTGGGAATCGAACCCAGGTCTCCCACTTGGCAAGCACCTGCGCTACCTTATTAAACATATCCTACAACGAAATGTGGAAATTAATAATGAAAATGCATCCGGATTGTTAGATAGATTAGCTCTCATGTGTAGTATGGGAATAGAATGTCAGCAACACATTCAAGAGGTCCCAAGTTGGAATCTCGGTTAGGGTGAGTTACTGGTTAAAGTTTCTTCCGAAGTTTTCCCTTATACTTAGAAGGCGAAACGTGCTCAATTAACACCATTTCGCCAATCTCTTTCATTGGATATCATCTACCTGGTAAGAGGAGGTTAAATAAATATTATAATAATAAGCTTTTATAAGACTAGTTTTAGAAGAGTAAGTGGTAAGTTATGTGAGAGCGACACATTAGGTTTCTAATTTCATTTTTCCGGACGAACCAGAGCGCAAAGTGCACATGGACGCTGTTACAGAATAAAAGAAATGTCATTGTTTTCTAGATTAGAAACGTTTTTATTCAAACTGTGAAATAGGATTAGGTTAAAAGTGGTTCCTAATCCGGGAGATCTGAGAGCTTTACGTTGGACAAAGATAACACACGAGAAGAAAAACGAAAAATGTAGTATGCTTAAAAAAATATTCTCACAGAATTGTATCTTGGTAACGTTTTTGATTTCGTCAACTTATAATTTATTTAGATAACATTACATATATACATTATAAATTGTAAGTAGATTAACGGGTGGAATGCAGAAATGTTCATTATGTATACTTTTAAATGTCTTCAAATATATATTGTCCCTATGGAGATGATTTGTGGTATAATTTCGCGACATTGATATAAGCTGCAACATGAAAAGTATTGTCGACATTCGTTTTGTATACCCTATTGATGTCATAAGAGAATATTGCAGTGCGGCAATTATGGCCCAAGTTTCGCAAATTCGGTGCCAAGAAATTGCAGAAATAAATAAAGATAAGTGGCGCTCTTGCCCAACGTAAAATGTTTTCATCAGATAAGTAAAACTTTTACAACTTTCCTATACACAGGTTTCAGAAGATCCCAGAATGTTCTGTGGAGATTTCCAATAAGCGAGCACTCTCACAGGAGAAAGTAATTCAGCAAGTAAACAAGTGAGTTAGCGAATGCTTTCTTATGCGACGAAAAGTACTGCTCTTCTAGCAAATTTGTGAAGACTGCTATGACGTATACATCTCCAGGAAAGATTGGAAATCTTACGTTTTACTTCTCACCAATTGAACTGACGGAAAAAGAGGTTACTTCTTTCGTATTCAATTACGGCGCCTCGTCACAAAGAAAGGGAGTTGAAGCCAAGCGAAGTGACAGTGAAAAGTTGAACTGGATCATGTTAGCGGAATGACAGCGAGAATTAGTGAAGTGATAGTTCAAAACCTGACACAATCAAATAAGGTTCAAAACAAATATGGCTATTAAGAGTGAGACAAATGCAAACAGTGGTATAACAAGAATTAATTAGCTTATATATAAACATTTCTTCAGTTTAACACTTAGGTTTCAAAGCACCACCTACTTGAAACTGATAGTTGATTACACGCACTATTTTTATTTTCTCTATTTAGTACCAGTACATTGCACCCAAAATTTCACTGGAAATACACGATTTTTTTACGTTCTCTACACGTACTATGTACATAGTGTACAGAGAGGGTATTGCACTACACCCAAAAATTCGATACCGAGATTTCACCGGAAATATATGTTTTAGGGTCTCCTGTATCCAGAAAAAAGGATTTTCAGAAAAAAAGTCCGTGTATCCATGTGTCTTTGTGCACGATGATTCAAAAACGAAAATTCGGTAAAATACAAAACTTGGTACTTAAATTTTAATTTTCTCAAAAATGACTCAAACGATTTTCATTAAAATATCGTATATTAAAAATATTTACCGCATAATTAAAGTGCATATCTTGAATTTTCTGGGAATAGCCTTTGAAGACTATTATTGTGGATGAATTTTACGGAATTTTGCATAATTTTAATCCTAAGAGATGGACAAAAGTTTACCAAAAATGTAGAGCACATTAAAACACACAATTTATGTAATTTATATTTTTTTTTCGTGGAGTCGATCGTTTTTGAGATATTCCTTCTTTTGGTTTCAACTTTAAAAAACATACTTTTCTCATACAGGAATTTGTCAACTCTTGTCCATAGAAACAAAGGAACTTTAGTCAAATAGTAATCAATTTTTGACTATCACTTTAACCTTGGGGCTCCTTTATTTCGCTTTTACTTACAAGGAAACTAGTAATAAGACGATTTCTGCTATTTTTTCTCCATTAGCATTAAGTAAATAGAAGCATAAGCTTTAACAATAATTTGTTGTAGAGATGTAGAAAAAGTCATGTGAATGGAACACATCATATTTTTAGTAATAGATCGTATGTGGGTATCTACGAGCCTTTGAACACGATAACTCAAAAACGAATAATCGATTAAATACCAACCTTGATAATTACGTTCAGCATCTTCTAAGGATGCGTTACAAAGATTTTCAAGAAAAGCTCTCCCCCACCCCAAACGACCCTTTACATGGAAAGTTTTGAAAAAGAATATTAATTTTCTCAAAAATAGCTCTAACAATTTTGATAAGTACCTCATATTAAATATATTTACATCACAAATAAAATGTATATCTTGAATTTTCTGGGAATAGCTTCTGAAGACCTCTTCATTTGCATGAGTTTTGTATAAATAGTAAATTGTAAGAGATACATAGAAACCTATTATTATCTCATTAATGGTTTCGAGAAACTATTGCTCTATATCACACTCAAAAATACACTTTCTCACAATTGGTAACGGGTTATGGTATTCTCTACTGGCCAATAATAAAATTGAGATAATTAGTTCTTATTTTCCTAATAATTCCGCGTATGTTTGCTAAGATATTATTTCAACTATTTTAGAATAGTATTTCTGGAGATAACAGAAAATCCAAGGCTAAGCCATTATTGTTTTTAATGGCCATGGGTGTTCAATGGATTAGAAAAACAAAATAAGTGAACAAGAATTATACAAAATTAAAGTGAAACATAATAACATTTTTGCTCTGTAAAGACAGTTAGGGTCAGAACCGTTTCTTAAACAGTGCATAAAATATTACATGTATATTCTTAGTTTTGTTTTCCTACTCGCACGAGCACTTTTCTAAAATGTATGTTTATAGCTTTAATGTGCTAGAAAAGGTGTATTTTTGGATGTATCACGATATAGAATTTTTTGAAGAATATTGAGACTTTGTGCAATTTTTTTCACTGTCACTTTACAACCCACTATATTGATCTAGTTCAATGTTTTCTATGACTTCTGTAAGTTACTTTGTTATTCACTACTGTTATCTAGCTAAATTACCAATGTTATTTCACTTTTCTTCGTGGCGCAGCCACGTAATGAAACACGCCCAAAGCCACTTACTCTCCACATGGTTCATTCGCTGGGAATCGAACATAAGACATCTCCGATCTCTCGCAGTAGCACTCACTGTCGTTACAAACTCACTGGTAGAACCACACCTGGTGTTACATCAGAAACGCACTTATCAACGTATTGGCTCACTCACTTAATACAGCCAAATAGAACTTTTCCTATGCTTCCAGAATGTTTGAGAGCCGGAGGAAAGGGAAACTTCCAGAAGATCCGGATATCTCTCGATACTTTTCTGGAGTTTGCGCTAGGCAAGAACGCTGCTTATACCTCCTTTACTTGTTACCAACCAATTGATAGCTCAACGTGTAGCTACGTTACAATATTATAACCAAGGGAAAGATAAACTAAAATTCTAGACAAGTGCAAAATATCCAGTAATCAAGGATTTAAACTTTATAATACATATGCTTACTAGGCGATAGCAAAAAGTAACTGTTTTTGCTCCCTAAGTCCGCAGTTATTTATACAGCTAGTTGTAATTTAAACGTCCGACTTTCGATCTGTAAGTTAACTGTCGATTTAGCCAGTCAATTGTATTAAACACGGCATTTAACTAAAACTCACAGCGTCCTTGTAAATCACACTGGGTATCGGAAATGAATGGTGTGCTTAAGTGTTCCATAGGAACCTGTCGAGACAAACGTCATTGTGACACAATGACTGATTAAACTTGGCTACCGGTGTTTGTTTTTGTTAGCACACGTGCTGTGTGTAATTGATGTGTTACGTAGACGAAGCTCGATAGAAAGCTCTTTTTCACTACTGTTGTCACTCATTAAAGGTTAGAGATGAGATAAGAGTTGCTGGAAATGAAGAGAACTTTAAAAGCCATTTGCATGTTAACAAAAAATGCTACGCAAGCATAACAAAGATAATTAAGATTAAACCTATTAATATTAATATTAATAATTCTCTTAACATTTACTCAATTTCAACCAAATAAGGATAATTAATATTCTTACTATCGAACTAGTGAAATTTCGATATCAAAAATGTCACTGCCGTCGCATTCACATGGATAGGCAAAGAAGTGTTTGTTAATTTTATCTGACTGTGCTGACAGAATCCTCACTATTATAAAAATGCTGTTAATTTTAGATTATCGATAGTTTCAATTATTTGCTGGATTAGTATTATATTGCGCAGGCGCAGAAGGCCTAGACTGCACTTGGCGCCGCATGTAGGCCATTGTAAGCTTTGTTGAACTAACTGTTTCTTCCACACCAGTCGTGTATAGGATAGAACTTGAAGAGGTAGATTCGGACTGAAAAATGCAATGCCACAGCCGTGATTTCAACCACGGATCTCTTGGTTTCCGTCCAGTTGCTCCTAAAACTCAGCTACCATGGAAACATGTCGGAACGGCACTAAATTCTACAACTGACTCACATTTTTACTTTCTCTATACGTACTATGTGCATATGTATAGAGAAGGTATTGTATTGCACTAAAAAAATTCAATACAGAGATTTCACTGGAAATACATGTTTTGGGTTCGCAATTTTAACGATTTTGATTAAAATCTCTTATATTTAAGATACTTACATGCCAAATAAAATGTATATCTTGAATTTTCTGGGAATAGTCTTTGCGGACCTCTTTATTCTGGATGATTTTTATTGAATTTTGCATAACTGTAAACCGTAAGGGATAGACAAAAACGTACTAAATAAACTAGGTAGATCACGATAAAATAGACAATTTGTGTCATATATTTTTTTTGGAATTGACCATTTCTGAGACATTCCTTATTTGTTTCACTTTTGAAATACTTTTCTCATACGGGAACTTGTCAACACTTGGGCATGCAAAGAAACGGATTTCAATCCCATAGCAACCACATTTTAAAACATTTGACTGTCGGTTTAGCCTTATTTCCCTCCTACTTACAAAGAAATTAAGCAATAATCCCGTTTCTGCTAATGTTTTGGCATTAAATAGGAGAATAAGCTTATTAACTATAACAATTACGTCATGTGAATGGAACACATCAATTTTTTTTCCGGTAAACCATAAGAAGATCTCAAGTTATTTTAAGATGGCACTCCTCAATGGTGACTTACAAACTCCATAAGTACTAAAGTCTCGGATTTAATAGTAAACCAATTATTAGATCAATCAATGTGAATCAATTGTTTCTTTCACACCAGTCGTGGGTAGCTCAGAAGCTGGAGACGTAGAGTGAGACTGAAAAATGCAATGCCATTGCCTGGATTTGAAACACAGATCACTTGGTTTCAGTCCAGTTGCTCAGAATATTGAGTTGCCATGGCAACACACTAAATTCTCCAACTGACTCACGTATTTTAACTTCACGTTTGGTTAATTTTAAAGCCCAGGACTTGGGTGCTTACGGAGTTTGTTACTGGTCGTTAAAGTATGGCATCACAAAATAATTTGAGATTACCTTGTGGTTTACCGGAAAAAAATCTGACGTGTTTCATTCACGTGACTTTCTCTATACCTGTGCAAAAAATATTTGTTAAAAAGCTTATTCTTCTATTTACTTCATGCTAATCGAGAAAAAAATTAATAGAAATGGTCTTATTGTTTGCTTCCTTCTAAGCAGAAGAGAAATAAGGGTGTACCATAGGCTAAAGCTATAGTCAAATCTTTTAAAAGCTGATTACTATATTCCTTTGTATGACAAATTTCCGTATGAGAAAAGTAGAAAAATGTTAAAACCGAAGCCAAGAACAAGGAATATCTCAAAAATGGCAAACACCACGAACAAATGTATATAAAATAAATTGTGTGTTTTAACGAGCTCTACATTTTTTGTTCAGTGGGTTTTTGTCTATCTCTTACGGTTTACCAGTTATGCAAAATTCCGTAAAATTCATCAAGAATAAAGATGGCTTCAGAAACTATTCCAAGAAAATTCAAGATATACATTTTGTTTGAAATGCAAATAGCTCTAATATAGGGCATTTTAATCAAAATCGTTGGAAACATTTTTGAGAAAATCAACATTTTCTAAAATTGTTCCATGTAAATAGTAGTTGGAGGTAAAAGACACTAACTCTAAATATCATGCTGCCCACAAACATACACACACGCGGGCGCGGACATTTTTCTATAAGTGCTTCTTTTTTAGGGGAGGGTTCAGGGGTCCCAAAACATATATTTCCAGTGAAATCTCAGCATCGAATTTTTGGCTGCAATACAATACCGTCTCTATACACCATGTACATAGTACATGTAGAGAAAGTAACAGTTGGAGAATTTATTCCGGGTCGGCATGTTACCGTGTTAGCTCAATTGTTAGAGCAGTACGTATACCATATAATCTGTGGTTCAAAATCTAGCTATTGTGTTGAATTCTTCTGTCTGATTTAACCTCTCCATAGTAAAACTTTTATGACTTACTCTGAAAGGAAGAGTTAAGGGGTTACCCGAAGAGTATCACGTGGAATAGCTTTTTACCAGGTTTCTATTCTAAAAATATAATTTTGGAAGAGGTCTCTGTAATACATTTAAATTTCTTTATATATTTTTGTACTTTTTTCTACTGGATCAACAGTTTTTTATTTTTTCCTTTAATTTATTACGCTTTGAATATATCCGGATGATGATTGACACCTTAAAAATGAGACGACAGGGAGAAATGATGGAAAAGAAATCGTGGTAAATAGGAAACCACCCACCGACCCGGGAAAACGGCGAAAAACACATGTGTCAGAGTGCCTTCTGGTTGCGAGTCGTACACATCACTGCACCTCGCTTGGTGGAGGTACCCTGGAACATTTAATTCCCAAGTTTCTTTCTTAATTATCATTATACTTCATATTCGATCAGAATTCACCTTCTGTGATGTATGTACTAACAGTGGGCGTTTAACACAGCCAAATTTCAGAAAGTAAAACTGTTAAGCATTATGTAGACCATTTAATTTTCGCTGGCTTGGAAGCACCGTACAGGTCCAGCATCTGTAAACCTGTCACGTAGAAGCAGCGCAATAAAACCTGTGCATTTTCTACACAACTCTTGCTCTCATTTGGGTAGCAGTGTGTTTAATCTCATTAATTATTCAAATAGGAAGGTGTTTGCTTATTAGAGACCACCAAGATGACACGACCAAAACCTGGGACATTCTCATCGTGTGGGCGCTTTATAGTTTTTTGGAAGCGACATAAGTTCCAAAAAACAAGTTGCTGCGCCCACAAATCTTGCAGCAAATAGCACTTTGCCTGAAATTCTCTGTTCCCGTCCCTGTTTAACAGAAAATTCTTGGAAGAAACTTTCACGTTGGGAGTTGAAAACATGAAACGTGTACGAGTTTTTGTTTTCGTTTAGCAAATGAGCCTGAACATTTTACAAGCTGTTGTTTGTAAATGATTCGATAACGACTTGTTGGGCGTTTCTCCAAAAAATGTTCAAAGTTTAGAGCATCCCATAATCTTGTAAGGGAGGAATGTTCCCTGGTGTTGCAGAGCTAATGATATGCGAGGATGGCTCTTGTGTACAGAAAGATATACTCACACGTGAGTGTTGGAGTATGTAAGAACGTAGTCAATGTGCAGACTGGAAGCTTCAGTAAACATAACAGTCTGAAAGAAACTTAGGTGTTTGGTATAAAAGAAAGATAGAGAGAGATAGTGCGGTAGCTTTAACCTTTTTATTTATTAACCAGTTAGCAACACTTGCAACTTTGTTGATCATTATGCTTTAAATTCACAACTTCTTCTCCAACCTTTTTTCTGTTTCAATATACATTTTTTCATCGCCTTCTTTCTCTTTCTCACTCTCTTCCACTTTCTTTGTTTCGACTCTCTCACTTTCTGCATCGTTTTATCTCTATCTCTACTCGCTAAACTGCTTGCAATATTTCAAAACCAGCAATAAAACTTTTTATACTGTATGTATACATATTCAAACACCTAAAAAAAAACTCGTTAACTCTTCCTTAGCTTTCATTATTAATTTAATTATTCTTCTTATCGGTTTATGTTCTCAAATGATAACAATGAAAATTGATACCCATTTCTTTAAATTCAGCATTCGTGGTTTTTTTTAAATAAGGGAGCTTGTTAGCAGATTCTAATTCTAAACTCCTTTGATGACGATGAGTATTCAACCCGAGTGTCGGTCAATGGCCGGGACGGAATTGTAGTAGAGACCACAACCCAACCTTGGCGTCAGACAATTTGTGATTGGATTTCCTTTCCGCACGATTATAAAACGATATGAATCCAGTCGTCCCGGACGGGGGAGAAAATTTCCACGCTGGTACACAAGAAAGCAAACCCGGATCCCCCGCGCCAGACGCAGATACGCGCTACTACGATAACGGGATTTAAAGTGATGAATAGGTGAGTTACTTTAAGTTGTTTTATTTCTTATCTTTATGAGTTATGAACTTCATAGAAATTCACACTATTTACCTACTATATAAGTAGGAAAGTTAGATACATTAAACAAAATGAGGGTGCATTGACAAATGCTTTAAAAATGCTTTAAAAAAATAAACGATAGTAATTGGCACATGCAAACAAGAGTCCATGTCATAGAAATATTCCCTTTACTACTGCCACGCCCCTTCTCGTTGAGCGAGCGCGAAACGCCCCAGTTCTCTCCCTATTGGTTCATTAAACAGAAGCCACCCTCTCAAATGTGAAGAGTCTTTTCACCCTGGACACTCCGGTTAACCTGCGCAAGAACCCCGAGATGATGGAGTTCTTTTTGAAAAGCATAATTCAAATAGAACAACCATTACAGCTAATTACAGTTTCCTGACTTAGAAATCTATTACGCTTAAGATCTCGTCCAGCATATTTGGGCTAAATGTGTAACATTTATTTTAAAATATACATCCGTTAAATGGGGATATTTTTCTGAAAAGAAAAAACAAACTCTTATGGAGATAACATCACTCTCAATTTGAACTAACATTTGTGTCCCTACGCTATGCTTTCGTTTACATTTTATCGTTTTATAACCCTATTTTTAAACTGGCATCCATTTTGTGTTGGATTTATTGGCTTTATATGTTATTTTGTTTTATATTTTGTGTGTTCCTCTAATTATAGACCTTTTGATTTTCTCTCTAACTATTTTACTTTCTCTACATGTACTGTTTACATAGTATATAGAGAAGCTATTGTATTGCACCCAAAAATTCGATATCGAGATTTCACTGGAAATTCATGTTTTGGGTCCACTGAATCCAAAAATAAATATTTTAAGAAAAAGGTCTGTGCGGGTGTTTCTGTGAGTCTGTGTGTGTGTATGGACATCGTCGCTCTAAAACAGAAAGAGCGTTAAATACTAAACTTGGTATTTGAGTTTGGTGTCTTCCAAGGATTCGAGACGAAGATTTTCAAGAATATTCCTCCACTCCAAACTACCCTTTTGATTTTCTCAAAAATAGCTCTAAATATTTGGACTAAAGTGTTTATGTTTAAAATATTTACAAGAAATATAAAATGTATATCTTGAATTTTCTGGGAAAAGGCTCTAAAGACCTCTTTATTGCTGGCCGATTTTTATTGAATTTTTCAGAGGTGGTAAACCGTAAGAGATAGAAAAAAACTTTCTGCACAATAATGTAAATCACGATAAAACACACATTTATGTTCCATACATTCTTTTCGTAGAGTTGGCCGTTTTCAAGATATTCGTTATTATTGGTTTTAAACTTTTTTCATACGGGAACTTTTCAACGCTTGGCTACGCTAAGAAACGGATTTCATTCCCATAGCAACGACATTTTAAAACATTTCAGTGTCGGTTTAGCCTACTGTAATCTGTTATTTCCTTTCTATTTATAAATGAGCTAAGTAATAAGACCTTTTCTGCTAATGTTTTACCATTAAATAGATAGAAGAATAAGCTTATTAACAATAATTTGTTCCGAAATGTAGAGAAGGTCATGTGAATGGAACACATCAGCTTTTTTTTATTCAGGGGGTCCCAAAACATGCATTTCCGGTATAATGTCTGTATTGCATCTTTGGGTGCAATACAATACTTTCTCTATACACTATGTACATAGTACGTGTAGAGAAAGTAATATCCGTGTGTGTGTGCGTGTGCGTGGGCGTGTGCGTGTGCGCGTGCGTGTAGACAGCATAGCTCAAAACGAAAAGACCATTAAATATCAAACTTGGTGTTTAGGTTCAGTATCCTCCAAGGACGCGACACGAAGATTTTTCCCTTTACATGGAACATTTTTCGAAAACTTTCATTTTCTCAAAAATAGCTCTAACGATTTTAATTAAAACACTGCATATTAAAGCTATTTACATCACAAATAAAATGTATATTTTGAATTTTTTTGGGAATAGCTTCTGAAGACAAGTTCATTCAGGATGAATTTTGCTGAATTTGCATAACTGTAAACCATAAGAGATAGACATTACTTTTCTGCACAAGAAATGTAGATCTCGTTAAAACACACAATTTATGTAATATAAATTTTTTTCGTGTTTTAGAGATATTCCTTGTTATTGGTTACAGTTTTAAAATACTTAAACTTTTCTCCTGCGCAAATTTGTCGATATCTGGCCAGGTAAAGAAACGGATTTCAATCCTATATCAACAACATTTTAAAACACTTGACTGTCGGTTTAGCATAGCTTATTCCCTTATTTCCTTTCTATGTATAAGGAACTAATAAATAAGACCGCCTTTGTTAGTGTTTATTTCAAATAGTGTGAAATAGATAGAAGAATAAGCTTATTAAAATAATTTCTCACAGATGTAGAGAAAGTCACGTGAATTGAACAATAAGTATCTCGTAAATAATCTACTTTTGTTGCTGTGCAAGTTTCATCTCATATCATTACATAAAGTTGGGCTTATCGGAAGTTGCTCGAAAGCGAGCAAAGGCTCTGAAGATTCACCAACTCCACGGATCGATCCAACGTACGGTCCAGCTGAAGGGTGTTGTACCGTACACTAAGCTGGAGGTGGAGCCGTAGGAAGGAGGCTGCATAATTACAGTTAAGGCCGTACCTGGGACAGTGCCATTGAGAGTCAAAGAACTCGAAATGATCAGAACAATGCTTTGCTGCAACTTGGCAAACGTGTCATTTCAAGACCCACTGAATTCAGAGGAAATCCTGAAGATTCCTGTTTAACTGCATGTTTTGAATTACAAAA
Source organism: Hymenopus coronatus (assembly GCA_030762935.1). Lineage (NCBI taxonomy): Eukaryota > Metazoa > Arthropoda > Insecta > Mantodea > Hymenopodidae > Hymenopus > Hymenopus coronatus. The sequence goes on along the minus strand of CM060896.1, from coordinate 73,754,912 downwards.
TGCTGTGGAATACATTACGGGAAAAATCTGCTGTGTACTGTTCACATGACTTTCTCTACATCTCTATAACAATGTATTGTTCTTCTGTCTACTTCATGCTAATCGAGATAAATATTACCAGAAATGGTCTTATTACTTGCTTCCTTGTAAGCAGAAATAAGGGAAGACACTGAGCTAAAGTGATGATCAAAAAATTATAAACGCAGTCTATCGGACTAAAATCGCTTTTTTGCATGGCCAGGAAATGACAAGTTCCCGTACGAGAAAAGTTTTAAATATTCTAAAATTGAAACCAATAACTAGAAATATCTCGTAAACGATCACTCATTTGGCATAAATTGTGTGTTTTAAAAGAAATCAGCTTCAGATCACTGACCACCCTACCGTAAGAGCAATGTAAATGCGTATCTTTAATATACAGTGTTTTAACAAAAACCGTTAGAGCCATTTTAAGAAATGAAAGTGTTCGGAATTTTTGCGATGCAAAATTCAGGGGAATTTTCCTGAAAATCTTCGAGTCGCATCTCATGAAGATATTGGACTTAAATACCAAGTTTGGTATTTAACGAACATTTCGTTTTTCGGCTATGTTGCCCACAGACAAACAGACATTTTTCTAAAAATGCTTTTCTTATTTCGGGGGTCTCAAAACATGTATTTCCGGTGAAAAATTAAATTTTTGCGTGGAATGCAGTACATCATGTACACACTACATGTAAAGACATTCAAATATTAAAGAGCGAAGCGTAAAATGTTAAGTTTTCTTTATCTACACGTATTATATACATAGCTAGAAAAGGTATTGTATTCCACCCAAAAAGTCAATGTTTAAATTTCCCAGAAATCATGCAATTAAGCCTCCCGAGTCCATTAAAAAACTCATTTTTAGAAAAAGGTCCATGTGTTAATTCTACAATATATATTAAATGTTTAACTCTACAATATTTCCGAGATATTCATTGTTATTGCTTTCAGTTTAAACTACTGAAAACTTTTCTCAAACAGGAAGTTGTGCTTTGTGCAGAGAGAACCCAATACCAATTGTTCCACATAGCAACAGCTTTTTAAAGTTTTGACTATCGCTATCCGCTGTAATTTGGGAATTTCCGTGTGTTGAGCTGTTTCTTCTTTGTTCGCTACTAGTTGCCATTTTGGTGATTTGTCTGTGTTATGGTTTGTGTGATAAGTTAAATTAGGTTTTTTATATGAGAATTAGTCAGGAAACGCATTTTTATTCCTAATCTTGGGCCGCGCCATGGCCAAGTGCTTACGCCACTCGTTTTTCACCTAATTGGCCCGGGTTCGATCCCAAGCGACCGCATGTGATTTGTGGCGGATAAAGCAGCGAAGGGCGGGTTTTCTCCGGGTTCTCCAGTTTCCCCCGCCATCACATTCACTGGTGCTTCATCTTCATTCATGTATCATCAATGTCATCGCCACAAGTAATTAAAGCGGGAATTAAACATTATCAAATATAATTCCTAGCCTTAAATGTGTTGGAATAGTTGCCGCAAACATGTTCATGTTTTGCGGATTATAGATTCTACCTTGCTTAAAACATAGCTGAAGTTACTTTCATTCTTTCTCATTTCACTCTTGTGCCGATTAGCCAGATATAGTCTCTTCCACATTCCTCCTTTGCTCTAAAATTGAGAAAAATGCATCAGGAAGTATCCTATTCAATGAAATTCAAAATTTTCCAACAAATGTATTCATTTAACTACTGAAATGGAAAAAAGTAATGCAATTTTCTACTTTCATATACTTGTTTGTCATTAATTCAATAGCAGTTACTGAAGTGTCATTCACTAATCACTTTACGATCATTTGATCGATTGCTTTGGTAATATGCAACAAAATTTGTCTCTAAATTTTCTGACAGAAACTTGCTCTCCTGTCACTTTTTTTTTTTTTGTAATGCAGTTCGGGAGGTCTGTCGGGACTCCGGCGCTGCATTCCTTTTTTTTTCCCCCCCGTTTCGATAGTTGACCTATTTAATTTACCGTTTGCTTTTTGTTTCCAAATACACACATTAACGAACACACAAGCACCCATGCCCAAGGCGGGACTCGAACACACGATCCCGTGCGCCACGAAGCACTATAGCAAGCACGACCACGGGGTCCGCAAACTTAAAATTGTTTTACAAAGAAACGGCCCCTCCACGTTACATGAAATCACAGGATAGTGTCACAAAGAGACTATGCCATTTGCAGCTCAAGAACTAAAATGAATTTCCGAGTCACCAAGGAAAATACTGTTGACATCTCAGTATAACTGAATTGTGAGGGTTCTCATGAGTTTTAGTATAGTTGCTGACTGCACCTAAACCTATTCAGTTTCTAGAAGACTCCATTAAGTGCACCACTGGTTTGTTTTGACTTGTTGGTATTTTGAATGAAAATATTTTGAACATTAATATTCGAAGGCTTTCACGGCCGATGTTAGAATCACTTATAGAGGCTTGTAGGCCGTGGTCCACTGACTTCTCCCCTTGTTCCCCAGACGTTTCGCCTGCGTCTGCGGCGAGCATCTTCAATGGCGTGTACATCTCCGTGACCTCTCAGTAGCGACTCAGTCAAGAGGTGAAGCCCAGTGGACCAAGGCAAACAAGCCCGGTTTTGTTTTCTAAAAGAAATATTTTGAACGTTTTCACACCAAGTGGAATTGCTTTGAAACTTAAAGAGTTTTTTTTTTTTTTTTCAATATAATATAGTCCTAAAATATATTGCGGCTTACTGACTATTGTTGACAAGCACGTTCTTGATGCTTGCTGACTTATACAAATTTTAAACTCCAGCTACCTGACCCATGCTATCACTACTACGATTATTATTGGTCTAGCTGCAAAAATATTCATTAGACTTTGTTTTGAGTTTTATTAAAGGTCAATCTCACAGTTATGAAACATGTTTAACTTCAATAACTCTTGTGAAACAGCTGCAAAATATGACTCTATATATATTTACACTATATGACCAATCCTCTAAATGTGCATGTATAGCAATAATATATAGATCCTCCACAGCATAAAATATATTTATTGTTTAACATGTGCACGCGTTTATCTCTTAAATAGCGAAATATGAAAATATGCAAGAATCCTCCCTCTACAATAGCATACAAAACAGGATTACAAATAGCAATAAGCAATTTTTCTTCACTGGAATTCAGTTTGCTTTTAGTTGAGAGGCTTTTCTGCCCCAAGTAAACCAGAATAGAATATTTAAGTAAAACAGATACGGCATCTTGAAACGGTTGTGTACATTTAACATTAAAAACGAAAGTTATATTAATTGTTGAATATTAGCTGATACTTATTGAAAATAAATGTTGAACAGTTTAGACCACCCAGAATAAAATGCCTGGTTCAGCAGCAAGTTTCACGGGTTATATATTACAACTGCAATCTAATAATGACCTTCTTATTTAGAAATACACCTTCTTGCCCCTTCTCTACCATCTTTTCTAGGCATCAATATGTGCATGATAAATATGCTAGAGCGCTTTTTCAACAATGAGAGATGTTACCGCAACAAAGAGTTTGCGAACTTGTAGTTAGGTACACCTAAACCATTTCACGCATCAGTAGTATATGGAGGTTCATTGTTATATTTATTATTTTATCCTTAATATCCCCCAAAGAGCCTTGTAGATTACAATTAATTTGCTTTTTATTTAATTTCAACTAAGTAAGGGTATTTATAAGTCGATTTAAATATAAGTATTCATAAAATTCATATTCATCCTTATTTTACATTTAAAGACATTTATCAACCCTTAAAGAGCTTTCAAATAATGTTTCAATAAGATCAATAATTTCATTTACTGTAGCAGTTCTTTATAACTTTATAAGACGATTGTCTATATACTTTTAATTTAGGTGTTTTTTTTTTTTTTTTTTTCTATTTTCATTCAAAATTTCTTCGCAAGAACTCTCCTTCTTGCTTAATTCACGTTGGTTATTGATTACAGAATTTGAATTTATCTAGTAAATTATTAACGTTGAGAGCAACAAAACTGTGATTTTTGGGTACATATTGTCTTATATGCAATCTCAAACGTAAATAGTTAATAGTTTTCTTATTACTGCATAAATATAACAAATTAGTGTACCATTGAGAGCACATCGTGTTATCTGTAATGAGTATCAGCTTTCGATCTGAGGCTAGTCTAGAGAAAATTATTACTCCTGCCCTTTTATAACGATGCACCAAAATCACACACACGTTTCGTTTACAACAAATTAGTAAATTAATGATGGCTTCTTTACATATAAATCATATTAATTTCTTAAGAAAATTTTTTCATCATCTAAAACTATAGTTATCTTTAACGCAAGTTACTAAAGGGATACTCGAATTTAATTTTCTTACCTGGATGAAAGGTAACTAATTATACGGTATAACTCAGTGTGACCTAACCACTTCAGCAGTTTTAATGACGATGAAATGAATACATTGTTACACCTTAATATCAGACCGAAATTGATTACAAGTTATAATGGACAATAGCCAAGTAGTTAATATCCAGTGCTTTCTAGTAGCAGTGTTTTATAAGTGCAGGTCGGCCTCCTGGTGAGCGGCCAATTCCGACATATCATAAAGATACGCCCATTGGGATCACAACCATACAACTCTCACCCCAGCGGTGCCACGTCATAAGTAGCCTAGTTTCTTCTGTTTCACCGTATTATGTGCAGCCTTGTTTTAGCTATCTATGTTACAATCAGTTTAATTTTAGAAAATCTATATAAATCTGAACTATCACGTCCACAGGACTTCTTCAGCCTTTAATATATATTTCAATATTCCTCCTACAAATTATTCTTACAGACACTAAGGTAAGTATTTCATATTAACCCCCACAATCGTCAAAAATAGTTTCATGACGTTCTTCTTTGTGGATAAACGGAGTATACAGGAGACTGGTCAAATTTTAAAGGCCGCGCCGTGGCCGAGTGGTTAGATTTGTGGTGGACAAAGCGGCGCGGGGGCGGGTTTTCTCCGGTTTTCCCCGCCATCGCATTCCACCGGTGCTCCATTTTCATTCATGTATCATCAGTAGGCGTTAAACACTGCCAAAAAAGGTTTAAAAATCTGGTCGAAATGAGCTGTGCTTGATATTTAACACTGCGTTTAGATAAAAAAGAAGTAATCAAGCACTTCGTGGAATACAAATTTTAAAAAATTCAAACCAACAAGATATACTTTTCTAGTAAATGTCACATCAATATTATTATTAGTAGTATCATTATTTGTGCAATTAAAATCTTAGTCATTTTATTACATTCCTATAGAGGGTGATTTAACGCTATAGTAATTACATTTGTAACATTTGTGCCAATCTTAGGAAAATACTAAGCTTACTCATTTATTGACGCGAGCCCACAAACTAATCTGTTTCTAAATATTTTATTTAGAAGAGCTAAAACGTGTATTAAAATAGTTTCTGTAGCTACTATATGTAAATTAGGGTTCATTATTTTTTTTAACACAAAATAGTTTTATTGCCCTGTGCTTTACCGAGAAACATGCGATTTTAATACCGTGTCGGAATGTTGCCATTGGTCAAAGTAACCGGCTAGAGACCGTAGTTAAAATCCCGGCTCTTACATTGAATTTTTAATCTAACTCTACCTGTCCAACTGCTTTTATCCTTTTTGTGAGGGTATTAAACAGTTGGAAAGTCGCTGGACTAGGTGTAGGAATTGATTTACAAGGTGAGTATGAAGAATAAAAGCTCGTGGAACAATATCATTTTGCGGAAATTTTGCAGCTATTTTCCCTCCCCTCTGTCCATTTCTCTCCCTCTCTTTCTCTATCTCTCTCACTCTCCATATTTTTCGGAGAGCTTTTTGTGTTGTTCTTATTTAATTAGAAAGAAATACTTTTTGGTTAAACTTCCAGGGACAAAAGAAGACACGCTCCCGGCAATGTGCGTTAACAAGATAACATACTTAGATGCTTTTCGTTGTATTGATAAGTTATAAATTGAGGTGAAGCATCTTTGAAATTCTACAAAAAAAAATTGGGTAAAATGAAACATATACATTATTTTATAATAAAATTATATGAATTGTAGACATTAGGAAAATATATTTTCCCATATGGCGAATTCTATCATCCAGTTAACTAAAGCTGTATATGCGTAGGCGCATGTTTATTAAAAGGCACCCCAGCTTTAGGTCTTATTTTTTCATAAAAACATTTTCCCAACAGTTTTCCATTCTCAAAATGTTCCACATGATCCAATTTTTTACTAATTTGTTTGAAATAGTTTATACTGCCTCTAAAAAGCACATCAAATAACATGACTATATTACGTTTCGTAATAATTCTCCAAATATGATAAATTAGCTGTCAAATTGTAATAATTGTTCTTCACTAATTAAATATAATAAAAATTAATGACATATCTCGTATTTGTAAACTTATTTACTTATTACTTATCTATTGTAAACATTGTAAAACTGGACTTTTTATGTGGATATTTTTATAAAATATATCAAGTGGCACATTTTAGTTAAAACAATGAGTTTAGAAAATAAAAATTATTATTTAAATAACAATGCAAGCTACAATTTTGACAATTGGCATAAATATCACTTATTATTATGTACAAAAGCTCGTATAAATGTCAATAAAATTCCAAATTTCACAGATGCTCTCTTAAGTAAATTTTCTATACGTTTTCTCGAAATCCTTACTCGAGAAGAAAGCTTTTACTAACATTTTTACTTTCTTATCAACTAAGTATATACAATGCATATAGTAGGTAGAGAAGATGTATTCTGCCCAAAAATTCTATGATTTCAAGATTTCACCGGAAATACACATTCTGATGTTCCCTGAGTATAAAAAGAAGCATTTTTACAAAAAGCTGCAGTGTGTGTACGTGTGTGTGTGTTCGAGTTTCGTCCGTGTATGTGTCTGTGAACAGCATAGGCAAAATGAAAAGTCAGTTAAATACCAAACTCCATGATAAGTTCAGAAACTTCCAAGAATGTATCACGAATACTTTAAAGAAAATGCCCAATTTCAAATTACCCTTTACATAGAATATTTTCTTCGAAGTTTTGATTTTCTTAAAAATGACTAACGATTTTAATTAAAATATCAAATGTTTAAGATATTTCAGGCTTAATGACATGTATATTGTAAATTTTCTGAGATAGCATCTGAAGTTTAGAAGGATGGATCTTGCATAACTAATAAACCATTACAGATAAAGAAAATCTTACTATCCAAAAGATTTAGTATAATATAACTTAACTCAAACTTATTTCTTTTTGTATAGTTAATTGTTTCCGAAATATTTCTAGTTATTGGTTTCTCAAATGGAAAATCGTTATTCATTTTTCTTTCTCCTTATTAGCAAAAATAAAGAAATTACAGTGCATCATATAGTGACCATGCTTTGACTATCGCTTTAGTCTAGTATATTCCCTAATTCCCGCATACCTACAAGAAAGCATGCAATAAAAGTATTTCTGGAAATCCTTATATTGATTATAATATATATTATATATGTATGTGAAAACGAACCATTTGTAAGAAGAGTTTGATACAGAATAGGCAGAAAAATCCATGTTAATGTCACACATAAGATTTTCCTCTTTGTTTGTTAACTTTTCCGTCCTGTTTGTAATTCTTAACTAAGGAATTTCAAGATATATAATTTCACTTGCACAAGATTAGTCTAAATTCGAAATGAGGACATCAGGAGATAACTTTATATACATTCTATACGTGAAGATATTCAGCATTACGGAGGCAGCTGGAAATAACATGTGCAATTGATGAGCTCAAAAATGCTTGCTGAATTAACATATCAGTATACATTTTCAAGATGATGACACATAAGAGTACCCAAGAAAAGATGGAAGGTCATCTGTGAATATGGAATAGGCAACTCACCTAAACCGAGAAGGTGAAGATAAAATAACTTGAATTACTTGACTGTGAAACGATAAACCTCACAATCTCGACAGACGTGAAAACAATATAAATACTATAGGTGTAATAGCGGCTTAAATGGGTATTATATGACAAATTAAGAGATCTATATTTTGCTTACGATATATGTATAATGGCACAAACTTTTAAAGATATTGAAATGAAGCTATAGGATTTAAAAGTTGAGACTCAGAATATTGCTAGGAAAATAAAAACCACAAAAAAAAAAAAAAAAAAATAAATGAGATAAAATAAAAAATACAAATGATTTTGCATAAAGAAAAATAAAATAGAAAGCAGCAAATATTTTAGATATCTGGTATGTATTGTATCTCAAAATGGAGGAACGGATCAAGATATAGATAACGAAATAAAAAAGCAACAAATAACTACTCATAATTGAGAACATTATGAAATTCACGGAATATTTAAAGAACTACTAAATTTAGCATTTTAAATCAAATGCATTATCTGCATTGTTATACGCATGTGAAAAAGACACCAGAAATAAATATAAAAAATTGCAAACTTTTATTATTCGATGTCTAAGCCATATTGAAAACCTAGGTGGCCAAAAATCATTAGCAACACTACATTATGGGAAATAACAAAACAGTTATCAATTGATAGAGCAATAAAGAAGGGTCAATAGACATGGATTGGACATTTACTTAAAAAGCATCGTGGAAATATGGCTAGACAGGTCTTGGAATGGATTCCACATGGAAGAAGAATTGGAAGACAGAGGATAACTTGGAGAAGAACAGTTGAGACGGAAGTGAAAGAAATGAATAGATAATAGAAGGAGTTACAAGTCTTGTCAAGAAACGGCTTTGAAAAGTTAAATTTTAAGATGCATCCCAGGGGATAAATAAGAACTACAGAAACTCTGTTCTGGGGTAGGTGTTCTATGGGCTTGATCATATCAGTTAATGCTGCTGGAATTCCTCGTATAGACAGATTTTATAGTATCATTTAATTTTATATCTTCTCACAATAAACACAAGCCGTCGCTGAGTGTCCTATTAAACGAATAATAATGGTTCCATTGTCACTTCTATAGGAGCGACATCAAAAGGATACTTTGATTGGTTTTCAAGCATTAATGGCCGTGTATCCAGACCGTTTATAGAGCGTGATAAATCGATTTGGTTGCACCTGTTGCCTCGTCTAAGTTCATAGGCTGAGAGTGAAGAGGGGAACAGAGGGGAAAAGCCATAAAACACACTAAACTCCTAGATTAAACGAACGCAAGATTATATAAGAGATATACTTTATTATGCTTTCTATACAGATTTTCCACATTACACAGTGAGAATATTATTTTAAAGGGGTATAATGTTTGATAACCTAATAGACAATTCATAAGGAAAACCTATGTTAAAATGCATATAAACTACCACATAAAAGTAAACAAAATTTGAATGCAAATAATGTAAGATAATAAAAGAAAAGTTATGAACCAGTTGAGCATTTCAAAAACTGCAGTAAATTTTATAATCACAGCCAAATTATACATGCTAAAATGTGAGTAAGGTATTACTATATATACATATAAATGTGAAGACATATCAGTTATTGCTTTCTCTAGCCCGTTTGTACAAGGTATACAGTGGATAGAGAAGGTATCGTATTTCACCCAAAAATTCGATAACGAGGTTTCACTGGAAATATATATTTTTTGGGGTCCACAGAGTCCGAAAAAAGCATTTTAGAAAAGGGTCTGTGTGTGTGGACAGCATAGCTCAAAAACGAAAATACCGTTAAATACCAAATTTGGTATTTATGTTTAGTATCTTCCAAGGCTGCGGCACGAAGATTTTCAAAGAAATCCCCCACCACAAACAACTCTATGGAAGACTTTGAGAAAATTTTATTTTTCTCAAAAATGGGTCTGATGTTCCTGATTAAAATATTATATTAAATTATTTTAGAGATATTTACATCCCAAATAAAATGTGTCTTGAATTTTCTGGAAAAAGCTCTCAGTAAACTTCTTTATTCAGGATGAATTTTGACAAATTTGCTTAACTGCTACACCGTAAGAGATAGACAAAAACTTACTGCACAAAATTGTAGATCTCGTCAAAACACACAGTTTATGTCCTTTTCATTTTGTTATGGAGGTAAGCGTTTCCAAGATAGTCCTTGTTATTCGTAAAATTGTAAAGTACTCATACCTTTCTGAGACAGGAAGTGTCCGTTTTTCTTTTGTCTACTCCTGGCAAAGCAAATAAGTGATTTGCAATGACAATCGCATAACGACAGCTTTTAAAGCATTTGACTATCGTTTTAACCTAGTGTACTTCCTCAGTTATCTTCTACTTATACGGAACTAAGAGCATTCTTCTGTTGTTTATCTCGATTAGCATGGTGTAGAAAGAAGAATAATGGTTTGTAAGAAGTTTGTTTGTAGAATAGTTAGAGAAAGTCATGTGAGTGCAACAGATGAGCTTTTTTTATAATATAATTGCAAGCCTTTTAAAGTTTAATAAGTATTGTAATAATAAGTAATTTATTTTGATTGTCTGTAAAACTAGTTATGTAGTTCAATAACCTTACTATAATTTAAATACCTCAACAAATACATATAGTATACCGAATACATAATATACTACACCAACATTTTCTCATGATCAAATATTATAAGTGGCTAAATCTATACAACAGTTTCGAACTTCAAAACATTCAATATGATATAGAATAGGAATAGAAAATCATTAAGGGCCATTGCCAAAATGTTTTAAGGCGCCAATTAAAACCATACAAATGTCTCTAATTAACATAGTTCCGCCTAAGAAAAGTTTTAAAGTAATATTTTCTGGCTTTCAAACCATTATCTTTTTTTTTTCAATTATTTACACACATTTACACAAACCAGATTTCCAAATGGGATTAAAAACCGTAGTCCGTAGCGATATGAAAGCGTCGAGTGATACCGACTTAACGAACGCAGTAATTTTTAGAATTCACTACTGAGAGGTCAGGTTTTGGGAATTAATGATAAGAACTTCTTTCCTTGAAGTTTTAAAAGTAAGACATATTAGAAATGTGCCTTATTCGGTGACAACTACTTCGGCACTGCCACTAGGCGGGTGGTATCTCAAAGATATGCTAGGGTCCAGTAGAGAGAAAGGGTGGAGAATACGCATAAGTAGGGAAATGAGCTAGTAGTGCGCATACCTATAGCTTGATAAAGTCAAGAAACAAGTGAGTTTCAACGTGTATATTAAACAGATGAACATTTAATTAATATCAATATATAATATTGCATTGACCATTAAACTTAATCAAGCACATAATATTAACTGATTTCCGTTCTTCTTGTTTAAGCAAGAGTAATTTGCCAAATATAAACATTTCTAAGCTAGGACGAAATGAAATAAAATTGAATTGTTAAGGGACTTAAGATAAGGGCGTCGCAAATAACAAACCATCTCCATCCTTATTAGAGTCTGCTGGTGCGTACAGGAATCACCAATTCACCACAGAGTTTTTCCCTGGCACTGCTGTTTATGCTCCTTATATTGATATTTTTTAGTTCAGACAGCTTGAAACCAACTATTTAAGAATTCCTAAGTCTGTATTTTTCTTCTTAATTCATCAATAAATGTATTATTGTTGCATTGGCCAAGGGAAATTATTTTTAGGTGAACTTGTGTATATACAGATTAATATAAAAAGATTAGAAAAATATCTTAGCATCATTTTTGCCATTTCACAGTTTAACTATGCTTTTGGGATATAAGTACAGTTTATGTATTGGTACTTAGGAAGAATGTAATGAATATTACATTAATATTTGCTTCATTTGCGGATTTATAATTTTATTTATTAAGGATAGCATATTTTCAGGTGGTTTAGGGCCTCCAAGTAGGCATGGCAGACGCTAAAACGAATTATTATAACGAATATCCGCCATAACGAATGATGTATCAGAATTGGGTTTGCCTATTTTCTGCAAAGCCAAACCGTAGAAGCAAAACAGATAATCCAAACTGACATTCGTTGTTCATTTCGCCGTGCAATTAAGCTCATGCCAATCACATCAGGAGTTAATTATATGATAGAGTTTTGAGAAAACCGTTGGACAAACAGAAAAAGCAACTCACACACCGAATGAATACACATAAGGTACCATTTATCAAAATATCTGTACCTATATCCTTAACGCCTGTAGGTGGAGTCCTGTGAAATGCTAGGGTATGTGTTTATCTGTAGAGAAGGGTTGACAAACTTTTCATACGATGGTGAAATTAAACGTCAGAATAAATCTCCAAGGAAGCCACATGCAGAGAAACTACAAGATGCACAGATCACATAAGTTTTAAAAAATTGGAGTTTTACATTAATATTTAAGAATATATTTAATATGTATCGATAAATGATATCATTAAATATTCATAAATTATCAGTGTTCTATGAATAGCTTTATTACAATGCAATTCATAGATAAAACAAACATAAATACGCACACACATCTGTTAACGAAGTGTTTCAATGGCAACTCAATAAAAAGAACTAAACTCAGTTTTCTATGTCATAATTGCAAATATGTTTGGTTCAAATGTTGTATTATGTTCAAAACAAGCTACAAATGTGTATCACTTATAGCAGACGTTTAGTCTGAATATAATTTTATTTCTGAATATATCTTGTCATAAGTTAATATAAATACGGATCTTAAGTCCTCGTGCAAAATCGAAAATAAGGAAATGTATCTCTCAGAAGTCAGTTGTAAAACTTAACAAAATTTACTTCCTTGTATTTGTCCTTCAGCAGGCCATTACACTGTGAGCGCTTATGGAACTGCACCATTAAACGCTATTTTCTAAAGTATACACCCAACCTGGTTGAAATTTAACCATAAATGTTGCTTATATGGACATGACAACTTTATGTCAACCTAAAATAATTATTGGTTTCCAAGTTATTAATTATGGATATGGGCAAAATGTTCCCCATGACGTAATTTTAAGAAAAACGTATTTTAAATTGCTATTTTCCTTTTAATATATTTGACTCCAAAACCTGTCATATAATGTTTTTTACCATTTTTAGAGAAATTTGAAGCTTGTAATTTTGTTTTTAATTACTGGTATTTAAAACTTGTCTTTTTTTCGAAAATGAGTATCTAAAATATTTAACTATTCCTTATTTGGAATTTTAAAATACGCATAAGATAATTCAAATAGATTAGAACAAAATTATATTACGTGAAAGAGATCTCAAAAAACACATATGCTGAAATAAAATGAAATGCCATGAACTCAAGTTGCAATCACTAAGGTTTTTTACATTTTAAAGCTGTTAAAATAACTTGGGCTCATTTGCTGGACATTTCTGGCTGTTCTTTGTTCTGCAGCACTTTTATTTAATGACATTCCCTCTTGGTAGCTTTGAGTGATTTCTTTGCTGAAGCAGAAGGAAGTTGCACACATTTCACATAGGTCCCAAGGGAAATGTTCAGAGAATCTTCTCATATGTACTTCAATGAAGATAAATATCTAAGGTTGAATCTAAAACTGCTTCCTGAAGTTCTTCTTTGAAATGAAGACACTTTCGCCGCCAACGTGATAGAGGTTTTCATTTTCAAATTCTCACTTTGAACTGCAACTGGCACTACATTTTCTATGTCTGATTCCAGCGCTTGATTATTATAACCATAGCCTTATTGATGCCCTTATTACGTGTTTTATTTAACCTATTCATATTTGATCTAATCAATTACCTATGAATCTAACTCAAAAGATGTAAATTAGTTTGTATAACCTAAACTGGAAGCACTGTTTGTAGTTTTCTAAACCTCCTAATAATATTTTTAATGGTCTTATATTCCGTAAACACCATTAAGTGCAAAAGCCTCCACATGAAAATAAAAAAAAAATATTTGTGTTTACCTTTAAAAAGCGCTTTATAGCACTATTTAATTTGCTAGATTAGCCAATTTGGAAAAAAATCCCTTGTCTTTGTTTACCTGCAAATTTTAAAAGATGCAAATGAGTTATACATACACCACATTTATTGAAATGTACTCACGCAGCTGGTAACCACGTCCAAAAGGACATTTTAAATGTCACTTGACGACCTGAAAACGACCGGAAGGTTAAGTGAGTTATACAATAATACTGAATTATAAAAGTGAACTATAAAACTACATATATTGGAGAATTCTTGGAAACAAAATCCATTATATTGCTTTTTCTAGCACAATGTACATCTGATGATATTGTATTCCATCCACAAATTCGATACCGAATACCGGAAATACGTGTTTTGAGAGTGTGTCTTTGTCTGTGTGTGAGAGTGTGTATGTCTAAGTGAGTGAATACGTTTCTGTGGGTAGCATAGCTCAAAAACAAAAATTCATTTACTACCGAACTTCGTATTTAAGTTCAGTGTCTTTCAAGGTGCCATATGCAGATTTTAAAATAAATTCCCCCACCGCCAACTATCCCTTACATGGAACAGTTTTAGAATATTTTCATTTTCTCTACAAAATGACTCTCATGTTCTGATTAAAATAACATATATTTAAGATATTTTCATGAAAAACTAAATTTGTATCTTAAATTTTCTGGAAATAGTCTCTGAAGACCTCTTCATTCTGTATAACTTGATAACTATTAAACTGTAAGAGATACACAAAAACGTACTACACATTAATTATAGGTCTCGTCAAAATTACAATGTCATATATTTTTTTTTCTTAGAAGTAAACGTTTCCAATATATTTCTTGTTATTCGTTTCAATTTTAAAAAGCTTAGACTTTTCTTAAGCGGGAAGCTAAATAACGTTTCACCTCTTTTTCTTTCTCCCGAATTTCAATTGTTTCACATAGCGATGAGCTTGACTATCGCTTTAAATTAGTGGTTTCTCTTATTTTCCTTCTACTTACAAGGAAGCAAGTAATAAGAACAGTTCAGTTAATGTTTATCTCGAATATAATGATGTAGATATAAGAATAATCCTTTATAAGGAAAGTTCTTTGTGTGAAGAATAAGGCATGTGAAAGGAATAATCAGATTTTTTAAGTTTATTATTCATTTATTTAGATTTTTGTTAAATTCCAATTATGACGCGCTTAATGCGGTTTAATCACTCAATCATCACGAATAAATTAGTATACTACAAGCGCGCCGTTTCCTTTTATTTTTTAAGTATGTAGGTGGACGAAATCAAAGAAGTTCGCGAATTCGGCTTTCGGGATACTTTTGTATTTCTTTATAATACTATAATACTTTACTGAAGTATAATAATTTCTTTCTACTTTTTATTTATTTCCAAATCTCATAATTTTAATCATAAATATCATCATCGACTTCAAGGATTAGACCTTTGGGTCTGTTCTACCTTAGAATTGTTCACATCATATTTTTTTAAAGGACGTTCAGTGTTCTTCTTTTCTGTTGGGTTGTATCACATTGCACGTTTTGTTATTTTATTATTTGATATGCTTTGGATAGATCTCTCCAGTTTAGTGTGTTTTTCGATAAAAATAGTTGCAACAAACTCAGTGTTTAGTCTTGTCTAATACATTGCCCTTTTTATGCCAAGGCCGCGGATCGCGCGAATATGTCCTCCGCAATCAGTCTATCACACTGTGGGATTTTCCATTCCATAACTCCCGCGTTACTTCCTCACAGGATTAGTAATATATACATAATATATATATACATTACATATATACATACGTATATATGTAATGAGTGTTAAGTGTTGACGAAAGTGGTATTCATCTGTGGTATTCTTGATATCGCCGGATTAAATTACCATTCACACGCATAAGTTCCTCAGGCGTAATGCAGTCGCAGAGAAGGATTTCAGTTTTAAAAGTTTGGTAGCTGTATGAATAGAGGTTTTTGAAACACATACTTTCTATGCAACTCGGCTGAGACACTTCTTAGGTAAACGTTCGAATTCAGCACCAAATTCGTCTAAATTTTTCTGCGTCAGAAAATGTGTTTTCTCTTCCTTAGTTTAGCGTTTAGTGATCCCATTATTCTAAATTTATTGACCAAACATGTGACAGTATCTCTAGCCGGAAATGCATAACCAGGAAATTTACGCTGTAACTGTCCACACACCTTTCTACGTAATTTATTTTTCACATATGTATCGTACACAAAAATACGCTGTTCAAGTTTGGAATTTTTGGCAGGCAAACGTGGACTAATAAGACACTAACAATCATAAGAAAATTACACGCAGCACAGGTATTGTCGAAATATATCACAACTCGAAGACAAGCAACGGCTGAGACATTTCACAGCTGATAAACGTATCCCTGGCACGTCCTGCACCACTTCTGCGCAGACACACAATTCCGAGGTAACCCTGGTCTCGGCCGATACGCGTATATGGCTGTAGCCTTGGTATAAAACGAAGGCACGGTATCAGTACTTCTTTTATAACCCAGTAGTGAATGTCCTGTTACAAAGTAAATGAACTTCATCTCTGATGATTCAATTTGTCATAATTGGTCTGTTGTTAGTGTTTACATTGTAAAATGTAATTCATTTTTCTTTCCACACGTTGTACCTTAATGTAAGTGGTATAGTTCCACAGAAATGTTTGAATGTATCACATTTTAGCTCTGCATCATCTGATGTAGTAAATTTAAAATTTCAACCTAAATATTTAAACTGTTTTACTTATTAAGCAATTTGTCCGTCCATAACAATGTTAGCTCTTATATCTTTTAATCCTCGAAACGCCATCACTTTTGTTTTATCTGTCGACATTCCCATTCTAGAATAAGGCAACAATTTGAGTCAACGTAGGTGTGTATTGCAAATTGGACTCGTCTTCAAATCAAAGAATTGTGTTGAATTATTGAGAATTGGAAAAGTGATATTTACTCTATAAGTAGGGTATACATCAGTTTTACTTAAACTGGTCCAATTTAAACTAAAATAATATAAAATTAAGGTTTATTCCAATGAATTTTAGCTTTTTAAATGAAAATAAAAGTGAAACTGAATGGAACTGCTCAATGGAAATTATTGATATTACAAATGAGGAAGTGCATTAATGATGAATTTGATACTATAATTACAGTTAGTAAATATTCATCCAGTTAACTTATTATGAGTTGATTGTCTGAAAAAGTAAAACACTTTGAAATAAATGTTATGTAATCATAAGTGAAATCAATGTTCCAAAAAATTGAAAGGTTCCTTAAGCTGAAAAAAAAAAATGTGAATAATCAATGAAGGCTTTATTTGGCAGTCATGTTTATCGATGACAGAATTACTACTGCTCCAAAAGCAGTCTTCTACACAACCTACAGGAGTTGGACGTAATCCTTAAATGGATGTGTCACCAGATGTGTTCAGCGGAATGGCAGTACGTTTAATCATCGGCAGAACGACTGGTACATTTCTCACCGATCAAGTGGGCGAGTGTCTTCAAGTTACGAACGCCCAAAATATAACTTCCTGCCTTCGCAATTAAATGGACTTGGATGGAGCTTATAATTGGTGTAAAAGGTGAATGAGATAAATTTGAAAACATGAATCTTGAGTAAAAGCGAACCTGTTTACAAAATGAAACGTGTAACTGTAACCCCCGTTTTATAAATAAGATTCCGTAATATTGTTCCTAATCTTATCATTCTACAGTACGTATAGGATATAGGATGCCCAGCAGACATCTCCCCTTTGAAGTTTGTATTATGATTACCATCCCCTAGGAGGAAGGAATAAAGTGAAGGTTCCACATAAGGCTTCAGACCGCAGAAAGACGCACGCTCAGACGTGCCTATGATTCTAAACCCCTATATATCATGTAGCTGCCCGGAAAGGGCGATAACGGTTCGTCCAATAAAGCAACCCTGTAATAGCCACGGAGAATGCTCTTTCGTTAAAGCAAACACTTGTTCCATTTGTCCGGCATCGCCACACTTCTTGAAACCTACAGGCACACCCGTAATATGAAAACAAATGGTATGAAAGGAATATGAAGGAAAGGTAGATGAGAAACCTCCACCGACCAGGGAAAACAATGAAAAACCAAAGTCAGCATGGGTGCTCAATCCCAGGTTTCACACATTACCGCAGAGTCAACAATAGTTTACAATATGTGAGTTACACGTTAATGGCTGAAGTGAGATAAATACCACTGAGGAATCAATTCTGGCATTTCAATGAGAGAACTTCAAAACAGGTAATTATCAAAGCAGCATTTTTAACTCCGCGATGAAATTCTCTTCTTCTTCCTCTACCACCAGAATTATGCCAACGGGCTTGTGCCGACTTCAGGAAACAATGGTCTTGCTAGCTTAGAAACGGTCTACTTCAGATTTTGTAACCTTGGGACTCATAACTAATACACTTTTTGGGAATCTTCAATCTGACATTCTCGTTGTGTGTTGACAACAATTTGTTCTTAATTGACCTATATATTAATTTAAGTTATCGATTTGTAGTTCCTCTTTAACTTTTACCTTTATTTTCTCATCCGTTAACCTATATCCAGTCAGTGATGCTAGGAATTTCATTTCCGAGCTTTCAATTCATTTGTTACATGTGTTTTCACTTCCGTAACCTATGACGGAACATAGCTTTGTAAAGCTTTAATTGTATAACTTTTATTGTTTTACTCTTTAGTGTTATGATAGTTCCGCAGACTACTTGAAATTAATTTTATTTTGTGTCTCCGTCTTCTTATTCTCATAAGATGCAACATTAATCGAAACTATTGATCTTTATGTGATTATTGTATAACGTTTTCATCTTACGTAAATTTTATCCTGGAATGTCGATGTTTTGGCTTTCGTATATGAAATGCTTAAATTATAATTTTTCCATATTTTAACTAATTCTAAAATAGTTTTCTGGAGATTATTCTGTGCAACAGTAATAATGGTCTGTTTCTCAAAAGGTATAGGTGTGTGTGTGTGTGTGTGTATTGTCACGTGTGTCATAGGTGATAGCTTAACTTATATTGCTTTAGTAATATTTTATTAATTAGGAATTAATTAATTAATTAATCTGAATTAATTGGAACTTCATTCTTACATATTCTTAGAAAAATACAAGTTTTGCTATAAGCTGATTAACAAACAGGATGGAAGTGACTAGCTTCTTCCGATGGCACTCCTGGTGGACTTTTCGATGACACCAACTTCCGCTGGGCTACGTGCACATTCACACTTTGACGTCACACCGGATGTTCCAGAACATTTAAACATTCGATGTTGATTGGCAAAGACTATCCACTAATCAGGGCGTTGGTTCTCCACATTAGGAGTACGGCCACCATGGTGGAATGCCTTTCCGGTATGCTGCTAAATCTATTTAAGGGACTGTAGAGCCGACCACCAGGTCTTGACCATCGGGGAACATCTGCTGGTTCTTTTTTTGTGCGTCTTGGGGCGTCGCTCCGGGCTCAACCGCTCAACCGCCCAACCACTTCTTCTCTCACCTTGCCTAGACACACCATGACATATTTCTTAAGGTATAGCTTTGTGAATTATATCGGCCAGAATTAATGGAATAGATTGCAACCCCACCTTTGTAAACCAAAAATTCGCAATCAGCTTAATTTAAGTCCTGTTGTTATCATTGCTTTACCATCTGCCTTCCTTTCACTACCCTCAAATAACTTCCCTCACGTCGCAGAAACTTGTTCGTGACAATATGAGTGTGTGTGTATATATATATATATATATATATATATATATATATATATACCTTTTGAGAATGAACAGGCCGTAATTACTGTTACACAGGATGATCTCCAGAAAACTATTTTAAAATTAGTTAATATATATTTTATTGGTTAATATATACACATAAATATGTGTGATAAAGTAGGGAGAAGTGAGCAACTTTGTTTCTCTGCTTAGCTTATAATGACCACATCATTAGGCCAGGCCGCGCCGTGACCTCGTGCCTCTCACCCGGGTTCGATCCCAGGCGACCGCATGTAAAATTTGTGGTGGACAAGGCGGCACAGGGGCGGGTTTTCTCAAGGTTTTCGGGCTTCCCCCACCATCGCATTCCATCGGTGCTCCATCTTCAGTCCATGTATCATCAGTGTCAGTCTGAGGTGCATAAGTAGTAAAAGCGAGCGTTAAACACTATTAAAGAAATCACTATAGCACTTCTTATTGTCTATACAGATAACATTCTTTGTGTATATGTTTAGGATTATTTTTTATATGTGCACTTTCTCTCATTGTAGATAATAAGTTGTTCCTGGAAATATTATCGAATACATTTTCGTAGTCAAAAAAGAAAGTGTAAGTTAACTCCCCCTCCCCCAAGGAAGAGAGACTTTATAATGAATTGTTCATTTCCAAATCTTATCCTAGACACGGCTTGAGTGGGAAAACAAAAACAGTTAGACAGAAGAATGCAATGCCAAGTTGGGATTTGACCCACAGATCTTCCAGTTTCCGCCCAGTTGCTCCTAAAACTGAGGTACCATAACAATATTGATATAACCCGTTTCCCCAACGTCTGTTTCGACAGTGCTTTCCCGAGTATACATCTGAACTGTCGTTTTAACAGGAACTACAACAGACATACGAAGAAATATATGTTATCAATAGTTCAAATAGTTCAGGTATTTGTCACTCTTTTAAAGCCTGTCAAAATATAGTAGTTTCCCGAGAATCCACTGTTTTAAAAAAAATTGTTCCAATTTTATTGTATTTTAAGCAGATATTAAAACTTGGTGTGATGCTTTGAAGCAAGCATAGAGCAACCATTTCTTACACATTTTACTGTGGCTATTCCACTTGTATATTTAACGAATTGTATAATATAGTTATTTCAGCATTAAGTACTTAAATTAAAATTAAGTAGATAGAAAAATAAGCCTTTATAACATAGTTTTCAGACCCATTAAAAATCATAAATTAGAGAAAACAGTACGAATGAAACACATCAAATATTTTATAGAATTTCTTTTAAAGTGTACACACGTTAACATATGCTTTTAAGTTAGTTCATTAAACATTCTAAACAAAGCGATAAAAAGGAGCGTATAGACCCAACAGTTAACTCTTAACTCTTACTTAACATTTACTTAAGCATGAGTAGACGCTTGAAAATGTTGCACTTAGATTTTACGAACCGAATTTTATGTTATACGTATTATATTTACCGAACAATGTTTGCCAAGAAAACAAATTTTATACTATATGCCTATTTTACCTTTATATGCACCATTAAAACTTACACGTTTATGTTTGATACAATACAAAGAAATGATTATGAACACCACATAACTGTAGATATTATGTGGGATAACATAACATAACCATCTAGAGACCTAAAATTTACAATAAATAACTTCAGAACCGCTAAAATGTTATAATTTCAGACACTTAATGAAAAAGAATGGAAGTCGAACTGATCTGATCATTAATCTCTGAAGTTATAAGACCTATAACAGGGTAAAGGTAATGGGGATACAACGAAGGAGACACCTCGCGCACTGTCAATTATGCAGATATATCCAGGAAGATGGGATGAAGCGAAAGAAGCAGAGAAGACCTCAGCCCACCAGAGACGCGCGGAAGTCCTTAAGGGAACACAAAAGTGATAAAAGTGATTTTCTAAAGGATTAAAGCTAGAGTTGTAATTTTTTCACAGGCATTACTGGCAACAAAGGAAGTATTCATGCCAAATTCCATTCAAATATGTATTTTCATTTAGATATATTAATTTATTTATTCGATATATTAATTTATTCTTCTTCTACAGATATTGTACTTTTAAAGAATTAAATTCCTTAATACCTTTGTAAGAAATTTTCTGCATTAAATTGTCCTATAGTAGACAGTTTTTGTTTAATTTATATTATTTCAAGCCACAAAGTGGAAAAAAACTGCAAAAACAGCGCATTATTATATTAATTAATTTTAATGACTGATCCAGCACTGATATAACTGCAAAAAGACATTTTATTACACACGATTTCAGTGCTTTATGCTATATTTTTGTGGGCGAAGATAAATTTAGAATATGATAAAATTTAGTATGAGAAAAAAGTAACCTAAGAAAAATGTCTTTAAAGTTTAGCATAAGAGTCATTTAACCAGCGTAACGCGTTAAAGTGGCGTCCAAAACATTTGTCTACCTAGGAGAATCTAACATTGCATGTATATATACTTTTAAAAATGATGCATTTTTTTTACATCGTGTCCAAAAATCGACATTTTTATTAAATAGCTAAAAGAAGTACTTATGTATTCTTTTAACGTTTCCAAGCCCCTAAGCTTGTCCCACTGCTGGGCCGTCAGAGAGGTATACAAGCGACCCATCGACTTGGCAGCCACCTATTGTCCAGTAACATTTCCTGAGCATGCATCCGTGCATTTTGCCTGCAACCCGGAAACATATCTGAAGGATGAGAGGGAGACATAATAAAGGGAAAATGAGTGAAAGGAAATCATAGTAGCTGTGAAACCATTCCCCAATTCTTCTGTCGACCTCGGGAAGGCCACCAAAAACCCATGGGTCAGACTGAGCGTTCGAATGTGAGTCGAACCCGGTACCACCTCGCTCGCTCAGAGACCGGTACATTGCTATTTTAATGGCATTGCGTAATGTTTAATGACTATAAAGAGGTTAAATACCTTTTAAAGAAGCTGTAACTGATAAGCTAGATAACTCATTTATTTTAATTTTCTCTGGTATAATTGCAGAGTAAACTGAATAACTCCAAGTAGATAATTGCACAACATTCCTTGAGCATATGCTAAACTGGATGGTACTTCAACAAATTGCACCTGTGTCTTTATTAAGTTTCCAGCTTGAGAAAATGGGATAATGTACGTAGCGTTCTTATGTAATGAATATGGCGAGACAAGGTGCAGTTTGTACAAGACTTTAAATCTTGGATTAAGACCACAGTTTTGAAACTTAAAAAGGGAAAGTGACAGATATAGTTAGCATGGTTTCAGGAGGGAAATTATGTTCAAAAATAAAGCTAGGGATGAATAAGTTCAAATGTTTTTATCAGCTTTTGAGGACAGTTTAATACTCCAATATTTTCACTTTTTTCGCTATTTTCTAAATTTATGTTCATGAGGAAAATTTCACGATGATTTTTGGATGGGTATTATTCCCTATCCCAGACGTTCGGCGAATGTTTACGTAAGAGATCACATGGTTGGCCATTCTCTGCTCTTTACATTGCCCTAAAGTGAGTGGTATGCCGTGAAGGAAGAATATTATGATTGCATTGAAACTTAAACCTACATAGGGTATAGTGTAGTGTACCGTAAGGGATTCCCCACCTCAGCCAGTGATTAGACTTTTATACGTCAGACTACGGGAGGAGAGGATGAGATGAGAGCAATTACAGAGGGCAGCTGGAACCAAAGTGAGACAAGGAGCCATCGTGAGGCGTCCCTGGAATCTGTTATGTAATCGGTAGTCTGCGTTGAACTTTACTTATGTTAATTTTTTTGTATACGCTAACTAAAAATTCTACCAATCTATTAGCTAACCAAAATAAATTAATTAATATACCAATCCCCCACAGTTCCCAAACAGTTATTCATCTCGATGCCGTGAGAGGCAGGAATCCGCGCTTCAGGTCTGAATAAACGCCTTTGAGTATTCCGACGACCCCAGCGCCTCCTGCCGCCAATAGCTGAGTTTTCAAAGCACAATCATCTCCACGAGAGGGTAGTTCTCGCCAAAAGTTACAGCCGTGAAAGAAAGACCAGATGAATGAATTGGAGCGAGAGCAAGTTCAAGCGAATGAAGAATCTTTCCCATTATTCGCCTACTGATCCGGGAATCCCCGAGAAAACCCATGGGTGAGAGAGGTCGGCGGCGCGGAACAGATTCTATGACATCCCGAATGCCAGTCCCAGACGAAAAACCTGAGTCACCTGGCTCGATCTTAACCTACGTAAAAATGTGTTTTTGTTTTCATACAAGTTTATTTGATTAGGATTCATAATGTATTCAGGGTTCAACTTAAACACAATAGTATAATTCCATATTTAAATTTTATTTTATTGAACAATCAGTACATAACTCATAATCAGTAAGTAAGCATTTTCACTTCCGTTCTTTAAATTACAAAATCACTCTCATTGCAGTTACAAAGATGAGAATAAAAATGAAATCTATGAGTATAAAAATAACTAAAAGTATATAAAATAGAACCAATGTTTTTCTTCATTCTTAAAAGTTGAATTTTGGGCAAAGCATTCTTTTTAGGGAGGAAAGGCCTTTGTTTATTTAATTCAAACCTAAAAAAAAAAAAAAAACAATCGGAAATTAAGAGAACGTGCGTCACAGGTCCATTGATATACTTTTGTATTCTTTTAGGAAGATTACTGTTTAGAAATCACGATGATATAGTCCTTCGCAGCATTGGCAATTCCTCAAATGCGGTGTAGCTTAAATGAATACCGGTTAATACAACATGTAAAGCCATACATTGTGTAAATGTACTTTTGCGACTTAATCGGTCCCTCGTTCACTGTGAGTCACGTGAATGCGAGTCGACAATAAGTAAGTTGTACGAAACATTGGAGCTGGTCGTTACTGATATAACTAAACACAGGAGAGACATAAGGCAGACATTTACGAAATGTCTAATATACAATGAATAATGTACAGGCAGAGCAGGAAAACGTACCGTTACATTGGTTTTCTATAGTTTTTTTCTGTATTTAATGATGGCATAATCCTCTTATCAGTTGTATTCAACACCTGGCTGGTTGTGCTAGTATCCTATTGATTTGAATATAGTGAGCGACGGAATATTTGGGAAATGGAAACATTTTTCCGGAGTGCTAGATGTGTCCGTCTCTTATTGGTTTCATGTATATCTGGCTATAAAATTATGGCTAGTAAACAGAAGTCGATTTCCGCCTTCAGAGAATAGAATTCAATTTCCGACTCATGGAGAATAACCCGTAAGAAAACATTATGTGGAATGGTTTCATGTAATTGTCTCGTCAATATCTTTCTCTTTATTATCATCCCATTTCATATATATTTTACCTTTGTACCTAGCTTTTGTCAAGTACTTTACAATTGAAACCAATAGTAAGGAATACCTCGTAAAGATTACCTCCACAACAAAAATGTAAAGGACATAAATTGTGTGTTTTGACGAAATCTACTTTTACTGTGCAGTAAGTTTTTGTCTGTCTCTTACGTTTTAGCAGCTAAGCAAACTTCGCAAAATTGTCTAAAATACAGAGGCCTTCAGAGACTATTCCCAGAAAATTCAAGATATACATTTTATTTGGGATGTAAGTCTTTTAATATACGGCATTTTAACGAAAATTGTTACAGCTATTTTTCAGAAAATCAACATTTTCGCAATTTTTTCAAATTCAAGGGTAATTTGTGGTGGGGGAATTTTCTTGAAATCTTCGAGTCATATTCTTGGAAAATACTAAATCTAAATATCAAGTTTGGTATTTAACGGTCTTTTCGTTTTTGAGACACACACTCACACAATGACCTTTTACTAAGGATGCTTTTCTCGGACTCAGGGGGCCCCAAAACATATATTTCCGGTGAAATATCAACATCGAATTTTTAGGTGCAATACAATAGGCTCCTTCTTTACCCACAATGCACTTTTTACTTCCGCGCTAGAGAAAGCAATACAGCCAAATTAATTGTCACTTGAAAAGTTACCTTCGATCAAAATTTAAAGACCCTTTTGATCGCTTTGTAATGGTTTCCAATCCATCTGGAAGACTCGCCGGCAGTTCCGAGAGATTTCTAGAGGAACATGCTCTAGCCACAAATGGTGTACCGGAAGATCTACAAGTAGGAACATTAAAAATGCTGATGTGTTCCATTCACGTTCCATTTACATTCTCTAGCCTGTATGTGCATGGTTCCATAGTGGATACAGAAGGCATTGTAATCCATTCAAAAATTCGATGTCGAGATTTCACCGGAAATGTATGTTTTGAGGTACCCTTAGGCCGAAAAAAATTTACTTTCTTTAGCCCGCATGTAAAATGCAATGGTAGATAGAGATGTTATTGTATTTCACCCAAAATGTGATGTCGAGATTGCACCAGAAGTACATGTTTTGAGTCCAAAAAAACATTTTAAAGGTCCGAGTATGTGTGTCAAGGATAGCATAGCTCAAAAACGAAAAGAATGTAAAAACACCCACACTTGGTATTTATGTTTAGTATCCTTCAAGGATTTGACACGAAGATTTTCATTAAAATTCTCACACCACAAACTACCCTTTACATGGAAAAAGTTTCGAAAATTTTGATTTTCTCAAAAATGTACCTAACGACTTTGTTTAAAATACTGTATCTTAAAAATATTTACATCCCAAATAAAACATATATCTTGAATTTTCTGGGAATAGCCACTGAAAACCTTTTCATTCTGGATGCATTTTGCCAAATTTTGCATAACGGTTAAGCTGTAAGAGATGGACAAAGACTTACTGCACCAAAAATATAGATCTCGTCATAAAACACAATTTGTGTCACTTTACATTTTCGTTGTGGAGATAACCGTTTACGAGATGTTCCTTGTTATTGGTATCAATTGTAAAGTACTTATACTTTTTTCAGACAGAAAATGTTCGTTTTCCTTTCGTTATACCCTGGCTAAGCAAAGAAGCGAATTGAAATGACAATAGCATGACAGCTTTTGAAACTTTTGACTATCGCGTAAGCCTAGTATACATATTCCCTTAGTTCCCTTCTAATTATAAAGAACTGAGCAATAAGATAATTCTACCAATGTTTATAGATTAGCATGTTGTAGAAAGAAGAATAATTTTTTTAAGAGGTAATTAGTAGAACAGCTAGAGAAAGTCAGAATGTAACTCATCAGATTTTTAGAAAAAGTGAGTCTGTGTGTGTTTGTGTGTGTCTGTGGACAGCTTAGCTCAAAAACTAAAACACCGTTAAATACCAAACTTTAGTATTTTATCTATAGTAGCTTTCAAAGTTGCGACAGGAAGATTTTCAAGAAAATCACAAACTATCCTTGACTTGGACAATTTTTTGAAAATTTTGTCTCTGTCGGTTTTGATTAAAATACCCTGTGTTAAAGATATTTACATCATAAATATAACATATATTTTGAATTTTCTGGGAATACCCTATGAGGACCTCTTTATTCTGGATGAGTTTTGCAGTATATTGCTTAACGCTTAAACCGAAAGAGAGACAAAAATTCACAAAAACGTAAAACTTGTTAAAACACATAATTTAGGTCATATATCTTTTATGTAAAGCTGAACGTTTCTGAGATATTTCTTGTTGTTGGTTTCAATTTTAAACTACTTAAACTTTTCTCAAACCGGAAGTGGAGTTTCGTTTCTTCTCCTTTTTATACTGCAGGCCATGTAAAGTGAACCGAACTTCAGTTGTTTCCTATAGCGACAGATGTTAATAAATTTTACTATCGATTTAACCTTGAGTATTCCCTTATGTCCCTTCTACTTACAAGGAAACAAGTAAGTAATAAGACAATTTCTGCTTATGTTGACCTTGATTAGCATGTTGTAGATAAAAGAATAATCTTTGTAAGGAAAATTTATGTGTGTCAGCTAAGAATGTGATGTGAATGAAACATATCACATTTTTCTATCTGTCCTAAGAACTGATTATTCTTACAAAAGATTCTTATTTTATCTACTTTATACTAACTTTATTTACACTCACGATTCACTACAGTTCACAACACAACCCACTGTAAGTCTTCCTCCCTTTTATAGCGAGAAAATGACGTCACAAGCTTCCTGGAAGCTTCTAGATGCCAATTATTCGAGAAGGACCGAGAATTGCGCTCCAGAAGGTTCCGCGTACAGCCGCGGCGTACTTCCTGGTCTTGTTTACAAAAAGTTTTGTTTCCCCAAGGTCTCCAACAGCGAAATCTCACATTTCAGTTCCACTGTCGCATACTAGAGTGAACCTGAGAGCGATAACGTACATGGATGACATTGTCACAGTACTTAAATTTTTCTCAAACGAACTTTTTTCACTCCTGTTTCTTTTATTTTACTCGGGGGCATGCAAAGAGAACCGAATTTCGATCGCATAGCGATAGTTTTAAAAAATTGTCTGTCACTTTAGCCTAGTATATTTTCTTATTTACCTTTTACTCATAAGGAAATAAGTAGTAAAGAGTATTCTGCTAATGTTTATTTCAATTAGCGGAAGCAGATAGAAGAAAAACTTTCTTTAAGAAGTCCATTTGCAATGCAGGTAGAGATATTCATGGGAATGGCACACATTTTAGATTTCTTCTAGAGATAACTATTTTTCAAAAGCGCCTTCAACAACTAATTAATTCACTTATAGTTTGAGAGTCAAACTTTGCTTAAAATCAGAAGCCAGAAACATTTCGTTCTTTCTGACTTTGCGAAGCCATGTCGTGCATCACCATGTCTTGAAAATTGTCGAAGACACTTACCATAAAATCAATTGGTACGGGCGTTACCTGTAGCTTAATATGGGGGAGTAGTTGGCTTATCTGTTGACGCAATCCAACACACCAAAGAGAAATAAGATTTAGAAGCGTGCAACACGCTGCCTAAATTATGTCCTATCACTTCTCTCATCGGTTTTAGTATCTTAGCAACAATCGATTGCAATGGCAAACACTGTATTTACAAATTCACGACCAAACAAAACTGAAGATAATAGTCAAGTGCCTTAAATGGTAAGAGTTCAATTTGTTGAGTAAAAAGTGGTGTTGTATAGTTCCAAGCAGTTTAACTATCCTCCCACGGGGAATAAAAATGTCGTATATATTATATTCTCATGATTTCTATCCCCACTATAATTTTTACTTCCTCCATATATATATTAAGAAGCATTATGCTTCATCCAAAAACTCTACGTCGAGATTTCACCGAAAATATATGCTCCACGGTCATCTGAATACTAACAATTGCATTTTAGAGAAAGGTGCGCTTGCGTGTGAGCCTAAAAATAGTATAACTTAAAAACGAAAAGTTTGTTAACATACATCGTCAGGAAAGCTTCAGCTCTTATTTTAAAGTTCCTATTGTTCTGCACAGTCCAAGGATGCAACTCGAAGACTTTCAAAAGAATTTTCTACCTCTAACTACCATTTACTTGGAAAATTTTGATTTTCTCAAAAATTACTTGATATCTTTGAAGTCCTTTCCATTCTGGATGACTCATGCTTAAGGAAAACTATGTGAGATACAAAAAAAAAAAACACTGCACAAAAATGTAATACCATTAAAGATTGATGGTTTGTACTTATGGTATAGTTTTTGTGAAGATTAGCATTTCCTAGATATTTCTTGTTATTGGTTTAAATTTTACAATTTCTCAATTTCAAATGGAAGTTTTATTTACATTTCTTCGTCCTGGTCATGCGAAGAGAACGGACTTCAATTTCACATAGCGACCAGATCTTAAAATATAGCTATCGCTTTAGCATAGTGTACTCTCTTATTCCTGCTAGGAAATTATGTAATAAAACCATTTTAATTAATATTTATCTTGATTGCCATGAAGTAGATAAAAGAATAAGGTTTTGTAGGAATACTTTGTGCAGAATAGTTACAGAAACACATGCGAATGTAACATATTACAATTTTTTGAGTAATCTATTCCTAGAAATCTTACATTTCTACCTTTCACGTTAATCAAAATAAATTTTTCCAGAAGCAGCGTCATTATTTATTCGTTGTAGGATAAAGAGAATACAAAAACATGAATCGATAGTCAGATGTCATTAGACTGTGGTTACACCCGTTGGCCGTAATTGCCAAACGTGTGTAAACGGCTTCTTCCTAATTCAGAGTTGATCGTTGTCATTCATAGTTACATCTGCATTAGAGGGATTTGGCCTTCGACAAGTTCTTTGAACATTAAACTGCGGTTGTTACACCTGTGCGAGTGGACGTGTATGCGGTCGGCATATCATTTGACGTCAAAACCGGGCATTGTTACACCTGAGTGAATTTGTGACACCTGCTATGGTATGAACGTGTGACTGCTTCTGAAAATTTTCTGCCACTGATTGAACTGGGGGAACAAGCCACCAGGAGAGTTCAGTTTCAACTGGGCGCGCACAGCGAACAGCAGTTGAGTCAGTTTAGATGAGAAATTCGTAGCGAGCAGTAGTAGCCGCTGCAGCGAACGTCAAGAGGAAAGTATACGTATAATTATTGCGGAAGCGTTGAAGAAAGACAGTTAATTGAGAACAGATTTTAAATTGTAAACTGAGAAAGAAATAAAGAGTAGCATATTGGAGAAATGAAAGAGAGTTTTGTTACAGTATTACTCAGCCTTGAAATTTTACACTCTTTCCACGACATAGCGAGAAACAATTAAATAGCGGCAGCACATTAAAACCATGACCAAGTAATGAAACTTCAAACGAATAATAAGGTATTGTGTGTTTTAAGATCTACATGTATTGCATAGTTAGTTTTCGTCTGTAACTTATGGTTGGCCGTTATCCAAAGTAGGACTTCACATACTGTTCTCAGAAATTCCAAGATTTACGAGGTGGCTTACCCAAGTCGTTCTTCGCTGAAGTTAGCTTATTCTGAAAAAGCTCGGATGCCTAAACGTTTGCCTAAGCAGAACTTAAAGGGAACTCCATAGTAGCAGAGAGATCTTGCTAAATGAAAATCAGCTCTTGAAAACGAATACTAACTGCTATAAGTGTTACCGTAGCGAAGCCTTTACAATACCTGCCTCTTGTGCGAGGGATTCTGGATTCGATTTCCCCCTCGAGAAAACTTATTTTAATCAAGAACGTTAATATCTGGAAGTGGTGTTTGAATGTGAGTGTATTTGGGTATGTGTTTATGGTTATTTAATAACCATTCACCCATAAACGGAATTCAGGATTGCAGCCGGGCAAATACCTGAACATACGTGTTAAACATACAAATACATTACAGTAATTCTACAATAACACAAATGTAACGAATTGGTGCTACAAAGTTAATAACATTAAAAACGATATTTATATATTAATAATAATAACAATAATAATATACCTAAATATAAAACACATTACAAATACTGTGGTCACACAAAAGAAAAATCTGCGACTCAAAACGGATTATTGCCGCATGAAGTTACGGATTGAGTTGATATTTTTTTATTTAATAAAATTAGATCGAAAATAAAAATAGCCGTTAATGATTTCTGATCGTGATGTCAGCCAGGTAAGTGTTGGCTTACCTGGTAGGGAAGGCCGAAGGAAGATGAAGTTTTCATCCACCAAAATAATAGAAAAATCTAGTGGATAATATGGCAGACTGATAAAAGAAGCAATATACTTAAAAACAAGCAAAAATAATTTTAATATATAAAAAGGGCTGCAAATAAGCAGAACATGGCTATCTAAAATTCAAAACAAGTTTTCCCAAGTTCTTCAACCTCCATTGGCCAGCGCCGACTAATAAGATTACAATTCGTATAACGAATAAAATGAACTTGGTCCGAAAATAATAGAAATTTCATACGCTTTGCTCGTTGAAGGGGTAGTGAGCCGGAAGAAATGGGCTTACTGCTTTGCAGGAGAGATGTTTATCTAAGAGCTGTACCGTTAGGTTTTAAGAGAAGTCCAAAAGAGGAAAGTTTAGAGCGGTAAAACTGCGAGAGGGTTCGAACAAATAAAATCAAATTAATACTGGAAATTCAGCTTATAATTTAGAAGGTGGTATACTTTTAGCAAATTGTCCGATTCTGCAGAAGAGTGATGAGTGGACGTCTGAAAGTGAACTCGATGGAATATGTTCTCATAACTTTCATGAGAATAAACGGGGAATCAGAAGTGAAATACTGAGTTTGATTTTTATCTTATCCGAGATGGGTACCAAGATTTCTTTGCAAGTATAAAGGAGCTGTACTACGCCCTGAGGAAGAGGAGTAGAGATTCCCTGACGCGCCCCACAACACCTGCAGAGGGAACCCAAACGTACACCAGGTAGGTGTTACGGAAAAGAGCAATTCCCAAATTCCAACCAGCCAGACGCACATGGTGGCTTTTTAGGTCCAGATTTCGTCCTTCAACCGTGCGATGTATCCTCTCCATGTCCAGTAGAATCTAGTGTGACATGTTTACATATTTATATTATTTTAAAACTAGCCTATAAATAACTTATGTTCTGTTACTGCGTCATTCAGGCTAAAAATGTTCAAATATATATCCATCTTGGTGAATGGATTGATAATAGCCTCTCAGTGAAAGGATGGATCCGTCTTAGAATATTCTCTGTTTGAAGCTTAAAATAAACGTTATCCTTTATTTTAAACATTTCTAGATTTCCTGGTTCCGTATCGTAAACTCTAACTTTGATATATTCCCATAAGAAAACAAATTCTAGAAGACAACCTCGCTGACATCAAATACAAACACCATGCCGACCTAGTCGCTGTCCGTGTACCCATTATTGAGATATTCTTTAACGTTAGAATAATGGGATGGTGTACCATTGTGTTGAAAACGTGATTTACAGCTGACTAAAGTGGGATCTCTTCTAGAAGATTTCTCAATATTAAGCGAATTCTGAGACGTTTTGTCTATATTCTAAGAGGCAAATAAACAGGCCAAGGATATTGTCTCCCAAGCCTTTGCAGAGTATCTTCTATGGCATATATCAAACCAGATCAGTGTATTATTTGTGGGTGAACATGTCACCTGTTTGCTGAATGACTTGGCTTGAATTGCAAGCAGGTGGCCATGTGACGCTTATCGGTACGCACCCGCGAATACAGCACATTCGGAGGACAAGCACTACCTCAATGACCATTTCCTTCGAAACTGTATTGTCCCTTTCAAAATCAATGGATTGGCAACTTCTTTGCTCTTATGTATGAGAAAACAATACTGCTCAACCTGGTGAACTTGATTTGTCATGTAAATATATTGAATATGTGATATTTTAATCAGAATTGAAAGTCAATTTTGAGAAAGTTAAACTTTTCAAAAAATTTTTCATGTAGCTGGCTGATTGATTATATTTCAAAACTGTTTTATTGTCTATTTGTAATATACTGAACTAAAATATTATTCGGTGGTATCTGGAATTTTGCTTTTGAGTTATATTGTTCACAGACGGACATGGGCCTTTTCTTAAAAAAAATGTTGGGGTTCAGAGTTCCTCAAAACATGTATTTTGGTGAAATATTGACATGAATTTTTTTGGTGGAACACAAATCTTACTTTATTTCTGCAAGTATGTGGTAGATAAAGTAAAATATTCACTGTACGATGTTTATATTATCACAGGTTAGATTCATAGGCCTAATTCTTTGGAAATTATATTTTCATTTCAAAGCATTACAAAGAAGATGGCTGTATGTTTTTGTCATTTTATTAAAGAAACTTGATATTTTAACAAAGTTAGAAAGAGCTGAAGAATTCAATGTTATAGCTGGGATTTGAGCTTGGATTACCGTTAAATTTATTGATTTTAAAAAGAGATTTTATATTAATTTGGTTTTAACTTGAGCTACTTTGACATTCCAATAAGATATTTAATTCTCCAACGGAATAGGGGTGTTTTCTGTAATTCACCAGAGTATATCAGAACAGTAAGAATATTAAGGTTAGTCTCAATTTAGTTTCTTACTTGATTTCTTTTGTTTAAAATGGATGTTCAAATATGTTCTAAGAATCTTTAACACGTACAGTGAAGTGTTAAGCATTCGATGTATCATTAAATACTCATGGCTAAGGTTTAGCATCTTGGGGACTGATAGCGAGACTCTTGTGCATACCAGTTGCATACCTATCAAGTAGAGACCGACCTGCATTGGCGACTGCTTGCGCCGCATATAAACACTCTGTAGTAACGCGTTGGGGAACGTGGCTCGACGCAGCAGTATACTAACGCAGCATTGCAATACTATTTTACAGGTAATTAATGTCTTTGATGATAGTGCACGCTCATCAATCAAGATTGTACAACTGCTTCAAATGGATAGCATGAAAATTTGCAATTCACACAGAAGAAATTTGCAAATATATATATATATATATATATATATATATATATATATATATATACGACAATAAACACCTATTTGGAAACATCGAACATTGATATGCCTCTAGCCCTGAAAGTATTGATGAACTTGTGCAAGAAATTAATCGGAGACCCGCGACACCTGCTTGAGGCCGTGTGAAAAAGAAATGAAAAAAAAAAAAAAAAAAAGTGTGGGATTTTCAATATGCGTGAAATACGAAATGTGTTACCAGGTGTTGCTAGGAAATAATTGCTGGTGGAGTATATTACCAATGTCGTATGATGTGTGATATTTGCATTTTGCTCCAATCACATTACAAGATGTGATGAGTAACTTAGTGAAATTATAGAACAATACCAGCTGGGAAAATAACCCATTCTAATTTTCTTAAACGAGCTGCATACCATTACAGCATACAATGACATTGCTCAATGACCTAATATAGCTTTTAATTGTTAGTTTGTTGTTTTAAAACACTAAAAAAAAGAAGAAAAAAGAAAGAAAGAAAGAAAAATAAACCGCCGAAGCAATATCAAAACAGATGGGCGTTATGTTCTGGTATTATTTTAGTAAGCCAAAGTGAAGGGAAATTGTATATATTTACTTGTTTATAGAAGTTTTACGTGTGCGGAATGTGCACAAGGTGCACCATGTGACTATACCCGTTTCAAGATCCATAATTGTATGCAATCGGTGTGCGTAATATAGGTCTCCCCGTTAGAAGAATAGATCTAGTAGGTTAATTATTAAAACCCCTAGGTGTTCCAGAGCTTCCATCGCGGCAAGGGTCAGGGAAGAACAATGGAATCGATGTTTTGGAGCAGTTGTCCTTGGTTATTCCACTTGTCCCTCACAAGCTCCAAGCTGACGATTTATTCCGGACGACTTCCTATTTGGTCAACGAGTAGCCGGTACTTTATTGTGTTTGTGTCTACGTGTGCAGTATTCCACGAGTCTTAGCCAGATGTATCAGCAAGGTGCTCATTATATTGGACGTTTCTTCCTCTTTGACGGTCACCTCCTCGTAGGCGTCACTCAGCTCTTCTTCTCGATGCGGCTGCAGATCGGAAAGTAACGAAACCCTCAACGATAATACCACAAGTACTGATGGTTTTCCGATAGTTAAACTCAGCTTTAACAAATAATTAAGCCTTAATTTAACGTTTTTGAGAAAGAAAGTCTAAATAGAAAGACATATTAATTTAAAACGAAATTAAATTGGCGATGGTAGCCTCGGCTGACATTTTGATTTGATGCATGTATTTAAGAGTAATGATATTTGTTTCACGATTAATATTAATTATTTAAAGGGATAATGGGTACCCTCCGTGATGTAAATGATTACCATATTAGCATCTAATACACTAGTTTTCGGGTTCAAACCCGGAGGAGGGTGAGGTTTCTGTTTTCTAATGACTTCCTTCAGTAGGAAAGTAAAGACGTTGGTCCCGTATAACACTTTTGCACGTAAAATAATAACATACCAAGAAAAGATCCCTGGGATAAATACCCATGTTTCACGTCCACATGTCGTGATTTCCTCCTACAATGCCGTTTATATGTGATAGGTTGATCGCTCGTCACCATGTGCACTCAATGGCAAACTTGCAAACTAGAAATTTCTTGATCAAGAAACCCCTATAATGGTGACTCAATGTACGTCGGTAAGGCGTGGTGAAAACTGAATTGAACTTAAAGAGGTAGACAACGGAGGTGGACTACTCACGCACTGTGATCTATACAGCTCTATTATGGTTATCACCTCTCCCCTCGGAGGAAGGGATGGAATGATAGGATCACAAGCCATGGAGACTCAAGGAAGTTTCTAAAATGTCTGATGACCCGTTCCACTGCTGGAACAATCAAAGAGGGCGATCAAGCTACATGTCACTGGCACCCTCTAGTGTTTACTGGAACTATTACTTCCATTGGGCATGAATCCGCGCCATCTCGCATCGTTATATACTACAAACCCAGAAGCATGCCTGAAACTTGAAAAGGAAACGAAATGAAGGGAAAATGATGGAAACGAAATCATGGTATGTAAAGTTAGAATAAATAAACGGCAACTATTCAAATTCCAAACTTCTTTCCATTTTGGGCCAACGTCATAAATCATTTAGTTGGCCAGCATTGCCTTAGAGGAAGTTCTATGTTTGTTCTTTGTTTGGTTCTATGAAGAAATACACAGTTCCATTTTATTCGTTTAAGCCCTAGTTGTCGAAGAAAGAAAAAAAAACGTACACCAGGTGGTATACGTACGTATCTGCCTCGTACTTGCAGATGTCCCTTAGTGCGTAAAAAGAGTTGCCGAACTCAACGAGGTTATTTCAATCTAAAACCATTCTGCCTTGAGTGACCTCCATTTTATCCCTGTCAATGAGCGCTACCCCTCACCGTCTCCGTTGATAAGCAAATAGGAATA
Source organism: Hymenopus coronatus (assembly GCA_030762935.1). Taxonomy (NCBI): domain Eukaryota; kingdom Metazoa; phylum Arthropoda; class Insecta; order Mantodea; family Hymenopodidae; genus Hymenopus; species Hymenopus coronatus. The sequence goes on along the minus strand of CM060896.1, from coordinate 73,718,574 downwards.
AAACAAAGGTCGCTCATGCCAGTTCCCCATTGTCCGGTCTTAATTTGAAATTGGACCACTAAGTTCTGCTACACTTTTAATGCATGAAAGGATATTTGTACACGTTAAGTATGGGGAGGTGGGCCAAGTAAATTTCATAATTTACCAAATTTAAAAAAAAAATGTAAATTTTAAAACTAATTTTTTTTAAAAAAAATCTGCCCTCAAACTATCCTGTGTATGCTAATTCTGTATTTCATATTTTATCAAAAGTGATTAATAATTTTGATTAAAATATACATGTTTACATTAGCATGAGACATATACTGTAAATCTTGAATTTTGTGAGCAAATTTTGAAAACCTATTTATTTTGATGATTAACTTATGAAATCATGGATAGAGAAAGCACATGCAGTAAGAAAGTGTTATCATTTTTCAAACTTGCAATTTATTTTTAAATAACTTTTATGAGGTATTTTGTGTTATAGATTTGAATTATGCGGCTTTTCAGATTACACATTTCATAAATGGCAAATAATTTTGTTTTCAAAAGTATTGCAGAAGTATTTAAAACACCACTCACACACACGTAAATTCTTTTTAGGCATACGACTGTCATCATAACAAGCTAGCAATTATATATAAATGTGCACACAAACTATTTGGGAACATTTATGACGACCAGGCACAGGAATGTTTAAGCAGATTACTTTAAGTCATCTACACTCTAACCATTATGACCATAAATAATTGAGGACAGCGGAGAAGAAAAATAGGGTAAAATTCAGTATGAGTAACGTCTGCAAACACCAAAGAGAGATTGAGGGACACCGAAATTCTTGCCTATAGACCAATCAACTTTATTTGCTTGCATCTTTTAACATTTACAAATTCTTAATCATAATTAATATAAAGTTAAACACAACAATTTTACTAATAATTTGCATATTATATAGGAAAAAATGACCGTAATATATTATAAGTTTAAATTAACAAAACACAAATGCACAGATGTTCTTTGTTTATATCATTTGAATATATGGTTATTCTTTTTCACACTCTACTGCGTTATCATTAAATACTTTCATAAATATGCTTTAAAAATACATAATAGAGAAACAAATGTTCATTCTTTACATCACAACTCGGATTATATTAGTCATGAGCTGGTCAGAAAATAGAGGTAATTGCTTTTTCGAACATAACAAAATAAATGGAAAAACTTAAGCACACGACAATGAATACTTAGGAAATATTAATGCTACGAACATATTATAAAACTGAGTATTACGACCAGCACAATATTTTACGTATAATAAGTAATTTTTATCTAGTAGTACTCTCCTGTATTATGAAATTGTTTTGAATATGAAGAGGATTAAACAGGAAGCTTAAAGGCAGCTCTTGATATGAATTTTATATCTGATTTCAGTTTTTGTGGTAGAACTAGAGCACAACATGATATACAGTTTATGACTTCAATCATCAATGGCCTTTACCATGGGTAGTTTGGTTGTTTATTAATGAATTATTTCATATTTATGAATTATTTTATATTTGTGAATTATTTTATGTTTATTTTTATGCCTAACTTTTGCCACCATTTGTTTTATAAGGGTGCTAATAACCATGCAGTTGAGTTGAATCATTATCAACATCATCACTATCATTTGTTATCCCGCTTTCAAAATTTTAGGTTTTGTGGTAGAATATCGTTCTGGCATTTGAGCACACTATATATGTATTTTTATTCTCAATCTTTCAAAATGACAGCTGTTGTGACGTAATAGAGTTCTGGGGTCTCAACCCATTGGTTTTGGATTCAATTCCTGCGTGCGCGGGGAATCTTTCTTTGGCCATAATCATTCACTATCCTCCACAGAGAGTGATATAATAACGTGGGAGTAAATATGAGTGTGTTCTATGTAAAAGTTAAGAAATCTGACGTGAAGGAATACTACAACTCAAAGAGTAAAACCACCAGCGATTGTTTTTCCCCATTTCAAAACCTCCAATATTTTCATAAAATTTAAACTGGGCTATAAAAATGGAATAATAAAAAATCTCAATATTTACTATTTTAGTTAAGATTATTACAAGTAAAACATAACAGCCTCACATTCAAGAGATTCTGAATTATCCGGATAAAGTTTATCCTCAGATGATTGTCGAGTAGCTCTAAACTCTATGCACACATTACTCTCATCAATTTACTCATTTCATTTACCCATTGTCCGATATGATGCCTGTTAAAGGACGTTAAATCGTTTAAAATAAATAAATAAATGCTTCTATTTTTTGAAGGTGGGAGAGCGATAGTTTCATTAATATGTTATCTTTATATATTCCAAAGATGTCTACTATAAGTTTGACACCCAGTTACACACATTCTCTTCCCCTCCCTCTCTCTCTCACACACACATACACATACTCACACGCCTTTTAGGTGCGTGGCGATCAAAAATTCAGAGACCTATATTAAATAATGTCATTGAATTCCTTGTTATGCAGTACATAAATGAAAAATAAGCACGCTTCAACAATATAATTATTTTACTGCCTCTCAGAAGGTGTTTATTGGCACAGAAGTAATTGTTATGTTCTTCCTGTAAAGAAGATTACTCAATAACACCACCTCATAACATGCCATAGGTAATCTAATGCCGAAAACGGATCCTTTATTTTCTATTTATGTTCAATGAAAAATATCCAAGCAAAACTGGTCACACAATGTGACAATTGGATGTTAAAAGATCCCGGAAATGCAGGTACTCATGAAAATCTAATGCAAACAAATTTAGAAGCAAAGCATTGTTACTTTCCAACCTATCTTCTGTTGGTCAATTGTTGTATCATAATTCTTCTTTCCGTTTAAGGTAGGAAAATATATCAGTATAAAGTATGTTCTCATTATTGTATACCTCTTTTGATATTCTGTGGATAAAGTAAAAGTTTTAGTCATCTGTAGTGCGATCTAATCACACACGAAAGAGATTAGTTGTCACTTAGCTGCTAGAGTTAGTAACATAATATAATAACACCGCAAACATGTTTAAGTGATAATTGAAAAATCCCATATTCTCTAGTCCTAGAAAACATATAACGTTTCTAGTTATTTCTGATGATTTTAAATAAATAACTCCATATTACCTATCATTTGAGCATTTCTGGAATTGCTACCTGTGTTCAAACCTTGCGTACCTAAAAATTATACCATGTTTTGCCTCATATGATAATAGAAATCACTTATGCTTCTATTCCTTTTCAATGGCAGCTTAGAACACTGTCAGCTAATGGAAGAAAGTACTGACTACAACAAATCAATAACTTTTCCTTGAAATAGAACTCTGTTTACATACCACCAAATATGTAAAATACCTGTGCTGGGTCTTTGTTCTTTAATTTTTTATTTCACAAACTGATTGAATTAATGCCAACCCTGTACCTTTTTCTGTAAAGTTTTCTATTTTTCTTGAAATTTTTATGCACTTTTTTATGCTTTCTTTGAGATATAAACCCTAAAAAATAGTTTTAATTTCAGTTTTTAAAGGCTATGCAGCATAAACTGCACGAACAGCAAATTAGATATATATATATATATATATATATATATATATATATAAAAATATTATTGTTATAAATCAGATTATAAATGTATTAATTGTAATCCTAGTGAATTTGTTTTTATTGATTATTTTGATAATTTCTGGCACATTTGAGTGCATAAGATAATAAACATGTAACAGAATCAGCATTGCATTCAATAAAATGGTGTTTTGAACAATATCCCGTACTCAAATAACTTCTTAACGATATTTATATAACACGAAGCTTCTAAATGACAAGTCTGAGAGATTTTTATCACATACGATAAAACGTTTACATCTTTACATCCTCTGCTCCTCTATCTTCATAAAGCTTAAGCGGAGATTAATAACCTAACTCTCCAATATTAAATTTACTAAATTTATGAGTCATTATTTCAGAAAGTATTTAACGTATCAAACTATAATTTCAAAAGGATGTAGATGTATACATTTTAAGTTCTCTGATCTACTTTTATACAGTTAATTTGTTTATTGAAAATGCAGAATATATTTTACAATTATACATCCTTATATGGAAATGTGTGAACAATTCTCATTTTAAAAAAATAATCAAACATATAGAAACATCAAAACTCCACAACAATATTTCAAGACATTTTTGTTCTTTCTAAAAGTTGATGTAGCTAGCTATATCAAATAGTTTCTAGTCATATATACCAGAAAATATTCATAGAAAATGTTGTTCAAAGCTAAAATGGTGAAAGCAAATTCGTATATATTTGCAGAGAAAGAAATATCAATAGCACCGGACTGTAGTGAAAAAAATCCCTTAACATACAGGGTTGAATTTGTAATTCCATTCCAAAGTGTATAAGGGTAATGATTTTTTCTGTGTAAGGGTGCAGAACTCACAATAGAAAACCATTCCTAAAAACATATATAAAATACAATCGTTTTGATTACAATAACTGTACATACCAGACAGGTATTTGATGTGGGGAGATATCTTTTCGTTCGTTAGAAGAGTTGCAGAAATTAAAGGGAATATTTAAAGTTAAAAACCGGTCAGTGGAGGACTGGTGTGTGTGTGTGTGTGTGTGTGTGTGTGAGGGGCCTTCGTTGTACCCTTCTTGGTAATCAGTGGAGACGGTGAGGGGATCGCACTCATTGAGAGAGTAGATATAAGAATAACCTTTGTAAGTAAAGTTTGTTTGTGGTACAGCTAAAAAAAGTCGTGTGAATGGGACAAATCAGATATTTTCTTTTTAATTGTCTCTACCCCTGTCTAATAGCAGAAGAAAAACTTAGAAAGGCCGATAATAGTATTTTGTTTTTAAACGTTAACGTTTTCTTTCACATTCCAGCCCCCGTATTAGCAAGCAGTAGGCTAGCAAATTTGTGTCGGTGATTTCGAAATCACTAAGACAGCTTTATATACTGCCATTGTTCGAGAGTTTACAAGTTCTGGGGACATTCAGGAGTCATTCATTGTGGCAAAGGTTAAGGGAAATTAATTTTAAATCGCCATTGTGCCATAGCAATATATTTATTGCAAGTATTTGAGCATTTCTAAGTGACAAGGTTCGCGATCTCTGCTAGGTAAACATGGCAGTAAATCTCTTCCTAGGACGGGTAACCATTGCTGCTTAACGTAACATAGTCATTAAGATAGAACTTGTAGCGTATTCTTGGGATCTAATGTATTCTACAGAGTAACAAAACATTACCCCCTACTGGAATGGCTCGTCACTAATGTGGCCCGCATTCGGGACGTTCTAGACTCAAATCCTATAGGCCGACCAAACTGGCTGAGATTTCTTCATATCCCTCAGTCGCTAATGTACCTTCTTCTTCTCCTCCTTCAGGGTTTTAGCCTTACCGGCTCCAAAATCTTGTTGTGTCTATCTCTTTTTTGGTTACCCTGGACTTCTATAGCATTGAGGTTTGTAGAAGTAGTATTTAATAAGTTTACAATAATACAACGTTTGTGTCACACATTCGCATGGGTCGGTCGATCGAACGTGCTGTCTAAAAATACTTGAATTTAAAATATTACCTACCTATTTTATATATCTTTACAACATTGGAAATACACACATACTCATACGCTCGCGCGCTACAACAACAGAACCACAGAACTATAAAAGAAAGAACGCTCTGATAACACTCACAACTACACCACGTATTCATACATAGAGATCACTGAAAACACCAAATAAGTCTATACAATATTTACACAAATATTTTATCTCTTAGGGCTCCCGTTTACTGACATTCTTTCAAAGCGTTGTTTCCAGTTGGTTCTATATTCTGTTATTATTTTAATTCATCTCTTTTTAAGTTTTTCTTATTTCGTGTCCTACTATAGGTCTAAGAAATTTCATTTCGGCAGTCAGTATTCTTCTTTTATTTCCTGCAATTAATATTCATGTCTCAGATCCATAATTTAAAGTAGGAATAGCCATTGTTTTATACAGTTTTATTATTGAGTATTTTCTACTTTTATTTTTAATGTTCTCTTTATGATTCCTGTTATATAATTAAATTTATTTAGTTTTGTGTTTATGTTTATTTCAGACACATATGTTATTTCGCATCCTAAGAAATTAAATATAGACACTTGTTCTCTGCTTTTATTTACTATTATTTTAGAACGGACTGAGTGAAAACCTTTAAATGCCATAACTTTAGCTTTCGCCATTGAAATTTCCATAGTACATATATTCTTTTAATATTGCATTTAGTTTGTATGTCATCCTTTGAAGTTTGTCTTCACTTTTGGCTATTAATATCTGGTGGTCTGCAAGGACCATTGTTTGGTACTTCCATGATCTAAACATATCGTAGAAATATAGGTTAAGAATCGAAGTTGAAATTGAGCAACCTTATCTAACACCTTTTGAAATTATTAGAGGTTCTCGATTATTTATTCTAATTTGCATATAGGTTTCATATCATATTTATTAAGTGTGTTGTTACTATATACCGGATTTAATATTTAACACCACAACCAAACAGATGAGGACTTCTCGGATGATCTGCCGTGTCTTGTTTATAAAATTCTCCAAGCTTTCGGCCATTGTGCTCTATGGTTTTCTTCCAGTTCCAGTGCAATTGGCAGGTTGAGGGCAGCCCGAGGTGTGCTAGGCGTGTCCCTGTTCTCGGAGAGAACTTAACCACGTTCTGACGGGATTGTGGGTTTTGCAGGATGGCGGGTGTGTTTTGGGGTTGTGGAGTGACAGGAGGAGGCAAATATTGCTCCTCGACGGTTGCCTTGATGGTGCAACGGCCCTTGTGCACCGCTGGTGTGTGTTAATCAAAATGTTTGTTTTGAGGTTTTAATTTTGAATCCAAGCAACTCTTGAAGGATTATAAGGAGCTTAGCCGTAGCAGCTGTTGGTGGATGGTTTTCTCCAGCTCCAGTGTGATTGGCAGGCTGAGGGCAGCCCGAGGTGTGTTAGACGTGTCCCTGTTCTCAGAGAGAACTTAACCACGTTCTGACGGGATTGTGGGTTTTGTAGGATGGCGGGTGTGTTTTTGGGGTTGTGGAGTGACAGGAGGAGGCGAATATTGCTCCTCGACGGTTGCCTTGATGGTGAAACGGCCCTTGTGCACTGCTGGTGTGTTTTTATCAAAATGTTTCTTGAGATTAAATTTTGAATCCAAGCAACTCTTGAAAGATAATAAGGAGCTTAGCATTAGCAGCTGTTGGTGATGCTCCTTCGTTACCGGGGATGCCCGCAAGCCATGCGGGGAAGCCGGTATCGCCTGAAGCGGCGGTTTGTGGGATCGTAATCCCCAAGAGACCTAACGAGGGCGCTCCGTTGGAATGGTAACCCTTCGTTGAATTTTGTTGCCCGACGCCTAATCTCGTCCTCCAGGTATGGTAGACCAGAGGCTTCGTGCAGGAGTCTCGTTGGAAAGCCTCGAGGCACAGAATAGATAGCCCGGAGACACCTATTCTGTACCCGCTGAAGCAACAGCAGACTGGAGTCTGCCGCCATGCCCCAAATCTCACAGGCGTAGATTAATAAGGGATAATGAGAGCTCCAGTCCAGTGTGATTGGCAGGCTGAGGGCAGCCCGAGGTGTGTTAGACGTGTCCCTGTTCTCAGAGAGAACTTAACCACGTTCTGACGGGATTGTGGGTTTTGTAGGATGGCGGGTGTGTATTGGGGTTGTGGAGTGACAGGAGGAGGCGAATATTGCTCCTCGACGGTTGCCTTGATGGTGCAACGGCCCTTGTGCACCGCTGGTGTGTTTTTATCAAAATGTTTCTTGAGGTTAAATTTTGAATCCAAGCAACTCTTGAAGGATAATAAGGAGCTTAGCCGTAGCAGCTGTTGGTGGTGCTCCTTCGTTACCGGGGATGCCCGCAAGCCATGCGGGGAAGCCGGTGTCGCCTGAAGCGGCGGTTTGTGGGATCGTAATCCCCAAGAGACCTAACGAGGGCGCTCCGATGGAATGGTAACCCTTCGTTGAATTTTGTTGCCCGACGCCTAATCTCGTCCTGTTGGTAGGTCGGCCATGTAGACGCTAAAGAGCGTAGGGGAAAGTACAGAGCCTTCGGGGACTCCGCCTCTTACTGGCCTAGGTGTTGATTTGTGTCCCGCAACTGAAACTACAAAAAATCTGTGTTTGAGATATGAGTGTAGTAGGTGTATGATGTGTGTCGGGAGCTCCAGTCGGATGAATTTGAGGAGCAGACCCGCGTGCCAGGTCGTAGAGAAGGCTTTCTCCACGTCCAGCGACACTGCCGCAGTGTAGGCTCTGTCCTGGAAGCCCAGGGCAGCGGCCTCCACCACTCTCAGTAGTTGCTGGGGTGTAGAATGCCCAGGGCGAAAACCAAATTGGTGATCTGGGATGGCATGAATGTCGCCCAAGAGAGGGGACAAGCGGGCTAGTATTAGCCTCTCGAAAACCTTCGAGAGAACTGATAGGAGACTGATGGATCGGTAATTGGATGGGTGTAACGGGTCTTTCCCCGGCTTCAAGATGCATATCACCCGGGCCTCCCTCCACTCGCGTGGAAAGTGGCACAAGGTGAGGCACATGTTGAAAACCTTGGTTAGAAAGAGTACCGCCTTGATGGGAAGGCATCGGAGCATGGCGGGGGTTAGTCCGTCAGGACCCGCTGCCTTTTTGGGGTTGAGGCGCCGGAGTGCGCCCTGGAGTTCACTGGGTTGGATGACGGGAAGTCGGTCCGCCTCGTCGGGGGGGCGCCGAAGGTATCGACGCACCTCCCGCCGAGCATGGTCCGAGAAGTCTTCGTCCTGGGGGTCTTCTCGTGGCCTCATAGACCTTTCGAGGTAGTCAGCGAACACATCAGCTTTGGCTCGGGGTTCATAAGCCAGGCCTTGGGTGCCTTGGATTGGGGAGGTGATTTGACCTCCGCGGTGCCGGAGAGCTTTGGCAATCCTCCACACGTCGCCATCCTCGAGCCTCAAGCGGGTCATAGTCTCCTCCCACGCTCGCACCCTGTGCTCGCGTAGTCGGGTCCGGACCTCTCGGCGTAAACGCCTCAGGAGTGCTCGGTTATGTGGCGTACGGTGACGCTGGTATAGTCTGCGGGCAGCCCAGGAACGGCGTACAAGCAGATGGAGTTCTAGGGGTAGGACATCTGGGTGTAGAGGAGCTGGGGTGTGAACAGTTAGGTTATGGGCAGTTCGCACCACGATGGAGGTAAAGGATTGGACCGCAGCCTCTAGGGATGGGATGTCTGTGATCCTAGGGTTCGGCGGGATGGAGTCGTTGAGGCAAACCCTGACGCATTCCCAGTCAACGTCGCGGTTTTGAACCGAGACGTCGTGACTGGCAACCCGTGTGTCAACCTCAGCTAACACGGGATTATGATCGGAATGAAATGCGTTGATCGATGTGAGAGATGTATGAAAAGGGAATTGTTTGATGATCACGAAGTCAATAACGGATGCCCGTCCTTGACCTCGTGGATGGTGTGTGGGTTGCCAGGGGCCCTCTACTCTGAGTTGAGGGTCCGCATCTATCATGCGTATGATGTCATTGCCTCGGGCGTCCGCCCGGGGGCCGCAATGCCAACGCGGATGTTTGGCATTGAAGTCCCCGGCCAGGATGACATTAGGATGAAGGGCTAGGATGGAAAGGTAATCGTTTAGTACGAACTGCCTATGGGGTGGATGGTATACAGACACCAGTAAAACTTCCGTACCGCCTAGGTCAACACAGACAGCCGTGGCTTCCATGGTTTGAAGAGGTGGGAGCTGGATGGGTTTGTGGACTACCCTGTTTCTCACGAAGATCGCTGTTCCACCTCCTCGGCGGCCCACACGATCCACTCTGAGGCAGTTGTAGCCCGGAAGTCGGAAAGGGGTATCTGGACGGAGATGTGTTTCGCTGACTAGCACAAGGTCTAGGGCAAATGAGCCGGCAAAATGCTGGAGCTCACTCCCCTGACCGTTCAGGCCACACGCGTTCCAGAACGCGAATCGAAAAGAGGTACGAGACCTATTTCGACTCGCCATTCTGGGCGGTCTGGACGATCACGGTCAGGAGGGCAAGTCCCTCCATGGCGACAGCCATCTTTGCGGCTGGGTCTGTGGCATATAGGAATCTGACCAGCAGATCACAGATGCTCCGGCCGTGGTTCAGCAGTAGCTGCTGTATCCACGCCATCACATCCGACATCTGCAGGACAGGAGGAGTGGTGGGGGTTATGTTTCTGGGTGAGGGTGTAGGAGTGCTTCGGGGCGCCGGCACGCCGCCAGCCGCCTCCTGCCCCTGCTGTCGCTCGGGTACGGGAGTGCCGTTCCCTTGCGCAGCCCTGGGGGAGAAGTTAGGCTGCCTGGCCGGCCAGCGCACCTTAGCTTGGGTGGGGGGCTTTTGTTTGGGTTTGGCTGGAGCTTCTTTGTTGCGTGGGGGTTGGTGGGTGTTATTACCATCCCGTGGCTTCGCAGGGCCACGCTCAGCCCTTTGCGCCGTAGTGGTGTTGGTGGCTATCCTTTGTTGCGCCGGCTGTCTTGCAGGAGGGGCAGGTGCAGATGTTGGCGCCTCTGGTCGCTGGTTGGCTACAGGTACTGTTCCTGTGACCTGCTGTAGTTCTGGCGGCGGTCTCCTGGCCGCTATGACAGCGATCCTCTTAGGACAGCCACCATAAGATGCAATATGTTCGCCACCACAATTTGCGCAAGTCGGCTTCGCGGTGGGAGATATCTTGCAGACCTCTTTAGGGTGGGCGCCTCCGCACCTTAAGCAGCGCAGGTTACGGAAGCAAAAGTGACTGGAGTGGTTAAACCCCAGGCACCGGTGACATTGAGGGGGCCCGCCAGAGCCCTTGGATGGTTCTATTTTGACCCTGAGGTAACAGATGGCGGTGACGCCATCTATCTTGGCCTCAGGGTCATTGGCCCGCTCCACTACTACGAGGAAGAGGGGGAGGGGAGATTTGGGGCCTTGCCCATCTGGAGCGGACCTGGTGAGCTGCTTCACCAGTCTTGGGGTGATGCCCTGGCGGATGAGGTCTGTCGAGATATCCTCCACCGAGGTGTCGACTGGTAGGCCACGAATGACCCTGCGGATGTCACGGGACTTATCCAGTCCAAAGGTAAAATGGGGAACACTTTTCCTCTTGAGGGCTTGCAGGATGAGATTATAATCCTCTATAATCTTCGCCTGGAAGACGTAGCGGTGCTTGTTCTTCCGAACCGTGCACTGACTCGATAGGGATGGCATAACCTCCTTGAGGAAGCCTACCACCCCCTTAAAGTCGTCCACGATAATCGGTGGAACGTGCCTCCTCGACCCAGGATTCTGGGCGGGCCCAGAATCTCCGGGGCGGGATGTTGCCTGGGATTGGCCAGAGGGCACGCCCTCTGCAGCCAATCGGGTTTGCCTCTTCTCCTTCCTCGAGGCCACTACCCGAAAATCGTCCTCTCCGTCTGTGGAGAGGCCGGAAGAGGACTCCTCATGATCTACCATCATGGAGGATGAGTGGTACGACAGGACCGAGGTCCTGCCGCTGCGATGTGAAATATTACTGCACACGCTGGCGCAGTCGTCGTCGGAGTCGTGCTCCGGAATTTGGCCTGCACGTGAAACTGGTTCGCGCGGGAGGTACTCGTTGGTGTCTTGCTTGGATGAGTCCAAACAGATAATCTTGCCTTTACCGCCTTGGCGTTCCTGGCTAGATCTCTTGCTTCCAGTGTGATTGGCAGGCTGAGGGCAGCCCGAGGTGTTTTAGACGTGTCCCTGTTCTCAGAGAGAACTTAACCACGTTCTGACGGGATTGTGGGTTTTGTAGGATGGCGGGTGTGTATTGGGGTTGTGGAGTGACAGGAGGAGGCGAATATTGCTCCTCGACGGTTGCCTTGATGGTGCAACGGCCCTTGTGCACCGCTGGTGTGTTTTTATCAAAATGTTTCTTGAGGTTAAATTTTGAATCCAAGCAACTCTTGAAGGATAATAAGGAGCTTAGCCGTAGCAGCTGTTGGTGGTGCTCCTTCGTTACCGGGGATGCCCGCAAGCCATGCGGGGAAGCCGGTATCGCCTGAAGCGGCGGTTTGTGGGATCGTAATCCCCAAGAGACCTAACGAGGGCGCTCCGATGGAATGGTAACCCTTCGTTGAATTTTGTTGCCCGACGCCTAATCTCGTCCTCCAGGTATGGCAGACCAGAGGCTTCGTGCAGGAGTCTCGTTGGAAAGCCTCGAGGCACAGAATAGATAGCCCGGAGACACCTATTCTGTACCCGCTGAAGCAACAGCAGACTGGAGTCTGCCGCCATGCCCCAGATCTCACAGGCGTAGATTAATAAGGGGATAATAAGAGCCCTCAAAAGGCGCAACTTAAGGGGAACGGTCATCGAGGACCTCAGCATCGGGTACAGCGAGGCCGCAGCCCCATTGCCCCGGCACCACAGCCCCCGGACATGCTCCCTAAAAGTGACGCCCTTGTCGAGCTTCACCCCCAAGTAGGTGATGGTGTTGGTCCATTGTATCCTTCGTCTGAGGTACGTGAATGTGGGGAAGTTTGCGGGAAAGCGGCGCTTGGTGAAAAGAATAGCGTGGCTTTTCTCCGGATTTATGGACAATCGCCAACGCTCGCACCACTCTTGGATGAGGCAGAGGTGTCTCTGGATAGGGTTGAAGGCTCTGCGTGGGTGTTTATTTGTACAGTATAACAGCACGTCATCAGCATACTGAGCTATGTTGACTTGCTGCACTGTTGGTAGGTCGGCCATGTAGACGCTAAAGAGCGTAGGGGAAAGTACAGAGCCTTCGGGGACTCCGCCTCTTACTGGCCTAGGTGTTGATTTGTGTCCCGCAACTGAAACTACAAAAAATCTGTGTTTGAGATATGAGTGTAGTAGGTGTATGATGTGTGTCGGGAGCTCCAGTCGGATGAATTTGAGGAGCAGACCCGCGTGCCAGGTCGTAGAGAAGGCTTTCTCCACGTCCAGCGACACTGCCGCAGTGTAGGCTCTGTCCTGGAAGCCCAGGGCAGCGGCCTCCACCACTCTCAGTAGTTGCTGGGGTGTAGAATGCCCAGGGCGAAAACCAAATTGGTGATCTGGGATGGCATGAATGTCGCCCAAGAGAGGGGACAAGCGGGCTAGTATTAGCCTCTCGAAAACCTTCGAGAGAACTGACAGGAGACTGATGGATCGGTAATTGGATGGGTGTAACGGGTCTTTCCCCGGCTTCAAAATGCATATCACCCGGGCCTCCCTCCACTCGCGTGGAAAGTGGCACAAGGTGAGGCACATGTTGAAAACCTTGGTTAGAAAGAGTACCGCCTTGATGGGAAGGCATCGGAGCATGGCGGGGGTTAGTCCGTCAGGACCCGCTGCCTTTTTGGGGTTGAGGCGCCGGAGTGCGCCCTGGAGCTCACTGGGTCGGATGACGGGAAGCCGGTCCGCCTCGTCGGGGGGGCGCCGAATCTCTTGCTTAAATTCTAGGCTTGTAGATATACTCCCCCGGTGGTGGACGGAGCTAATCGATGCGAACCAATGGGGGTCAGGCATCCCCTGATTGGTCCGGCTAGCGCCTGCTAGCCGAGTCGGTGTGGGCCAATGGTGGGGAAGTGTTTTCTGATTGGGCCGGTGTATGGTTTTGGTCCTTAATTATCTTAGATGCCATCCGCCTGTGTTCCAACGATGTTGTACATGCCATGCTCAGTCATAGGCCGTTGTCCTTGTTGAAGTTGTTTTGCTCTAGTTTAATTTCAATCGCCTCTTTAACCAATCTATCAAAATATCTGTCACTGCGATGTAATACTGTGACATCGTTGAATAAGATTCTATGTACTTCTTGCAGGTTGTGTTATGTCACAGCTGATTTGTCTGGGTGAATGAGTCTGACATTGCGTTTATGTTCTGCACATCTGTTTGTAATGGTGTGGCCCATCTGTGCAATTTGAAGTTCAAGGTTGTCCTTGACCGGTCTCAAAACTCGGTCTTAATATCATGTTTTTTTGAGTATTCGTGTTATTTTGTTCAATAATGTGCTAAAGAAGGGAATGAAGGCTCTTCCTTTGAATTTTCTTTCTTCTTCTGATTTGTGGTTGTCTGAAGATTGAGTTCTACGGCTGATGACTAAGGTCTGTTCCACACATGTACAAACATTTCAAAGGCTCGCCCCTACCCACCAGATTAATTTAAACTTGGATTCTTCTCGACTAGTTGTGAACCTAACCAACTGCGAACTCGATGACACAACAGTCTCCATCCTCAGTAAAGGACTAAATTTTGCACCTGTACTAAAGACTTTACCAATGAAGGATTTCATCAGCGGACTAGAACAGGGCTTTTGCAGCCTACCTCCAAACATCGCAGAAGAAGTACGTTATGAAATAAACGTCTCCATCATCAAAGCCAAGAGACCCAGAGACAATATCACGCCGGAAGAATGCATAGCAGTCCATCGGCTAAAACAAGACAAGAGACTTGTCATTCTTCCTGCAGATGAGGGAAATTCCACAGTAGCTATGGATATGATTGAGTACCACAACAGGGTAGTTCCTTTATTGGCAGATGCCGCGTATAAAAAAATAGCAAAAGATCCTACTAAAAAAGTCACACGATCAACCCGTGACCTCATTAGAACATCTAGTTTACCGTCTGAAACCAAGAAGACTGTTGCGTCTTCCTCCGCAGTTCCACCCGGGCTCTACGGGCTCCCTAAGATACACAAGTTTCGACCCATAGTCAGTGCCATTAATTCGCCAACCTATCATCTTGCCAAACATCTGACAGGCATGCTGCGAACACCTTGTAAAAAGTCGGCACACTTTTTAAAATTTGTTCAAAACCTGAAACTGGATCCCGAAGATTTGTTAGTGAGTTTCGACGTGATCTCTCTTTTCACTAGAGTTCCCCTACTAGACACATTGCAGGTGTTATCTGAACACTTTCCAAAGGATATTATTAGACTCTTTGAACACGTGCTCACTGCCACTCTGAAACAAAAAGGCATCTGTGAACATATGAGTATCTGAGTAACTGTGTGTTTGTCTCCATAAGTCAAAAACGAAAAGTTGGCTAAATACCAAATTTGGTATTTAAATAGAATATCTTCTAAACATATCCTGTTCCTAAACTACACCTTATATGGAAGATTATTCGAAATGTTCGATTATATCAAAAATGGTTAACGATTTTGATTAAAGTATCATATATTAAAATATTTACATCAGAAATAAAATGTCATTTAAATTTGCTGGGAATATCCCATGGAGCCTTCTTCATTCTAGTTGACTGAGTAAAGCGAAGAAAAAGACAAGATGCTACAACACAAAAATGTAGATCTCGTTAACAGACGCAGATTACATCCAATGCAGTTGTTTTTAGAGTTAACGCTGCCCCTCATATTCTTTTTTTATTCTCAAACTGGAAGTCGTCACCCCTTTTTATTTTTTTATAACTCTTGACCATAAAAAGAACTGAATTTCAATTTCATTCCCAGTGACCAGCTTTTTAAGCATTTGGCTATCGCTTTATCTTAGTGTATACTCTTATTTCTCTTGCATTTAAAGGAAATAAGTAAAACTACTATTTCTTAAATGTTTATTTTCATTAGCATGCAGTAAATAGAGGAATAAGTTATTGTAACAACAATTTGTTGCAGAATGGGTAGAGAAAGTTATTTGAATGAAACACAAACTATGTTTTCAAGAAAGTTTTCCATTGAAGAAACTGTTCTTGATAGTATCTTTTGTTTTCTTGATTATCTATTCTAGCGATCTTTGTTTAAGAGGACACTCAGCTGAACATGTGAGGTTTTGATTAATTTACTACTAAAGAAATCCTTGTTTCATTTTCTATTTAAAAGTGTTGTAATATTCTACTCTGCTCATTTTCAAATACTTGACCATTTAAACATGGATTCACTAAAAGGGTTAGCGTTATAAAATCACATGATTTCATTAATGCAGTTTCATAGCTAAGTGGAGTCAATTCAGCTAACTATTTTAAATGTTTTTCTCAGATATTAACGAGCATGTCATCTAGTTCACATATTAATATCTCTTTCAAGAAAACATTATTTTATTGGTTTACTCTAGAGTATTTTTTTAAATTAGGAAGAGAAATACCTTATAACTAGAGTAATTGCTTAGATGCCTACTATTAATGAATAAACTGGTAAAGCAAGTAGTAGTACACACACTTCATGCTAATTGTGTTAACCATTAGCAGAAATGATATCATTATTTAGTTCATGTAAGTAGAAGGAAAATAAGAAATACACTAGACTAAATCGATACTCAAATATTTTAAAAGCTCTCGCTATATGCTGAGATTGCAATTCGATTGTCGTGGCATGATCAGGAGCAAAAGAAAAGAAACCGAATTACGAATTCCCGTTCAAGAGAAGTACAGGTAAGTGCTTTAAAATTGGAAACAATAACAAGGAATATCTCAAGAATCATTAACTTCACAACAAATATGATGTGTTCAATTCACAAGACCTTCTCTGCCTATTTTACAAAAAAGTATCCTTATAAAAACGTATTTCCTCTGTCTACTTCATGTTAATGGAGATAAACATCAGCAAAATGTTTAATAGGGGTATACAATAGACTAAGCGAATATTAAATATTTTAAAGCCAGTCGCTATGAAATTTGATTGTCTTTCCATGGCTAGGAGTAAAACAAGTGAGATGTGAAACAAATGAGGATTTCGTGTTTGAGAAAGATTTAAGTTGCTTAAAACTGAAACAAACAACTGCAATACTTCTGAAATTGTTAGATTTACAACAACAAATATATATATATATATATACATTATATATAACATAAAGTGTGTGTTTTAACTAGAGTTTTTCGGGTTTAAATTTTGGGTTTTGAATAATAATATTTACACACATACTCGGAACTTTTAAAAAAATATATTTTTTTGAACATGGGTGTCTTTAAACTACATATTTTCGGTGAAGTTTATTTTACCTTTTAAAATTTTTTTTAACATGGGTATCTTTAAATTACATATTTTCGGTGAAATTTTGTATCTATGTTTTGGGTAGAACAAAATAATTTCTCTGCTTACTGTGCACGTTGCACATACATGCTAGAGAAAATAATAATATTAAACTATTAATATTCCTTTAATTCAAACCGAGCGATGTGGCATTATGGTCTTTATAACTTGCATTTGGGAGGTCGTGGATTCGATCAATCTGTCCCCTGGACTTTTCGGGGAGGGGGAAGGTGGGTCCGGTTACCAGTAATCTTTATAGTAAGTTTATGATTGTCTGTTATGATTTACCACTTATGCAAGTCATTCAGAATGAACAGGATCTCAGGGTCTATTCCCAAAAAACTCTGGATATACATTTTATTTGCCATATAAACATCGTTGACCTACACCAATCTAAAAATCTTTAGCACCATTTTAGAGTAAATCTAAAATTTCGAAACATTTTCCATATAAAGCGTAGTTTGAAAATCATCGTGCCGTATTCTTGAAAATACTAATTATAAAAATCGAATTTAATATTTTACTGACTTTTCATTTTCGAAAGACACACACATATATAGATGTTTTGCTAAAATACCTTTTTGGAATCCGGGGTCCTCAAAACGTATATTTCCATTGAAATCTCGCTATCGAATTTTAGGTGGAATACAATACTTCTCCTACCTATTAGTACATTATGCATACGTGCTACAGAAATAAAACTGTATCTGAATAAAGTGTGTGTTTTAACGAGATCTACATTGTAGTGCACTAGATTTTGTCTATGTCTTACGGTTTGTCGGTCATGCAAAAATCATCAGAATGCACAGACCTTCCAAAGCTATTCTCAAAAAGTTCAAGATATATATTTTATTTGGCATGTAAATACAATAGTTTTAATATATGGTATTTAAGTCCAAATCGTTAGATCCAATTTTGAGAAAATTACAAATTTTAAAGAATAGTGTTAGAAGGAGGGATGTTCCTGAAATTCTTCGTTTCGCACCATTGGAAGATACTAAACTTATATACCAAAAATACCAAATTTAAGTTTTGGATTTTGAATAATACTATTTGCACACATACGCGGACCTTTTCAAAAAATATTTTTTTTGGACATGGGTGTCTTTAAAATACGTATTTTCGGTGAAATTTATGTATCTATGTTTTGGGTAGAATACAATACTTTCTCTGCTTACTGTGCACATTGCACATACATGCTAGAGAAAATAATAATATTAAATCATTAATACTCCTTTAATTCAAATCCAGTGATATGGCATTACGGTCTTTGTGACTTGCATTCGGTAGGTCGTGGATTCGATCAATCTGGCCCGTAGACTTTTTCGGGGGGGGGGGATGGGTCTCGGTTCACCAGGCGAATGCTGGATGGGCTCATTACAATCCTCGAATTATCTGTTCTCATCTCTTTTATTGTTAAAGGATCAGGTGACCTGCCTCTGGATGGTGGCTTGCGCAGTTTAACAAGGTGTATCCTAGCGTCGTCGTTGGTGCTGCCATCAGGACTTTAGGAGTTCATGAGTGAAGCCGAGCGGCTTCGAAGGAGTTCCATCTCTGACTGTTAGGGACTCCGTCAATGCTTGTGCCCGTCGTCATCCAGATGAGATAACCCTTAAAGTCCCTCCCCCTCTTCTCTTCCTTCCTGGGGGAGGAGGGCCCTTAAACCCTACGTGTGGTGTTCTGATATCAACCTGAGGACTGTTTTGTTCATGAGTAATCCTAATCCTTTAAAGCAAATTACGTGTGGTGTTCTGATATCAACCTGACCGTTTGGTTCATGAGTAATCCTAATCCTTTAAAGCAAACTACATGTGGTGTTCTGATAACAACCTGACCGTTTGGTTCATGAGTAATCCTAATCCTTTAAAGCAAATTACATGTGGTGTTCTGATATCAATCTGAGGACTGTTTTGTTCATGAGTAATCCTAATCCTTTAAAGCAAATTACATTTGGTGTTCTGATATCAACCTGAGGACTGTTTTGTTCATGAGTAATCCTAATCCTTTAAAGCAAATTACATGTGGTGTTCTGATATCAACCTGAAGACCGTTTGGTTCATGAGTAATCCTAATCCTTTAAAGCAAATTACATTTGGTGTTCTGATATCAACCTGAGGACTGTTTTGTTCATGAGTAATCCTAATCCTTTAAAGCAAATTACATGTGCTGTTCTGATATCAACCTGAAGACCGTTTGGTTCATGAGTAATCCTAATATTTTAAAGCAAATTACATGTGGTGTTCTGATATCAACCTGAGGACCGTTTGGTTCATGAGTAATCCTATTCCTTTAAAGCAAATTACGTGAGGTGTTCTGATATCAACCTGAGGACCGTTTGGTTCATGAGTAATCCTATTCCTTTAAAGCAAATTACGTGTGGTGTTCTGCTCCAGTCTGAGGACCGTTTGGTTCATGAGTAATCCTATTCCTTTAAAGCAAATTACGTGAGGTGTTCTGCTACAGCCTGAGGATCATTTGGTTCGTGAATAATCCTGTGTTATACTCTAATATAAGATATTTGAACAAATTATAAAATTAATATAATTAAAAATAATTAAATAAGACTTTAAATTATTAACTTGAAACCATCGATTTAATCCTCCTATCTTTATCAAAACATAATATAAATTTTGAACACCAAAAATTCTCTCCAACCTAAATCAATATATTTAATTGAATCTATCCAAACCGTTAATGCAAATTACTTGCGGTATTCTGCTACAGTCTGAGGACCATTTGGTTCATGAGTAATCCTAATCCTTTAAAGCAAATTACAACCTTTAAACATCTGAGAATAAATATTCGTTACAGTTTCAGAGTTAAGTATTACAAACATCTGAGTACTACTACATAAGTCAAAAAATAAACTCAAAATAAGTAACCTGCTCCTCTTTATGGATAACTAACATGGATATCGATTTAGTTCAGCTGGCGAAAGAAAGACACATAACATCAGATTTTTAATATTAATGAAAGGATGTCCACTTTCAGATAATATTAAAATTCTTATTTATTTTTACAGGCTTTCCAATTTTCATTGGTTGGCTATATTTCCTGTAGCACCTCTCCAAGCTACCCTACTATTAATTAACATTATTCTAATCCTCTTCTTGGCTTTATTGACTACATCTATCCATGTCAAGTATTCCTTCCTCGTTTTCTTTTCCCAGGTGTCCAGTTAGTAACATTATATGGCAGTATTCCTTTCTTCATTCTGTTACGTGTTCATACCATTCCATAGTTCTTACCTCTAATGTATCTGTCACAGCGAATTTTCCAGACATTTACAGTATTATATAATTTTTCCTAATGTACTAAATTCTTTATATTCTCATACTTCTCAATCCATATATTTCTGTGGCCACCTTTTCACCTTTAATTCAACATTTCCACCCCAAATTATTTCAAATACGTTCTACTATTGTCTTTATTGTGTTCAATTTTGCTTATCTTGTCAAATGTTAGTTCCAAAAGAACCCATTCAACGATATAATTGCTTTTCTTGCAAGATTGATTCTATTATCGATGTTTTTTCACCTGTACCGTCAAAAATGGTTCCAAGAATAGTCGTTAACGTTGGTGCAACATTGTTACTTACTTTAAGATTTTATCCATATCCTACCACTGTCCTGTATTTTTTCAAAGTTTAATTTCAGTCGCGCTTGTTCAAAAGCATCCCTAAATTCACGTGTCATAAATTCAACACCATTTTGATCTTATCCTATTATGATCTGGTCGTCAGCAAATAATAAATTATATATCATTTTGCAGCATGCCCTTTTTATTTTCTTAACAGTTCTTCCGCGTATAATTTGAATAATGTTGGTAATATACAACCACCTTAGCTCAGTCCTTTAGTTATGCTGAAAATTTCGGATAAATTCGTTCCCCACGTTTACCGTTACAATTATATAACCGCTGTATAAGTTGAATGAGTGTTTCTAGAGTTCATAAGGAATTCCAAAGCTTGTGTGTGAACTGAATTATATGTCTTTTCACATTATGCACCTCCTTTTGTTTAGCTATTTTTTGAACGTTTATATACAATTATAAATAGTAACATAAAATAAGAAGTAATAAACAAATATTTGACAAGAAAGGTCACTAATTAAAGAAAAAACATAGAAAGCATATTGACACATTACCTCAAGCTAGAATCCACAAAAGAAAACTGAACCACAAGCCCGCGGTAAATAACATCGAGGAAGACAAAAGACACGCTACTCTGACATACTTTGAACCAGAACAGGTATTCTTGTTGTAGTCTTTGAACTACGAAGGTAAAATTAATACTAATAAAATCTTTTGTGCTTCACATGACATGAAAGCTTTTTTTGGATACAGGGGGCTCTAAAATGTATATTCCCGGTGAAATCTCGGTATTGAGTTTCTGGGTGGAATGCAACACCTTCTCTATACAGTATGTACATACGCGTAGAGAAAGTAAAATTTTGGTTAAATTATGATCTGAAAATCCTTCAGTATACAATAGCAATCACAGCAAACAGAGAAATTATGCTCATCCTCAGAAATTATTGGTACTCGTTTTCATGTTGATACTATGTAAATTCATTAAACATTTTTATGTAATTTTGAAGCTAATTGTGCAGTGAAGTTATGACAAGATCGGTATATACTATTTGCATTAGATTTGAAGTTTATTATTGTTAATTTGTTATATTTTCTTTTCTTTGTAATATGACTTATTTTATTACTGTAAATTATTTTAAAATGTAAATTATGTACTTATGGTTTATCTACATGGCTGCCCTTAACTGAGGAAAGTAATAAATTAAAAAATTGATGTGTTGCACTCACAAGACTTTCTCTAGCTGTTCTACAAACAAACCTCTTACAAGAGATCCTTCTTCTTTCTACACCATGCTAATCCAGATAAATATTGGCAGAATGTTCTATTTACTGACGGTTAGTTCCTTATATAGATGGGAACTAAAGGAATGCAGTTTGCTAAAGCGATAGCCGAATGCTTTAAAAGCTATCGCTATGTCATTGTCATTGAAATTCGTTTCTTTGCTTGACCAGGAGTAAAACAAAAGAGTCTTGGACGACGTCTTATCTGAGAAAAGTATTAGTATTTTTAAATTGAAACCAATAACAAAGAAAATTTCGGAGACGGTTACATCTATAAAAAATGTAATGGATATAAATTTTGTGCTTTGACGAGATCTAGATATTTCGCATAGTAAGTTTTTGTCACTCAGAATAAAAATGACTTCAGAGGATATTCCCAGAACATTGAAAATAGGTATACATTTTATTTATCGTTAAATATCTTTAAAATACGCATTTTAATGAAAATCGTTAGTCATTTTTGAGAAAATCAAAACTTTCGAACATGTTTGCATATAAAGGGTAGTTTGGATGGGAGATTTTCTTGAAAACCCTCATGTTGCAGACTTGGGAGATACTGAACCTTAAAACTAAGATTAGATCTAATGGATTTTTCGATTTTGAGTTATTTTGTCCACGGACACACAAACAGAGGGACAGGCGCGCGCGCGTTCCCATGTACTCATTCTGACCTTTTTCTAAAAATGCTCTTTTGGATTCATGGGTCTCAGTGAAATTTTCAGTAAAATCTTGGCATCAAATGTTTTTTACAATAACTCCTTTATTTATTGTGTACGTTGTGCATATTCAATTGAGAAGATAAACATATATCCAGAACGTGTGTTTAAGTGTCGTTTGGCTATATTCATGGAAATATGTTTATTAAATGATTTATACAATAGTTTATGGGATTGAATCTGGCATTTAGTGTGTTAAATAAAACACTATCTGATGTTAAGTGAGAAACAAAGGATTCTAATATTCATGAGATGTTGGCTATGGAGGCAGGCAGCGATCACATCTCAAGGTTACGAATTTATTTAGTAATCGTATACATCCGCTTCTAGCTCCAATACCTCATACAAAGTTACAAGGATTGTAAGAAAATTAGTGAAACTGGAAACGTAAAGGGCTTGTCAACATCAGGTTGCCCCGAAAAGTGCAATATTGGATGTATTCTCAAATTTTCTTGGTGTGCAAGAAAATACAAAAGCATCTGCAACGAATGTGGCATCACAATTTAAACATAGGCATAAGTTCAGTGATGAAAAGTCTTAAAAATGCCAAGTGCCTTGATTTAACTTTCGGAGGAAGATCGAAACAGAAGAATACAGTTTTATTAATTAACGATAATCTACGTTTTCAAAGACAACCCGCACTGACGTTTTTAACATGAAATACTCCGTTGAGTTTTGCAACACTTTCAACGCACGAAGAAATATTTGCACAGTCAAATATGTGACAATTGTGCAATATGGTATAGCATATGTTAAACGCTACAGAATATAACATCTTTAATTATCTAAAAAGTTTCTCTATCATTCTGATTGGTGACTGAAGATACTTGAGCCTTTCAAGCATTTGAAAAATTTGGAAAATCTTCGGGTGGAAATTACATAATTTAGAGATTCCTCAGGTGATTAACATCCTTTTGGCTGCTCAACAGGGGATTTTTCATCATGTACAAAATTAAAATGCTTAAGAGTTATGTTTGAATATAAAAATCTGCTAGATCATTGCACCAATATTTTTTTAACTAATTCTACACTTAAAAATCTAACCGTATTACATTGAATGAGCCATATTTTTTTTTAACAATTTCATTGTGTGTGTATAATTAAATTACTTTTCTTTACATTAAGTATGCTAGTAGTGCATTTAATTATGTGTTCCGTCACGGATTAGAACATAAATTTCTATGGCTCTTTCAAGTCAACAAGGCAAATTGCTTTGCAGGGATCACAGAGGTGACCTTAACCTATAAAGAGTAGCGATGTAAGAGTCCTCTATGTTGATTTAACCATGGCCTTTTCTAGAACCTGCCACGACAACGTTTGTCGACATGAGCTATTCGTTACGCCACTCGAAGAGAAAAATAGGCGCGGTCAATATCTGCATAAACATTAATTAAATTTACTCCTACATAAATCTTAAATCGAACGCACTTATGCGAATCCGTTACGGTTATCAAAAACCAATGGTGGCAAAGCTCCACTAGAATTATAAGCTAAGTAGATCAGTGGAAAAGTCCTTGTACAAGGTAGTATTCAGATTTTAAAGGGTATAGCAAAATGAAAATAATTTACGTATTTATTTTCTGCGGATATAACAGTTTCCTTCATTTTATACTCCCATTTTTCACTTTCTCTAGACGTGATATTTATATAGTCTACATAAGGTATTGCACTTCACCCAAAAATTTGATACCGAGATATAAGTTTCACCGGAAATATAAGTTTAGAAAAAAGGTCTGTGTGTGCCTGTACATGGCGATAGACAGAATACTTCAAAAACGAAAATTCCATTAAATACCACACTTGATATTTAGGTTTAATATCTTTCAAGGATGTGACATGAATAATTTGAAGAAATTTCGATAATCTTGATTTTCTCAAAAATAGCTCAACGACTTCGATTAAAATACCGTATATTAAAGATATTTAAACTACATATAAAACTTATACCTCAAATTTTCCGAGAATATCTTCTGAAGGTTTCTTCATTCTGGATGACTTTTGTATAATGTGTAAACCGTAAGGAATAGACAAAAGCTTACCTAATCTTGTTAAAGCACACAGTTTATGCAATATACGTTTGTTTGTTTGTTTGTTTTTGTGAAGCAAACAATTTCGAGATATTCCTTATTATTGGTTTCAGTTTTAAAGTATTTAAACTTTTCTCATACGGGAATTTTTTAACTCCCGGTCATACAAAGAAATGAATTTATTTTACATAGCAACCAACTTTCTTTCTTCTTTTTTTCTTCTTTCTTTTTGTAGTGTTTAACGCCCGCTTTTACTACTTGTGTGCCACAGGCGAAACCAGCTTTCAAAAGGTTGACTATCACGTATTTCCCTTCTACTTCAAGTAGTAAGACCATTTCTGCTAACATTTAACTCAATTAACTTGATTCAGATAGAAGAATAAACTTTTAACAAGAATTTGCTATAGAATGTAGAGAAAGTCATGTGAATGTAACACATCAGATTTTATTTCTTTTCTTTAGGGAATAATGGTAAAAGTTGATACCATGCGCAGTTTTTGGGTTACTGTGTTGATTATTTGAAATTTGCTCTTTAACTATATATAAATGTCATTATAGACATAACGCCATATGGACAATACGTTTTTAAAAAAAGAGTAGCTACTGTGAAGTCTGCACACCTCATAAAAAATCTGATGTGTTACACGCAAGTGACTTTCTCTACCTATTTAACAATAAATTATTTTTAAATGTACTCTAAACTTATTAAATTAACATTGGTAGATATAATTTTATTACATATTTCTTGTATATACAAGGAAAATATGTAAATCGATAGCCAAAACTTTAAAAAGCGAATCGATATGTAATGGCATTCAAATTCCGTTCTTCTTGCATGAACAAAATGAAAAACAAACAATAAGGGTTTCTCACTTGAGATATAATTATTTGAAATTTCAAACTAATAAAAGAAATATCTCTAAAATAATAACTCCCCCCCGTAAAAAGGTATCTGACACAAATGCATGTTTTATTGAGATCTCAATTTCCCAACTGGAAGCATCCCCTCGTGAGGCATAGGTTTGGTGACGAGTGCTCTCCGCCTGTATCCTATTGCTATTCCTATTTTAATAACTACTTATATTGTAAATGTTTCTTTTTTATTCATTCATTAATTCAAAGTGTCTTATAAGACTTTCACATACCTACAATAGGCCTGAGAGATTTATATTACCTACTAAATGTGCATCTGTAATATGCAAATATCTAGTTAAGTCAGATAAATGAGACAAATAAATCAATAGGACACAAAATATCTAAATTTTATTAAAATACTCAAATATAGAAATACATCTTTGTGTCATTTGTGATGTATTTGTTGCTCTCTATTTTAATTCTCCAGTAAGTGTTATTTTTGAAAATGTTTCCTCATCATTCTTTTATTTCTTTTGATATTATGCTTAAAGTATGAAATGCCAAAGTGACTCGGTTTCCAAATATTGGAATATCCCTTCAGCCTCCTGTATCTGCTTGTAGCTGCAACGAAGTGGGATAAAAACATGCATCTAACTGATGCAACTTAATCTACTAAATTTGACCCAAAATGTTATAAAACTAAAATATTATTTTCTAAGATAAAATAATGTCAGTTCTAATGTTTAAGAAAGTATATCGTTTTTTTTTTCCAATTAGCGCATTTAATTACCAGTTATCTGAGGTTACAAATCGACAGACAAGTTTAAACCTTGTCGGAAACCTTTTTCAGCATGTTTCCATACTCAAAAAGTTCCACACGATGCAACACTTAAATAGTTTGTTTCAAAAGTTTTGTACAGTCTCTATAAATTTTATTAAAAGCAATAATCATATACTCTCTTCTAAATAATGCTCCAATTTTTAGACATAAATTATAATGAATTATAAAGGTTAGAGTATTAAACAGAACGAAAAGTAATGCTATTTCTACAATAATTATTAGAGGTTTATATAAACAAATTTGATATAACATCTATTTATAAACGTATTTACTGCGAAACTTTAATTTTTGATCTGAATGGTTTTAAAAATTCATCATGGCGCATTTTCATGTTGATGCATTTTGATTGCCACAGTAGATTTATACTGTAAACGATTACTTGAATAACCAAGCAAGCTAGAATATTTTGACACATGGTAAAAATATTACTGATTTTTGTCTAATAAGTAGTATAATTTTCAGTAAGCTATTTTAAATAATGTGAATTTTACAAATGATCGATCTCAATATATAGAAGAAAAATAATTTCTGTAAGGATGGAGCCTTTTTAAGAAAACATTGTTAGGAAATATAAAAATAAACGATAGTGGGTAGAGAAATTCGCGTTGATATAACACATATATTTTCTATTCACATTGCATATCTGAGTCAACTGTCAAATGAGAAAACGTGAAAGAATTATTTTATTTTGCTTTTGAAAAATTGCAAGCGACATTTGCATATACCTTACCTGAATATACTGAAACATTTTTAGGGCATTATTAAGAGGATAAGTTAAAATGTACTTTTCCTAACTTTTCATAGGTGGATCTGTAAATATAAATAACACTGTTTTGTAACTCCGCCATTATTTTATTATTTATACTTAGTATGGTGCTACGTATAATTACTCTGTGGTGAGTTTTATACAGCCATATTAAATCAAGCTTTATACATAGAATTTCCTGGATTCTATTTCTTATTCTATTAGTGCTTAATAGTTTGAAGGATTGCGTCATCGCAAAAATGAAGACAAATGTGTTTGTGAAATGGAGGGCGAGATACAATATTAATAGAAGTGTGGAACAAGCAATCACAGAAAACAACCATAAAATATTCAGTAGCCATTTTTAGATCGTTTGTATATTTAAACGTAAAATGTATTATGGTTAAAAATCGCTTTATTTTTGTAGTTTCTCTCTTTTATTGTAATAACTGTTATTGTTGTTGCACATCTTTTATAAACTTTGTTACAATTTGTTCTCATAACTGAATTTTATATAACTATTATAACGTATGGTAAAATATTTTTTGTAAAACTCACGTATAACATTTTTTGTTAAAACCCCTAAAAGTATATTTTATTCTGTGTCACTAGGCAAACTCATTTATAAGTCAGACTAACAAATAAAAAATAAATAACCGCTATAATTTCCAAAGAAATTTAGGCATTTGTCACAGCTAAATAAAATTGACATTCCTGACAAACTGACAAAAGTTCTCGATAGATGAAGATCACGTTGCTAATGCAGATGTGCAGCATGTGCTGAAGTTGCCACAAGGTATAGTGGTGTGCTGTAAGACCTTCTCTTAGGGTATGCGGAGGTGCGTTGAGAACGAACAACATCAGTTACAGTTTATGAAAATATTTAATAGAGGCAAAAAGAATTATCTGTTTGGAAGGAGTTGGCGATGTGTTTTCAGATGAATAATCATTAAATCGTTCGTGAATTTAAATACAATGAATATAACCGCATCATATTAGCTCTGCGAACTTCCAGAATATTAAGAACCTTACATTGTCGTCCTCCTTTGTGTAGTAGTTACCATGCTAGCCTCATTTACCCAAGATCTGGGCAGGTTTTCTCCAGGCCCTTCGGTTTCTACCGCCACTCATTCCACCAATTGCTCCAATTGCTCCATTACCAATCAACAGTTTCGCTTACATTTCGTGTCATCCACTTCCTCATGTCCGTGCCTGGCTGCAGGCCGACTCCTCGTTCTCCATTCTTAGTTTCGTGTCGTTGGCTCCCCGATAGCTTCTGACCCCTAGACATTGGCGTGTAAGTTCTACGGGGGTGCTAATCCTACAAGAAAGGGGTGGGTAAGCCGATTACGAAACGAAACATTATAGACCCAATTTATTTCCCTAGTAAAGTAAAGAGTTTAACTACCGAGACTCGCTAAACTGCTGCATGGCGAACCCCTTTACAGTTACGTATAAAAGGATGATGAGCCCTGCGAAAATATTAAGTGCAAAAGCGTTAAATGCGGAATATATCACTTGAAGTATAAGAGGCGCCATAGAACTACATGCATTTATATAAATATATATCCCGCCTACATCACACTACCCCACCATAACTTCTATGTCTACGTTTTCAAATTTGAAACCTCATATTTGCATCTGAGACAGTACATGTCGTGTCATATGGT
The DNA here is from genome assembly GCA_030762935.1 of Hymenopus coronatus. Classification (NCBI taxonomy): domain Eukaryota; kingdom Metazoa; phylum Arthropoda; class Insecta; order Mantodea; family Hymenopodidae; genus Hymenopus; species Hymenopus coronatus. Next base: position 73,689,873 of record CM060896.1, on the reverse strand, counting down.
TTAAAGTTATCTAAAAGGGAGATACACATTATGGTCAATGTAATATAAATTATACCAGGAGGGGACAAATGTACATTGAAAATGGCTAGAAAATAAACCCAGGACAAATAATTGTCATGACCCAATGAGGACCTTACCGTCAAGGGAAGGACACTGAACTATAGGAGTGAGGTTACATTGCCGGAGGGTTTGACGTAACAAAGCAAGAAAAGCTGTTCTCTTGCTGGTCGAGCGACACTCTTGCACTAGGCATGGAACATCCGCGGAGCTAAAATGTGATACGTATTTGGGGTCCGTGGTGGAGCCGAACAGGCTACCTTTGGTTGAGACGGAAATTGTGTTGATTTAACAGACATCTACGGACCACCTCACTGCAGTAAAAGAAAGTTAAAAGTAATAAGTAATAATAGGCGCGGTCAAATAAAGCGTAACTTAAGAGTAGAAAATGTAGGAGGAATGCATGTGTATTCGACGGCAGAAAAGGCCGAACCAAATGAATAAATGAGTTCAATAGTAATCTGGAACTCAAAGAAAATCATTTTTGCCTTACTACATCTGAGAAAGACTCTATGCAACAAAATCCATTCCTTAATAGCCTAAACCTGCACCCGGGATACGAACCCGCTACCCCCTAATTACCGCCGCACATCTAAATACTTCTGACTTGTCAATCCTAAGCGTTCTTTCCCATTGCTAATTATTAGAAATGATTTAGTGCAATTTTCAGCGATCTTTAGATTTTACAACTATTGACTTTCCAAGAATTGAACCTTGATATTCTGGAGTTTTGATTCCAGAGTTTCATAGATGTAATTACTTTCTTCTGACGTAACTCATCTTTAGTAATGAAATCTTATCCAAATTTGGTAACTTATGCTTTTTTAAAAGTATGAGTCACAACAGCGGAATTATAACGTATTTTACATTAATCCTTGATTTTATTCATTTATTTGTCGTGATTATAATTTATTTGTTGCGACAAATAAATGAAATAATTGTAATTTAATACTACAATACTCCATGGCATGACAGCTCACGGGGAACCTTGGCCTACCGCCCGGCTGCTGCGTCCCCCATCTCGGTCCACTACAGACGTCATGGATGGAGTGCAGTTTTGGAGGGTGAGACGTGGTCAGCGCCTCGAGCTCCCCGGCCAGTTAATGCGGTTCTTATGACCTGGAGCCGCTACTTCATCAAGTAGCTCCTCAATTAGCCCCCCAGAGACCTTACGAGAATGAGTGCACCCCGGGCCAGGTCTCCCAGCGGGGGAAAAATCCCCACGCCGGTACTAGGGATCGAGCCCAGGTCTCCCGCTTGGTAAACAGCTGCGCTACCACCGCGCTAAGGAGACGACCCAATACTTACTATATTATGTTCAAAACCATATAGTCGAAAAGTGTGGTATTCTAAGTATTTTTGCTTTGAATTATTTTATCCCAAGCGCATTCGTCCCATATGTTTTCTTATTAACTGAGGTGAGTGTAGGTAGATACATCTATCTTATTAGGGTAGGAATTACTGTTTAGATTTATGTGCATTATAGTTTGACATTTTAACCGTGTAGGTCATATCAAACGATGAATAAAATGGCTGAAATGATGCTCGAATAGCCTGGAGCCCAGAGAACCAAGAGTAACACGATATTAATATTTTTAGGAAAAGGGTAAATCCTGAAAAGAAAGGAAATAATTAAAAAATCCTTACCTGGGTAAATCATGCTAGCCGAAATTCGAAATGGGACCTCTTGAATGTGAAACAAAAACGCTATTCCCACACCATCGAGATGGGGAATGAATATGTTACGTCTAATTGTAAGTTTACTGTTTCTTTTCTTAATGTTTTTGCTATATATTTCTATACATTTTCTCATGTATTAGAATTACAAATAAAATAAATATTAATGTTCTGTTTTCGTTTGTATATTTTGGTGATATTACTCCTTCGTCTGGATTAGCGGCAAAAAAGGCTAAATGGCTTTGATTCTGCAACACTGAATAAACAAAAAACATTCAAACAAATGCATAGCAAATTAATTTCTATTAAGTGTTTTTGCACAGCACCTATAGTCATAAATTTAATTGTTCCAGCTTTGAACCTTCTCTTTCTTGGTGACACAGCAAATATGGATATTTATATTCCTGAAATCCTTCAAAACAAGCACCTGAATTTTATTACAACCGCTGTAAAGCTCAGAAAATACAAAGAGCTAAAAAAAAAGATCACGCCTTACATCGACTTCAGTTGAATGAGTCTGGTAATTTTAAATTAAATCTACCATGATTGGTCGTGGTGAAGAATACCATCTTTACAATTAAGTTCACTTGGAGATTACAATGTTTATTATTCGTTTGTAACTTAATTTTATAGTGAGACAGCCAAATTTTGTGTACGTGCTCGCGAATAAAGTGTTGTTCTACGACTGAGGTTGAGACGTATAGGAGTGCTACTCTGCGAGAGATAAGAGAGGTATTGTGTTCGATTCCCCAGCTTCACTCATAGGAGTCGAACACAAGACGCTTTTTTCGCGCCTGTTTCATTGCGCAGCTACGTCCCGAAAAAAGTGAAATTATATTGAAAATTGAACTAGTGAATTGACAGTGAGAACTTAATGAAATGACAATATAAGTTGAACTAGATCACATTAATAGAGTGACAGTGAGAACTAAGTGAAGTGAAGTGAAGTGAAGCTGTAATCTACATTAGTGAAATAAGGTAGTGAAAGTTGAACAAAAACACGTTAGTTAAATGATCGTGAGAGCTTGGTAAGTTATAATAAAAAAAAACTACTTAGCGGGTATTTCATTACGTCGCCACAATGTGAGCAAAAGTCCATAAATGTGAAATTCCAGCTATATTGCATTAATAAAGTGGCAGTGAGATCTAAGTGAAATAAAAATTAAAATGCAATTAGGCCCGTTATTAAAGTGACAGTAATAGCTAAGTGAAGTGATATTTAATGAAGTAAGAAGGAAACTTATTGAAGTGATGATGAAATTTGAACTAGATCATATTAATGAAGTGACCGTGATAACTAGGTGAAATAAGAGTAAACTAACTTACATTAGAGAAGTGATAATGAGAACTGAGTAAACTAGTGATGTGACAGTGAAATTGAACTAGATCACATTAGTGAAGTGATAATGAGAACTGGTGAAGTAGCAAGGCTATAATATTCACCAGAGTGCAGATTGAAGGTTTGTGAAAGATCTTTCACTTGTATGTTAAGCTTAGGAGTATTCGACATTAACCAAGAAAGAACAAATAAAAAACAAATAGATACAAACTTTAACGAGATTTACAAATGACCTGATTATACTATAACACTTATACAATTAAGGCTACAAGCTGATGATCCATTACCAGAATCTATCTACTTCTGCAAGAATGCCCCTAGCGAAGCTAAATTAGCATCAAGCAATTTAACACGTTTTAGAAGATCCTTCTTAATTGGATCTTAAGAGATTGTGTAACAACACCGGGGACTTTTTTAGGACTAGCAATCCAGCCAAGTTACCGGCGCTGACAGCTTAGAAATTTGAAGACCTAGGAAATTTATTACAAACTTAAAGAGCAATTAGTTCAATTCATTGTATATTCTGCTGGACACATTTGAATTGCTTATTTTCGAGAGGGACCTCATAGTTTTGGCAAAGCATTGTAAACACAGGGTATATTTGAACACAGGATGTTTGCCATTCATCATTGCCAGCAGAAACTGGTTTCTCTTGGTCATTATTCATAATAATGGCGTTTTAATGCAAATGTTTGATATTATTGCTAACTTGTAATAGGTATATTTAAAAAAACCCTACTCTTTTGTAAAGTTCATTGAACCGTTTGAAGTAGGAACACGTCATTAATATTCTTACAAAATACCATCTCTTAAGTTGTAGAAAGGACATCAAAGAAATGGAGCTATTAAGATGTACTTTACAACAACATATTTCATTTCCTCGTTTTAGTAAAATAAACTACTAACCTCCATAATCATATCTTCGTAATCCATATAATTTTGTAACATCCACTTCTTCACTTCTATACCAGATATTGGGCTTATCACTTCTGATTCAATGTCTACTCAACAGTCGTCTAATCCCAGGCGCTGGCTTGCAAGTTCTTGGGGGTATAAGTCCTACAAACGAGGAGGGCAAATAAGGAAATAATATGGCGTTTTATTTATGGACGCTCTTTAACTGCTGTGGTTCTCAGCATCCCATTCTATACTGGGCGTGAAAGACCGCTTAAAATTGCTCAGAGACCTCTCTATCAGGCTTGAGGTTCTTTTACGTGCCGTAAATCTACGACGCGGGACCAACGGCTTTACTTCCCTTCCGAAGGAAGCCATGCTAAGGATTTTTACGCCCGAAAAAATCCATCGTCCTCCGCCGGATTTGAACCCGCGACCTTGGGCAAATAAGGAAATAAATGTAGAAAGAAAAGAAAAAAATGAACTAGTTACCTTATTTAAACAACCGTTAAAATTGGATCGGCATATTTACCATGGTGGCTCAGAGGTTAGAACAATCTGACAGAGACGGGGAGATCCGCGTTTCAAATCTCGAATGTGGCATGGAAGTTTAGTCTGACAACCTATCCAAACATTAACATTTATACTGGAGAAGATATTGCATTCCACCCAAACTTTAATACCGAGATTTCACCGGAAATACACGTTTTGGGTTCCCGTGTATAAAATAGGTTTATTTCTCTACTCACACTATATATATAATGCATGGAGAAGTTATTGTTTCCACCCAAAATTTGATATCTAGATTTAACCAGAAATACAAGTTTTGGGAACCCCTAAATAAAAAAATTTTTAGAAAAATGAATGTGTGTGTCTGTGGGTACCATGGCTCAAAAACATCAAGTCGGTTAAATACCAAAGTTGGTGTTTAAGTTCAGTGTCTTCCACGGATGTAACATGAAGATTTTTCAGAAAATCCCCAATCCCTAACTACTGCTTACATGGAACAATTTTCGAATTTTTTTTTCTTAAAAATGGCTCTGAACATTTTGATTAAAATAACGTATATTAAAGATATTTACATGAAAAATATAGCATATACCTACCTATTTTGAATTTTCTGGGAATACTCTCTGAAGAGTTCTTCATTTTGGATGAGTTTTGCTGAATTCTGTATAGCTGGTAAACATAGACAAAAACGTATTACACAAGTGTAGATTTCATTAAAACACGTAATTTATGTCATGCGCATTTTTCCTTAATATCTGATTGTAATTTCAGAAATAGTTATTCTTATTGATTTATTGTTATTGTTTGATTTAAAATACTAAACTTACTTAAACTTGCCAACTAATGGCAACAAGAAATGGATTTTGATCAGAGAGCAACCAGCTTTTAAAAGATTTGATTATCGCTTTACCCTCTCTCACTTCCCTTCTACTTACAGGGAAGCAAGTAATGAGACACTCTCTGCTAATGTTTATCTCGAGTAGTATGAAGCAGATAGAAGAATAGGTCTTTCATTATTAATTAATTACAGAGATGTAGAGAAAATTATGTGAATGGACACGTCGAATTTTTTTCGCTTATATTCATCGACGGTTTCTCTTAGGAACGATTGTTCATGGCAATGGTTTTCACACGTTTGCTGTTGGTATTTAACTTTGGCGAATTATCCTCAGCTTTACACGCGCACATTCGCACTCTTATTCACGCCTCCAGACTCTAGGGAGGATGGGGAATAATCTTGGCTAGAGAAAAATTCTTACCCCAAGTCGGAAATCGAACCCAGAACCTCTAGCACACAGACAGGCGCTCTGAGGACTGAGCTACGGAGCCAGCCATGTTTGAACATGTGTTTTGAAAATATCCTATCTTTTACGACTCTAATTTAATGAGACTTTTCTAACAGTCATTGGGATGATAGCGTCTAGTACCCTGTTTCCTTAGGTACCAATTCACAAGGTGATGGAGTGACTTTAGTATTGCTAATGTACGAGTATATACATGTTAATATCGGGCAATTTGAAGCCTATCCTTTATTGTAACAGACTTACAGTATTACTGTATTGTATTAATAAATGACTTATTGAGGTATTAGGTTAAATCCGCATTATGATGAGAAATGCCTCGAGTGCCTATTCTGGGACCGTTAGTCGGCCTCTCTATAATGACTTATTTCTAATTGTTTCATCACTTCATATTTAAGAGTGTTAATAATCAATTATTTCATATATTTTTAAGAGTGTAAAACTAGCTTATAGCAAGAGCAGTTTAGAGTTGTTTACTCCAAACTTGGAAAGTGGAAAGGGGGACACTCTTTGTGAGGAGATCCTCTTTTGTCAGGCACGTACAAGGAGCGAGTGAGTGCAATAGATACATAAGTAATGGTGAAGACCCTTCTAGTAGCGAGATCAGTCTTTTTCTATCGTGTAATGTTTGTCACGTGGGTGTTATGATGCATTCTGGGTAGGAAATGATGCATTATGGGCTACATCAACACCAAGCTCGCGGTCTTTCTCAAGCCGCCATGACAGTAATTCCACTATATGAGTAAGAGATTGTAGCACATGGGGGCATTCAGTAAAACACAGTTACGCACTCAGTATTGCACACGTACCCAGTCTTACGCCCATCAAGGTTATACTCATTATGGTTTAAAGTAATAAATGAAAGAAACAAGTTTACTGTACGTCGCCAAGCAAGGAAAGCTCCTAGAAGTTACAGTAACCTATTAGATTGTAAAGCAAAGTGCTTGTCGCAAATTCTTCTGGTTTGGAATAAATGTGTTTAATTATTTATAAGATCACTCCCCAAGCTACCCTCATTGCTACCACCCCGAGTGAGTCAAACCCTCATGCGGACTGAGCTGAACCGAGGCAAATCACCGGTAGTAGATCTTCTAAACAAAGGTACGTGGAGGTCTACTCATTTGGTAGTGGAGTGAGTCTGGAAGCACCCGCCAACTGGATCTTCAACGTGGAGGCAACGCTTCATATCTGGAGGGCCGAACGAGGTGCAACACGACATATCCACAATTCCTTACCACGGCTTCGACATAGATTTTTCACTAAACTCTGCTTTAAGCAGTTGACATTCCATGATAAAGAAGCGAATCAAACAGCCTTTCCAAACCTTAACGCTTTTGAAGACATGCCAAAAAGACATAAATATATTATTAAAAATCTGACGTGTTCTATTCGCATAACTTTCTCTGACTGTTCCAAATACAAACTAATTTTACAAAATATTATTCTTTTATTTACATCATGTTAATCGAGATAAACATTAGCAGAACTGGTTTTATTACTTGCTTCATTGTAACTAGAAAGGAAATAAGGGAACACACAAGACTAATACGATAGTCAAATATTTTAAAAGCTGGTTGTCCTGTGTTTGAAATCCATTTATGTACATTGCTAAGAGTTAACAAGTTCCTTATTTTAAGTATTTTAAAACGGAAACCAATTATAAGAATATATAAAACTGGTCAACTCAACGAAAAAAGTATAAGACATAAGTTTTATGTTTTAACGAGAACTTTTTGTCTGTATTAAGTTTTTGCTTATCTTACGGTTTTGCATATAGGTCTTCAGAGGAAATTCTCAGAAATCAAAATATAAGTTTTATTAATATACGGTATTTTAATCAAAACTGTTAGACTCATGTTTGAGAAAAACAACATTTTCAAACATTTTTTCATGGGTAATTTGTGGTGGAGGGATTTTTTGAAAATCTTCGTTACGCATCCTTGGAATATACTAAACATATATAACAAGTTTGGTTTTTAACAGTGTTTTTGTTTTTGAGCTACACTGTCCACAGACACACACATACACACACGGACATTCTACTAGAAATGTTTTTTTCGGACTCAGGGGATCTCAAAATGTATATTTCCGGTGAAGTCTCCACTTCAAAATTTTGGTTGGAATACAACACCTCCTCTAGCTACTACGTACATTGTATGTACACAGATGTTAGAGAAAGTAATAATTCTAATTAATAATACATCAATTTGATGTTACATTCACATAACTTTCTCTACCTTCTATAGTTTATTAATTTATTCTTAGAAGTTTATTTTTTGTCTACTTCATTTAAATCGAGGTAAATCTTTGCAGCAATAGCTATAATATCCTTAGGATGGAATAACTGCTGAGATCCTAAACCACCACGATCCGCTGTTAGGGTTGTACAAATACGCGCGAAAGCCACTAATAGTTCATCACTTAAGTACTTGTCCTACCACTGGAACTGCACAGAAAGGGCGTGAATGACCCATCTACAAAAAAAAAAAAAAAAAAGCAAACCTCTGGTGTCCATAAGGGTGCTCCTTTCTTGGAGCAAGCATTCGCCCCATCTGTCCGGAAGCACTACACACCACAAAACCCAGAAACACGCCTAAAAGTTGAGAAAGAAATAGAATGAAAAGAAACTAAGGTACTAAGGAAATTGTGGTAATTGGAAAACTACCTCAGTATTCACATTCTGACCACGAAAACTCGAAGGTCAGAGTGAGCGGTCGATGGGAGTCAAACCTGGAGCTTGGTTTACATCCTTCCATATTCATGAAGTCCTATGTAAAGGAAGACATGTAATTTTTTTCTTTCTTTTTTAACACCCTTTAACATGAGCCTTATCGGATGATGACGAACGAAATGTTGAAATGTTGCTCATATGAGCCCGGGGTCCATTGAGTTTCGAGTTGTCCGACATTAGTTTCCTCATGATAACAGAAGATCCTGGGGGAAAAAAAACCTTATCCGGATAACTCACAATGATCAAATTCGAAAATAGAGATAATCCGGCCGGCCTTTAGCTCTAACCTGCCTTGAATCATTTAGCTTTAAGACGGTCATATGTGACCCTCCTGGCTGAAGTCATTCTCGATATCGTTTATACATATATTGCTAATTATATATTTATCAATTTATCAATTCATAACGGTTTCAGCTATTTAGATCGAACTCTTAATATATCTTATTTGATCCAGCAGGGGTAGTAACGCAATTCTTTACCAACATTCTTTTGATTTTTTGGTCACCCTGAAGTTTATACTGTAGTTCTCCAAGGATTTGGGATAATCCTCTATGTAATTTGACAGGAGAGAGGGAGAAAGGAAGCATTTAGAGAGCACGAAGACAGAACATTAGATCTTAGCATGTGTTAGAGACCATTATTTGAAATCTATAGAAAAGTAATTACGTTTTAGACGCTTCTGTGGTCCAATGGCCAGTGTTCTGGCTTCTCAACCCAGAAGTCCCTGGCTCGATTCCTAGCTGTAGCGGGGAATTTTTCTTTAAGCGGAATTGTTTCCTATTCCCCTCAGAGTCTGGCAGTGTGAATGCGGGAGTGAATGTGTGTGTGTGTACTGAAAAACCACCGTTAAGCTACAGTTCAACTGAAAGATACGTAAGAAGTTGTATCTAAAGCAAAGACCCGGTATGACCATATGAGTTAAAAGGAGCTTTATGAATGAAATAATTAAGAAAACATTTTAAACCATTAAAATAGGAACAGCAAAACTACAACAGTCGATTCCTTTGGCTTATTTTGTTATCTTATATCATGTTAGATGTATCTTCTAATTTGAATTAAATTAAAATCTCGTGTAGGTGTTTCCTCAGTTAAGCATTGGAAATCATTTTGCGCTGTTATGTAACTTTGAAACACCTGTGTTAAAATGCATGAAAGCAATTAATATTACATCATCCATGTGTTAATTTGTAGCATAAAAACTGGCATTTCCATGCTCATTTGTTCCTTTAACACATAGTTTCCAGGAAATTACTCCATGAATAGCTCTGATATTATCCTTGTTGTTTCGAAAGAAAATGCATAGTATAATTAAAGAAACAAATTTGCATATGAGGGGTCGAATGATATGGCATGACTATGTTCATTATACGGCTAATATTTAGTTTCAGTAAATCAAACGCTCTTTTAGAATGTCTAAAGCACCAATAAATGGACGTTTCATTCCCATTAATTCTCTATCTATTCTATAACAAACTATTCATTCAAAACGCGTTCTTTTAACTGCACCATAAACATTAACTCATTTTACTACTTACTTCCTTATAGGTGAAAAGAAAATAAGGGAACACACTAAGCTAAAGCAATAGCCACTTTTTAAGAGCTGCATACTATGCAATTTCTTTGAAAGTCATACTCTTTGCATGACTAGGAGTTGGGAAAACAAATAAGAAAACAATTAAAAAGTGTTGTTGTACTTTTTGTGCATTAAATATAATTTTTTCGTTCATTTTATTGTTTTTTTTGTTGTTTTTTATGGAGTTTAATTCCTACATTATTTTTTATGTTTGTGCAGCTGCAAAGAAATGCAATACAAAATAGAACTAAATAATTGATTTAATAAAAGTATAATTAGTGTAAAAATTAAAGCCATATCAGGAATTTCTTGAAAATGGTTAGCTCACAAAAAATATATCTTTTATATGTTTTGGCTTATCGAGGTGTACATTTTTGTAAGATTTTGTCTTTCTTTTACGGTTTACCATTTGCACAAAAGTCACCTAGGATGTTAAGATTTTGAGGATATTGTCAGAAAATTCAGGATATACATGCCATTAACATATCTTAAACATGTGCCATTTTAATCAAAACCGTTCAGTCATTGTTGAGAAAATCAATTCTTTTTTAAAAATAATTGCCCATGTAAAGAGTATTTTGGGGTTGGGAATTTTCTTTAAAATCTTCTTGTTAAAGTCTTGGAAGATGCTGAATTTCAAGTTCAGTGTTTTTGCGTTATACTGTTCAAAAACACACTCACACACATACTGATATTTTCTAAAAATGCTTTATTGGATTCAGAGCATCTCAAAACAAGCATTTCTGAATGAAATATCGACGTTGGATCTTTAAATGAATACAATACTTCTATTACTATACGTATTATAGAAAGTAAAAATAGAACTTAATTTTTATTTTGATATAGTGTGATGACCCTATTCGAACCGTGACTTGGGGATTTATTACAAATTCAGTTAAACTATCATAAAAGGGACAAAATGCACATGATTGGTTTGTAGTTTATCATTCACACGAGAATTTGGTAGACATTAAATAAAGCATGGTGTTATTAAATCCCTTATTGGGTACTCTATGGAAATCAGGGCAACCAACTAATCCCCAACTTAAAGAGAAACGCCTCGTGCGTCTTCTATTTACCTTGGCTCCCACACAAATTCTTCACTAAACGCTGGCTTGGGCAGTTTGGCATCTCATGATAACAAATGAAATCAGACACATCGTGCCTTTCCATTCGATAAGTCCTTTGAAGAAATACGCTTCGACGTTAAGAAATTTTCTACCGACCATTCTTTACAAAGACCTAAGTGTAATATACACATTTTTCTCCACTTTCTATTGTTTGTGCTTATATAAAATACTCTTATGATAGTATACTTTTTGTCTATTTTAATCGAAATTATACAGAAATAGTTATTGCACCTTTTCTTATATAAATACAAAAATGATTCATTGTAGATACAAAAATAACATGGAATAGCGATGGTAAAATGTCTAATCCTTTCATATAGAGAATTTTTATGAAAGTAATTTTAATTAAAGTACTTATTTTAACAACCATGTATTTGTTGGAACCAAACTACTCTCAGCAACCTCTATTTCGCAGCCAGAAATGTCCTGTTGGTGAAGTGTGGCTAGAGCTTCTGGGTGCGCCATCTATTAGGATGGGGTGGGCCCAGGTTAAATAATAGATGGCAGAGAATGCGTGGATGATGATGGAGCAGAAAGAAACACCCAGTGTGATACATGTTTTGTGAATTTTTGATGTTCATAAAAACATAATCTTTTGTAAGAAAAGCTTGTTTTTGGAACAGCTAGAGAAAAGTATATCAATGGAGCACATACGATTTTTATCCTTTCAAATAATACATAAAAAGTAGCTGGAAAACGTTCAAAGGATATATAAAAAGTGGACGCAGCATAGGATACAAAAACGACCCAACAAAAGATCAAAATTGCACCTTCAAATACAGATTCTGGAAATTTAAAAATATGGCTTAGAAGGCAGTACATTGCTGAGCTATTCAAAGTGGTTTCATTTGGAACAACTGTAAAGGAAGTGAAGAAAAAGGTAAATACTGGGGTGGTTCCAAATGAAACCACTATGTCTGAAAGGGTTAAAACTTGACACTATAATCTGGGCTATAATCTACTCTTCCCGGGCATTCGCGAGAAACAACTGAAAATCGGCAGGATTTTAAATGAGTGACAAATATTGAGCTATTCGAACTATTAGTAACAGATATCTCGTAAACGGCTTCACAAAAACTTATTTAAAGTAAATTGTGTGATTTTAAGACCTAAATATTTTTGTAGCAGGCATTCATTTTATCGTTTGGCACGTATCAGATATATAAGATCATAAAAAAAATTCCCACCAAAGAGAGTTGATTACACATGCTATTCCCTGTAAACTAAAGATACAAACTTTATTTATCATGTAAAATCTTTAATATATGATTTCAATAAAAATTGTTAGACATATTTGAAAAATTTCCTATATAAAAAATAGTTTGTGATGGACGGATTTTTTTGTAAATCTTTTTGTCGTATCTTTGGAAGATATTAACATAGACTTCAAGTTTGGTATTTATGCAAATTTGTTTTTTGAGTTAATAGACACACATAGGGACTTTTTTTTCTAAAATTTCATTTTTTCTAGATTTAGACATCATCAAAATCGGTACTTCCGAAGAAATCTCTGTATCGAATTTTGGATGAGACTGCACGTAGTAAAGTAAAATTTAAGTATTTTCACTTGGAGTTACCACGCAGTATTTCTTGGTCCATTGTTAGGCTGCAGGCCTGTGCAAAGAATGGCTGCCAATTTCTGAAGAGTTGAGCTATCTGGAAGTAAACTGCGCGAACAGAGAGAAAAACTCGCACATAGTTGTATGAGATGAGTTGTGTCTTATTGCTGCTAGCGCATAAAAATTATAGAGTGTTTCGAAAGTGAGACAGCGTGATCCGCAGAGTTACTTAAAAAGTGCAATATGAGAATGTTATAAAATCTAGAAAAGCTGGAGAAATGCTCTTACAAGATAAGCATTTTGTTGGAAACTGCATTGAATTAAATCATTATAAGAGACCGTTAGCTTATTGAAAGTAAAGCTTAATTTTTATGTTGAATATATAGGTTATTAAATGTTAATTTCACACAATTAAATGGACTTTCAAATAAGTAGCAATAGAATATTCAGTGGCAATTCTCCGGTATGCTTTCTTATGGCATTTGAGGAGCAATGAGGAGGTTTGCTTATTGTCTAACGGACACTACTTAGCGCTCCACATTGTTAAACACTAAAAGCTCCTAAAGCGTCTGCTGTCATTTGGATATTTGTTAGATTATGTTCACGTGTTTTGTCTGAGGTGTCGTGGACTAACAGGTAAGATATCTGGTTATTCTTTGCTACACATGATTGATTACCTTAGAAGACAATATGCTTTTCACAACACTGTTTATTTAATCTCATTGTTGTTAATCCTACCACAAACATCAGGGACCTCTAACGTTTCCCTTCAGGGCAAGTTGACTGGAGCAAGTCTTCTTGCCCTAGGTGCATCGTTTTTGTGCTTCTATGCACTTTTTACTTAATTTTGGAATGTTCTGAGCTACGTGATCTTCAAACAGTTCAATAACGCGCTGCGTCACTTCTTTTACCTTTTCATTTTAGGCTACTTCATTAATTTCTGCCACGTTAAATGTCGGATAATGTGTAGTATTATGAAAAATGGAAAGGCAGTGCCGAAGTATTTTGTATTTTAAACCTTGTGTGAAGAAAAAGGAAGAGTTATACGCAATTTGCAAGCGTCTTATTAGGAAACTCATCTATGAAAGATATACTGGTTCAGAAAGAAGCAAACAAAGTAGCACAAAAATATTTAAAGCAACAAACTCAAGAGTCTCAGACTGCATAAAAAAAACAAAAAAAAAAAAACTAAGAAGCCCGGACTACAGACACTTTTGGCGTTAGCAAACTTCCAAAGAAACTATAGTGCAGTGTCATGCTTGTAATGAGATCTATGTTGATAAATTCATGAGAAGACTGGATAGAGTGTTGCAAATGTCACACATTGTGGCATGCGAAGTATTTACACAGGAAGAGGGGAAATAAAATGTATTCAACTTTTATTACAGATGTCAGGTTGCCCCGTGATCAAAGTCATCTTGCCTTGGTACCGGGACAAGATGACATTTTTGCATTCAGTTTTAAAAATAGCGAAATAGTTTTATAATATTAAAATTAAAATGTATCTAATTAGATATAATACAGCAAAAGAACATTCTAATATTACACGCAATAAAAAATTACTTCGTAAAATGAACATATTAACAATGATCAACTGTTAACATAGTCAACTTGCCCCGGTCTCCCTACCTCTTATAATGAACTGATATTTGTTTATGTTTTGCAACTCTCAGAAAATTCTTAGCTCTTTAACTAACACTTCATCGCTGTTCCCGTTCCAGTTTGCACCTAAACCTTTTAAAAAATCCAAATTTAAAGAGCGTGTATATGCTATGACATTTGTTGCTAGATTAAATTAGATTAGATTGAGTTCAGTGGGTTCATGATGGACAAGCAGAGCCGCGCTATGGTCGCGTGGTTAGTCCACTCGCTTCTCACCAAAACGGCCTGGATTCTATCCCAAATGACCGCATGTGAGATTTGTGCTGGACAAAGCGGCACAGGGGTGGGTTTTCTCCGGGTTCTCCGGTTTCCCCCACCATCGCATTCCATCAGTGTTCCATCTTCATTGCATGTATCAACAGTGTCATCGCCTGCGGTGCCATAAGTAGTAAAAGCGGACATTAAACGCCACCAAAAATGATGTACAAGTAGGCCTTGAATATAGAACATGTCAAAGCATATCAAATTAAATACACCAGCATACAATATTTACATTTCTTGCATTACAATTAATGGTAAATATCTTAAACTTTCAACATCACTTGGCTCTTACAGTTTATGTCACTATACGGTACTTACATCCTTATAGATACACAAAGGTATCCAAATTTAATGTTAACGTCTACATTCTGAAAATATTAAATGTCTGCATAGAAATGTTGTAATGTATTTCTACATAATTGCTAGTTATTACTTTCAAAACTACATATACAAAGTATATATTCCAATATAATATTATATTACATTACGTTACGTTACGTTACGTTACATTACATTATATTATATTACAATAAATATTAATTTTTAGTCCACTTTTTGTAACAATCACTAAACATAAAAAAGTTACTTGAATTTTGGTCTGCACCATATCTACTTAGGCAATACTGAAGTTTCAGCCCGGCTGTCCACGAGATCCTGCTAGAACTATATCAGTTTTGGATCATCTATAAAACAAATATTCTTGACTTCTTCTTCTGCTTCTCATTTGTTGGAATAGAATCAATGAGGTTTTCAGGAGCCCAAATAAAATATACAGCGCCGGTTTTGCGTTATTGACTGTCATGAAAAATTTTAAAATTTGGACTCCTTTGTATATAAGGATGTAAGTGTAGTGACATAGGCTGTAAAAGTCAAGTGATGTTGAAAGTTCAAGGTATTTACTATTAGTTACAGTGTGAGAACTTTAAATGTAGTACACTTGGTGTTCTATGCTCAAGACCTGCTTGTCCATCATGAACCTACAGAACGCAATCTAATCTAATCATTATTAGCAACGGATGTCACAGCGTATACAGATATACGTGGATTTGTTAAAAGGTGCAAACTGCAACAGGAACACCGAAAACGTATTAATTATAGAGCTAAGCATTTTCTGAGTGTTGCTAAACTTTAATATCAATTCCTTATTAGAGGTGTATACGTAAAAAAAAAAAAAAAAAAAAAAAAAAAAAAAAAAAAGAAATTCTTAAAGTAACTTGCGGGATAGCAAAAAAGGAAGATGAGAAATTTGAACACAGTCATAATAATAAACAAATCATTGAAAAGTTATTGCTCCACAAATGCTATAAAAGTGCATACCAGAGAATTGCTACTGAATGTTCTTTTGCTATTTATTTGAAAATTTAATTTTGTGAAATTAACATTTAATAAGCTATATAGTCAACATAAAAAAACAAATATAGCTTTTCTTTTAATAATACATTATTCAGTATTACTTTTATTTACTTTTAATGATTTAATTCAATGCAGTTTCCAGCAAAAAGCTTATCTTGTAAGAGCATTTCTTCAGCTTTTCTATATTTTACAGTACTCTCATATTGCACTTTTTAACGTAACTCCGCGGACCACACTGTCTCACCTTCGGAACACTAAAATGTTTACTCGTTAGCAGCAATAAGACACAACTTAGCGAGTTTTTCTCTCTGTATGCGCAGTTTACTTCCATATAGCTCAACTCTTCAGAAATTGGCTGCCAAAATGTGGGGCCTTTGGCCATTGAATTAACATCTTGATCATAAAACTATTGCAATTATCCAGTATTTTACTTTGTTTTTGTAGCCCTATCTTATTATAGTCTTCATATAACGAAGTGTTTATTTTTAAAGGTAAATAGGCCAACTTGTTTCTGTTAGGAAATCCAAGGAATTTATGTATTTACAACAAGGCAATTAGCGCGATTTCTCTGACTTTCAAAAAATTAGCTCTTACAAATTCAAGGCAGAAAGACAAGCAGTTTGTAATCATGTTTAGAATACCTCACAGGTAATTTCTCAAGTTTCCTAATCGTGATAAACAGGTTGAAAGAGAAGAAATTGCATAGTTAACTGGTTGAAAAAAAATATCTCAATCCATTTCACAATACCTTAACTTTAAGACATCTCAAAACTGGCACATGCGCATTTCAACCTAGTGACCTTTATTATTTACTTGCTTTCTTTCGTTGGAGTTCCTTTCAAGTGCTGCATTTTTGTAAAGAAAGAATCTGATGTGTTTCATTTAATGACTTTCTCTACATCTTTGTAATAAATTGTCAATAAGCTTATTCTCCTACTTCATGCTAATCGAGATTAGTTGCTTATAAGTATAAGGGAAATAAGGAAATACACTAGTCTAAACCAACAGTAAAATGTTTTAAAAGTGGGTGCTATGGGATTGAAATCCGCTCTTTGTGTAGCCAGAAGTTAAAAAGTTTCCTCATGAGAAATGTACAAGTATTTTAAAACTGAAACTAATAACAAGGAATATCACGAGAACGGTCAACTCCATGAAAAAAATTATATGGCCCAAATTGTTATTTTAACGAGATCTACATTTTTTGTGTAGAAAGTTTTTGTCTATATCTTATACAAAATTCAGCAAATTCATACATAATAAACAGGTCTTCAGAAGCTATTCTCAGAAAATTCAAGATATACATTTTATTTGTGATGGAAATGGTTTTAATATGTGGTATTTTAATCAAAGTCGTTAGAGTCATTTTAAAGAAAAACAACAGTTTCTAAAATTTTTCTAAGTAAAGGGTAAATTGGGGTGAAGGAATTTTCTTGAAAATCTTCGTGTCGCATTCTTGGAAGATACCAAACTTAAAAACCAAATTTTGTATTTAATGATCTGTCCACACACACATACAAGGACCTTTTTCTGAAAACATGTATTTCCGATCGAAATCTTGGGTGAAATACAATACTTCCTCTATACACTATATACATAGTACGTGTAGAAAAAGTAAACATATGACTCAGCAGTCGAATTCCTCTTAGAATTGAATTCTCATCCACCAAAACGATTCATTAATGTACTTACTTTTCGACAGTTTTCATTAATATTCTGCAGCTCTTGTGAAAGGCCTTGGCGAATTGAAAATCCCAAGGTAAGACATAGCTCTTGCAGGCGATGATTTCAAAGACTCCTGTTTTTCTCATTGGCATTTGCGCGTCATCTGTTACATGGTCAACCATAATTACAACTAATTTATTTATTCCCCTAGATGGACTTAATTTTCAAAACAATTCTCACACAGGGGTCTCGGGTTTCATTCCCGGCTGGGGCGGGGAATTTTTCTTTCACCATAATATTTGCCTATTCCCCATAGAGTCTGGAAGTATAAATGTGTGAGTGAATGTGCGAGTGTTTAATGATATAAAATGATTAGCCTAACGTACTTAACCTACAGATAATATGAGTTGTTTCACAAGTAAAAGTCTCCAAAATGATCATTGAAGTTAAAGAGGGCTATATAAATGAAACAAACAAATTTCAAAACAAATGATATGGAAGTCAAGATTTCTCCAAATATGTAAGGCAGAAACAGTGGCATTGATTACACCAAGTAATGAATATATGATAACATTAAAATTGTATTTATTAATAGTTTTACATAAAGTGGATATATTTGTAATCTAAAAGATACAAACTTAATTTTATTAGTGTAAAAGGAGAAAAGAAACGTTTTTCAAACGACAGGTAATATCTAGATTTATAAGCAGGTAATATATAGATCCCTTAAAAATCAACTTTAAAAAGTCCTATAAAAACACTCCCTAAACATTTAAGGGAAAAAATGTGATGACGTTTCTTGCTGACAATATTAGACGAAAGCTATAGCCAATATAAGAAGCATTCAGTGGAAGGAAACTATTTTTTTTACCCATTTAGCTTAATCTGCCTATCAATATGAATATGTGTCTATTTGCTAGTAATGGAAAGAATATTAAGAAAGAAGAAGGCAGTAGTAAAAGCATGAAAGATGAATCAACGAGGGGGAAAAATGTAAATGTTATCACTACACAAAACGTTCTCCAGACACACTTGCAGTGTAACATAATTTCTTCTGTCAGAATACATACTCAAAAGCTTTCTAAATTGCTTTTTCTTGAGTTAATATTTTATGTGCTGCTGTAAAGTTTGTAGCAATATTCCTTATTTTATTTCCATAGGATGACTTGCATGAAATATATGTGAACCTAACCTCAGACAAGATACTTTGGCAATTCCTCTAAAACAGTGTGTTGACCCTCCTTTCTGTGCATAGAGTATTTTGTTTTTCTTCTGGAAGACAAAGTCTCGTCTAGAATTTCGCACTATAGCTTTTTAAATTGGCGGACATGTCATAAATATAACAACAGATCACCACCAACTCGAATATATCTTAAGTTTATATGGTGATGTGTGAACGTGGGAAGAAAGTTAACTGCCTATGTCATAATTCAGATTGTGCCCATCGTATTCTTTTACCCATGTTTCATGAATTTATATCCTGGTTGTAAGCACACTATTTTTCCACATTCAGGTTTCTACGACAGGTGATATTTCGTGTATTTTATGTAGCCTGGAAGGGTGCCTAAGGCAAGCTTTGATTTTCCTACGTCTTCTGTTGTTTCTCCTTCACTTTCTCTTCGTTTCTCTTACGCAAACAAAATTGAATAGGCCAAACTTACAAACTTCTGACATTTACGGTCTGACAGCTTCAGGTATCACCATTGACTTTGCAATGATCTTCCATGTCCAGAGAAATTTCAATATTTTAAGGCGGAAATCTTTCATGACCATGGAAAATACAGTAATCCCACCAAAAAGAAAACTGGCCTAAGAATTTTATTTGTGGTTGTACAAAAAAAAGTCTTCTTATTCTTCTATTTAACCTCTTCGTATGGAGGAGTTACAGCCTGTGGAGGAGCAGATAGACTCCCGATTAGAGATAAGTCAGGAGAGGTAATCAGCCCACCTCCCGGAATAAGGTAAGGAAGAGAATGGTATAAAATTATGGTGATACCTTTTTAAAGGAAAGGTGATTATGGATCAATCGTTGGAATGAATTTCGGCGGATATCGGAGAACCCGGAGAAAAACACCCCAGTTACTGCTTTGTTCCCCACAAATCCCACATGCCGCCTTGGGGAGAGGCGAGAGTCTAACCGCTCGGCCATGGCACCACCTAGAGTAAAACTGGGGCAAAAATGACATAAATGATAAGCGAGACCTGCGAGTTCATGAGATGCTTATGCATTTTGCTCTCAGACACGTTCATGTTTATTTCATAAGAGAAGCTAATGAATTATTGCTTATGTAATATCGAAGAGAATGCAAACGCTTAATAATCTTCGAAAGAACCTGCTCAACCGTCCGCGCAATACTAAAGGATTACTATTCTGCAGGTGCGTTCTGAAAGCATACGTTTTTGTATCTGGAGATAACAAATCAAAT
The DNA here is from genome assembly GCA_030762935.1 of Hymenopus coronatus. Taxonomy (NCBI): domain Eukaryota; kingdom Metazoa; phylum Arthropoda; class Insecta; order Mantodea; family Hymenopodidae; genus Hymenopus; species Hymenopus coronatus. Next base: position 73,669,738 of record CM060896.1, on the reverse strand, counting down.
ATGAGAACACAACACTACTATTTGGGCTGTATGCTTAGCAGCATTTATAAATTTCGGCACGTACGCGTTTAACTTTAGAAAGCTTGTAATTCTTAACATTTTTGATTCTGAATGGTAACTTAAGGGACCGCCAACTGCAGCGTTATCAGCCGTTTATAAGGAGACAGACTACTCAGAAAAAAAATCTGATGTGCTTTACTCACATGACTTTCTCTACATCTCTGCTACAAATTATTATTGAAAAGCTTATTCTTCTATTTACTTCATGCTAATCGAGAAAAAATAGCAGAAATGGCGTTATTTCTTACTTTCTTGTAAGTAAAAGCGAAATATGAGATTATCATGGGCTAAAGCGATACTCAAATCTTTTAAAAGCAGGCTGCTATCTGATTTGAAGTTTCTTTGTATGGCTGGGAGTTGACAAATTCCAGTATGAGAAAGGTATAAATATTTTTAAACTGAAACCAATTGCAAGGGATGTCTAAAAAGGATCATTTTCACGAAAAAAATGCATATATAACTTAAATTGTGTTTTTAACGCGCTGTATGTTTTTTGTTAAGTAAATGTTTATATATCTCTTACGGTTAACCAGTTATGCAAAATTTCCCAAAACTCATCCAGAATAAAGATAAATTCTTCAGAAGTTATTTCCAGAAAATTCAAGATACATATTTTATTTGTCATGTAAATATATTTAATATTCGATATTTTAATCAAAATCGTTAGAGCTATTTTTGAGAAAATCAAAAACTTTGAAAAATTGTCCATGTAAAGGATGGTTGGGGTGGAGGATATTTTCTTGAAAATCTTTGTGTCGCATTCTTGGAGCATACTGAACATAATTACCAAGTTTGGTATTTAATGGACTTTCCGTTTTTGAACTGAGCTGCCTACAGACACACAGACACGCACGGTACCTTTTCCTAAAAAAAAAAATTTTTTTGGATTCAGGGAGTCCCAAAACATGTATTTACGGTGAAAGCTCTGTATCGAATTTTTGGATGTAATACAATATCTTCTCTATACACTATGTACATAATACGTGTAAAGAAAGTAAAAAGGAGCTTTGAAGCGCTCGGACAGGTCAAACTGCATATTTTGAAAACAAATCATGCTTAACATGACTATTGTGCGGCTAATGAAGTCATATGAACTGTTTTGCTAATTCCTTCTACAAGTAGTGTCCAGATATGGGTATCTCCACTGATGCCATACATTTATAAAATAAACAAAACCTCCCCAACACCAACATCTTTATAATGGCATATACGACGAGATATGTTGGAAAAAATTCAAACTACTTATTTCTTCCGCTCTTTAGTGGGCCACCTCGGAGACAGTTCTTCAATCTAGTTGGAAATTTGCCGAGAGACAGGTCATCCTTAGGAGCACAACGAAGTTTCGTCGCGTAACCTCCGAGTATAGGCAAAAGTGGCCTTTCTTTCGGCTTGGGCAAAATTGTGGGGTTGGACGTATTTTGGTAAGCCTAATTTCTTAATATTTTGAAAAATCCACTTTTATATTTGGGATAATTAAACATTTTTGATCACAATATTTAATTTTCAAATTGTTAATTCAAGGCCTGTAACTTACAACAAATTTAATGAACGCAAAACTTGTTCTAAGCCAATGCATTAACAGTAAAATTATTATACCTTTAATGACTGCTTGATAAACTGTGAAACTGCAAGTGCTTCTTTGTAGTTTCCTGGAATCTTTCTCCCTAGGCTTTTAAGGAAACGTGTGCTTTTTTTAACGACTCACCATGGGTTTTGTGCCTTAGTTATTTGCCTAGGATAACGACAGTGCATTTGGAATGACAGTCATATTTTTGTACAGCATCTCTAAAGTGTATAATTGAACCGTTATTAAGCGTTTTGTACAACAAACATGGCTATGGTAACCAAAAAAATATTTCATTTCCTGGTGCTATTGACAATATTAATATTCGCTTGACATAAAAATAAACGTTCTCTTTCAACTGTTTGGTTTTAACGTTGTTACCTACCTTTGGTTGCCTCGTCACGACTTCCAAGCTTTCGTACTCTGGAATTAAATGTAAGGCTATCCTCACTTCACAGTGTGGTGATTCAGGTATTTGCAGTAAAAACAAACAACTAGAAAATGAAAGAAAAAGTATTCAGAAGCAGCGCCTGGATTCGATAGCGCCATCTGATTCATCCTTCACTTTGGTACAACCGCACCAAAACTGGAAGAACCAGGTTGCTCATCGGTCGGTTTTACTCGTATCATTATTCATGCACAAGCTCTTGTGATGGAAAGAAAAAAAATGATAAAAGAACAAAAATTCGCTTGTTTTCAAGTAATCCACATGTCTGTTACTTAGAAAAAGTCTAAATTTAGAATACGAAATATTTTGAAAACAGCTAACGCAAATTATTGGATACCAATCACGTATGTACTTCATGAGCTCTTCAACTCTCTTATGGCTTTACAGAAAACCCCGTGAGCTTCCTTGTATTTAATATCTGTATTTTCAGAAGATATAACAAGAAACATTTAAAGAAAATCTGCAAACTCAAAATACAGTTTACATGCGACATTTTTGTAAATTTTGATTTTGTTATAAAATAGCTCTCAATTCCAATTATTAATTTTCAATTCTAATTGGGCTTCTAGCCACTAACTATTAAGAAGAATTTTTGGTTCTTAAAGTTGTATTTTAAACCGAGCGAGATGGCTCCGCTGTAATCGGGAGGTCCCGGGTTCGTTTCCCTGTGGCCGGCCACTCTGGCAATAGATTTTACGTAGTTTTCCCTGGTTGAAGGGCGAATGCTGAGATGATTACTCTACTTCGCAGTTCCTCTCATTTTATTCCCCTCTCATGTGTCAGTTTGACTCCGGGGCTGAGTTTTTTTTTATAGTGTTTAACGCAACGCCCGCTGTTACTGCCTGCGGCACCGCAAGCGATGACACTGATGATATATGAATGGAGATGGAGCACCGGTGGAAAGCAATGGCGGGGAGAACTGGAGAACCCATAGAGAGACATTAAAATTATGTAGCTACCGTCGACTATGGCATTTTTATCGGGTTCCCAAAGTTATAGAATTAAGAAGCTCATAAAAGTTTTTGGTTGAAGAGGGTCTACCAGGTGGGCATTTGGACCAGTATTTGACGTATGCAGATGTGTCAATAATTTGCACTCATGATTGTTTTAATTAATTTGGTGTATTACAATGTTAATATATGTATTGCAAATCATTTTATAATGTTTTATAAATATTCCTTCATGAGAAAGAATTACAGAACTCAACGGGGCATTTTTAAGTTAAAACCAGCAGTGAATTACTGGTGGTAGCGACCATCCTTTTACCGCCTATTGCTATCAACGAAGACTGTGAGCGGGTCACGCTCATTGAGGAGAGAGGTAAAGGAAAGTCGTTCTATCCAGTTCTCCAGTGGTCATTTGTAACCTGAAGTAGCCTCGTTAAGTTCTGCATCTCTTTTAACGACCGAAGAAATATCTTCAAACGTCAAATACGAGGAATTTTGGGCCTCCTGATAGTAAACATTTTAGTAACTGTATATCTTATACGTATTAATTATTCTTATTAATAATATTTATTATTATCATCACCATTATCATCCACTTCGCGGAGTAGGCGATTGCCTATCCTGTCTTCAAGTTTCTCCTTCAATCACCCATTTGGCCTCCTATATCTCTTCTACATTTAATTTCGTTCTGTAGTTAACTATCTCAGTATCTTATATAATTTCAAACACCATAGAACATACAATATAATTTTATCGACTTAACCCCTCTTAAGTATGAATTATTTGCCCACTCTTCTTCTTTGAGCCCTTTCAAAGATGGAAGCGATTCTAACAGTCAAGGTCGTTTAGGGGAGACGAAATGGAATGGCCAACCATTCAATACCGAACGTATTGAGTATAATTTTCAGCAACTGAAGTCAAATAGAACTTCGCAAAGGATGGGGAGGGTGCACATAAATTAACTGGCGTGAAGGCACGAGTGTATAATGAAAGAGTTACATATGATGGTAGTTGTATGGAATTTAATTTTTATTTTAATAATAGAGTGCATGATAAAGCAATATATTTATGATGTAAAATAACTACAAACATCTCTAATTTATTGTTAAAATAATCTAAAGCATTAATATATATATATATATATATGTTTGTTGCCAAATGGTAACACTATTCGTTAGAGGGTTAATCAAATTGCTACGACACAAGTGTTGAAGCTTGTTAAAGCATGGACTCGTGAGCGGAAGGTCCAAGATTCAATCTCCCAGAATAAGACTTTTCTGGGTTACCCTTAGTCCTCGTGGTTGACAAATATCGGGGAGGTACTTTGAACTTAGGCCTGAAACGTTTACTTCCCAAATTTTCTTTCACAAAAATAATTTGCTATATTATCAGTGCCCACCACTTTTCCTGGTGTATGCAGAAACAACGGTTAACAAAACCAGTCGCTAATATGCAACTTAGACGATAGAGATACACTGGAAACAAAATTAGTACCCACAAGATACATACTCGAAGTGTCTCACCGGTATTGAAATAAAATTAAATACATTGAAAACGTCTGGTGTAATCAATACTTACTGCACCAATTTTAGCTGCCCACAGCGGAATTATTTATTTATTTATTTATTTAATGAAACAATAACAGCTCCCCGTATTTACGGGCTGCCCTCAAGGAGAGAGTAAACAGACAAATTATAAATTAACTATCCAAAGAAAACAAAACTTGAAACTCTTCTGTAAAGATAATGTAATATTGACGGTTTTTATTGTATAGCAATGAAAAAGAAACTAAAAGGAGCAAAAGGATTATTAAACATAGTATAAAATTGACACACAGTAAATACTTTATAGCAAAGGAATATAGACCGTGAAAATGCTAAAAATGGTTATTATACAAATGATTTCCAAGAAGAGAAATTGCGCCTCTTATTGCAGATATGACAACTTCTTTTATTTTAACCTTCTTCTGTCCAAACTTCTTCCAGGTATTGAAAAAATGTAAAGGAATGTGCCCCGAACTCCGAGGATCAGACCAATTACCTCTATGATATTTATATTGTAATTTGCCTTGAAATAAGTATGGGATTGTGGATGTATAAATATCCCTTTTCTCTTTGTCGACGTCTTTGGTTGTCCTTTGAATTTTTCAAACCTAACGGTAGGGTCGATGATAAATACATATTGCAATCATGTCAATTCGTGTTGTGCTACAGTTACTTTCCAGTCCGTGGATTTCTTCGAAGACTTTGTAGTTGTTCGTTCGCAGTTCGCCGGTGATCATTGAGTGAATTTTGTGATGGCGAGAGTTGCGTAATAGTTCTCCAAGAGGGTAAGATCCCAAGACGTATGCAAGCGTTTCTATCTCTTTGTGGCATCGCCAACTGTTGTCTTGCAATCTACCCAGTATGATGAGACTTGTAGATAGTGGTGTAATAATAATTAGGTCCGGAAATAGTTATAATATAATGAGTTATTGGAATATGGAAGATTCAAATTGCTCAACACCCAAGTACGCACCTGCATCGTTGCGTATATTGTCGTTTACATTTGTGGTTAATAGATTTCTTCACCAAAACCCAAAAACATGCTTAATAATAAGTACGTAAATCTAAATGGAATAGAATATTCATTATGTTAAAACTGTATTTCTTATGTTGTTCATTATTACACTATTATCTATAAGTTCACCAACATGTATAATTACCGTTACGGGCAGCTAAAATTGGTGCAGTAAGTACTGATTGCAGTTGAAGTTTCCACCGTAATTAACTGTATTTCAATATCGGTGAGACACTCCGCACCTGCACCTTGTGGGGTAGAAAAACCATAGCTTTTGGTAAGAAGTTCTCGCATAAAACGAATCCAGAATTGCAGACTTTCAGATTGAACTGTACTGGTGGCCTGAAGCCTTCACTTAGCGGTTGCTCTAGAATTTAAATGCATCAATCATCCTGCCAGACTGAACAGCAATAATTTCTTTTTATTCCTGTTCCTCCATTTGAAACAGTTTCAGCGATTAAAAGAGAAAGAATTGCTGCAACTGCAAACGTTCTAGAAAGATATAAGCGACAGATGCGGTATGTCTGAGGCAGCGTGACAGAGACATCTTGACTGCATATTATCCACGCAGAGAAACCTGCATCTCTCCTGATCCATCTACCGATACAGATTTATCTGAATGTGGACTTCATTACATTCCTGCCTATATATGACATTGTCTGACGATGACTCACGTTCTTGAAATGGCGTGTTGCCAAGATTAATTAGACATTATTTAGAATAAACATCATGTGATTGCTATTGATATATCAAGCGAAAGCACTTTCTCAAAGGACTAAAAACTTGGGAGCAGCGGAGGAAACTAGGTGCACCGATGTACCTAAAAACTAGTCCTTTTCTCAAGATCGCGATAGTATGATAAGGTTTCCACTTTCAGATATATAAGATTACATTTCACACATATAGCATCAGTTCTCTATCTAACTGACATGAAAATCAATTCACAAAATGAACCAATACGTTACCAAAGTGTCGATTGGTACACAAGCAAAGGCTATATCAACAAAATATAATTTGGCCCTCTAGAGGAATGGATGAAGAATTATGGATATGTGTAAACAGAACGACAGCAACTAAATTTATATGAGAGCTTCCATCAACGAGATAGATACAGAGATTAAAGCTACTGTCGTAATCGAAAGTAAAATAAGAAAACTGACATAAAAGCACGGTAACATAAAATGAAAAGCCTTATGTGTTCCATTCACATGAGTTTCACCCTGTTCAGCAAGCAAACCTCTTACAAAGGATTATACTTCTAATCTACTTCATGTTAATGAGAGAAACATTAAAAGAATGTTTTTATGCTTTAGTTCCTTGTAAGTAGAAAGGAAGTAAGGGAATATATAGGCTAATACGATAGTCAAATCTTTCAAAAACTGTCGTTATGCAATTCCTTTGTATGGCCAGGAATAAAACAAATGAGATATGAAACGAATGATGTTTCTCGTTTTAGAAAAGTATAAGTACTTTAAAAATGAAACCAATAAGCAGGAATATCTCATAATTGGTTAACTCCACAAAAAAAGTGTATATGACATAAAATGTGATTTAACGAAATCTATATTTTTGTGAGGCAAGATTTTGTCTATCTCTTATGGTTTACCAGTTATGCTAAAGTCCTCCAGAATGAAGAGAGCTTCAGAGGCTAGTCCCAGAGATCTCAAGATATACACTGTATTTACTATGTTAATATACGGTGGTTTAATCAAAACCGTTAGTCATTTTTAGGGAAGTCGAAAATGTCGACAAATTTTACATGTAAAGGGAAGTTAGAGGTAGAGGATTTCCTTTGAAAATCTTAGTGTCGCATCCATTCAAGATGCTGAATTTAAATATCAAGTGTAGTGTTTATTCGACTTCTTGGTTTTGATTATTCAGTTCATTCACACACATAAAATGGCGTGTTATTTAGGACGTTCTTTAACAGCTGTGGTTCTCAGTGTCCCATTCTAAATTGGGTGTGAAAGACCGTTTAATTTTTCTCAGAGGCTTCTCTATCAGGCTTCAGGTTCTTTCACGTGCCGTAAATCCACGACACGGGACCAACGGCTTTGATTTCCTTCCGAAGGAAGACATGCTAAGGATTTTTACATCCAAAAAAATTAATTGTCCTCCGCTGGGTTTGAACCCGCGAACTTTTTTTCTTTTTGTTTTGTTTTAGGGAACCATAGAGCGTGTATTTCCAGTAAAATCTCGGTATGTAATGCAGTACCTATGTGCTATGTGCTAACTAGGGAAAGTAAATATCTGATGTGTTGCACACATATAACTTTCTCTAGCTGTTCCATATACAAACTGTTGTTACAAGAGATTATTCTCGTAAGTACATCACGCTAATCGAGATTAAATTAGTCATATTACTTGCTTACTTGTAAGTAGAAAGAAAATAAGTGAATGCATTACGTTACAGCGATAGCAAAATATTTTAAAAGCTGGTAGCTAAGTGAAACAATTGAGGTTTGGTTCACTTTGCATGGTTCCGTCTCAGAAACAGGTAAGTTAAAACTGAAACCAATGACAAGGAATATCTCGAAAATGGTAAGCTCTCAACAAAACCGTTTATGACATAAACTACGTGTTTTAATGTTTTGTCGATCTCTTACGGTTTGACCGTTACGTAAAATTCTGTAAAACTCGTGCAGAATAAAGAGATTACATTATAATTGTGATGTAAATAATCTCAATAAACAGTATTTTAATCAAAATTATTACAGCCATTTATGAGAAAAATAACATTTTCAAAATGGTTCCATGTAAAGGGTACTATGTGTCGGGGAAATTTTTTTTTTGCAAACCTTCGTGTTGCATCCCTGAAGAATACTAAACATAAATATGAAATTTAGTATTTAACATCTTTTTTCGTTTTGGAGCTATACAGACAGAATCACACACGGATATTTTTCTAAAAATAGTTTTTTCGCACTCAGGAGGCGTCAAAAAACATTTCTTAACATCGAATTTTTGGGTGGAATACAATATCTTCTCTATCCACTATGTACATTGTGCTTACGGGTTAGAGAAAGTAAAATCCAGCTTCTCCAAACCGTTACGTAAATACGAATATAAACAATTTACTGATCTAAAAAGCTGCTTGTTCCATTCCCATGATTTTCTCTAACTGTTACACAAACAAATTTCCTTACAAAAGATTATTCTTTTGTCTACGACATGCTAATCAACGTAAACATTAGCAGAATTGTCTTATTACTTGCTTCCTTGTAAGTAGAAGGTATATGAGGGAATACACTAGAATAAATCGATGGTTAAATCTTTTAAAAGCTGGTCCGGTTCTAAACAATTTAAGTTAGGTTCCCTTTGCATGGTCTGCAGTAAAACAAGAGAGACGAAACAAAACGTCATTTCCCGTTTGAGAAAAGTATAAGTAACTGAAAATTGAGACCAATAATAATATATCTCAGAAATGGTCAGCTCTGCATAAAAAATCTGATGTGTTCCATTCATATGACTTTCTCTGCATCTCTGCAACAAATTATTGTTAAAAAGCTTATTCTTCTATTTGCTTCATGCTAATTAAGAAAAAATTAGCAGAAATAGTCTTATTACTTGCTTCCTGTAAGTAGTATTGAAATAAGGGAGTACCATAGGTTAAAGTGATAGTCAAAAGCTGGTTGCTAAGTGACTGAAGTTCCTTTGTATGGATAGGAGTTGACAAATACCCGTATGAGAAAATTACAAGTTTTTCCAAACTGAAACCAAAAACAAGGAATATCTAAAAAACGATCAACTCCACGAAAGAAATGCATATAACATAAATTGTGTGCTTTAATGTGCTCTACATTTTCTGTGTGTTAAGTTATTGTCCATCTCTTACGGTTTAGCATTATTTAAAAATCCGTAAAATTCATCCACAAAAAAGTAGTCTTCAGAGGCTATTCCCAGAAAATTCAAGATATACATTTTATTTGTCAAGTAAATATCTTAAATATACGTGATTTTAATCAAAATCGTTATAGCCATTTTAAGGAAATCAAAATTTTCAATATTTTTTCCATGTAAAGGGTAGTTTGGAGTGGGGGATTTTCTTGAAAATCTTCGTGTCGCATCCTTGGAAGATACCAAACTCAAATACCAAGTTTGGTTTTTAACGGTCTATTCAGTTTTGAGCTATGCTGCTCACACACACACATACACACAGACAGATAGACGGACACACACGGACATTTTTCAAAAAATGCTTTTTTTTGTATTCAGTGGGTCTCAAAACTTATATTTCCTTCTCTCTACACTATGTACATAGAAAAAGTAAAAAGTATATGACAAATTTTGTATATTAACGAGATCTACATTTTTGTGTAGTAAGTTTTTCTCCTTAATGCTTTAGCCGTCATGCAAAATTATGCAAAACTCATCCAGAATAAAGAGGTTTTCAGAAGCTGTTCACAGAACATTTAAAATATACAGTTTATTTGTCAATTAAATATCTTTAATATACGGTATTTTGATCAAACCCTTAGAACCATTTTTGAGAAAAACAAAATTTTCAAAACATTTTGCATGTAAAGGGTAGTTTATGGTAGGGGAATTTTCTTGAAAATTTTCATGTCGCATCCTTGAAATATACTAAACTTAAATACCAAGTTTAGTATAGGTCTTTCAAGTTTTAAGCTACGCTGTCTACAGACACACACACACAGACCTTTTTGTAAAAATGCTTTTATCGGACTCAGGGTACCTCAAAACATTTATTGCCGGCGAAATATCGACATCAAAGTTTTGGGTGGAATACAATACATTCTCTATCTACAATGAAATAAAATGACGTTTTATTTATGGACGCTCTTTTACTGCTGTGGTTCTCAGCATCCCATTCTATATTGGTCGTGAATAACGGCTTAATTTTGCACAGGCGCCTCTTTCTTATATGTGCCGTAAATCTACAACATGAGGCCAACGACTTTACTTCCCTTCCGAAGGATTTTTATGCCCGAAAAAAATCCCATCGTCCTCTGCCGCGACTTTGGATATATGAAGTTAGTATGGTAATTATTATGACTATGCATTATGTACATTGTACAAAGTGGCTAGAGAAAGTAAACATTAGTTTGGAAACTTTAGCTCTTAGGCTTATTACATTATAACAATGAGTACAAGAATGAATCAGTTGTGTCTGTGAATCATACGGTTTGATATTTAGTTATACATTAACCTATATGATCAAAACGAGCGTAATAATACCAACAAAAATGTGCAACTTGAATACAATTTATAATCTTAGCTTGATTCCGATGTGTTTATAGTTAATATTAAACTAACGTCCTAAAATGTTATATTTTAGTCACTGTACATTTTCAGGTCCGAATAGTCATTTAATAGGTTGCAACACCTTGCAATGCCGATTAAGGCTACATATTAAAGATGTTGCCAATATTCCTGCTCATGCACAAAAGATAACATATGTTTCAATATACTTATAGTTTGTTGAGAATAATCAGAAAGTTACGAACGATTTACATACTAAATATAACGAAATATATCAACACTAAACTTTATATAGTATCTTACTGTATTTCTCAACGTAATTATCTTTGCTATCAAGTCACGTGGTACCGGATTTTCAATGCAGATGTTATACTTTTCCAACGCTACAGTTCTGAGCTAACATGTCACTGCCACTTTGAGGTCTTCATCGATTGGGAAATTTTCTCCACTCATAAAGTCATGTACGGTGCCCAAATTGAAACATCAATTTTTCTGAATTCTTTTATCAACATTTGTTTTCAACTCCTCCATAACAGTTGATGAACTTCCACTCCAATATCTGTCGTGCACACTGATTCTTCCTTGTTTATTCGTAAATTATGTACCATTTCCTCACCGAAGACTCGTTCATTTCATTATCACCATACACTGGCGTTACTTGATCATAAAGTTTGATTGATTGAACATTTTGTGAATTAAAAAGTGTTTGATGTGTTCCATTCACATAACTTTCTCTAGCTGTTCCATATACAACTATTCTTACAAAAGGTTATTCTTTTATTTTCATCGTGCTAATCGAGATAACCATTAGTAGAATTCGTCTTATTGCTTACTTCTCTGTGAGTAGAAGGGAAATTAGCGAATACATTATGCTAAAGCAATAGTCAAATCTTTTAAAAGCTGGTCGCTATATGAAAGAAGTGAGGCTCGATTTGCTTTGCATGGGCCTGTTTGAGAAAAGTTTGGTAGTTTAAGATTTAAATAAACAACGAGGAATATCTCGAATTCTACAAGAAAAACGTATGCTATAAATAATGTGTTTTTACGACGTCTACATGTGCGGTAACTTTTTGTCTATCTCTTGCAGTTTAACCGTTATGTAAAATTCTGAAAAACTCATCCATAAGAGGTCCTCAGAGGCTATTCCCAGGAAATTAAAAATATACATTTTATTGATGATTTTATGATGTAAATAGTTTAATATACCGCATTTTAATCAAAATGTTGCCATTTTTGAGGATAACAAAGATTTCAAAAAGTTTCAATGTAATTTTCTTGAAAATCTTCGTGTTGCATCCCTAGAAGATATTGAGCATAAATACCAAGTTTAACTATTTAAGATCTTTTTCATTTTTGAGCTACGTTGTCCTCAGACACACAAACACATACATACTCTGGTAAAAATGCGTTTTTCGGACTCAGTAAGCTTTATAACATATGGTGAAATCTGACATTGAATTTTTGGATGGAACGCCATACATTTTCTAACTACTATGCATTGTATGTAAATACGTGCTAGAGAAAGTAAAAAACTAATAAGGTTTTTTATGGTAGGAAGGTATAACATCGGCATTGGTATCACGCGACAACAAATGTCTTGACAGAATGGAGAATCCATTGAGAAATAGAGTAAGATACTGTAACATTGTAAAAACTTTTGTGTTGATATCTTTCGTTATTATTTAGCTATGCCAAATCGTTCATTACTTTCTGAATTACCCTCGTATTTAGTAAAATGCTTTGAGCAGCTCAATACATACATATAATTTGAAGAGATATGCAAGTCCTTACCAATCAACAAAGAACTAAACTTGAGAATATTTTCAAGGCCTACAGAGGCTAAAGAAGTTCGTAAACTGCCTGAAATTGTGAAATAATGTAGAAATGAGCCGGAACACCTGTGAAGCAAATGTCTAGCTGTATGTCTAGGCATTCCCTTGAAGGTTTACTGCCCATGGTTTACGGGTCGTAAAACCTCAGCAATAACGTGTGTGTGAAGTCCTAAGGCGGAGAGAAGTATGTACGTTGATTGCTGCTGACAGAAGCTCTCCGTGCAGTTATTTTACTGCTGTGTCTACCCTTTGGCTGTTTTGTGTTCCCATTTACATCCTCATTCCAGCTTTCCATGTGACAAAAAACGCATATTTTTTTAGTATGTTAACTTTTACTACTTAATCGCTTTCTCTATTTCTTACAGAGTAAGTAGGCAGAGAAGGTATTACATTCCACCCAAAATTTCGGCAACAGATTTTACTGGAAATAGAAGTGTTATTTATATCTTAAAATAAGTGTGGTTTTAAGTCAAAATATCAATATTTTGTTTATCTATTATTACCTAAACTAATTAACCTTTCAGCTCAAGATGCAGTTATAAAAACGCTGAATACACTGATTACAATAAATTTTATCTGGTAAGGATTATGCATTCTGGTTATCCCAAAAAATGAAATTTATTTATGTTATGCGTTAGTATAAATATAGCCTATGAAGATGACCAATAATTTGTTCATACCGGTATATTTCGATAAGGAACATATGGTCACTGATGGCAGTTTCTGATAGTGGAGACCATTTACGCAGAAGGTAGTTCAGATATGATATGTGCAAGAACTACTCGAATGCGTCTATTGGCCTATGTGCAGGCAGCGCATCGTCGGCCATTACCTGTCGTGTCTGCTCGAAGACTCATGTCTGCAAAGGCGTCAGAAGAGACGGCAATTCTAGCGATGAGGTCTTCAAGTGTTTCCACATCAATTTCATACACCAGCTGCTTCTATTGCCTCCCGAGGAATAAATTCAGACACGAGAGGTCAAGTGTCCTGGTTGGCCAGGTTAAGGGCCACTTCGGCCATTGAAGGGGCTCGCAGATGATTCCTCACAGCAAAGCTGAAATGGACTGGCCCCACCGTGCTGAAGTATATCAGACGTGCATTCTCCAGCAATTCTGGCAACTCATGTTCCACGAATATGCGATAGCTCCGCCTATGAATGAATGGGTCAATCAAACTGTCACCGAGAATACCAGCCGACGCATTAACACCGAACCGCCGTTTTTTTTTTTTTTTTAAATGGTCGTGAGTTCGAATTTCGCTTTTTTTTTTTCTTTTTTTTTTCTTTTTTGTCCAGTCTAGCTGTTCTACCATCCGTAGTCAGATGGCAAAATGCAGCTAGACTTTAAGGCCTGATCTCCACACACTAAACAGTTATCTCAGCAGCAAGCAGATGGGGCTAGCTTCCGTCCTGTGCCGCAGTCACCCTAGAAGACACTTACATCCCTGAATGTGACCATTTGAGATGAAATGAAAGGACAGGGGAACAGAGAATCCTCTCCAGCATTCGCCTATTCTGTTTGTAGCGTTTAACGCCCGCTTTGGATGACCGCAGACGATGGCACTTTTTTTTTTTTTTTCAATTATTTATTTATTCAATTCAATTACAAAAGTTATAAGTTATATTATAATACATTATATCAGTTCACAATTTTTTATATATATAGTTATGAACAATGTTGTCTGTGCGTTTAAATTAAACATGTGCAGTAAGATGGTAACAAAATAAGGTGTTGTAAGTGCTATAGAATGAGCAAGGCAAAAGCTGTTGCCGACTGCCGTGAAAGACGCTTATGTTTTTGCAGATCTTCTCTTGCTGCTCTAAGATGACAGCGTAAACCGTCGACGCTGGGATGCGTTTCAGACAGCATATAATGCTGAAAGCCAAGTGCGAGCCACACCTGTGCGAAGCGGTCGGTAGTACTTCGAGTCTCTAGTAGTAGTAATGTGCGAGCATAATCGTTTGGATTTTGCGAAGGAGCAAGACGGTGCAATTGCGAAACAACCCAGTGCCAAATCTGTCGTGCTGTTGTGCAGGTAACAAAACGATGGCGTAGAGTATCCCGCACACCGCAAATGTTGCATGTGGGGGTCCTCACCATGTTGTATCAGAATTTTTTATCCTCTGTAGCCACAACATCATTGATGACCAAATATGCGCATGTAGTCCACTCCGTAGATAAGTTGCGCAAATGGATGTTCCGCCATACCTGACACCAGGGTCTGTTGGGCATCCTATCCTCCACATGAATTGGTGCAAGCAGCCGCTGTAGGAAAAGCTTGTATAGCTCAGTTGATAGTCCTCTAGGTTGCTGAGGTAGGACATCGACATCAATGCCATCCAAAACATGGAGTGCTCTCTTAAAACCCGCAGGAGCAGCCCGAACTGGAGTTCCAAGAGAATTCTTGAAGGGTTCCCAAAATGCTATTTCTTGTTCCTCTCCATATCCCCTAGTGGCAAGTATAATAGATTTAACAAGAAGCGCTTTACTCTTAGGTCCCACTGCAATTAAACCTAAGCCGCCTTCGTTACGTTTTCGCCACAATTGGGTTTTAGCTATTCGAAAGGGCTGTGCTCTCCATAAATAGTATCCAATAAGTCGCTCAATTCGGGAGACGTGTTTTTCAGGCATTGGTAGTACCTGCGCCATATACCATAATTTTGCCAAAACAAACTGATTGATGTGCCACACTTTCTGTAGAAGATTCAAGTTTCGGCCAAGATGTGCAGTGGTATTCAGCCTAATCAAATTTATTTTGTGATCCCAGTTGCGAGCAATCATCGATGTAAACGGCTTGGAGAAGAAGATGCCGAGAATCTTGACACTATATTGTATCGGGATATCGAGCAATGTGTGATCAGTCGGCCACGATCCAAGAGGGAGCAGTTGCGACTTCGCGGTGTTCATTTTGGCATTAGAAGCTTTCTCATAAAGTGTGATGGCGGTATGTACCAAGGATAAGGCCTCGCGCCTACGGATGAGCAGCGTGACGTCATCAGCATAAGCTCTGGCACAAAATAATCGAGCTGGAGTGACAGTCCCAGTCAACTTAGCTTGAAGATAGCGAAGAAAGGGTTCTAAAGAAAGGGAGAAGAGAATCATTGATAGTGGACAACCCTGGCGTACAGAGTTAGTAAGCTTTATAGGCTTACTGAAGTATCCATTGACTTGCACCTTCGAAGACATCCCACTGTAGACGGTTCTGATTGCAGATATTAGCAACGGTGGAAGTTTGAATTTCTGAAGCACTTTAAACATATAAGCATGGCCAACTCTATCAAAGGCTTTATCAAAATCCAGACTGACCAACGCAGCAGCCTCCGACGGATTCCGTTCATAATGGAGAATTGTATCTCGGAGGACCAGAAGGTTGTCAATTATGGTCCTGCCCGGGATGCCACATGTTTGTCCGGAGGTTATAATTTTAGGTAGAATAACCCTTAATCTGGATGCAAGTACTTTCATCACAATTTTGTAGTCGGTGTTTAAAAGTGTTATGGGTCTATAGTCCCAGACACTCATTGGAGACCTTTTCTTTGGGATTAAGATGACGATGCCATCTGCGAATCCAGGGCAACAGTTCGATCCAATAAGGATCGCATTTACCAACTCTACAACTTCTGCTTTGATTATACTCCAAAAGGTCTTGTAGAAGGAATATGTCAGGCCATCTTCTCCTGGGCAGGAATGGAGGCTAGCGGAATTAATGGTTTGCAGAATCTCGGTGGCAGAATATCGCTGCTCCAAGGAACGCTGTTCCTCGACAGTTATACCGGTGTCAACATATTGGAAGAGCTTCTCCATGGCGTCATTGCGTAGGTCAGTGGTGTCAAACATGGTGCTATAAGATGTATGGATAGTCTGTAGGATTTGAGGCACAGAGGTGACCTTGGCGCCTACCGGTGTCAGAAGAGCATGGATGTAACGACCACTACCAGCACACTTCTCCTTAATGGTATGAAACAATGAAGCTTTCTCCTGTGCCACGACGGAGTCATGAGTTCGCGAACGGGTCATAGTTCCCGCCAGAAAATGTTGCTGTATGTCCACGAGCTTCCGCTTCACAGCTCGAAGGCGATGGGTTACGTCTTGACCACTCTGTTGTCTAGAGAGAAGACCCATTAATGCTTCTTGGTAAAAGTCGAAGGTGTGCCGTCGTTCAATTGCCCTCTCACGACCTTTGATCTTGAAGAAGGTCGTAATACCAGGCTTAAATATACGTCGCCATTTCTCCACCACTGACAGCGGGGAGCGTCGAGCTTTACCCTGAAGACTTTGCCACAACTTGGCAAAGTCAGCAGCAATAATGTTGTCATGTAATAAAGCTTCGTTTAATTTCCAATAACCTCTGCCATATAGCGGAATGCGACTCTCAGCGATTAATTGCAGTTTGACAGCATGGTGGTCAGTAAAGGCAACAGGTAAAACTCGCACTGTGTGAATCAGAGAGTTGAACTGAGCGCTTAAATAGAAACGATCTATTCTTGAGGCACAGTTCGCTCGACAGTAGGTAAATTCTACAGACGTAGCGTTCATATGTTCCCAAACATCACAAAGACGTAGCCCGGTTACCAGCTGATCCAATGCCAAAGACTTGTTATAACCAGGACGCTGATCCTTAGCATGTAGCACGCAATTGAAGTCGCCACCTACTAAAAGCAGGGCATAATTCCATCTCAAATAATAGGGTAGAATGTTTGTTATAAATTCTTCTCGCTCATGGCGCCTATCACTCCCTGAAGGCAGGTACAGGTTAAGCAGCAGCATGTTGTCCATTCTAGCACTTATAACACGACCACTAGGATGCATCTCTATCTCGGCAAACGTCAAACCTGCTCTGTACAAAATAGCAGTACCACGCATATTTTCTCCAACATTCACCACACAACCGTACTGTGGACCCATAAAGCCAAAGTCGGTTATGTTAACTTCTTGGAGGAAAACTATATCTAAATCATGAGTCCGCACAAAATCAAGTAAAAGAGCCTGTTTGGCAGTGCAGCGTAGGGAGTTGATGTTAACAGTGGCAAAGGTACGTAAGACAACCATTAAGACAAGGCCAGAAGTAAACCAGAGCAGGTCACCGTCCAAGATGTATCTAGTCATTTTCAACGGCATGAATATGTGTTCGTGATACCCGTGGAAACTTTTTCGGTAGGCTTCCAGACCGAGAAGGCAAGTGTTTCCTGAGTCGAGGGTCTCTCACGGTCTCCCACGCGATGTTAGTCTCCGTTTCTTCGGTGCCCTCCTCCTCACTAACAGACAGCGGGCGTTCTCTCCTAACCGGCACAGGTTCGTCGGAATCCATCTCACTCCATTTCTGATGTTCAATTATTACAGTGCCTGGTGTATCGCAGGGGCTAACCATGTACTGGTCACCACTATTAGGCACCACAACAACAGAAGATAGTGTAGGGGATGAGACACCCATTTCTGCTACTTCTGAGGGAGTATTGACAGCTACCGGTGCGGACACAGAAGTCTCCTGCACCGCCACATCGTCACGCCTACAGCTGGTATTCGGGTAGACTTCCCCTGTAGGTTTGACGTTACAAACAGGCTCTATTTCACTAGCTTCAGTAGCGGGCCCATTTGACGCACCTACTGTTTGTTTACATTCCTCTTCGGCCCGAGCGCTAACTTGATCTCTCACTACATCGCTGAGTAACACAGCCCTGCGCGAGATAGAGACAGGCAGTACAGACTTTTTGTATGGACAGTGTGAGCGAAAATGAGAAGCTTCCCCACACACAGCAAGTTTGCGGTTGTCCTAGATAAGTCACACCAACAGGAAACCCACGCACTACTACTGTAGATGGAATTTCCTTTTTTAATTCCATTCGTACAGAACGAACACCAGACTTGACGGGGTACTTATAGCCTGCGTTCCATTGTTCTTCTTGAACCTCTAGTAATTTCCCATATTGTGAAAGTTTCTGTTCCAGAAACGTGTGAGTGATCTCAGGCACTAAATTGAAAACCCGGACATTTACAATGCGGCAGTCAGCGGGCCCAATATTTACCGTTAGTATTTCACCATTTTCATAACTAAACTTTGCCGCCCCTTGAAATTGCAGTAAATATCTTTCATAATGTGTTACAGATATAAATTTTATAAAAACTGATTTTTCTCTAGAATGAAACTGTAGTGTATCTACCTGATCAGGTGGTATTTTCATGTAGTCGTGAATCCAGTCATGCACTTCCATCGTGCTGGGTCGACGTTCAGCTCCTCGAAATGAGATTTGCAGCGTATTTTGCCGGCGTATTGCCTCCATCAGTAGAATTTCTTTCCTTGTAGACTCACACAGAACAATCTATTTGACGCTCCTTAACGCCGCTCGATTACGGGCAACATAGCGGACAAACAACCTGTCGGTCCGCTAGCTGCAGCCAGACTGGCTGTTTTGTGTTCCCATTTACATCCTCATTCCAGCTTTCCATGTGACAAAAAACGCATATTTTTTTAGTATGTTAACTTTTACTACTTAATCGCTTTCTCTATTTCTTACAGAGTAAGTAGGCAGAGAAGGTATTACATTCCACCCAAAATTTCGGCAACAGATTTTACTGGAAATAGAAGTGTTATTTATATCTTAAAATAAGTGTGGTTTTAAGTCAAAATATCAATATTTTGTTTATCTATTATTACCTAAACTAATTAACCTTTCAGCTCAAGATGCAGTTATAAAAACGCTGAATACACTGATTACAATAAATTTTATCTGGTAAGGATTATGCATTCTGGTTATCCCAAACAATGAAATTTATTTATGTTATGCGTTAGTATAAATATAGCCTATGAAGATGACCAATAATTTGTTCATACCGGTATATTTTGATAAGGAACATATGGTCACTGATGGCAGTTTCTGATAGTGGAGACCATTTACGCAGAAGGTAGTTCAGATATGATATGTGCAAGAACTACTCGAATGCGTCTATTGGCCTATGTGCAGGCAGCGCATCGTCGGCCATTACCTGTCGTGTCTGCTCGAAGACTCATGTCTGCAAAGGCGTCAGAAGAGACGGCAATTCTAGCGATGAGGTCTTCAAGTGTTTCCACATCAATTTCATACACCAGCTGCTTCTATTGCCTCCCGAGGAATAAATTCAGACACGAGAGGTCAAGTGTCCTGGTTGGCCAGGTTAAGGGCCACTTCGGCCATTGAA
This sequence comes from Hymenopus coronatus, assembly GCA_030762935.1. Lineage (NCBI taxonomy): Eukaryota > Metazoa > Arthropoda > Insecta > Mantodea > Hymenopodidae > Hymenopus > Hymenopus coronatus. Next base: position 73,649,933 of record CM060896.1, on the reverse strand, counting down.
GGGGCTCGCAGATGATTCCTCACAGCAAAGCTGAAATGGACTGGCCCCACCGTGCTGAAGTATATCAGACGTGCATTCTCCAGCAATTCTGGCAACTCATGTTCCACGAATATGCGATAGCTCCGCCTATGAATGAATGGGTCAATCAAACTGTCACCGAGAATACCAGCCGACGCATTAACACCGAACCGCCGTTGATGAGCACGAGGATGGAGTCATATGTGCCCAAACATGCGATTTGTAAATATTGAAACAGCCTTCACGGTAAACAAAGCCTTGTCGGTGTACAGAAATAGGAAGTGCAGGGCAGAGAAGTCTATTGGTAAAACTATTGTTAAAAAGCATTTATGTGTGAACTACATAGTTAGGAAAAAGCTTCAGGTGTTACTGCTGAAAATCGAAAGGATGAAGTTGCTGATCCAGTGTCTGACGCAAAGGGTATCAGCAATACGTCATTTACTTACAGATGGAGTGTTTTCAACATGTCACAGAATCTCGTCTTCCATTTGGGGAGTTTCCACAGTTCGATCCTGTCCTGTATCACACACATTTGTATGTAAAGTGCCTGTTTCACGAGCAGGCGACGCAGAAGTCCAATGTTCTACTTGTGGAACCCGTCGGTTGTGAAAGCCCTTTCGATGCTCTCTCACTGGAGCTCATTCATTTCCATTCCCAGACCCTTATATGTCAGCCATGCATGTCAGTCATTTAAACATGTCCATTGTTGTTGTCACAAGGTGGTAATGATTGCGACTGAATCAGAGCGTTTCCAAGCAAACCTTAGACCCAACCTTTCGTACTCCAGCAGGTTCGAAATTCAGTACACATTTTTAGTCAGCAACACCGACACAACATCTTACGTCAGCACCACTCACAAAGAGTTCCCTAACATTAGAAGTTCACTTCAGAAACCATATGCTCCTTATCGAAAAATATTTATTTTGAGTTCTCTACTACCTGTGCTAATTTGAAGGAGTAGTCCCGGAGCTTGCTGTATTTCTACCTATTTCAAGTGATTTGAAATAACTCTTAGAAATAGGTTAATTATAGGTTTTTTTGCAGATATAAGAGAAATACAAAACAACAGTTTTAGAGCTATTTTTGGGGTAATTTTTAAAAAAAGTCTAATCAAAGTTAATATTAGGTGGACGATTTCCCTGAAAATGTTCATATTATATTTTGGAAGATACTGAATCTAAATACCGCGTTTGATACTATTGGAAATTTCATATTTCCTTTTTCTAACACGTACATAGCAGATAGTTGTGGTATTTCATTCCAATTAAAAAACTATTTTCTTATCATCAGATAAATCTGACTATGGTCTTTTTGATTTTAGCTTTTGATACCGATATAATTAAACTAGATACATGTTTTGAGGAACAGGGTTCTATTTATTCTCAATCCTGAACAAAAATCAGAAAAAAAAACTCCATGAAAATCCTTCACCGCAAGCTACTCCTTAAATGGAACATGTTTCGAAAATTATGATTTTCAATTACGACTCTAAGCATTTTGATTTAATTATTATACATTAAAGATATTTACATGACAAATAAAATGTATATATTGAATTTTCTTTAAAATAGTCTGTGAATTCCTTATTATTCCGAAGAAATTTGTTAAATGTTAAGCAACAGGTAAAAATGTAACCACAAAAAGTAAAGATCTCTTTAAATACAGAATTTATTTCAAGTATTTTTTTTTTTTTTTTTTTTTTTTGCGTGAGCCTTTTCCCACATATTGGTTGTTAATGCTATCATTTTTAATTTCTGTTCAGATTTAGATTTTCAGCTGTTTCTCGCGATTGCACGGAAACTAATAGAATTTTAATGGCATCAGATAGCAATTCTTAAACATATGAATATCACTAGTCTCTTTGTATCGTAACGATATGTGTAATGTGTCTATTTCTGCAAAGGTTTATCTGAATTAAAATAAAGTATAGCATAGAAAAGCAAACTATGGTGAGAATAAGTAGTTCATATATACACAACTACTGGCTCAAGCGGTAGTATCTGTGGTCCACATTCCGAAGCTCCAGCGTTCGATCCCCAGCCACTTCTCACTCTGACAATGGGTGTTTTGTGATTTCACCGGCCGAGATTGTAAATCTTCCATCACAAATTCCAAGTCCATACTTGTCTCTGCCTATCACTTCTTAATTATCTGTATTAGTTTGAAGGACCAGACATCGGTGTTCGGCAGATTTTGGCTGGACGGTATATTGAACTCTGTAAAAGTTTCTTCCTGGCGTCGTTGCGGAGGCCTCCCACTCAGCACCTGCTTCGGAGGTCCTTCGGATTGGGCACTTCTTTGGAGTGCCACTGGGCGTTCGTGAGATTCTGGGAGTATGTCGGGCTACATCAGATGCGTTCAATCTAGAATTGTTAGGGACCTTGTCTATGCTTGCGGCCGTCCTCCTCGGGATCTAGTTCCCTTCGGGTCCTTCCCCTCATCCCTCTGGATTATGTAAGTTGAAAAGTTCACGAGGTTCTAAGTGTAGTGCTGTGCCATGTGGTTGTGGGGGGCTCCATCCTGGTAATCCTATCCCTAATACCCACTTCTAATCGATATCGGATAGATATATTTTACTTTCTATAACATTCACCTATGATAGCTAAAAGAAATATTGTATTCTACCCAAAAATTCGATACCGAAGATACTGAAACTCTGTATATAATTTCACGATATCCAAAGCTGCGACACCAAGTTTTTTAAGAAATCTTGAATTCACTAAGAATCACTACTGGGGTTCTCTTCATTCTAAAGGATTTTTGCATAATTTCTAAACTGTAGCAGATAGACAAATGTTTATCAAAAATGTTAAAACTCACAGTTTATGTAAAATTATTTTTTGTTGAAAATTAACAATTTTCGATCTATTCCTTATTATTGGTTTGACCTTGCAAATACTTAACATTTTCTCGCATAGGAAGTCCTTTTTCGGTTTTCTTGCGGTCATGCAAATGCATAGGATTTCAAAGTCATCATATGATGTCACATGTTTCAAATATGTGACCATCACCATCCACACCGTATTGTTATATGAAATTCATTATTATAAATTGAAAATATAACCAGATAAAAAAATAAGTTTTTGTAGGTATAGATTGTAGGAGAGTGAGTAGAGAAAGTCGTATGAACGCAACACATGTTTTCCTGCATGAGCTCACTAGTAACAAAATCTCATTTTAAAATATGGAACCAGTTGTAAAGCAGGTATGTTTTTCTTTTCCGTATAAACTAAGTGCATATTGCTTAGTTCGGAACTATATCTAGTCCGGAGTCACCAACTGGTTGCTTTTGAGTAAAGTAAAAAGCAAATTTTCTCGATGCTACTGCGAATCGTCTACTGTGCATTGCGTGACCAACTGCGCAGAAAAAAATAGCAGATGATTCCTTCATTGCTATGGTAGAGTGCACACGTTTGAAACACTTAGTCCATCTTTCTACGTGTAGCATTGTAGCTTTATGAATAATAGATCTTTTTTTTATTTTCTCTCGCACCACATTTATACATACGATGAACACAATAGCTACAGAAGGCACTGTATTCCACGCAAAAATTCGTTGTGATTTCACCTGAATTATGCGTTTTGAGATCCATTGAATCCAAAAATTGCATTTTTATGCCTGTGGACGGTATAACTAAAAACCGGAAAGGACGTTAAATACCAAACTTGTATTTATATTTAGTATCTCCTAAGGATGCACCTCAAATATTTTGAAGATAGACTCCCCACCCCAAACTACCCTTAACATGAAAAACTTTTCAAAATTTTTGATTTTCTTAAAAATGGCTCATCAATTTTTGATTAAAATACCGTATATTATAGATATTTACATGACAAGTAACACGTGTATTTTGAATTTTCTGGGAATAGCCTCTGAAGAGCTCTTCATGTTGGATTTGTTTTATGGTAAGTAATACCCGCTTTTCTACTTAGGCACCGCAAGCGATGACACTGATGATAAATGGAGCGAAAACAGAGCACCGGTGGAATGCGATGGCGGGGGATCCCGGAGAACTGGAGTAAACCAGCCAATTTTGTCCAATTCCACATGCGGTCCCCTGAGAGCGAATCCGGTGAGAGTAAAGTGGTCTAACCAGTCGGTCACAGTGCGCCCCAAGAAAAAAAGATGTGACATAATTGTGTGTTTTAACGAGATCTACATTTTTTGTGTAGTATGTTTTTGTCTATCTCTTACGGTTTACCCGTTATGCAGAATTCAGCAAATTTATCCAAAATGAATTCTGCATAACGGATAAGCGTAGGAGATAGACTAAAACATACTACACAAAAATTTTGGTTTCGTTAAAACATACAATTCATACCATACCATACCATTCAAACATACAATTCATACCTAGTGAATTCCCTTATTTCCCTTCTATTTGCAAGGGAGCAAGTAATAAAACAATTTCTGCTCGTTTAGTACACATGAAGCACATAGAAGAATAAGCGTTTTAACAATGATTTGCTACAGAGATGTAGAGAAAGTATGGAATCAGAAGAAATCAAATGTTTTTATGTATTTTGCATTAGTATTTACACTTCGGATATGAACACATAGATATGCTCATAGGTTTGGTGGTTATAGGTAGTAGTAACTGTAATAATTCCTAAAAAGACAATTATTAAAGCATTAATATAATTCAATAACAATCCCCTTAACTTGGTTAGTTCCACTGTAATCGGCATCGCGATTAATTAGAATTAATATGTAACATAAAATTTTCATATGAACACATCTTGGTAATTATTTGCTATTGAATACAATTTGAAAGAAACGTTCTTCTGCTTTGTAACTGTAGTATTCACTAGCGTAGGTTGCGTAATGACGCTGCAAATTGAATTTTCTAAGTGTATAATGGTTCCGCAAATTGAACACTTGTTCCGCCAATTTCTAAAAATAAAAATATTCTTCCTAGTTAGGCATAAAAATGGGAGTCGATGGTATGCATGTTGGATTGTTTGACATTCCTGACATAATCTGACGCACAATGCACTATATGTACAACAAAAAGAGACAATTCCTGCTGTCCCGTGCCATTACATGCACGGAGCAAATTTGCTTGAAGTGAAACAAAATCAAGCGAGTTGATGACGCCTGATGTAGTAAAATATTGATTTGGAAGCGCCACGTAAAAGGAATACATACATTTTTATACACATCGTAGTATTTAATGAATATGGCTATAGAAAACCATGCGAAGATGAGAGATCAGAATATTCTACACTAATCTATTATATACCAAATAGCCCAACTGCCCCATATTGACGTATGCAGATATCTTGCTGTTAAAAGAGTTGCAGAGCTCAACTCTATTTCAAGCAAAAACCCAATAGTGAAGAACCTGCGAGACCGACCTCCATTTTACTCCTTGCAATTAGTGCACTCCACTCACCGTTCCCCTGTTAAGTAAGATTGAGAAAGCGAAGCGCCTTCTCACCAGTTCTCTACTGGCGTGTTTTAGCTTGTAATATCCCCGTTGAGTTCTGCATCTCTTTCATCGCACAATGGGATATCTGCACAAAGCACGGACGGAGCAGTTGTCTACCTGGTATAAATACCCAGGAATAACCACCACAACCAAATAAATTATTCGCCTTTGGGTTCTCGTACATTATTTCTAAATCCGTAGTGTGGTAGTTCAATAGTAAAGAAAAGAGCTAACGCAAGCTTTCTAAATCCCTGAAGACCTTATGCGTATTTTTTCTTATGGTAAATAGTAACAAGAAGGGACACTGATGCAGCCTTCTCCTTTAGGATCATAATTTTCTTTTATGTGCACATATTTTATGTCCAAGAAAGAGTTATAAAATAGAGTAAAGAAACAATTCCCAGTGAAGAGCGTAGGTTCACTGGCTACCTTCTAACAAGGCACTTGCAACCATTCAACCTGACGATGTAGCAAAATTCTCGTGATAAGAATTAAAATCGGGCAAATTTATGAACTAGAAAACACACTATTTTGAAATTATGTTTCTCTGTCAGAAAAGTCATCACATTTTGTTATCCTCGTAAATACATCTCCTCGAGAGTGGATATACTATGTACTGTGTTATAATAGGATCATATAAAAGCTGTATGAATAACTTAAAATAAAGCAATCTAGGGCTGGACCCCGGAATGTTAGGGACGGGTCACAAATCCTGAGGAACACAACTCCTGCCCACACGCTCTGTTTTAGCATGAAACAAAAGAAGCCGAATAAAGAAAAGAGATGAAAGAAGAATGCATAGCAAAGAGAGCTGTGAGCACCAGTTAGAAGAATGTGCAATTAAAAGTTATAGTATTCATAAAGCATATTTAAAAAGCTTAGTATATTCACTTAGATGATGTAATGAATCTCTAATTTCCGGATTGGAATGCACGCTGTCGGATGCAGCTAAATTTATGAGGAATGCGAGTGTTAGAAGCTTATTTCAGGGTTTTAATTTGAGACTTGAAGCCTCGAACAAAAGCATTAAATAGTGTGGAATGAGTAAAATATGTTTTAGCCTACTGTGGATGAAGTATAACGCAAAAGGCTTAACGACTTAATTTAACTTACTGATATGTTTGTAGTCATCCTACAATTAAATATAGAGGGGGGGAGGGGAGAGAACTTGATGAGGAAGGTGAAAAAATTATAATCATTCTTCTTTTCTCACTCTTCTATCCAATTCCTGTCCTACACACGACTTGTGTGAAAAATCAATGAAATTAACACTAATTGACCATAGTAGTTGGCAATACTATGAAGCCCGCGACTTAAAGCACTTACGACATTGTAAGTCACTATTGGGATATGTCATCTCAGAACAATATAAAATTACTTTTTTGTTCACCGGGAATCATGCGAGTCAGTTTAGGAAATTAATGGTGTGCCGGCATATTTCAATTGTGGTCCAGTGGTAGAGCAACCAGCTAGAGACCGGGAATCTCTAACTATTCTGCAATAGATTATACTTACAAAAGCTGATCTTTCTCTGTATTTCGTGCTAATCAAGATAAACATAAAATAGCAAAAATTGTCCTATTAAATATTTTCTTACAAGTAGAAACGAAATAAGGGAATTCACTATTCTAAAGTGATAGTCAAATGTTTTAAAAGATATAGTCATGTGACTGAAATTCGTTTTGGCATGGCCAGTAGTTGAAAAATTTCGTGTCAGAAAAGTTTAACAATTTTAAAACTGAAACCAAAAACAATGAATATCTCGTAAATGATTAACTCCAGGAAAAAATATGCAAAACATAGGTCGTGTGTTTTAACGAAATCTCCTTTTTTGTGTAGTATGTTTTTGTCTATCTCTTACAATTTACCGGTTATGGAAAAGCCATAAATAGCAGAAATAGTCTTAATTACTTGCTTCCTTGTAGTAGAAGGAAAATAAGGGAATACACCAAGCCAAAGTGGTAGTCAAATCTTTTAAAGCTGGTTGCCATGTATTTGAAATCCGTTTCTAAAAGGGCCAGGGGTTACAACTTTACATGTGAGAAAAGTTCAAGTATAATAAACCTGAAACAAATAACAAATAATATCTCAGAAAAGGTAAAAAAAAAAAAAAACGTAAATGACATATTAAATTGTGTGTGTTTATCGCCATCTACATTTTTTTCTGTAATAAGTTTTTTTTCCTATCTCTTATGGTGTACCAATTACCAAAATTCATCAAAATTAATTCAGAATAACGAGGTCTTTAGCGAAGGTTCTCAGAATATTCAAGCTATACATTTTATTTGCATTATAAATACATTTAATATACGGTATTTTAATCAAAGACGTTATAGTTATTTTTGAGAAAATCTAAATTTTCAAAATGTTTTCCATGTAAAGCGTAGTTTGGAGTGTGGGGACTTTTCTTAATATCTTCGTATCGCATCCCTGGAGGATACTTAGCTTAAATACCAAGTTGGGTATTTTATCGACTTTTCGTTTTTGAGTTATGTTCATAGACAAACGGACTCACACTCGGACCTTTCTCCAAAACTATTGTTTTATACAGGAAGCCCTAAAACGTGTATTTCCGGTGAAATCTCGGTATATAATTTTTGGGTGGAATGCGATATCTTCTCTATGTACTATGCACATAGTACGTGTAGAGATAAAAAATGGTATAATTAGAATAAATATTAAAGAAATGTTATATATAATTATAATAATAAATAATAAAATAAATTATAATAAACAGTGACTATATAAAATAAGTTGATAAAAGGATAATAGTAAATAAATATATTAATTATAGTATAATAAAGTTTTAATCAATATTAATTAATAATAATAGTTTAAAATAATAGGTAAAATTTTAAAAATAGGTATATATTATTTTAAATTTTTAGATAATTAATAATAAATAATATAATACATAAGCACTTAAATAATAAATTTAATTTTGATAAATATTAGGTTCAGATGTATAAATTAATTTAAGTTATTTAGGTTAAGTTATTAATCTGACAACGGTATGTTTTTTATTTTGTAAAAGTTAAAAAAGTGTTTGTTAATAAATATAAGATCTGATATATTTGCCCCGGTGTAAGAAATTACACACCGGGGTACAGTATACAGATTTTATTTTTATTTTTAGTACGTGTAGAGAAAGTAAAAATGTAAGATTTCCTAAAGAAATTGTGTTTTAAGATGGTTTTCATTTTTTTATCTCTTTTTGCTTGGGCTATTTGTGAACAACTGTATATCCATCATTTTATCTCAATTATTATAGTGAGTATCCCGTTATATTATTGATACCTCTTTTTTTGGATCATCCCCAACACTTATCACTAGTAAACACGCTAAGTCAATGTAAATGTATTCTCTCCCTCTGAGGAACACTGCCAAATTATAATATACTATAACCATCAATTTTCCTGACCAGAAATATTACATGAACTTGAGCTGTCAAAGAAAAATACCACTAACATATTTTATTTTTAATTAATCGTTCTCTACCCTTTCCATTTGTTCACGTGGGTGTTGGCCAGGCGTTGGCTTCATTTAGAATTTTAATTAAAGACTTATTGTTCAATTTTTTGGTACGTCATACTGCCAACTCAGTTAATTTCGGTCATATTTTTGTTTTACTGACGTTACATGTGGGAAATCCTAAGAGGAGGTACCAAACGTTCTCCACATTTGGTGGTGGTTCATGCAGGATAATGAGCCCCCTCGGAAAAACGGCGCGCGACGTCTGTACAAATTGCCCAAAGCGGCCTTACTACCTCTCCTTAATTACCCATGATAGATAGTAATGAAGGGACTTTATGATTTATAGATGTCAGCAGTAACCGCCTTACAGTCAATTTCATTTTCTACTGTGAGAAACTTACAGAAGTGAACAAGGAGCTCTAAGAACACTTGCAAGTCATGTGAAGGTTGCGGCTGAAGATTTTCCTGAAGACAGAGGATGAGAAACTAAATTTGATGTGCTCCATTCACATGACTTTCTCTGCATCTCTGTAACAAATTATTGTTGATAAGCTTATTCTTCTATCTACTCATGCTATTCGAAATAAAAATTAGCAGAAATGGTTTTATTACTTACTACTTCCTTATAGGTAAAAGGGAAATAAGGGGATACACTAGGCTAAACCGATAGTCAAATATTTTAAACTGTGGTTGCTATGGTTTATAAATCCAATTTTTGTGTGGCCAGTTGTTGACAACTTCTGGTTTGAGAAAAGTATTTTAAAACTGAAATCAATAACAAGCAATATCTTAAAAATAGTCGAATTCAGGAAAAAATGCATATAATATAGATTGTGTGTTTTAACAAGCTCTACATTTTTGTGTAGTAATTCTTACGGTTCACCAGTTACGGAAAATTCAGAAAAATTCATTCAGAATAAAGATGTCTTCAGAGGCTACTCCCAGAAAATTCAGCATATACATTTTATATACCATATAAATATCTTTAATATATGGTATTTTAATCAAAATCGTTAGAATTATTTTTGAGAAAATCAAAAATTTCGAAAATTTTTCCATGTAAAGGGTAGTTGAGGGTGGGCGATATTCTTGAAAATCTTCGTGTCGCATCCTTAGAAGAAACTGAACCTAAATACCAAGTTTGGTATTTAATAGATTTTTCGTTTTTGAGCTATGCTGCCCAGACACACACATGGACATTTTTCTAAAAATGCTTTTTTTTTTTTTTTCAGGAGGTCTTAAAACATGTATTTCCGGTGAAATCTTGGTATCGAATTTTTGGATGCAATACAATACCTTCTCTATACACTATGTACATAGTACGTATAGAGACAGTAAAAAAGAAGCCCTCAGTTTTATGATTAAACTATGAACTATAAAGTTTTAACATTTCTGTATCACAATTTCTACCATGCTTTCACTTTTAGTTGCGGCATATGCTCACAGCGAGTGTCTGCCACGTTTAAATCAAAATAATATAATAAAATACAATGACAAGTGTATTACATCTAAGTTACACTTCTTATATCGGAATTATCATTTAGTGAAATTAATACGTATCTAAATAATATTCTTAAAATGGAATTTTTGTATAATATTAACCAATTTATCAAAAAAATAATGAAGATAGAGAAAACAAACTTTTGAATGTGGATTTTTGAGGCATTTATTAGGTATTTCTTCCTGTGCTATGCATAGGTTTACCGAAAAAGATGATTTTGAGGTAAGTCGAGGCTTGCTTTCAAGAGGCTCTGGGTTATATTCCTGGGGCTAACTACTCCGTCCATGGGTATTATTTTCCCTGGTTGACAGGCTGAGCCTGGGTTTTTTTTTCTCTTCCTGTTCCTCATTCCTTATAATTTCTTTTTCCTTTCATATTTCAGGTGGATTTAGCGGTTATGTAGTGTCGGTAGGTGCGGGATAGATGGTGGAGATGCTTGCAGCCTTGTCTGAGCCGTCTCAGGTGAGTGGAATTGTTCTCTATTCCGCTAAAGGGGAAACCTTAAACAACAAACCAATGTGACCGGATCATTAAGCCTGAAATCATTAGGAATCCTGTTGTCTCTGTAGGACGACCTGCCTGTGGCCTACAGTCTCCGGAATTCCTTCCTCTTATTCGTTCCTCCTGGGAATGGTAAGCACAAAATATTCGCGGAAGGTCGAGGTGAATGAATCTTCGTTTCCCTTGTCAGTTATAGTTCATACGCTGTTTGGCTTACTTACTATGGAATATCCAAATACTGGTATTTTCTTTTCAGAAAAAAAAAAAACGTCATTTTACTATCTGCTGCCTCAGTATGTTTCAGCTATTCACTAGTGGTTGATTATCAGAAGTATTTTTTTCACAGAATCTGCAATAGGAATCACCACGAAGTTTGTTGTTCTGAATTCTATGTAATTCAAAGAATGAATAAACTGGTGCATTTATTTCAATTGAAGTATGCATATATTGGCTCCTATCAGTCGCTCTGTTCAGCAAAGCGCAGAGTGTACATGCTTACGAAATACACAGAGTAATACACAAAAATAAAAAGGAATAACAAAAATTGAAGAACGGCGGTTCAAGAAACACCATTCAAGAACAAGTATGCAATGGCGACTAATAGGTTTGCTTAGTTCAAATATGATTTTATGCTGCAGCCAGAGCATGATTGTTTTATGGCAATGGCGAATAACACAGTTCCTTTCATGGTTAGAGTTAAGTGTGCATAAGAGAGAGAGAGAGAGAGAGAGAGAGAGAGAGAAAACGAAGCTGTTTAACTGTATTCTTTGTATTCGCTGTCTAAACCAAATATAGGTATTTGGAGAATCTTGTCCATCAGATACAGTTTTTAAAACTTTGCTTTGAAATAATACTGTTATAGATTTGTTGTTTTATAAAAATACATATTCCAAAACGGGAACTTTGTCCCCCTTACAAGAAACCAAATGTCAACATATCCCTTTATATTTGTTGGGATACTTGTATAATTTCTACCAATATAGCGGAAACAAGAAATGTGACTAATAGTAATAAATAGACCGGTCACAATCGTGGTTTGGTTGCACTTTGACTGAAAACAGTCAACGTGCACATAGGTTCCATTGGGACTTCCGCATCCCCACTGTTTCAAGCAGACTATAGAACTTCTGCAGGACAGCCAGGAATCTGCACGCTTATGAAAACACGCAGTAGAACTGACGATAAGGTGGCAACTGAACTATTCAGAGGTCATAATTGCATATTGTTATTAAAGACATACTTATGTTTTGCAGAAACATTTTCTCACAGTAAATCAAGTTTTGGAATAACTTAAAGTGATTTATTTGAATGTTAAATATAATCTTAGGTATAATGTTTCATATAGTATTACTGTTTAAAGCAATAAACATGCAGTCTTTTTACCTTTCTAAACGCAGAAATATCAATTTCCCATCAAAGCGAAATGGTGTGTGTATAATTCACGTGTATCATGAGATGATGCCTCTTGTTGTTATTCGTCATGTACATAGCTAACGAGGCACAGTAGAATGGGCAGCAGCAAAGCGGTGGTAATGTTTGCGCATAAAATGTGAGCAGGCTCCCCAGGTTAAAAAAGGTTCAAACTTGCAAAGAATGCAAATACCCTTCTCTAAAAATGGTAGTGGAAGTACTGCCTTCGATAGAAAAAAAAAACGTGTTCCATTCCCATTGCTTTTTCTACATCGCTATAATAAATTGTTGTTTAAAAGCTTATTCTTCTGTCTACTTTATAGTAATCTAGGTAAACATTAGCAGAATTTATCTTATTACTTGCATTCTTGTAAGTAGAAGGAAACTAATGAAATAAATTATGTTAAAACGATAGTCAAATATTTTATATGATGGTTATTATATGATTGAAATTGATTTCTTTACATGGCCAGGCCTTGACAAATACTCGTATGAGAAACCTTTTTAACTACTTTTAGACTGAAGGCAATAACATGGAATATCTCGGAAATGGTCAACTTCTCGAAAAGTGTATGTGTCATAAATTGTGTGTTTAAATGAGATATACATTAATATATAGTAAGTTTTGCCTATCTCCTACGGTTTACCAGTTATGCAAAATCCATCCAGAATGAATACTTATTCAGAGGCTACTCCCAGAAAATTCAGATATACATTTTATTTGTCATGGACTATCTTTACTATTGGTATTTTAATCAAAATCATTGCAGCCAATTTTGAGAATAGCAAAATTTTCGAAATTTATCCCGATTAAAGGGTAGTTTTGGTGAGTAGATTTTCTTCAAATTCTCGTGTCGCATTTTTGGTGGATACTGAACTTAAATACCAAGTTGGTATTTTACCAACTTTTCGTTTTTGAATTATCTGTTCACGGACATACGTGCTTGCAGACACACATACATACAAAACATTTTTTTTTAAAAATGGAATGTTTTTTAATGTTTTTTAATACAAGGAACCTTAAAACGTGTATTTCCGGTAATATCTCGATGTCAAATTTTTTGTAGTGCGAGACCTTCTCTACTAAGTGGAGAAAGTAATTACATAAACACGCGTCCTATAAATAAAGAAAATAAAGAAAATAATATTCACATATTCGTTTATCTGTATGTTATTAATCTGTGCAAATCTATAACAGTATAGTAAAACGTATGGTGTTCATATCCACATCACTACCCCTACTCTCGATAAAGTGTTAAAGAGCGGGTTGTTAAGTGATGACTGAAATTTCATGCCGACTTCAAATTTCGGAAGTATAAGTATTTCAAAATTCAAACTAATAACAAGGAATATCTGGAAATAGCTACATAAAAATTATTTGGCTTAAGTTGCCCGATTTAAGGAGATCTAATATTTGTGTATAATTTCTTACGTTTTTTCAAATATGTAAAAAGTCTATCAGAATGAAGAGAACTTCAGATCCTGTTCTCAGACGCTTAAAGACATATGTATATTTCATATATCATGAAAATATCTTTAAATATTTTATTTGAATTTTAATGACATCTTGAGAGCCCTTTCTGAGAACGACAATACTTCCGAAAATTCCTTCATGTAAATGCTGGGGGATTTTCCTAAAATTCTTCGTGTAGTATCCTCGGAAAATACTGAACCTCAATAAAAAGTTCTCTATTCGATTGATTTATTGTCTTTACCATCTCCACTTCGCTCATAGAAAAGGATAGAGAAGTTATAGCATTCCATCAAAATATTTGAGATTTCACTTAAAATAAACGCTTTAGGTCCCTTATATGCATATAAGTATTTGTCCGTGTGACTGTGAATATAAATAATTCAAATACGAAAAGTCGCTTTATTTACCAAACTTACTATTTATGTTTAATATACTTCAAGGAAGAGACACAAAGATTTTTAAGAAAATTCCCTATCCCAAACTACTCTTTACATAGAAAAGTTTCGAAACTCTTGATTTCCTCAAAAAACCTATTAATGATTTTGAGCAAACCACGGTATATTAAATATATTTACATGAGAAAGAATAAGAATACTTTGAATTTTCTAGTAATTTTTTATGAAGTGTTGTTCATTCTGAATAACTAGTAAACCATAAGAGATAAACGAAAATATACGACACAATTTTTTTCTCGAGTAAACTATTTGCGACACGCTCCATTTTATTGGTTTCAATAGTTTGTTATTTGAAATACAATGTATACTCCACTATTTTGGTAAGAAGTTTAAAAATTAAATCGTAAAAATAGGATAAAGACCAACTTTTTAATTTCATAATTTAGGGGAAAAATAAGAGTCATTATTGGAGATAGTGAGATGCACACTTATGACTAAAATTTTCCCCGCTTGTACACGAAACATTATTTTTAAGTATGTATGAAACAGATAAATGTTTAAATTTTAAATGCATGTCTTAATTATAAAGCCTAACAAAGTTTCCTCGTATGTAATATTTGTCTAAAAACCTAACGTGCTATACTTACATGACTTTCTCTACCTGTTTTGGAAAAAATGTTCTTAAAAATCGAGATAATTATTTAGCATAAATATTATATATTTCATTTTAGATAGAAGATAATAGGGAAACACACTAGGCTAAAGCAATAGACAATCTTTTAAAAGCTTATCGCCATCGGAGCATATTGAAACTAGGATCTTTTTGCATGGCCAGAAGTAAAAACTTGAGTGACGACTTCCCGGATGAGAAAAGTTTAAATATTTTAAAATATAAACCAGTAAAAATAAATATTTCGGAAGTGGTTAACTTCATACAAAAAGTGTATGACATAAATTTTATATTTTAACGAGATCTAATTTTTTTTTTTTTTTTTTTTTTTTTGCAGCAAGCTTTTGTCTATCCCTTACGATATACAGTTATTCAAAATGTATCTAGAATAAATAGGTCTTCAGAGGTTATTCCCAAAAGTATTCAAGATGTATACATTATTTGTCACTTAAATATTAAGGTACCTTTATCAAAATCGATTCTTATTTTTGAGAAAATCAAAATTTTGGAAACTGTTTCCATTTTTGTTCTATTTATTTATTTATTTATTTTTATTTTATTATTTTAGTGTTTAACGTCCACTTTTACTACTTGGGAAACGCAGGCCATGACACTGATAATATAAGGAGCGATGATACGGGACCTGTGGAATGCGATGGCGTGGAAAACTAGACAACCCGGAGAAAACCCGCCCCTGGGCCATTTTTTTTTCCATGTAAAGAGTAGTTTCGCATGGGGGAATTTTATTAAAAATCTTCTTCTCGCATCCATAGAAGATGCTGAATATTATCAAGTTAGGTATTTAACGGACTTTTCGTTTTTGAGCTATGCTGTCCACAGGAACACACACACACACACACACACACACACACACACACACACACACACACACCACACATACAGACAGACCACTTTTTTTCTTTTTTTTTTTTTTTGATTCAGGGGGTCCAAAAACATGTATTTTCGGTGTAATCTCAGTATCGAATTTTTGGGTGCAATACAGTACCTTCTCTACACGCTATGCACATAGTACGTCTAGAGAAGTAAAAACCAATTGTGTCAATGCTTATCTCGTTTTGCATGATGTAAATAGAACAATAATATTTTGTTGTAAGAATATTTTGTTTAGAAAGGGTAGTGAAAGTCATATGAATGCAAGCATTAGTTTTTGTTTTTATTCCATAAGTCTCAAAACACATATCCGGAGAAATTTTTATATCAGTTTTTGGGTAGAATGTACTATGTACAAGGTAGAAAAAGTAAAAAGACATGGATATGGATATATAGTTTGTAGTTTAACGACCTTTAACCAGGTTGGTCATATCGGACGATGAATGACATTGGTGAAATGATATTCAAATGATCTCGGGGTCCATGGAGCTTAAAGCCACTCGACATTCGTCTTCTCAGGATAAGGGAAACCCCGAGAAACCCTTATCCGAGTAACTCACCCTAAGCGAGATTAGAACCCACGACCCTTTGAATGTGAGGCAGACACGCTACCACCACACTACCTAAGCGGGCTACATGGAAATTGTTTTCCTTGTCAGTGGTCTTTATCATTACGCTGAAAGGATGTGTGAAACAATGCTGTTATTAGTGATATTACCGATTCCTGCCAGCTTGCAATAAAGATGAACCGCTGAGAAAAGCAGATTACCTACTGGTTTGCTGGACGTAATCCGATTTGTCACTTTAATATACGTGATACTTGTTAATTTTGTTCTCTTATTTTATACCGCACAGAAGTATTATCTCCAGTTTATTTCAGTAAAGAACGGTGATCAAACTCGTTTTTATTTGAATTTTAAAGGAAACTTAAACAACAACAAAAAAAGCGGTCTTACCAGATAGTTCATGCAGGGATACTAAAACTGTCTGATTTATCTTAACCACAGAAAATATTACGGGATTATGAAAGAAGGAAACTTTTGTTTTATTTTGCTTTCTTTCTATTGGACAGTCATATTAGTTATATGACGATATCGTGTGACATAAATGCCACAGTTTCCTTAATATGCAGCGGAAAAAATATCCATAAAATCACACAAACATCGACTATTTAGAAAATAAACTACATGAGGGTTTATTTGAAAAAAACTGATATGTTCTCTACATCTCAGTAACAAATTAATATTAAAAAGCTTATTCTATATCATTTTCTAATCGAAATAAACATTGGTATAAATTGTATTATTACTTGCTTTCTTATAGGTATAAGGTAAATAAGGGAATAATTTAAGCTAAAGCGATAGTCAAATCTTTTAAAAGCTGGTTGCCATGTAGATAAACCCGTTTTTTGGTTTTCTTTTTTCGTTGCCAGGAGTTCACAAATACCCATATGTGAAAACATTTAAGTATTTTGAAACTGAAACCGATAACAAGGAATATCTAAAACATCTGATGAGTTCCATTCACATATTTTCTCTACATCTCAGCAACAAATTATTGTTAAAAAGCTTATGCTTCTATTTACTTCATGCTAATCGAGAAAAAATTAGCAGAAATAGTATTAATACTTGCTTCCATGTAAGTAGGAGTGAAATAAGGGAGTACCATAGGTTAAAGTGACAGTCAGAAGCTGGTTGCTATGTGACTGAAGTTCCTTTGTTTGTATGGACAGGAGTTGACAAATTCCTGTACGAAAAGAGTATAAGTTTTTTAAAGGTGAAATCAAAAACAAGGAATAACTCAAAAACGATCAACTCCACGAGAAAAACTTATATAACATAAATTGTGTGTTTTAAGATGCTCTACATTTTTGTGTGGTAAGATTTGTCCATCTCTTACGGTTTAGCAGTTATGCAAAATTCCGTAAAATTCATACAAAATAAAGTAGTCTTCAGAGACTATTCCCATAAAATTCAAGATGTACATTTTATTTGTCAGGTAAATATCTTTAATATATGATATTTTAACCAAAATTGTTAGGGCCATTTTTGAACAAATCAAAATTTTTGAAAAAAGTGTCATGTAAAGGTAAGTTTGGGGTGGGGTGGATTTTTCTCAAAATCTTGGTGTCGCATCCCTGGGAGGTACTCAACTTAAATACCAAGTTTGGTATTTTAAGAACTTTTCGTTTTTGAGTTAACGTGTTCACAAACACACGGATACACACACATACCTGGACCTTTTTCTGAAAATGCTTTTTAGATACAGGGGACCCTAAAACATATATTTTCGGTGAAATCTCGGCATCGTATTTTTGGGTAGACTGCAATACCTTCTTTATACACTATATACATAATATGTATAGAGAAAATAAAAATGGTCAACCCCACGAAAAAAAGGTGTACTATAAGTTGTGTTTTTTAACGAGATCTACATTTTTTGTTTTGCGTCTATATCTTACGGTTTACCGGTTATGCAAAACTCAGAAAAAAAAATCATCCATAATAAAGGGGTCTTCAAAGGCTATTCCCAGAAAATTCAGGATATACATTTTATTTTGCAGTGAGATGTTTACCTGAATTTACCACGTTGAGTTCTGCAATTTTTAAACACACGAAGAGCTATCTACGCACATGAAATACATCGCTGTTAGCCCAAATGGTATATTGAGTTTCTTGGGAATAGCCCCTAATATCCATTTCATTCTGAATGACTTTTGCATAACCAGTAAACCGTAAGCAATAGACTAACTGATGCTGAACATGAAATATACATCTTGTTAAAAGACACATTTTTTATTATATACATTTTTTGTGGAGCTAATCAGTTCAGTGATATTGCTTTTTGTTGGTTTCAATTTTTAAATAATCGTTTCTCAAGTAGGAATTCCTCAGCCATTTCATATATTTTTGTTTTGTTCGTGACTATAGAAAGAGAACTGAATTTCAATGACAATCGCATAGCAATAGCATTTAAAAGATTTGACTATCGCTTTAGCCTAGTGTATTCTCTTAGTTATCTTTTACTTAAAGGAAATAAGTATTAAGAACAATTTTGGGAATGTTTATCTGGATTAGCATGGTGTAAAAATCCTTTGCAAGAATAGTCTGTTTGCAGAACAGATAAGAAAGGTATGTGAATGGAACGCGTTGGATTTTCTTTAAGGATGCTTTGTAGAAACTATGGGCGGTGTGCTATCAAAGGTCTCTAGAATCTATACCGGCCTGCGTGCAACTGAATTAAAAGTCGAAGGTGGCCGCAAGTTTTCACCTGTCTCCCTCGTGAACTTAGAAAATCGTGACCTCGTACTCCCTAAAATTATAGTTTCAATCGCGTTCTTTCTCTTGAGCAAGAAATTACCGGCTCGTGTTACAGATAGGTCCTAAATCTTTCTGTCAACACTTGAGGTAAGGTTTAGACCGAAGGTGGGAAGAACAAAACAAAAAGCAACATGACTTGAAGATTAACTAGAGCCTCGTCTCTAATCTGTTGACCGGATTACAAATTTATTGCCTCCTTTTCAGCCACATGATAACTTGTCATTACATACAATGCAATGTCGCACACTTGAAGTAAAGAGTGATGGAAAGCAACCAGCGAGCACGGAAATCCTCCTCTTGCAGAGACAAGCGGAGCACTTTGGGTGTGGAGCCTGATTGGGAGTCCGAGGATTGATGTCATATTGTTTTCTACGCCCATGCAGAACCTAACAGGATCGATGAACAATGCCCGTTCTTGTTATCAACATGCATGTATACGCACAGGATCCCAGAGAGATCCTTAAATCAGAACACTTCGAGAGGAAACGGTGCATAATCAAATTACATCGCCACTTCGGTAATTCCCAGTGGCGTGCTCTGGAACATAATGTAACCTGCTGCTACTGCTACTCAAGTCGTATTTTATACACTCACTGTATGCTTGCCAACATATCACAACGGCTAGTGGTAGTAGCAAAAGCAGCTGAAAGAAAGGAATGCAACTTTGGCGATATCATCAAAGGCTTAAATAGCTCGTATTTTAGAGCAAAACATTGATGTGTTCACCTCACTTTTTCTAGATGTCCAACAAACAAACTTTCCTGGTAAAAGATTATTCTTTTGTCTTCATCATGTTAATCAAGATGAAACAATTAACACAACTTGTCTTATTACTTGCCAAGATAAATACACTGGGCTAAAGGTTAGTCAAATCATTTAAATAACTAAGTGAAGAATTTAAATTCATTCTCGTTTGACTGGTTAGACCACTCACCTCTCATCAAGACGGCCCAGGTTCGATCCCAGGCGATTTGTAGTGGACCGAGTTCTCCGATTTTCCCTGCCATCGCATTCCACCGGTGCTCCATCTTCATACCATTTATCATCAATGGAATCGCCTGCGGTGCCGTATGTGGTAAAAGCGGGTGTTAAACACAATAAAAAAATTCCTTTTGCATTCCCGGCAGTAAAACAAAACAAATGAAAGGAATAATAAGGAATATCTCAGAAACGGTTAAGCCTAAAAAATGTATAGGATGACATCAGTTGTGTGTTTTAATGAGATCTATATGTTTGTGCAGTAGGTTTTTGGTTTAGGGTCATATAAAAGTCATCAAGAAGAATATTTAGATGCTATTTCCAGGAAATTCAAGATTTACATTTTTTCCATGAAAATATCTTAAACATACAGTAGTTTAATCAAAATCTTTAGAGCCACTTCTGAGAAATTAAAAATTATTTAAACATGTTTCATGTAAAGAGTAGTTAAGAGTGGGGGGGATATCTTGAAATCTTCGTGTCTCATCCTTGGAAGATACTAAACTTAAATATCAAATTTCGTATTTAATGATGTCTTTGTTTTTGAGCTGTGTTATCAGACACACATATACATACTCACACATTGATCTGTTTCTAAAAATCCTTTTCTTCGATTCCGGGGGCCCGAAAACATGTGTATATCCGGTGAAATATCGGTATCGAATTTTCGGTTGAAAAAAAATACCTTCTCTGTCCACTATAACATTGTACATGCGTGTTAGAGAAAGTAAAAAATGAAAAGTAACTAACACAGTGGAAACGGAAAGACTCTGATTGACACATTCATAACACATTATCTGCCTTTTCTGCGACAAACTATCCATACAAAAACGTATTTTTCTATGTATCTACTTCATTAGTGGTGGTGGTGTTGTTGTTGTTGTTTATAGTTGCTCAACTACTATTCTCATTAACGCCATATAAAATAAAATTGATTAAAACCTAAAAATAAAAAACAATATAAAAATCAAAAATAAAGTAACAAAATTAATTATAACAACCAGTGAGTAAAACTAATGCTAGCGAAAGCCATAGATGGATCTAAAATATGTTCAAAAATAAAGCGAAAAAGCCAAAAAAAAGACTATAATCAGGTCACTAGGTTAAACGTCACTGAGGATAAAACATTTAAAACTCATTAACTACCTCTCCATTTAAGTCCGTTGGAAGAAAGTAAACTAAAAACTTAATCCTTATTGGGCGTGTCCTTTGGATAAGAAAGTAAAAGCTCTTATCTATCGGTCTGTGGTCATCGGCAAGAACCTCCGCAAGCTGCAAAGTTGTCGAAGAGCTGCTAGAGCAACGCACTCTAACAGCACATGTATGGGGATTAGAACCCAAGTGACCTGTAATATTAGATCCTCATTCGTAAACGAATACAGTAGTATCTAGGCCACCTATACCTACGATATTGTCCTTCATCAAAATCCCATTTCCGGCCGAAAATAAACCAGGACTGAAAGGTTTCTGCCTCTAACGCCGTGCGGAGAATGGTTGTTTACATGATGACCATTTCAGAGACAGTTATTACACCCGAAACAACTTGGCCGAGACGAAAAGCTGGCCATCCCAGATACTTTACACCATAGTCCATGTGGGCCCCGGATATTTTTCGTCACAGTCCACATGCGGCCGACATCGATGTCATCTATCTATCGATACATACACTTTGGTGCAGGCGTGAAACGCATTCACAGGTCTACACGCTTCATTCAGGTCCAGTAAGCAATCCTCAGTTCAGTTTCAGCTATTATTGACTGATCAAAAGGGTAAGGATTTAATTGTGACAGATGGGTATAGGTTTCTCCACTACAATGACCATAAAAATGGACTTTCCAGATGGGATTGAAAATATTATTTAATGTAGGCCGCATACGGACGATCGTCTAAAGCTTCTTAGGCGTTCTTGAGTAGATTTTATTACTTTCTCTAGTACAAGTATTTCACCCAGAAAAATCCACACCGAAGTTTCACCGAAAATACAGGCGTTGGGACCTCCTGAATCGAAAAAAAAAGAAAACTTTAGCAAAGGTTTGTGTGTGTGTGCCTGTCTGTGTGTATGTATGTGAATAGCATAACTAAAAAATGAAACATCAGTTTATTTACAAATTTGGTATTTAAGTTTAATATCTTCCAAGGATGCGACATGAACATTTTCAAGAAAATACCTCCATCCCAAACTATCGTTTACATGAAACATTTTTCGAAATTTTCGATTTTCTAAAAGGAGGCTTTCATGTTTTTGATTAATTTGTCGTATATTAAAGATGTTCATATGTTTACAAACTGTATATCCTGAGTTTCCCGTGAATTTCCCCTAATTCCTCTTCATTTAGAATGAACTTGTATAACTGGTAAACCATAAGAGATAGACAAAAATTTACTACACAAATAAAATAGATATTAAAATAAGAACTGAAGCTTTCATGGCGACGTATTAATTCAAAATCTTCTCGGGCTTCTAACCAGGTAAAAACTTGGCTTGATGTCAACGTTTCGAAGAAGTGCATCTTTCTCGTCTTCAGGGCGAACTGATGGATTGAGCTTGCGGAGAGTGGTATTTATAAGAGCTGGAATGAAGCTAACATCTTATTGGTTCGCGTGATATTATGAAAAATAGATATTGTTAAAAATACACATTTTATGTCATATATATAACCATTTCAGAGATGTCCCCTGTTATTCGTTTCAATTTTGAAATACTTTTACTTTTCTCATCAATTTCATATGTCTTTTGTTTTACTCCTGACCATGGAATAAAAACTATTTTTTCAGTGATAATCACTTCGCGACAGCTTTTAAAATATTCGCTTCAGCCTAGTGTATTCTCTTATTTCTCTTTGAATTGTAGGAACTAAGCAACAAGACCACTTCTGCTAATGTTTATCTTGATTAGCACAATGTAGATAAAACATTAGTCTTTTGTAGGAATAGTTGTTTGTCTGCAGAACAGATAGAGAAAATCATAGAGGTAGAGAATGGAACATACATATTTTTTTATTTAGGGCTAAAATGTTTTTTTTAAATGTTTCGATAAGAATATAAAATTAATAAGGAATTTAAGCACAGAAATCAGCCTTTGTGTCGCATATGAGCAGATGGGCGGCGCCGTGGTTGAGTGGTCCGACCGCTCGCCTCCCATCTAGGCGGTCCGGGTTCGATCCCGAGCGCCGGCATGTGGGATTTGTGGTGGACAAAGCGGCGTTTGGGCGGATTGTCTCCAGGTCTTCCGGTTTCCCTCGCCAATCATTCCACTAATTGCTACATCATCACCCTTCCTATCAACAATTTCCCGTGTTTGTGTGTATATCTGTGGACAGTACAGCTCAAAAACGAAAAGACCGTTAAATACCAAAGTTGGTATTAAGTTTTGTATCTTCCAAGGATGCGACACGAAGATTTTCAAGAAAATCCCCCCCACCTATAACTACCCTTTACATGGGAAAAATTTCGAAAATTTTGATTTTCTCAAAAGTAGCTACAACGATTTTGATGAAAATATCGTATATTAAAGATATTTACCTGACGAATAAAATATATATCTTGAACTTTCTGGGGATAACCTCTGAAGATTATTTTACTCTGGATGGATTTTACGGAATTTTACATAACTGCTAAACCGTAAGAGACGGACAAAAACTTACCACAAAAAAAAATGTAGAGCAGTTAAAACACACAATTTATGGTATATACATTTTTTTCGTGGAGTTGATCGTTTTTGAGATGTTCCTTCTTTTTGGTTTCAGCTCTAAAAAACTTATACCTTTCTCATATCGGAATTTGTCAACCCCTGTCCACACAAAGGAACCTCAGTCACATAGCAACCAGCTTTTGACTATCACTTTAACCTATGATACTTCCTTATTTCCCTTCTGCTTATATGGAAGCAAGTAATAAGACTATTTCTGCTAATATTTTCACGATTAGTGACAAATATAGAAGCATAACTTTTTAACAATAATTTGTTGCAGAGATATAAAGAAAGTCGTGTGTAACACATCAGATTGTTTTTTATTTAATTGATCAATTCGTTGCAGTTCAAATGACTGCACGCCACTGGGGATTTCTTCGCTGAGGAATGTTATTCCCCTTTCATCCCATCGGCATGCAAACAGTACAAAATGAATGTCGATTGTGTTGCATTGGGTGTAACCCCCTTGTAAAATAACGTCCCTTACTAGGGGAGGAAATGCCGCTTTCATAAATACTGCTAGTAGGCAGCAGGGCTTGTAACATGAGGATTTGGTATAAGAAGCTCAGTGCTAACAGGGGCTCTCGTTCCTCTGATGTCTTATCTACAAGAACAATACAAAAGAAGATCTTCAGTAGAATGTAATGCTCTAGGGAGGAAACAATATATATCCTGGCACCATCTAGTGCACTACATCAAAACTTCAGCACCGTCTATATGGAGTATGTAAAGCTGACCAACAACTTTAATTTATTTTCAACTTCCTTTTGTTGTTTTATTAACGGGGTGGTTATCTTCGTAAGAAATAAAAATTAAAAGTATTTTAAAATGCATAATGATTTAAAACTGGTGTTAGTAATTGACAAGCCAAGGGTGAATAAATAATATATTGCGTACTAAGAACTGTAAGTTATACTTATCAGGTCAAGAGTGCCTATTTGGAATACGAGGCCTGCATACAATAATTAATCAAAATTGCTTTTCAATATTTTATTGAACAAAAAAATATGATGTATTCCATTCACATGACTTTCTCTACAGTGCTGTAACAAAGTATTGTTAAAAAGCATATTCTGCTATCTACTCTATGATACTAGAAATGAACATTAGCAGAAATTTTCTTGCTTGTTTCCTTGTGAGTAGAAGGAAAATAAGGGAATACACTAGGCTTCAACGAATGTCAAATCTTTTAAAAGCCGCTTGTCATGTTGTTGAAATCCGTTTTTATGCATGGCCAGGAGTTTACAACTTTCCTGTGAAAAAAGTTTAAGTATTTTAAATTTGAAACAGAATATATAAGAAATGGTAAATTCTACGGAAAAAAAAGTATATGACATAAATTGTGTGTCTTGTTGTGATCTACAAGATCTTGTCCTCTTTTCGTGATCTATCTGTCCCTTACGGTTTACCAGTTTTTGAGTTATTGAGTTCACAGATACACGGATTCACACATAAACAAACATACTCACGGATCTTTTTCCAAAAATGCTTTTCTTGGATTCAGGTGGCCCTAAAATGTGTATTTACAGTTAACTCTCGGTATCGAATTTTTGGGTGGAATGCAATACCTTCTCTATACACTATGTACATGTAGAGAAAGTAAAAATTAATTCTCGATGTGAACAAGTGAAAAGCCACATCTAAATTATATGGACAAATCCTTCTTATACACTCTTGTTAATGAATTTTGTAATTGATTCTTTACTTGAGTAGCACATGTCTTGAGTGTTACGCCATTTCCTAATTGTACTGTAAGTATTAATGAACTCTCAAACTCTTACTGTAAGTATTTATCGGCATGGCAATTAATAAATGAACTGTAAACTTAGCTTACATTACCAAATATGTGTTCACAATGATAAACTTGGTATCAAATACTTCAAAAATGCATAAGGCGCTATTATTTACATTTGCTTATCCATAATATCCATACTAACAATTCTGTCATACCGAAATATTAAAATATAAATTCCCATATATTATCGCATGATTTAGTTTGCTTTATATGTTATGATAGTGTCCGGATTTTAAGCTAGCATAAACCTTCTTTTTAGGTTTCCTGTGTGCTTAAAATCCGTTTTGTCCTCCCTTTTACTGTTTCTTTTTTATGCCTTCTTTGCTGTTACTACGCAAGTACATAGCAGGAAAAAAAAAAGACTTTGTATTCCACCCAAAAATTCAAAAACTTACAACACAATAAATGTAGATCTTGTTAACATACACAATTCATGCTATACACCTTTTTAGATCTAACCATTTCCGAAATATACATTTTTATTGGTTTCAATTTTAAAATACTTATAATTTTCTCAAAAAAGAAATTGGTGTTTCTTTCCTTTTACTCTTGACCATGCAAGAAGTTAATTTCATTGACAATCGCAAAGTGACAACTTTTAAAATATTTGACTATAGCTTTAACTGGTGTACTGCCTTAGTCTCTTCTACTTATAAGGAACTAAGTAAAAAGACCATTCCGGTAATTTTTATCTTGATTGCCCCGAAGTATAAAGATGAATAAACTTTTGTTTGCAGAACAGGTAGAGAAAGCCATATGAATGGATTACATTAAATGTTTTAACTTCCTTTTGCTGCTTTGTGAAGAAGATGGTTATGTTCGTATCAAATACAAATGAAAAAGATTTTGAAATGTATAATGATTTAAAATAGGTGAAAATTGACAAGGCCTGGCTGAATAAAATGTATAATGTGTTCTTATTTACATTACATTCGAAGTATCCATACTAACAAACCCATATATATAAATAAATAAATATATATATATAAATAAATATATATATATATATATATTTATATATCGAAATATTAAAGCGGATTCCTATAAATCATTGCCAGATCAGACTTTGTTAATGTGACATGATAAAACCCTAATTTTTAGGTGACATAAACCCTCATTTTTTTTTTCTGCTTTGCTTAAAATAGTTTCTTGGGCTTTGATCCGTGGATAAATACAGGTACCAGAAATGTTTCGATTTTCTTGGTTTTCAAGATTTATTATGAACTTTCGTCACAGAAGTTTACATTGTCAAAAATATACATAATGGATACAGAGAAATACTTTATTGTTTCTAGTTTAGTTTTTATTGCATTGCAGTAGATAATTACATTAGCACCAACATTTTCTGACGTAAATGATTTCCTATTATCAGATACCACACTCCTGTATGAAGAAATAGATGGTCATGTTGGGTAAATTAGCTATTTCATGAATCAAGAGGCAATAGTGCAACAGTTTGAGCAATCGATATTGGAGGTAAGCTGCCATAATGGTCACACAGTCGTGGCCTCCTAAGCACAACGCTGGCATAAGCATGGGTTTAGCTATAAAGACCCCTAGAAGTAGATCAATATTCTCTCTTACATCCAAGCTATGGACGCAGCCAGACACACTCTGATCTGTTGAATAAATGTACAAAGTTTATATTTAACGCGTAACTTACAAGGTGAGTTCTGTGAATTTGGGTAGCACATTGGATTTTGTCTCCTCAAGAATGTATTATCGTCAATTCCTATGACTGGTAATAAAGACATTATATCTCATAGCATCTTTGGATGTACTTATTTATAGTTCCCCCAACTCAATGAACTTGACCCGTTCACTGTATCCACTGAGAACAAGAGGGGTAAAACGAAAAACGATTTAGCCAGTTACCAACTTACCGGTTTTAACTTGAAATACCCCGTTGAGTTTTTACACTTTTTTAATGTGCGACGGGATGTTTGCACACGCCAAATATGGGGCAGTTGGATCACCTGGATCCCGTTTCACGGAAGTACAAATTACAGGACAAAATGTTTAAGAAAGTACAAATTCGCGTTTCACAAAGAAACACACTAAATTTGTAAGTGAAGTAGAAAATAGCAGGTTTCCAGACCGAGATTATAGGCATTCAATTGTTATTTGTTTAAATATACAAATTTGGTGTTACAAACTTACAAATCTTGCATCGAATTCTTAACTTACTATTGGTGTGGGTAAACAGCTGTGTTTTAGGGTCATGCATTGTTTATGTTTTGAAACCACGGGAAGTTTGCAATTTAGCTGTCTGCAGAAACACATTTTCGATTTCTGATGATAAAATTCCCCAGAATTGTCAACATACCTTGGTGAGAACAAGAACATTATTTCGGGGTGCAACTAATGTTGAATTCGAAAGTATAGTGGAGTTTATGAAAAATTCCGAATGAGTCATGAGAAACTGGAATTGTTACTGAATGACTTAGGCCAATACTTGAGTTACCAAATGTATTATTAATACCTGTGATTGTATTTTTTCTCATATTTTGTCATATATTTTAGCTCGTATATGCTACATCTTTGCTTAATGGCTGTGAGTTTCCACCCCACCCGCTTTTTCTCAGATTCGTAACCATGTGTGTAAAATCTCCAAATAAAATGTATCTTTTCTCTTCTATTGATTTTTTAATTTCTTCCATCTTCTCCCGAAAATGTATGGTAATGATTCTTTACCGTCTTAGGCCTTAATCTATTTTGAAAAGCATAGCCTACTTTATATAAATAGAAGTACACGATATAAATCACTGTTGTTATATGAATAGGCATATTTACACATGATTTGTGAAATACAAACATTTTTAATTTGCATTTTTTTTATTTTGTAAATTTGTAATTTGTGCCATCGTGAAACTGCCCTTGGTAATTGCGAGGGCCATTCAATAAATCATTAGAAAAAGATAGAAAAACAAATAATTTTTGGTAGACATTTTCTTGTCTTCAACATAATCTCCTTTTAGCTCGATACACTTTTCCCAGCGGTTCTCCTACTGTTTTAAGTCTTCCAAAAATTAGGATTTCGGAAGGTCCTCTAAATAGGTATCTGTTTTGGAAATGATCGCTTCGTTAGACCTCTTCGTTAGACGTGAATTGTTTTCCGCCGAGCTACTTTTTCGTGTTTTGAAATAAAAAAGTCACTGGGGGGAAAATCTAGTGTATATGTGGATTTTGTAATAATTCAGACCTTAATTCTACAATTTTCATCATCAAAACTGCGCAGGTGTGCACCCTTACATTGTCTTAATGGAAGACAATCCGTTTCTTTGCATGATGAGGGCGTTTTATTCCTGATATTTCCCTTCAACCAGTGCAATAGCGATGCATGATACCCTCCATTTATCGTTCTTCCTTTCTGCAAGTAATGAATGTAGATAATTCCGCGTGCATCCCAAAAAACCGAGGCTATCACCTTGTCTGCAGATTTCACCAACTTTACCTTCGCCTTTAAAATCCCGCTGTTTCGACTGTACTTTTGTCTCTGGAATGTATTAGTGTATTCATGTTTCATTTACAGCTATATATCGACGCAATAATTCGTCAGAATTGCGATAGAAAAGTGCCAAACCAGCTTCCGAATCGATCACAGATTGGGTTTGTTCACCATTGAGAGCAAACTCGGCACCCATCTTGCCGAGGCCTTTGTCAAACCAAATTTTGGTGCAAAATTGAGAACACTGAACCTTGCGATATGCTTGTGGCCTCCACTATTTCGCGAACTTACATTCGTCATCACTTAAAACCATATCCTGGGTTTTGCTCACTTATTTCAGAAGAAGTCACTTCTACTGTTCGTCCGGAACAATGTTTATCATTTGTGGATATATGGCCACGTTTAAATTCATTTATCCAATTGTAAATTGTTGTAAACATAGGAGCAAATGTACCATGAACTTCATCCAACTCGGTTTTTATCTCCGTTGATGTTAAGCCTTTTAAATGGAAGTGTTTATTCACAATCCAAAGCTCGTTTTTCCTCAATCTTTTTAAATACGCACAAGATTGTTGATTCAATCATCTATGGCAACAAAACCACGTGATGGATATAGCTGAAACCTTAATTGTCATTTATTAAAAGACAACGGTTACTAAATACAAATTGTTTTTGATGCTACGAATGTAACTTCTTGGTTTTTAATTTTTTAAACGCTCCTCGTACCCTAGCTACATACACTTTCTACCCAATTACTTATCTCCAACTTTTAACTTGTATTTTATTAACTGTTACTTATAAGAGAACCATAACTTATACTTTTTACCTTATTCGTTGATTTTAATATGTAAACTGATTTATTGCGAATTCTGTCTTTGTAAAATAATTATTCGTTTATAAGACACTATTTTTGTATCAAATAAAAAACTTACTCTATTGACTAAGATGAGTAGTAAGAAATTAATATATATAATTTTAAATTTGATATCTCAAAAGAGAGTAAACTAGAGTAATGTTAAACTTTGATCTTTGATCCTTTGTATACCACTAAGCCCGGATAAAGAACGCAGCTACACCCATAACGTCCGGAAAAGGCAGGAACATGACTAAGTGAAAACTTGTAGCAGGAATGTACCGTAAGTGAACGATAAGGATTTTTGCATAGTACAAGATGAAAGCTTTCATTTGCTAACACTGATATTAACATCACATGACAGCACGCTCACACATATTTACTAACTGACAAGATGGAAGTTGCGTGGGTTTAAAAGCTGATCTGGAAAACATGAATGGCGCCTTCCAGGTTCTCATATTTGAAAAAAGAAAATCAGGTAGGAGTAACTAGGAAGGTTAAGTCGCAGTTTATTATCCTGTTCCGTCCATTTACAGATCGTTAAATTGTTGTGTCATTTGAAACCGAAACTGAAATGTCATAGAGAGACATCAAATATCATTTTCTTAGAATTGGCGAAACTGTAGGGTTGTACAAGGGATATTATTTGCAAGGTAGAAAAATCATCGGAAATGATACAGTTCATGTGAAGTAATTCCAGGAAATCGTTTATTTTGTAGGAAAACGATATCATAAGAAAAAAACTATAGCGGATACCTTACGCCAGGAATGAATATGTTTAACACATAATTTAGTTGCAATAGAATACTATGAACTAAACGTGACGTACAAAATTATAGATTTTGTAATGGAAACAAAATGAAATAACATCTCCTCTTAAACCTGCATTATTATATAGTAAAATGTAGATGTATAAATAGTTTATTGGAAGTTACAACGTTACTATTTGATTGTCTTAACGCTGGATACCAATTTGTAACGTATATTCTCGTTGCTGTGTGCCAACTTTGAAATATAATTTTTAAGACTGATTTTCGGCTTGTTCCTTGGTTAGTAGACCCACTGTAGACTCTTTTACCCTCGTCACTCGTGACAAGATCTTCTTTATCTCAGTCGATTAGTCTCGGAAAGGATGCTAGGAATGATCATGAAATACAAATGATAACACCTGATTTTGTCTTTTCCAGAATTTATAACATTTTCTTTTGTAACTCATACAAGTATTCACATGGGTGGCGTGTTTTACTTGCATCAATCACTGAAACTATTATTCTTAAGTTTGTACATCGTTCATGCGAAAAGAAAGTCAGTATAATGTGCATACTTGAGCATGGATACACCGACACACAAGAAGAAGCATCGTCTAACAATGGCTTTCTTCACATTACCTACCTCTAAACAATCTGAGGATCTTTTCCATTTAAATTACTTGATGTAACATTTACATTTATATTTAACTATTAAACGTAACACAACAATATGCACAAAAATATACAATCTGTCCATGTTATAAACTTTCACAAATATTCCTATTCTAATTTGTTGCTATAAAAACTGTATTACACTTTTTGGAGCAACTTTGAGGTGCAGCGGCACTTCTCCGCTCTCATGCTTCTTCCTTCCTTCTAAATACGCAAATCGCACGAAATTAAACATTTTAATGCAGCATAAAACTAAACCTTGCCTTCGCATATTAATATCACCTCAAATCACAATTTTTTTGCTTGTTTTATTTTTCCTGAATTGCAGTTGAAGATGTTTTTAATTTTAGGTTTCTGACCATAAAAACTCATTACTGGAGACGTTAACGGACAATTTCAAGAAGAGTGGACAAAGGCTTTAAGGTAGAGCCTAAAAATATAGAGAAAGAATATCGCCAATATTTTCTTTATAACAACGATTTTAAAAAAAAACAAAAAAAAAACCTACCTTTCTTTACCTTTCCTAGAACAATGAAAAAGTTCTTCACTGTTTTGTAATCACAATTAGATACAAGATATTGCACATTTATTTTTAAACAAACTGTTTCTGAAAGGCTCTAGTAAGTGTACCTTGGTTTTAAAATTTAAAATTTTCGGGCTGTTTTGCCGTGGTCTGTAGGTTAAAATATGTTTAGTTAAAATATTTCTACCTAACGTTTCGTCCCTGTCTGTGAGGGACATCTTCAGAGGCAATGCACTCACGTCGCTAACTCGGAAAGAGTATATTTAAGTGTACCTTACCAGAGCGTCTCCCTTACCCGGAAATTGTGAGCAGTTGTCTTTTATATTTGGGATGAAAACATGGCTTTATCTCTCTTTCTCGCTTTCTTTTTCTCTCTCTCTCTCTCGCATTATTTCTCTTTAAGGTTCAGACCATTTTTCCTCACTGTCCGAAGGACTGTGTGTATGTGTGTGTGTGTGTGTGTGTGTGTGTGTGTGTTGCAGAGAAAGAAAGAAAGGGGGGAGGAAGGAAGGGATCTAGGAAGGAAAATAAGGAAGAGATAGGCAGGAAGAGAGGTAGGAAGGAAACAGAAAGAACAAAACCGAAGGAAAAGGAAGAAAGTAAGAGAAAGGAAGGGAGGAGGGAAGGAGGGAGAAAGGAAAGGAGCGAGAAGGCTGGGAAGGGTTGAAAGGTGAGAAGGATGAAGAGCGGGAGGGACGGAGGGAGGAAAGGAGAGGTAAGGAAGGGAGGAAGTTAGGAAGGAAAAGGAAGAAAAAGGAGGGAAAGAAGAGGAAAGAAGGGAGGAGGAAAGGAGGGAGGAAAGAAGAAATAAGGAACGAAGGGTATGATAGTGGGAAGGAGGAAGGAAGGAAGGAAGGGTGGAAGGCAGGACTTCCAAAATTTATGAACGCATTGATATGATGACAATTTTCACTCACTGAACTGTATTCTTGTGTCGCTATCGGTGTCCAGATTTTCTATTTCATTCCAGCGAATTGAGTTTATTTTAATAAGGATTTTGATAGTGGCAGTGATTGTACGATATGTTAAAACTGTTCGAACAAATTAATCATGCTCAGAACATTGCAAAAGTAATCCGAGATATCCATATATAAATTAAGGTAAACCTGCATCATGTAACATATTAATATTACTGATATTCAAGATTTTTACTTTCTCTACACTTACTATGTACATAGTATATAGAGAAGGTATTGCATTCCACCCAAAAATTCGATACCGAGATTTCACCGAAAATACTGTTTTGGGTCCCTCTGAACCTTCTAAAAATGTTTTTTACGAACAATATTCCAGTTAAATCTCTCTATCAAAATTTTATGTGGAATGCAATACTTTCTCTGCATACTATGCACTTGGTAGAGAAAGTAAAAACGTTGCATGAACCATCACCATATTCAGAGAGAAGATTATAGAAATGATATATGGTCGATTCATAAGAGGTAGCAGTTGATAAATGTGACATCATTGGCTTGCAGAAAACAATAGCAACTGCATCTTTTGCCCGCTCATCTCATTTTGGTGTGGAGGAAGAACGTCACTTTCCAAATAAATGTTTTGCACGGCAGCCAGAACTGGTATACTTGTTGAGAATACTTAGAAAAGGAAGTGCCATTGTAGGGGCGTGACTGAGAAACAAAGGTGTAGGAAGTTTACCAGACGCTGCAGTCCGGAGCCATTAATTGTTTGAATTACTTGCAAATGGCTAAAGGTGGCCAGACATAATGATAAACTATACACCGTATGAATTAATTTGTAAGAGCTCCAGGAGAAGATTTAAGGTGGAGAAGCACATGTATGTTCCAAAGAAGCATTTCTGTTCCGATATTGACACGATAAAGCAATAAAACAGCCAATGTAAAGGAGCGGCTCGAACACCAGAACATCAGCTAAGCGTATTAAATCATCACCTGACGCTATATTTAGAAAATGTTTGGCAAGAGCTGAAGAGTTGTTTGTAAATACGTTTTATTATTTGTTTTCCAGTGATACATATTTGTGATTTAAAGGGGTTGATAAAGGCAAAGTAAATACCAAGAGAAGCAATCTAAAAAAATCGGATGTGTTACACTCACATGACTTTCTCTAATCGTTATACAAACTTCTTACATAAGATTATTTTCTTTCTGCACCTTGTTAATCGAGGTATTCAGCACAATGTTCTTATTATTTAGTTCCTTATAAGTAGGAAGAAAATAAGGGAATACACTAGGCCAAATCGATAGTCAAATGTTTTAAAAGCTATATTTATGCGATTGTCATTGCAAATCGCTTCTTTTCTTGGCTAGGAGTAGAACAAAAGAAAAACGGACACGTCCGTCTGAGAAAAGTATAAGTGCTCCACAACTGAAACTAATAACAATGAATAGCTCGAAAACGGTAAGCTCCACGAAAAAAATGTAAATGATGTAAGCTGTGTAATTTAACAAGGCCTACATTTTTGTATAGTAAGTATTTGTCTGTCTCTTACGGTTTACTAGTTATGCCAAATTAACCAAAATTCATCCAGAATAAACAGGTCTTTAGAAGCTATTCCCAGAAAATTCAAGATACACATTTTATTTGTCTGGTAAATATCTTTAATATACGATATTTTAATCAAAATCGTTTGAGCCATAGGAAAATCAAAATTTTCGAAAAAAGTTCCATGTAAAGAGTAGTTTGGGGGGGGGAGGATTTTTCTCAAAATCTTCGTGTCGCATCCCTGGAAGATACTGAACTTAAATACCAAGATTGGCATTTTAGCTACTTTTCGTTTTTGAGTTATCGTATTCACAGACACACAGACACACACACACGGACCTTTTTCTGGAAATGCTTTTTTTGGATTCAGGGGGTCCTAAAACATGTATTTCCGGTGAAATCTCGACATCGAATTTTTGGGTAGAATACAATACTTCTCTATCCCTATGTACATTGTACATACGGGGCTAGAGAAAGTAATAAAGTCAATGACATGTTTTCAGTATACCGCTTATACTGAGGTGCATAAAAAGTGGTCCATAATGAAACATAGATGATGTTGGTAATGACAAATATAGCTCCATCCTCCCTCAGCGTAAGCTGCCTTGTTCCTCGAGTAGAATTTCTATTCCCTGGAATAGCAGGGTATCTTCACTCTTCCAAAATATGGCCGAAATGTTAGAGCAAATATTACATGTTAAAAGTTTTCATTAGCATAGTACCATTAAGGCAAGGCTTCATTGAATTTTGGTAGCAACAAAAAAATAACATCTGATGTGTACCATTCACATGACTTTCTCTATATCCCTGCAACAAATTATTCTTAAAAAGCTTATTCTTCTATTTACTTTATGCAGAAAAAATTAGCAGAAATAGTTTTATTACTTGCTTCCTTGTAAGTAGAAGCGAAATAAGGCAGTACCATAGGTTAAAGTGAAAGCCAAAAGCTGGTTGCTATGTGACTGATGTTCCTTTGTTTGTACGGACAGGAATTGACAAATTCCAATATGAGAAAGTGTAAGTTTTTCAAAGCTGAAACCAAGAAAAAGGAACATCTCAAAAACGATTAACTCCACGAAAAAAATGTATACATATAACATAAATTGTGTGTTTTAACTTGCTCTACATTTTTTGTGTGTTAAGTTTTTGACCATCTCATACGGTTTAGAAGTTATGAAAAATTCATCCAGAATAAAGTAGTCTTCAGAGGCTATTCCCAGAAAATTCAACATATACATTTTATATGTAAGGTAAATATCTCTAATATACGAAATTTTAATCAAAATCGTTAGAGCCATTTTTGAGAAAATCAAAATTTTCGAAAAAAGTTCCATGTAAAGGGTAGTTGGGGGTGGGGGGATTTTTCTCAAAATCTTCGTGTCGCATCCCTGGAAGATACTAAACTTAAATACCAAGTTTGGTATTTTACCTACTTTTCGTTTTTGAGTTATCGTGTTCACAAACACACGGACACACGGCCACACGGACCCACGGACGCACACACACACACACACACGGACCTTTTTCCGAAAATGCTTTTTTTAGATAAAGGGGACCCTAAAACATATATTTCCGGTGAAATCTCGGTATCGAATTTTTGGTGGAGTGCAATACATTCTCTATACACTATCTACATAGTGCCTATAGAGAAAGTAATAAAGTAATACAAATCTGTAAATAAACACCGAAAAGTCTTTTGCCTTCCTCTCCGTGTTGATAATAAAAACAGCAACTGTTCAATTTAATGATACGCGGAAAGAATTGTTCACCCTTTCCGAACCACTGTTTACTTTCTCTAGCCCCATATGTACAATGTACATAGTGATAGAGAAGTATTGTATTCCACCCAAAAATACGATACCGAGATTTCACCGGAAATACATGTTTTAGGACCCTCTGTATCCAAAAAAAGCATTTTGAGAAAAAGGTCCGTGTGTGTGTGTGTGTGTGTGTGTGTGTGTGTGTGTGTGTGTCCGTGTGTTGTGTGTCCGTGTGTCTGTGAACACGATAACTCACAAACGAAAAGTAGCTAAAATACCAAACTTGGTATTTAAGTTTAGTATCTTCCAGGGATGCGACACGAAGATTTTGAGAAAAACCCTTCCACCCCAAACTACCCTTTACATGGAACTTTTTTGAAAAATTATGATTTCCTTAAAAATGGCTCTAACGATTTTGATTAAAATACCCTATATTAAAGATATCTACCTGACAAATAAAATGCATATCTTGAATTTTCTGGGAATAGCTTCTTAAGACCTGTTTATTCTGGATGAATTTTGCTTAATTTGGCATAACTAGTAAACCGTAAGAGATAGACAAAAACTTACTGTACAAAAAATGTATGTTTTGTTAAAATATACAACTTAGTCATATACATTTTTTTCGTGGAGCTTGCCGTTTTCGAGGTATTCGTTGTTATTAGTTTCAGTTGCGAAATACTTTTCTCAGACGGCAGTGTCCGTTTTTCTTTTGTTCTACTCCTGGCGAAGAAAAGAAGCCATTTGTAATGACAATCGCATAACGACAGCTTTTAAAACATTTGAATATCGGTTTAGTCTTGTGTATTCCCTTATTTTCTTCCTCCGTATAAGGAACTAAGTAATAAGAACATTGTACTAATGAGTATCTCGATTAGGAAGGTGTACAAAGTAGAATAATGTTATGTAAAGAAGTTTGTAGAACAGCTAGAGAAAGTCATGTGAGTGTAACACATCAGATTTTTACTTTCTCTATACGCACTATGTACATAGTGTATAGAGTATTGCACTCCACCAAAAAATTCGATTCCGAGATTTCACCGGAAATATATGTTTTAGCGTCCCCTGTATCCAAAAAAAGTATTTTCAGAAAAAGGTCCGTGTGTGTGTGTGTCCGTGTGTCCGCGTGTCCGTGTGTCTGTGAACACGATAACTCAAAAACGAAAAGTAGGTAAAATGCCAAACTTGGTATTTAAGTTTAGTATCTTCCAGGAATGCGACACGAAGAGTTTGAGAAAAATCCCCCCACCCCAAACTACCCTTTACATGGAACCTTTTTCGAAATTTTTGATTTTCTCAAAAATGGCTCTAACGATTTTGATTAAAATATCATATATTAAAGATATTTACTTGACAAATAAAATGTATATTTTGAATTTTCTGAGAATAGCCTCTAAAGACTACTTTATTCCGGATGAATTTTGCATAACTACTAAACCGTAAGAGATGGACAAAAACTTAACACACAAAAAATGTAGATCACGTTAAAACACACAATTTATGTTACATACATTTTTTTCGTGGAGTTAATCGTTTTTGAGATATTCCTTTTTCTTGGTTTCAGCTTTGAAAAACATACTTTTCTCATACAGGAATTTGTCAACTCGTATCCATACAAACAAAGGAACATCAGTCAAATAGCAACCAGCTTTCGTCTTTCCCTTTAACCTATGGTAATTCCTTATTTCGCTTCTACTTACAATAAAGCAAGAAATAATACTACTTCTGCTAATATTTCTCGATTAGCATGAAATAAATAAAAGATCAGCTTATTAACAATAATTTGTTACAGAGATATAGAGAAAGTCATGTGAATGGAACACATCAGATTTTTTCATTTGGCACCCATTACAACAATGTTCATGGTTCACTTTAGTGCTTGTAGATTATTTTCCAGTCAATTACATGGAAAACTGTTATGGCTCGGATAACTAATTTAGTACCCTGAAGTACGGAGAGAAAACATTATTGGGATCTAGAACAATGGACTCCTTCTTATGCACATCAGTTTATTTATTAGGTATAAACACGAAACTTAAATATCGAGACTTCCCGGAAATACCCCTTGGGTCTATTCGAATATAAGGGAAGATAAGAGAAGGACAGATGGAACAAATTGAATCGGCATTCGATAAAAGCTATCCGTGCAACGTGGACCAAAACAGCTAGTGTCATATCAACGGAAATTTCTGGAGCATTGTACAAAACGTAAACAAATGTTTACGTACTATTTCTTAAGGAAGTCTTACTCACTGGCAACTTTTTTGTGAGCTTTTACTTTCTCTAGCACATATGAATAATGTACATAGTAGATAGAGAAGGTGGTGTAATCCATCCAAAAATTCGATACCGATATTTCACTGAAAATACTTGTTTCGAGGCCACATGAGTCCAAAAAAAGTATCATCAGAAAAATTGTCTGTTTGGGGGAGAGCGCATAGCTCAAAAACGAAAAGTTGATAAATACAAAGCTCGGTATTTCAATTCAGTATTTTCTAAGGATGAGACAAGAATATATTAAAGAAAATCATCCTAACCTATCTACCCTGTACGTGGAACATTTTCATAAATTCTGATTTTCTCAAAAATGGTTCTAACGATTTTGACTAAAATGCTATTTATTTAATATATTTTCATGACAAATAAAATGTATATTTCAAATTTTCTGGTAATATGCCTCTGAAGATGTCTTAATTCTGTATGGGTTTTGCATAACTGGTAAACCGTAAGAGACAGAAAAAACTGACTTCAAAAAAACGTAGATCTCGTGAAGAAGCACAATTAATGTCCTACACATTTTCCGTTATTGTTATTGGTTTCAGTTTTAAAATACTTACACTTTTCTAAAACAAGAAGTTGTAAGTGAATCTTTTGTTTTGCTCCTGGGCATGCAAAGAAGCGAATTTCAATGACAATCACATAGCGTCAGCTTGTAAAAATTTGACTGTTGCTTTAGCATAGTGTACTCAATTTTTTCCCTCCTACTTATAAGAAAGTAATGAGACCATTCTGCTGATGCTTATCTCAAAAATCTGATGTGTACCATTCACATGACTTTCTCTATATCCCTGCAACAAATTATTCTTAAAAAGCTTATACTTCTATTTACTTTATGCTAATCAGAAAAAATGAGCAGAAATAGTCATATTACTTGCTTCCTTGTAAGTAGAAGCGAAATAAGGGACTACCATAGGTTGAAATGATAGTCAAAATCTGGTTTCTATTTCAATGAAGTTCCTTTGTTTATATGGATAGGAGTTGAAAAGTTCCTATATGAGAAAAGTATAAGTTTTTCATAGCAGAAACCAAAAATAAGGAATGTCTCAAAAATGATAAACTCACAAAAAATGTATATAACATAAAGTGTGTGTTTTAACGTGCTCTAGATTTTTGTGTTGTAAGTTTTTGTCCATCTCCTACGGTTTAGCAGTTATTCAAAAGTCAGTAAAATTCATCCAGAATAAACTACTCATCAGAGGCTACTCCCAAAAAATTCAAGATATACATTTTATTTGCCAGGTAAATATCTTTAATATACGAAATTTTAATCAAAATCGTTAGAGCCATTTTTGAGAAAATCAAAATTTTTTAAAAATGTTCCATGTAAAGGGTAGTTGAGGGTGGGGGGATTTTTCTCGAAATCTTCGTGTCGTATCCCTGGAAGATACTAAACTTAAATACCAAGTTTGGTATTTTACCGACTTTTCGTTTTTGAGTTATCGTGTTCACAGAAACACGGAAACACGGGCATACACACACGGCCTTTTTTGTGAAAATGCTTTTTTTGGATATTGGGGACCCTAAAACATATATTTTCGGTGAAATCTCGGTATCGAATTTTTGGGTGGAGTGCAATACCTTCTCTTTACACTACATAGTGCGTATAGGGAAAGTAAAAAACAGGGTGAGGTAAAAGAATAATCTTTTATATTTATAGTTTTCTTGCAGAACGGGTGCAGAAAGTCATGTGAATGGAATACACCAGACATTTTTAAGAAATGCCTTTCTCCGGCAGTGTTTTTGAGCTTTTATTTCGGGTTTCGAACTAGAGTAAGTGCCGTCTAGATTTGGTAGTAGAAAGTAATGATTTGTAGCCACCAACGTGTCGAGGGAATAACATAACCAACATAAAAGGCTCGGAGGGCTGAATTCTCTATATTATTAGGGTTGATTTGCTTAGATATGACATCATATTTCCCTCTCTCTCTCTCTCTCTCTCTCTCTCTCTGTCTCTCTCTGTCTCTCACTCTTTCTCTCTGTATCTGTTTCTCGTCTCTAAGAGATAAATATCGCATAATTTTATATATCATGTCTTACATTCATTCACCATCCGATATGGCATTAACATTACTATTTTTATGCAGAACAAAATGTTTGGTGCTTAAATTAAAAAAGCTTTTGTGGTATTTGTGAATATGGGAATATCCTTTGACAGAATAAATTTGATAAATCCTACGGAGTTTCTGGAAAAATTAGGGAGGATTGGAAACAGAGAAGGCACTTAATAAATTTATATTGACTGATCGTAATCTGCGATATGTCAGAAGAAAATAAAAGGACAATATCTACATGGAGAATTTGGTAAAGAATAATTCTTGAATTTTTGTTTTCAAAAAATGTGGAAATAATTGTGAGAGAGGAAGAAGAATAAAACATTAAAATTTGTTGTTAAAACCTTTGTGACAGTAGAAAGGGAAACGGTTATTTTTTTTAAGAAAAGCAAAAAATACACATTGTCAATATGAGGTGGTGGGAAAGGTATACATATTCGTTGTGTTTAAGTTAAATAGACCGTAGAAACAACAGGGAAAATACAAATGTATTTTGTAAAACCTTATTGAAAGAATAATTAAGGGAGAATTTAGGGAAGTGCATTACACAGATCATGCATATTATGAAAAATTAGGCACCGGATAACGATTGAAAACACTTGAAATGTGAACAAGGGAAAGAATAGAGCTTGTAAAATAGGTAAATAAACTTTAAAGTAGGAAGAGGGAACGAAATTGGCTAAACTATAAGACCAGAAGAATCTGTTTGCTAAAGGAAATAATGTAATGGGCAAATAGACATATATGTGACAGACAATAGTAGTAACATAAATGATTCATACGCGTAAACGAAGAGGAATGGGAAAGAACGGGAGAATATAAATAAGTTTGCAGTGAAGAACCTTTGATGCTTGATGTTTTTATCTTAGAAACTCGTCCATTCGGTTTTTCTAAAAAACTCG
Organism: Hymenopus coronatus; assembly: GCA_030762935.1. Taxonomy (NCBI): domain Eukaryota; kingdom Metazoa; phylum Arthropoda; class Insecta; order Mantodea; family Hymenopodidae; genus Hymenopus; species Hymenopus coronatus. The sequence continues at coordinate 73,608,685 of CM060896.1, read as the reverse complement.
TAATGCATGCTAATCCTATGCTCTGAATTCTGATTCTATACGGATCAAGACATTTAAGTATCTTAAATGCATAAACTGCAGCTATATTGCTTTTATTATTTGAATTCTAATATCCTTTAAATGCCCTTGATAAACAAATGGCAATAATGACTGCATAACTCCCTTCATCAGATATGTTTCAGGACATTTAACAAGGTAGACTTCACATATCAAAACAGATTAGACGGGAATAGCGTGTCTGTTCCCACTGGGCCCTAGGCTTACAGGTGATTAAGTTGATGTAACATATCGTCTGATAAGCGATCTCTAGAAAAACGGCACTGCCGACTAGAGGTTTCTAATTGAGCTCTTCGCCGTCACTTGAAGGCAATTGGCTTGCTATAGAGTTCCCACCATCTAGCGAGGGACATTTCGCTTCTGTCCCTGAGAGCTTCTTTGACTCTAAACTTGCTTTAGAATCATGAAGGACATTACTTTTGGTAAAGGCGAGACCTTATGTTAAATGGATATACTGGCCTCTTAGTCGCCTTGATTAATGATTTGGAAACGTGTGGAATCGAGGCTACCAGTAAACGGAGTATTAGAGAAGCAACATCAGAAGTATAACATGTTTTTTTTTTTTTTATACCATTTCATTGTTATTTTATTGACTTCAAAAGATCCTATAAATTGATTATCCATAACATCGGAATTATTGCTATTATTAGAGCTCGGTGTTGGATCACGAAATTGCGGGATTGAAATTCGGTGTACACAGAATATAACTACGACGCCGACATGATGAACAAGGTGCGGTCTCTATAGCCCGTTTTGAACGTGTAGCATTTTCTAGCATTGCTCACTTCCTGGCTTCGTGTAATTCCTGTTAGTAGACAAACCAGTAAACACTGAAAGAGAACGCAGATTGAAAAATTTCGAGAATACGATAGGTTAGGCTTTCCACACTGAACGAACTTGTGGATGATTCAAACGCATTTTCAGTGATGGGAGGAGAGCTTTTTCTTTCGATACAGTAAACATGTATCTTGTAATTCACTGGGATGAATTCTGAATGAGTGGTTGATTTATATTCATTGTCTTTTCAAAGCTCTGCACATTATGTTAAATGTTTTGTATCAAGCTTTATACTTTTGTTTGTAAAAGTACAAGCCGTTTTTATTTGCTAATCATATTATGAAGTAATTGTTTTATTGTGTTACATATTGAATTAGAACGATAAATATGTCATTACATGTCATCAGCCACTTTTGAAACAGATTATATCCACTACCCTCTCTTTATACCGCTGACTGCTCTGTGTTTTCGTAACTATGTACGCTGCGGAACCCAAAAACCCACTCTAGTCATCATCATCATCATCATCATCATTATTATTATTATTATTATTATTATTATTATTATTATTATTATTATTATTATTACCACATCATCATCATTGTTATTATTATTATTATTATAATTACTAGTGATTAATAGTAATACTAGTAGAATTACTCGTAGTAGCCATTGTATGATATTTGCAACATCTGACAACCAAATATACATTAAACTAAACACCATATTGTATTAACAAAGCCATTTTCTCGTATCTATCCATTGCTCTCTTGAATGAATAAGTGTATTTATTGACATAGCAATATCATACATAGAATTTCAACAATCGCACGGGTCCACAGACCGTACGTGCTTTTGTAATACACATTACAAGCTCCATTATAGCATAGCTCAAAAACGAAAAGACCGTTAAATATCAAACGACACGATGCGACACAAAGATTTTGAAGAAAATCCCCACCCGCTCACATGGAACATTTTTCGAAAATGTTGATTTTCTCAAAAATGGCTCTTAACATTTTGATTAAAATACCTTATGTTAAGATATTTTTATAACAAACGAAATATACATCTTGAGTTTTCTGAGAATAACTTCTGAAGACCTCTTCTTTCTGGATGACTTTTATGAAACTGGCATACTTACTACACAAAAGATGTAGATCTAATTAAAGCACACAATTTATCTCATATACATTTTTATATAGATATTCTGTTTTCGAGATACTTCGGATTATTGGTTTCAATTTTAGCCACAAACTTTTCTAAAACGGGAAGACATATTTCTTCTCGTTTCTCGTTTGTTAACTCATGGCAAGCAAACAGGTTGGAACTTCAATTGTTTCATATAGCGGCCGACTTTAAATGACGAGACTATCGTGTTAGCCGTACATTTCCTATTTCCCTTCTATTTACAAGGAGGCAATTAATAAGACTAATTCCATTGCTCTCTTAATTGTCTGTCTTTCTTGGTTTCCATAACTCCGTCCTTCGCTGCTTTTGAAGCTCGACTTCTTATTCGTCTCTTTAATGCCATCCATTCAAAATCAATTTTCGTTAACTTATCTTGATTCATACCATCATATTCCTACCATATTAATAGTTTTGTTGAAATATGAGAACCCATGTTTTTCCGCAGTGACGCACTTCTGCTAGCGCGTGTAAAGTAACAGGAAGCATTTCGCGAAACATGTAGTGATTTCTGGCATTTCTGGCATATCTTTAGCATTCGCGAAGATATATATATTTGCGCCTTCAGATGACCTTACAAATGCGGAGAGAGAAAGACACATCTTGGGAATATGGAGGATGCTCCAAAGTAATTTCTTTTTTACCAACAATGATGGTTGGAATTGTGCGTTGTGCTTGAGAATTCAGGTGTTTCGTGCCGGTTTTTCCGGAGTTATTCTTCTTACTATGTTGCTGAAGCGATAAAATATTTCCGTGAACAGTTCTTTCCTTGCAATGCAATCTTCTGAAGAAAATAATAACCTTCAGCATAAAAGAAAACTTCTAGTGTAACTCTGTCTTTGCTGGTGATCTTACAGCATTTTTGAATCTGCGATATTTGGTTTTTCTACTCACATCACAGTCTCGTAAGTACCGTGTCGTATAAATACCACCACGATTATGTCGTCAAAAGTCATTATACTGCTCAGTCTTGCTTATTAATGCCATCCTCTCAGAATCAATCTCAGAAATTATCTCAGAAACAATCATTCTTGATTCTGTGTTTTTGGGAGACATTTCTGGAGCCAACATATGAGATATAAAATAGTTTTAAATATTTATGAAGAATTTTGTGAATACCTCCAACTGCAAATCTAACTTCTTTTGATAGCTCCTCAAAAGTCCTACATCGTTACCCCTCAAAACAAATTGTACTGTTCAATGCTTGGTACATTTTTGCTGTTGATAATTTGTATTGCTATCATGGCCTTCACAGAAGTATTTGTCGGTATCAAGTTGGAGTTTTTCTTTGATGCTTCATTATAAACTTCTTCTATCAGTCTTAATGTCTCTGAAGGAGATTTGTGTGAAAAAGTACAAAACTTATGTTTGAGGGTAGCCGACATTATCAAGTGTGATTAAACAAAAGTGTGGTTAAAAGCAACTAAACTAACTGCCGGCACCCTTGGCCCCGCTCGTAAAGTGTCTAGCTTTGGCGCTTCGAGGCGGAGGGGATTGTGGCTTGGAATTTCGCCTTGGGCATGGGTGTTTGAAAATGTGTATATGTATGTTTATGTGTAAGTAAAAAGAAAACGGTATAAACATAGGTCAACAAAGAAAATATAGGAAACGAAAAAAAGAGGAACAAAATAAAAAAAGCTGATGTGTTCCATTCACATGACTTTCTCTACATCTCTGCAACAAACTATTGTTAAAAAACTTATGTTTCTATTTACATCATTATAATCGAGAAAAAATTGCAGAAATAGTCTAATTACTTGCTTCCTTCTAAGTAAAAGCGAAATAAGGTAGTGCCATAAGTTAAAGTGATAATTAAAAGTCATTATCGTTAGAGCCATTTTTGAGAAAATCAAAATTTTCGAAAAATGTTCCATGTAAAGGGTAGTTTGGGATGGGGGGATTTTTCTCAAAATCTTCGTGTCGCATCTCTGGAAGATACTAAACTTAAATACCAAGTTTGGTATTTTACCGACTTTTCGTTTTTGAGTTATCGTGTTCACAGACACACGGACACATGGACTCACGGTCACACACACACACGGACCTTTTTCTGAAAATACTTTTTTTGGATACAGGGGACCCTAAAACATATATTTCCGGTGAAATCTCGGAATCGAATTTTTTGGTGGAGTGCAATACCTTCTCTATACACCATGTACATAGTACGTATAGAGAAAGTAAGAAACTAGTTGCAATAAAGAGGCAAAAAACCGTTATAATCATTAAATTCTTTGGTAGTAAAATCATGAATAACAACTAATAAAAATAATTTCATTTAGCATAGTATACACTAAATTGAAAAGATAATATCCCAAAAAAAATTTAGGAACCGGCATTATAAATGATCAAGGCGTGAAATACAACAAACCAATCTAACTTAATGAAACGGTGAATAACAAAAAATCTGATAGTCTATTCATGTGGGTTTCTCTACACATCTGTAACAAATTATTATTAAAAGCATATATTTCTATCTACTTCATGTTAATCGAGATAAACATTAGCAGAAATGATCTTATCACTCGCTACCTTTTAAGTGGAAGGGAAATAGGTGCTATGGCTAAATCTTTTAAAAGCTGGTTGCCATGTAATTGAAATCCATTTATTTACATGGCCACAAAGAGACACATTTTATTATGAGAATAGTTCAAGTATTTTAAAACTGAGATTAATAACACGAAATATCTCTGAAATGGTCAATTCCAGAATAAAATGTAATTGACATAAAGTGTATATTTTAACGAGATCCACATTGTTTGGTTCTCCACTTATGCAAAATTCAACAAAATTTGTCCGGAATAAACACTTCCTCTGCGGTTATTCTCAGAAAATTCGAGATATATACTCTATTTATACCATAAATATCTTTAAAATACAAAATTTAATCAAAATTGTTGGAGTCATTTTTGTGAAAATCAAAATGTTCTACATTTTCTCCATGTAAAGGGTAGTTTAGTGTGAAAGGGAGGGGGATTTCCTCAAAATTTTTGTGTTGGTTTCTTGTAAGATATTTAACTTAAATACCAAGTTTGGTATTTTACCGAGTTTTCGCTTTTGAGTTATCCTGTTCGTATACACACGCATCACACACACATACACACACGAGACTTTTCTAAAAATGCTTTTTGTGGAAACAGGAGACCTAAAATGTGTCGGTATCGAAATTTTGGGTGGAGTGCAATATCTTCTCTACATACCATGTAGGTATTATGTAGAATAACTAAGTACTTAAATTAATAGTGGATAGATGAAAGCGCAAGAACACACAGCAATTTTTCGCGCAAAATGCTTCAAATAACGATATTTCAAATACCTTTGTGTTCTTATGGTTAACATGCTAGCCTTCAAATCTAGAGATTGCTCTCGTTTTCCGCTAAGAGGTTGGGCTTTTTGTTAGCTATTTTCTATTGTTTCTGGAGTCCGGAAATTTAAATGAGGTTCTAAATGTAGGAATGAATGAATAAATGTGTTTATTGAAATAACAGTATCACACATTGAGATACATCATTCGCACGGATCCAAAGACCGTATGTGCTTTTGCAATACACAAAATAGTAAGCAATATTTAAAAGAAAGTAACAACAGCAAAGAATTAAAGGTTGTAAATATTAATGAGGTAATAAATTAATGTTAATAAACGAGTACCAAAAGTAATAGCCACCTGGCGATTAATACGGTTGTAAATTAATGAACATTATTGTTTATGAATTATATATGTGCGCTTCCGTACAGACAAAACCAAAAATCTGATGTGTACCATTCACATGACTTTCTCCATATCCCTGCAACAAATAGTTCTTAAAAAGCTTATACTTTTATTTACTTTATGCTAATCAGAAAAATTAGCAGAAATAGTCTTATTACTCGCTTCCTTGTAAGTAGAAGCGAAATAAGGGACAACCGTAGGTTAAAGTGATAGTCAAAAGCTGGTTGCTATCTCAAAGAAGTTCCTTTGTTTATATGATTAAGAGTTGACAAGTTCCTGTATGAGAAAAGTATACCTTTTTCAAGCAGAAACCAAAAATAAGAAATGTCACAAAAACGACGAACTCCATGAAAAAAATGTATATAACATAAATTGTGTGTTTTAAAGTGATCTACATTTTTTGTGTAGTAAGTTTTTGTCCATCTCTTACGGTTTAGCAGTCATTCAAAATTTAGTAAAATTCATCCAGAATAAACTGTTCTTCAGAGGCTATTCCCAGAAAATTCAATATATACATTTCATTTGTCGGGTAAATATGTTTGATATCCGAAATTTTAATCAAAATCGTTAGAGCCATTTTTGAGAAAATCAAAATTTTCGAAAAAAGTTTCATGTAAAGGGTAGTTGGGGGTGGGAGATTTATCTCAAAATCTTCGTGTCGCATCCCTGGAAGAAACTAAACTTAAATACCAAGTTTGGTATTTTACCGACTTTTCGTTTTTGAGTTATCGTGTTCACAGACACCCGGACACACGGACACATTGACACACGGACACACGGACACACACACACGGACACACGGACACATTGACACACGGACACACGGACACACACACACGGACCTTTTTGTGAAAATGCTTTTTTTGGATATTGGGGACCCTAAAACATACATTTCCGGTGAAATCTCGGAATCGAATTTTTGGTCGAGTGCAATACTTTCTCTATACACTATGTACATAGTGCGTATGGAGAAAGTAAAAAGTAATATATTACAAAAAAAATATCTGATGTGTTACACTCACATGACTTTCTCTAGCTGTTCTACAAACTTCTTACATAAGATTATTCTTCTTTCTGCATCTTGCTAATCGAGGTACTCATTAGCACAATGTTCTTATTACTTAGTTACTTATAAGTAGGAAAAAATAAGGGAATACACTAGACTAAAGCCATAGTTAAATGTTTTAAAAGCTGTCATTATGCATTTGTCCTTACAAATCCCTTCTTTTCTTGGCCAGGAGTAGAACAAAAGAAAACCGCACACTCCCGTCTGAAAAAGTATAAGTACTTCACAACTGAAGCTAATAACAATGTAAGCTCCACGAGAAAAATGTATATACCATAAATTGTGTGTTTTAACAAGACCTACATTTTTATACAGTAAGTTTTTATCTATCTCTTACGGTTTACTAGTTATGTCAAATTAAGCGAAATTCATCCAGAATAAACAGGTCTTTAGAAGCAATTCCCAGAAAAGTCAAGATATACATATTATTTGTCAGCTAAATATCTTTAATATACGATATTTTAATCAAAATCGTTAGTCATTTTTAAGAGAATCACAATTTTCGAAAAATTGGGGTGGGGGGATTTTTCTCAAAATCTTCGTGTTGCATCCCTAGAAGATATTAAACTTAAATACCAAGTGTGATGCTTTACCGGCTTTTCATTTTTGAGTTATCTTGTTCACAGACGCACGTACACATGGACACACACACACGGACCTTTTTGTGAAAATGCTTTTTTTGGATACAGGGGACCCTAAATCATATATTTCCGGTGAAATCTCGGTATCAAATTTTGGGTGGAATACAATACTTCTCTAAGCCCTAGGTACATTGTACATACGGGGCTAGAGAAAGTAATATATACCTTTTTAAAAGAGTCTGGCATTTTCCTTTCATTACAGTTGATACAGTTAATAGAATAGGATAAGTCGTGGACGGGATTCGGCACGTCGGTCTAAATCTCTTGTACCTATGCCTTTTGCGGTGCACCCTTAGGATGAAGGATGAGGCGATAAGAAACAGAGGGCGGCCGACACAAGGAGTCCCGACAGAGCAAACGAAGGGTCTGTCCCATTTCAATATTGAAACTCTCCAACGGCAGCTAATAGAATCGGCGTCCCTCCCACCATGGGTTTACGGGCCTGTAGACCGGAGGCACGGGATGACGAAGTTGACTAGAGAGCATCCTTTTTTCTGCCATACAAAGCTAAGACTCCTACCGACAGTTAAACCGGAAACAGACAACCAGATGGAGGCTGAAATGAAATAAAATGAAAAGAGGAATAAAACTGATGAACAGGAAATTCAGGGAATGTAAATAAACATTTCCTGGGCATACCAGTCCCATTGATCAGGAATACCGGCTGGGAATCAAACCCATGGCTTCGCGAATGAGAGTCACACGTGCTACCCCCTGCGCCACTTTGCTCGGTTGCAGGCAATAACATTTATTACTGCTACATTATATAAAAGTAACTGACGAATTTGAAAAGAGATAGTTGGAAGTGCTAAACTGAATTGATACTAAATTGAAAACCTAAAGCTCCTTCACAAATTGCAAAAGATAAAAAGGTATTGCTATATTCGAATCTATCTATTTCTCTAGGGATTTCCGCATCAGTGCTAACTGCAAATGTAGCAGTCATCAGCACTGGCATTGCATTAGTCAAGATAAAATCAACCTTGAAGTGTTTTCTCCAAAGACAGCCTGCGTGGGTGAAAACGGACTTAAAATAAATTCCAACGTGAATTAGAGCGTGATTTATGATTTATGTTTACAGGATACCAAGGAATGACAATTTGCCTTCTAGTGCTTGTCTTAGGGCCTTAATTTATTGCTCCTGTATAATTGCTTGCACTTGGGTGCGACTATTTCATAAAGTTGCTGGCAACCGCAACAGGGATTAACAGTTCCCAACTTCCGGTCAATAAATAACAGCACTTTCCAGATGAGCAATGCCAACTAGATCTAAACAATGGTGAGCAATAAAATGTGGGATGTCATTTGTTAATGACACAGATTATTTTATTTAAATATTATAGTGATAACTTTCTTTAAAATAGCTTACGATTCCTGACTTAAGAGCCTTAATGAGGATCTATATAGCTGCTATATATTACACTGAATAAAATTAAGGAATAACAGTAGCCAACTACATAAAAACTATCTGATGTGTCCCATTCACATTACTTTCTCTACATCTCTGTTACACACTATTATCCTTATTTTCATATGGATACCCTCTCACAGGGGTATAGCTAGTAATGAGGAAGCTGACAAGGAAGCCAAAACAATAGCAAAGGATCTAGTCTCACATCCCTACTCCTCATCGAGACCTTTCATCAGTCATAGTCACCAAATTCAAAGCAGCATGGATAAATCATTGTAGTGACACATCCTCCAGCAAACTACATGAAATAAGGTAAATAATTAACCAGGGTGTTCTCTATAACAAATTCCACAGAAAAGATCAAGTTAAGATGCTAAGATTAAGAATAGGCCATACAAAACTAACACATTCCTATTTACTGTCAAAAGAAGCACCACCACATTGTGATTTGTGTATAAGTCCTCTTACAGTTAAGCATATTATATTTCAGTGTCCAAAATACAGTCATGTCAGAAAACTTTGCATTAACACTTACAGACACAAAAAGTGTAGTCAATGTATTAATATACCGTAAAGAAATCAATCTATATAACTGTATATAACTCTCAGGATTACAATTACAAACATGTTATACCTGTTTGTCACTGTTTATTGTAATATAATTTTAATATTGTTATATTTTTTATACTTAAATGATTGTTTCATATGTCAATGAGCATTAGAGGTATATTTTAATCCCAGAGTACATAATGATTTACTTATGATGTTCAAAATTTTCATTGTATAATGGATGTAAAACTGTAAATAAGAGTTTTAATGTGGTCGCTATAAGACCTTGTAGTTCTGCAACCTAAAATAAAGAATAATTAAAAAAACTATTATCCCTGTTACAAATATGCTATTTAGAATAAGCTTTATAATTGTTATCGAATTCATATCGTATGACACTTCAGAGAGGTTTCCTACTCCTAAAGTTTCAGTTTATATACCTTTCAGTGTTCCAGAATGTTTTGATCGTTCCTGTCATCTCATTGGTTACTCTTGCGCGAGGCTTCTATATTTGAAACTTAAACTCCTACGTACTGTTTGTTATTGGCTAGAATACATTTTTAAAAGTAGCGTCACTTCCGGCAAATAAAACCATCTATAAGAGTGGCTATTGCTCCGATCGGCCGCTCTTAACAATAGCACATACCAAACACATTAGCTGTATACAATAGCCATTTTGACATCTCTCTTGTTTAGTTGGTTAATTTTCTGGAGAGTTCCTTTTGACAATGTCTCTGATTTCTACGACAGAATTTTCGTTCCGATTTACCGAACGCATATAACTGCCTCATCAGTGTTTGGCTGGACAGTCGATTCAGTCTAGGGGTGAAGAGTGAAGAGTCAATAAGTGGACAGTTAAAGCAGTAAAAAGAATACAATCGATAGTGAATAGTGAAAAATGCAGTTCAGTTGTGAGTTGTGAATCAGTGAATCAGTTGTGATTCGATTCGGCAGATCAATTGTGTGTGTACTTGAAATATTTCGTGTTTGGTTTCAATCTATCCTGCTTATGCTTACCTCAAATGGAAATTTGTTATTCATTTTCTGTCTGCTGTCAAGCAAAGAAAACGGAATTTCAAAATCCTTACATGGTGAGCACCTCTTTAAAATGTTATCTATCACTTAAACCTATTGTATTCCCCTAATCCCGCTGTACCTACACATAAATATACAATAAAAGTATTTCTATAGATGTTTATCTGGATTAATGCGAATTAGACAAAGTATAAGTTTTTTAAAAATAATCTTGCTGAAGAATCGGCTGGGAAATTCATGTAATTATCGCATCAGATCATGACTTTGTTTTCGTGAATATGAAATCTTGGTTGTAAGTTATCGTTAGTGCGATCTTGCGCGCAGATGCTTGTAGTCAAGGTGCGGACAAAGTTCATTATCAGTCAGGAAGATTATCGTTGAGCGGAAGAAGACAAAAAACAGCTGCTTAAATTTAAAACTTTAGAATTCTTTTACGTACCATTAAGTATCCTAAAGGGGAGAAAGCCGCCACATGAGTACTTATTCGATGTATTTTCACTGAAAAAACATCGCTGTGACATTGGCCCCCTTATTAATGGGCACACAACTCAAACGAAAGGTCAATGCGTGTGTATGTGTGTGTGTGTGTGTGTGTGTGTGTGTAGTCACAGATTTGTCGTGTACACAGTGGCGCAGGGGCGGGTTTTCTGCGGGTTCTCCGGTTTCTCCCGCCATTACATTCCACCGGTGCTCCATCTTGATTCCATGTATCAACAGTGTCACCTGATGTGCCATTGCAGTAAAACTGGATTTAACACACTATAAAAAAAAATCCACACACACACATATTTAGGTGTAAATCAAAACTATACATTCGGCAATATCACATCTTTGGCACCGAATGTAAAATAGCCCTGTCATGAGCGACATAACAAGGCAAGTAGCTACACACCACTGCAAACAAAAGAATAATGCCAGAGAAAGCTAAGTGAGGATATTTCTTTGCACATTTGCCTTTTCGTAAGCTACCACCTGTAAATCATAATGGATAATAGCTACTAAAATATGTCAGCATAGGAAGGAAAATGACGCAATTTACCATTGTTGTTTACAACAAATGAGTTTACGTAAGTAAATATATTGCCTCGCGTTTCTATTGCACAATAGGCAGGTATAATACGTGCCTAAGAAGGCAACGGAGATCTTCAGCGGGTATTATAAATACAAAATAAAGTCACAGCTTATTCATATATTTTGTAAACATATAACAAATCTGATGTTTTCCATTTATACGATTTTATCTGCCTGTTCCGCAAACAAACTATTCCTACAAAAGATAATTATTATTCTATTTGCTTCATGCTTATCGAAATAAATAAGAGAATACTCTAGGCTAAAGTGAGTCAAATCCTTTAAAAGTTGTGAAACAATTGAAATACAGTTCTCTTAACATGACCAGGAATAAAACAAAATGGAGATGAAATGAAAGATGAACTTCTCGTTCAAAAAAAACTTTTAAGTAGTTTAAATTGAAACCAATAACAAGAAATATCTCGGAAACGGATAACTCTGCACAAAAATGCATGACAAAAATTGTGTGTTTTAACTAGATCTACATTTTTTGTAGTACGATTTACCAGTTATGCAAAAGTTATTCACAATTAAGAGGACTTCATATGCTATTCCCAACATCTTTAATATAAGGCATTATAATCAAAATCGTTAAAGCCGTTTTCACAAAATCTAAAATCTCTAAAAATGGTCAATGTAAGCCGTAATTTTAGTTGGGGGGGAGGGGAATTTTTCTGAAAGTCTTTGTGTCTCATTTTTGGTAGATACTAAATTTAAATACCAAGTTTAGTGTTTAAAACACGTTTCGTTTTAGAGCTATTCTGTCCACAGATAGACACAGACTAACTTTTTACTTTCTCTATACGTGCTATGTATATAGTGTATAGAGAAGGTATTGCACTCCACCAAAAAATTCGATACCAAGATTTCACCGGAAATATATGTTTTAGGGTCCTCTGTATCCAAAAAAAGTATTTTCAGAAAAAGGTCCGTGTGTGTCCGTGTGCCCGTGTATATGTGAACACGATAACTCAAAAACGAAAAGTCGGTAAAATACCAAACTTGGCCTTTAAGTTTAATGTCTTCCAGGGATGCGACTAAAAGATTTTAAGAAAAATCCCCCCACCCCAAACTACCCTTTACATGGAACTTTTTTCGAAAATTTTTACTTTCTAAAAATTGGCTGTAACGATTTTGATTAAAATATCGTATATTAAAGATATTTATATCACAAATAAAATGTATATTTTGAATTTTCTGCGAATAGCCTCTGAAGACTACTTTATTCTCGGTCAATTTTACGGAATTTTGCATAACTGCTAAACCGTAAGAGATGGACAAAAACTTACCAAACAACAAATGTAGAGCACCTTAAAACACACAATTTATGTTATATATTTTTTTTCGTAGAGTTGATTGTTTTTGAGATATTCCTTGTTTTTTGCTGCTATAAAGACTTATACTTCTCTCATACAGGACTTTGTGAACTCGTGTCCATACAAACAAAGGAACTTCAGTCGCAGAGCAACCAGCTTTTGACTATCACTTTAACCCCCTTATTTTGCTTCTACAAGGAATCAAGTAATAAGACTATTTCTGCTAGTTTTTGCTCCATTAGATGAAGCAAATAGAATAATTTGTTGCAGTGATATAGAGAAAGTCATGTGAATAGAACACATCAGCTTTTTATATACTTTTTTTATTTAGGGGTTCTCAAAACATGTATTCGAGTAAAATCTTGATATCGAATTTTGGGTGGAATACAATACTTTCTCTACGTACTATGTACATATAATCTACGTGCTAGAGAAAGTAAAAAACGATGTCATAAAGATACGCATACCGTAAATTTCAGGTGAGTTCAGTTGAAGGTGGCTATGAGGGTCACTCTGAAAGTTTTGAGAATGAACGCAATAAAATGCTAGAAATTTAAATATGAACATTGCGTCATTCTATACAATGTCTCATACTTTCAAATCACTTTTTCAATTCCTAATGTCATTCTTCTTTGCAGAGACTGGGAATGTACTCCTAGTAAACGGCTACTACAACTTCGAGTGGTTCAGTTGGTTGACCTCGGATTTTTCCCTCTATTTTCAGGAATATAAATAGGTCGCATGAGATCAGTGCTGGATTATAGGGAGGATGGAACAATAACTCTCAACTCCCGCAGAAATTGAGTTGCTTTAATGCAATGTGGGCAGAAGCATTGTTGCAGTGTAAAACTATGTTACGCAGACCAATCTTAGGTCGCTGTGTACTCCGTTCACTGAAGACTTACGCCTACGTTTTTGGTGCAGCATCTGGCATTGGTGGCATTTTAACTTTACACGGAATTGTACAATATGCCCTATGGCCGAAAAGAACGAAGATATCAATTTCTTGCCAACACTTCTTACCCGCCTCATTTTTGTCGGGGGATCCCCACAATAGCAAGCCTCGGACCAATGACTGCCACTTGTTTTCTGGATCATATTTGTATATCCAGCTTTCGTCACCTGTTAGGTGTTAAATATAACATTTTAATCTTCCCTCGTCAAATGTTTCTATGATTACTTGATACTTGCCTGATGGGAGAACCAATGACTGCAGAGCTTTCTGACATTAATGTTTTCTTTAAAGATGGTATTCACTATTGTCCATCCAATATTTGGGACTTCTTGAACCAAATGTGATATTCTCGTAAGATGTGTTCATCACATTTTCATCCACTGTTGCTTTAGCCGCCGTTCTGCGTGGTCTTTATCTTCGAGGGGATTCTCTCCATTTTAAACTCAGCAAACCATCCATAAATCGCGTATCGAAAAGGCCAAGAACCCCCCCCACGGGCTCCCTATATGCTCGATGCAGTGTTTTAAGGCATTTTCCCTCCTTTAAACTGACTTTAAACCCAAAGAAAATGATCGCTTAAGACCCCCTTAGCGTACGGCATAGCAACTTCTGCATATGAGGACCGTTTTTCCAAAACTCGGTTGTGGAAATGCTTAAATTTTCAGGAGAGACAAATAAGTTAATTATTGAGAAGGAATAAAGAGTTAAAATTGTTGTTTTGGGGGGATTCCACACACAGTTTAGACACAAATAAATCAGATTAGAGGGGGAACATTTTATTCAAGAATCCAATCGGCGAAGAAGATTTAAAATAGATCATTTTTGCAAAACTCGTTTTCTAAAATCTTAAATAATTTTATAAATCTTAAGGAAAGGTTCAGAACGCTAGGTAAATGGAATTTTAGATAAGAAAAAAATATTTTTATATCCTCTAAATAAATGCCATCGTCTGACAATAAAAGAATTTTCTTGCATTTCTGATTCATTACAGTGGAAAACTTTTAGGCTTTAAAAGTAAAAATACATTTTGTATGTTAAATGTTATGCATTTTTGTAATAAATATTTTATAAACATAATTACACAGTAACATTTTATATATCGATGATTTTAACCTATAAACATCTTACATTTTGCATATTTCTAACAATTAGCATCCTGCATTTTGCATAGTAACAAATTTATTGTTTAAATGTAACAGTTTTAGTTTGATATAACTTATGAACAAAATTATATAATTATTTTAAAATTTAACAGTTTTTAATTTTCTTTTATAGCTCTAAGTATATATAGTTGTTGCAAGTGTTTAAATATTTTTGTTAAAATACTAGATCGACACATTAATGAGAAAATAAGTATTTCAGCAGTGGTATATATTGGTGTTATATTATCTCTTCGGGTTCAGTAGATTCCATAACATTTGTGGTATTGCTGCTTGTATCATTAGTTTCTTTTTCTTCCAGCACTGTTTCACAAATTAATTTGGCATCATCTAGTATGTTTATGTAAGTTCTTAGTTTAGTATGTCTTGAGCCTTGTTTGTTGACTTCGCAACGTAATAGCTTCATTGGGTACTTCCACTTTAGCTGACAAACGACTGAAAGTGTATTTTACTGAAATATTAACTTTATCGTTTTTGGGTTTTTTGTTGGAATACTCAGTAAAACAAGCTTTGGTATTGTTGAAAGGTAGCCTGGTCTTCAAAATCGACATGGAATTATTTTTAATTCACAAATATACCAGTTAACTCCTAAAACTTTCGCCACACCAAGGCAGTTTAGAAAGTCATAATATTTTTAAGAGAAATAATATCCTCTTGTCTCTCTATTTGCTTTCTCAACATTACCAAAGATGCGATCTGGAGGCATGAAAGTATGATCTCTTATGAGGAAGTAATGTGTACTGTTTCTGAATACTTTAAATTTAGCTAGAGTCGCAAGGAGTGTACTGTTTTAGTTCTGCGGCACACAAAAGTCTGAAAGCAATCGCAAAGTTTTGTCAGAAACACCTCTTAACAACCCACCTCTAAGTTTACACTATTTGAACATCAAGTGAAATACGAATCAACAATGAGTGAACACAACTGTTGTACACAATTATTGCACATATTTGTAGGTATATAATAACAAATGGCATGTTTACCGTACCAAACTTACTCCTTTGATTGTGAGTCAGAAATTTATGAAACAGAAAGCGAGTTTTGCAAAATCGACAGAACACAGCGGAATAAAATGAGTTATGAAAACACTTATTATATAGGATGGAGGAGGGCTGTTTCTAGTACGTGATGCAATGTATTTTGTCAATTTTTGAAGAAAGCGAGTTTTGGAAATGCTGTCACTGCACATTGATGAAGCAAACCCACACTTGCATGTTGTGTTACTGTCTGACTTTGATTCAAATTTTACTATGCCTGCTTTGGCTCATCACAACTCATTGTTGTCCACTCTCAAAGCTGATAGCGGATAGTCTTTTAAACTCAATTCTGATTTAAATTACGTACCGCGCCGGTATGTAATCTAAATATTCATGTTATGAGAATGCCAGTAATGTATTATAAACCTGAGCGAACAAGAGACATAGGACGACCAAGAAGACGATGGAGTGACCAACACAACTGATATGGAATTAACCTCGGAATAGGTCATTGGCCTAAACCTTCGAAGGAAGAAGAAGAAGCCGGCTATTCCCCATAACAGATGAAAAATCCTCTGATGTTTATACAAAATGTTGTAAAATATCGGAAGGACGTCGGATTTCTTTCACGTCTCCCCAAATTCTGGAAATGCTACAGAGCTTATAAGTACCCTTGGCGGAGGAAAAACCAGAATACTCGAGTGGTTTTTAGATAGTCAAACCTTTGTCTCTTCTCTTTGATCCCATAGTTATTTAATAACATTAAATCTTTATTATTTTCATATAATACAGAAGTATCGTACTTTCGCTATATGCCAAGACCACAATTGCCTTATACTTATATGAATTGGCCAAGATGGCGGTTGTGTTAACCTTGGTATTAGACACTGCACAGAAGTGGCGCAGGAAATGTCTAGGGTTCGTTTATCAGCTATGAGCTCTCTCAGCCATTGAGGTGTTTCGACAATGTATGATTTCCTTAGGGGTGTTATTCTCTTATTATTACACAAAAATGCCTGCCAACAAACAGCGTAATTTCATGTACGATACATACCTGTATGAAAACTGGATTATGTAGACAGGTGTGTAGGCACTTTAAACAGCAATCTCCTGGTTATCCAGTTCGGGGTAGAGACACTCTTAGATTTTTGGTCAATAATTTAGAACAACGGGATCGCTAAACGTTAAATTAACTTAACTCCATGGCACGACAGCTCACGGGGAACCTTGGCCTACGCCCGGCCGCTGCGTCCGCCATCTCGGTCCACTATCGACGTCATGGGTGGGGTGCAGTATTGGAGGGTGAGACGTGGTCAGCGCCTTGAGTCCCCCCTGCCGGTTAATGCGGTCCTCATGACCTGGAGCCGCTACTTCTCCATCAAGTAGCTCCTCAATTAGCCCCCCAGGGACCTTACGAGGCTGAGTGCACCCCGGGCCAGGTCTCCCAGCGGGGAAAAATCCCCACGCTGGTACTGGGGATCGAACCCAGGTCTCCCGCTTGGTAAGCAGCTGCGCTACCACCGCGCTAAGGAAACGACCAAACGCTAAATTAAAGGAGCGAAAATGATATGTTCTAAAGAAGGAAGAGCTAGACGAAATTGGTGCTGCATTCGAACGCTCCCCTAAGTAGTCTCTCAACCACGTTGTACAGCAAGAGGGTGTTTCACAAATAGGTTTCCGTCTGGTTGCTCTAAGCTACATGGCAACAAGACGGTATGACATTAAATTCCCCAAGATTCGCATTTCTCTCGGTAAGCCACAAGGAGATCTCAAATTATTATGCGATAACATGCCCCAATGATGAATTACAAAGCTGTAAGTTGGGGCAGTACAGGTTCGTCTCCGGATGAGGGTTTTTGGTATTGGAATGGTGTAGGTTTATGGTTGACTTAGCTCAGGGTTTTTATTAGCATGGAAACTCTTTCAGGCTGTGGTGAGACACAAATGCTTTATTAACTGAGTCCGGCCTTTTTCCGCCTAAGAAAGTCCAGCCTTTTTCCTAGAACACACGCGTATACTTCTTAATTTTCTACTGTGATGTTACACTTTAACCGCACGCGACTATTACTATTTATTCGTTTGATGCAGTGTTATATCTCGTACTATGGTTGGCCTTAAAATCACTTACTTCACAACTAAGGGTTACACCACCCGCTCAAATATCACACCTTAGTCGTGCTGGGTTCTTCGTCAAGTGCCTTAAAATGTCGCCTGTTCGGCTCCATCACGAATTCTAAATTTCACATCTTGGTTGTTCGAGGTCCTTCACCAAGTGCCTCAAAAGGTCGCCTGAGCAGCGAGATCATTGTCTTGTGTCCCGTTTAGTCGCCTTGGGCAGGGCATTATCACCCCTTTCCATTGGGTCAATGCAAGGCAGGTAACGAATCTTGTACCCCGAGCTCATGACTTATACGTGTTAAAAGTCTTTCTACCCTTCCCATTTTCACTCTACATTAATATTTCCCTTCTTAATAAGTGTTTCCCCCGGGACAAGACATATCCCGGCCAGCACGCCTCTGAAGTGTGGGATAGCGAGTTTGCCACACATTTAAGAGCTCCCGAGTTTGACCTCGGTTAGGGTGAGTTATTCGGATAAGGTATTCTTCGGGGTTTACCGTTATCCGGAGAAGACGAATGACAGAGAGCTCCAATTTATATGAACCCATCATTTCACCCATAGTCTCTTGATCTACATATAACATGTCTCGGGCTTCATTATTTCATCATTTCATTTATTGAATCATATAAATCCCTCAGATAATCTGGGGTCCATCATGCGCAAGTAGGTGTGAGATCTGTAGCCAGGATGGTAACTCTAAACCCACAAGGGCTGTCATATCATAGATTATTATTAAAATATTTCCATTAAACGAAAGCAATGATATTCTTTGCTTATGTGTGCATTTCTATGCTAATCTGCCAATTGTTCGCCCAAAATATTATACTCCTGACTGCGTCCTATAAATCTGATAAATATACTCTAGAAATAGTTTTAATTTGTAATATAATTGTAACTACACAAAAATATATGCGATAAAAATGGCTTAAAGAGCATATTTATAATTTATTATCATATTCCCTTCATCAGCTCAGAAGAAACAAAGGAATAACCTCTTTACATTTGAAAGTGTACTGTTAACAATAAGAATTCGGTCGAACAATAGCAAATATTTTGTTAAGGGGCAATGCTATAAAATGATTATTGACATCAGTTATATAATTGAATTCATGTGTAACTTGCCTGTGAATTCATGCGTATCTTTGCTTTACAAACAATTGCTGGTGTTTTCTCGCTGAACCGTAGTTTTTATTAACTTTAATTTTTTTCAGTATTATATTAAGTACATACATCCATTCTCTCATGCATACTGTCAGCCTCTCTAGGAGTAGGGAATACTTTTAGTGAAAGAAAAATTCCCATCCTCAGCCGAAAATCGAACCCGGGACCTTTGAGTGAGAAGTCAGAACGCAGACCACTCGACCTCATCAGACTTGGGATTAAAACGCTCCAAGTCTAAGTTTAGGGCCTCTCCAGCATTTTCCTGTTATGAATATTTGCCTGTGGAAAAATCTCGCTCTTGGGGAACGACCTGGCGGGATTAAAACCGCGGACATCTCGCTGACGAGTCCATGCCTTAACGACTTCTGCTACCCATGTCGGTAGAAAACTTTCAGGAATAAGGGAACTTCTCCGGGCATTCGTGGAATATATAATGTGGATATACAACATTTCAACACCTTAGATTTATTTATTCAAAATAGATTGAACCATGTTGAGAAAATAAATAATACAACACTCATTTTAAGGAATGTTTGGAATAGCGGATTTTTTTTAAATCGTCTCCTTTGGTGTTTATTTATAGACATACTGAAAGAAAGGAACAACACACACAGACACACACGCGCGCGCGCGCGTATGTATGCGCATTGATCTTTAACGTTTACTATAGTAAATAGAATAAGTATTGTAATTCAAGCCAAACATTTTATCGAGATTTCGCAGAAATAGATGTTTTGTAATTCCCTCAATCTCCCCTAAAAAAAAAAAGAACATGTTAATAAAAAGTCATGTTTATGCGTATCCGTACAACCAAAATCGAAAATTCAGACAGGTAAATATACCATATAATTTTAGTGAGACTTCAAGCATACTAGTGAATATTTTTAATAAAATTCCCCTTCTCCAAACTACCATTCGCAAGAAGAAGTGCTCGTAATTTTATATTATTTTCGATAGTAAACATTTTATATGCGTATACATTAAAATATATGCTATCTATATTAATAGATACCACAAATTATAGGTTCATAGATTCTGAATTTTTTGTATAGCCTTATCATACTGAGTGAATATTTTGTCGCTGAGAAACCAAAAAGAGGTAAAATCAAACCCCAGGCAAACTAAAGAGTTCATTAAGATGCATATTTTTTTAATAAATACAGTTCTGGTAACATAAGCCGTTTTTCAAAAGAAAGAAGGAAGTAAGGAATTAAGGAAGGAAATAAAGAAAGAAGAAAGCAATGAAGGAAGTAAGGAAGATAATAAAGAAATAAGGGATTGAGTGAGTGAGTGAATGAGAGTGAGTGAGAGCGAGTGAGTGAGTATAGAGTGAGATATATAGAGTTTATCAAGATTAGAGAAAAGACAATGAGTGTTCATTTGAAATTCTTTCTTACAGTGTGCACTGACTGTACAGTATTCGGACCCACAGTGCAGAATGGCATCAAATGTTTACGTAGAGTAGTGGATTAATTATTCCAGCTATAATATTTTATTTTCACGGTATAAATACTGATAAAAGGCTCTAAATATAATTAAATAAAACTGCCTAAATTAATTTTGAAAATTTCTGAAAAATATTCAAGTTTAGTGAATGCGCCGTGATATGAGATGTTTCATTTATTTCAGCCTGCAAGATCATAAAAACTCATTCTTCATTGTCAGGAAAAGCCTAACGTCAAAATAATTGCAGCAAAAGACAAACAAAACATGATCGATTCCCGCTTCATGGGACACTCCTCCGCGCAAGACTGGAGTGTGATTTATCGATCTCTCGCAAGGAGAACTGCGTGCGGCAATCATTGGGCGTTTTGTCATGTCTTCTTATCCCACTCATTCTCACCTCTTCCCTTGTCGCTATCGCCGCCCCTTCGTGTGTGGTCAGGATCTCCCACTTCCATCCTGTTTTTTGCGCATTTTGCCTCACATTGCACGCAACTACAAACTTGTAACCTTGTGAAGGATATTGCAAGAATGTTGCAACTCTTCAAAAGACCTCTAAAAGAGTGAAAAAATGCAAATAGGGAGAGCTGAAAATTGGGCGTGCCCGTTCTCTAGCTTGTAATACACTTCTGAAAAATCTGATGTGTTCTATTCACACGACTTTCTCTACATCTCTGTAACAAATTATTGTCATAAGTTTATTCTTCTATTTCAAGCTAATCGAGATAGACAATGCTAGAAATGGTCTTATTACTTGCTACCTTGTTCGCTTAAACGATAGTCAAATATTCTATAAGCTGGTTGTTATGTGATTGAAATGTGTTTCTTTGCGTGGGTAGGAGTTGATAAATTCCCGTATGAAAAAATTATTCATTTACAATTGAAACCAATGACAACAAATTTTTTAAAACGGTCAACTCTACAAGAAAAGCGTATATAACATAAATTATGTGTTTTAACGTGAACTACATTTTTGTGTGGTAAGTCTCTGTCTATCTCTTACTGTTTAATCGCTATGCAAAATTCCTCAAAACTCAACCAGATTAAAGAGCCCTTCAGAGGTTATTCGCATAAAATTTAAAATATACATTTTATTTGCATTGTGAATATCTTTAATATACGGTATTTTAATCAAAATCGTTAGGCCATTTTTGAGAAAATCAAAATGTTTGAAAAGTGTTTCATGTAAAGGGTAGTTGGAGATGGAAGGATATTTTTTGAAACCTTCGTGTTGCATCCTTGGAAGATACTGAACTTAAGTGCCAAGTTTGGTATTTAACCGACTTATGGTTTTTGAGCTATGCTATGGGACTAAAGAAAGTAAAAATTTAGAAAAAGTACAAACCATATGCCGCCTCTTTGTATAAAGTATAAGTGGAAACTGCCAACAAAAATCCATGTTCTTTGTTGAACAGGTTAGATCTTACGCCAAAAAGAAATGAAAGCATGATGGCCAATTTCTGTTTTTCCTCCCCACTTTTTCTAATAAAATCTTTGTTAATTTATCCATTTATCCAGTTTCCAGTAGAACAGTGTAATATCTGCATCTAAACAAGGAGAACCCACAGTAAATACCATTTAATACTCCTATGTACTCATTTTCTGAACTGTTAGTTGAATACATATTTTGGAAAATGTGGGTATCTGTGATTCAGTGACTCACCCCAAACTAAAAATCATTGACACTTCTCAACAGCAACGCTTCTCGAGCTATCAGGTCATAGAGAACAAAAGGAGTCTTATTTCTTATTTATTTCTTTCAAACGAATAGTATTGTACTTTTCTAAATTTTGCGCGAGCGGTATAAGAAACACGAGTGTGGTTTCCAGTATCTGTATGGAGATATTTGAATTTTGGGGGAGGGGCGTGTTATGGAGTACACTCAGCCTCGTGAGCTCCTTTAAATACTATTTGAGAAGCCACTTAAGCGTTAACGCGGCGCATTGCCCTCGGAAACCTCAATAAAAGATCTAATGTGTTCCATTCATATGATTTTGCCTACCTCTCTGAAAGAGAGTATTCTTAAAATTCTTCTAACTCTTCATGTTAATCAAGATAAACATTAGCAGAAAATAATGGTCTTATTCCTTGCTTCCTTGTAATACAGTAGGCTAGAGCGTTGGAAAAAATTGAAACCAAAAACAAGGAATATATCTGAAATTTGAGAAAGTTGGTTGCCATTTTTTAAAATTGAAACTTTAAACCACTCACAAAAACTTAATGCGATGATATTTCAATAACTTTGATTACTAAGTTTTGATAAATTTTTAAAAACTTAGACATTTGAATCTTTAAAATTAACATTTTTTCATAAAAATATTTGTGATAAATTAGTATTGGTGTTAAGATATATTAAAATAGGCTGTTGTGCCATACTTGAAAATTTAAACAAACACTGAGACTCGTGGAACATTTTAAAAATGTAAAAATGTAGCTTTGAGAAGAACGCTGCTTTGTAGAATAATATGCTAAGAAATATAATACACGATCTCCGAAATGTCCGAGACAAGGAGGGACAGCTAAATGTTGATTTTCTACGGATACTCGAAGCTTAAAATATTCATTTTCCCATCTAGGTATTGTAAAGTAGCGTATCTGCCTCATATTCAAGAGGTCGCGCATTCGAATCTCACTTAGGTTAGTTAGCCAGATACGTTTCTTTTTTCTTCTTTTTTCGGAATTTTTCCCTTAACCTGAAAATATGAATGTCGAGTAACTTTAAGCTCCATGGACCCTGAGATAATTTGAGCATCATATCACCGATTTCATTCATCGTCCGATATGACCAACCAGGTTAAAGGATATTAAGCTACAAAACAAAAAAGCAACAACAAAAACAAAACATTTGCTATAAAAAGTTATTTTCAATCTTTTACGGAATGTAGTCAATTGTTTATTGTAGTCGGTCGACGTACTGTGAACCATGGACCTCCCGAATGCGAGGTTATGTGTGATAGTAATGGTGAATAATGCAAACTTCCTAACACAAACTTTAGTTTTACAGAAATACTGCTACATAATGTCTACTGCTGCATAATTCATGGAAAAGATAAATGTGAGAAATGCAGTGAGAGAAAATGAAGGGCCACAAATTCAAACGTCAAACGTAATTGTGAGAGATAATGTATGTGACAACTTTGATTTTGAATGTTTGGTTTCCTGTTTCTTGTTTAATTTTGCTGGCAATCGTTTGTTTACGCTAATGTGAATCATTGAAGTGCTTCATCCTACATGAAACGACTTAAGCAGTACTTTTATTGAAAAACAAATCATCAGATTGCATATAGTTATAATTTTAAGCTGTAAGGGTCTCAGAGTCAGTTCTGGGCTGAAATTAGATGCAATATGGCTATTCAAAGTGAATTATGCGTGTTGTTAGCAGGAATAATGTGATTAAGAATAGGAGTTGGCTGCCCAACCTCGCCTGTGTAGTAATGACAGATGGCGCCATCATGTGAATAGAACAACACCAACAACAGCAATAATTACTACGGTTTCAATACACAAAGAAGCCTTATTACGTCTGTTTTACTAAATTAGTTCTTCATTTATTCATGTATTCCTTATATATGTAAATAATTAAAGTACACTTACTTCTTTAGCATCTAACTATGTGAAACGAAGTCTTAATTCTCAGACATAGAAAGAAAAATCAGATATAGTTACATTCACAAGATTTTCTTACATCTGTGTAAAAATTATTTTAAATTAAATTATTAATTTTCTTCTACTTACTTCAGTCTAATCGAGGTAAACATTAGCATAAATGTTCTTATTACTCGCTTTCTTGTAAATATACAGAAAATTAGGGAGCACACTAGGCTAATGTGATAGTCAAAATAAATCTTCTTAAAGCTGGTTGCTATGTGATTGAAATTAAATTCGCTTCTTTGCATGGCCAGGAATTGACAAATATCCATATGAGAAAAGTTTAAGTATGTATTTTAAAACTGAAACTAATAACAAGGAATGTCTCGGAAATGGCTAAGTCCATAATAAAAAATCTGATGTGTTACACTCACATGACTTTCTCTAGCTGCTCTACAAACCTCCTACAAAAGATTATTCTTCTTTGTACACAATGCTAATCGAGATAAATATTAGCAGAATGTTATTACTTAGTTCCTAATAAGTAGAAGAGAATAAGGGAATGCGCTATACTAAAATGATTGTCAAATATTTTAAAAGCTATCGTTATGCGATTGTCATTGCAAATCACTTCTTTGCTTGGCCAGGAGTAGAACAAAAGAAAAGCGGACACATCCTGTCTGAGAAAAGTTAGTGCTTCACAATTGAAACCAATAACAAGGAATATCTCAGAAACAGTTACCTCCACAACAAAAACGTAAAAGACATAAATTTTGTGTTTTGTCGTGATGTACATGTTTTGTGTAGTGAGTTTATTTCTATCTCTTATGGTTTAGCAGTTAAGCAAAAATCATCCAGAATAAAGAGGTCTTAAGAGGCTATTCCCCAAAAATTCGAGATATAATTTTATTTCGGACATAGATAGCTTTAATATACAGGATTTTAATCAAAATCGTTGGAGCCATTTTTAAGAAAATCAAAATTTTCGAAATTTTTTCCATGTAAAGGGTAGTTTTTAGTAGGAGGATTTTTTTGAAAATTCTTGTGTCGCATCCTTGGAAGATACTAAACCTAAATACCAAGTTTGGTATTTAACGGTCCTTTCGTTTTGGGGCTATGCTGTCCACAGACACACACGCAGACACACACAGACCTTTTTACGTTCTCTATACTCACTATGTACATAGTGTATAGAGAATGTATTGCACTCCACCAAAAAATTCGATACCGAGATTTCACCGGAAATATATGTTTTAGGGTCCCCTGTATCCAAGAAAGGTATTTTCCGAAAAAGGTCTGTGTGTGTGTGTGTGTGTGTGTGTGTGTGTGTGTGTGTGTGTGTGTGTGTGTGTGTGTGTGTCTGTGAACACGATAACTCAAAAACGAAAAGTCGGTAAAATACCAAACTTTGTATTTAAGTTTAATATCTTCCAGGAAAGCGACAGGAAGATTTTGAGAAATATCCCCCCACCCCAAACTACCCTTTACATGGAACTTTTTTCGAAAATTTTGATTTTCTCAAAAATGGCTCTAACGATTTTGATTAAAATGTCGTATATTAAAGTTATTTACCTGACAAATAAAATGTATATTTTGAATTTTCTGGGAACAGCCTCTGAAGACTACTTTATTCTGGATGAATTTTTCATAACTACTAAACCGTAAGATATGGACAAAAACTTAACCCTCAAAAACTGTAGAGCACGTTAGAATACACAATTTATGTCATATACATTTTTTCGTGGAGTTGATCGTTTTTGAGATATTCCTATTTCTTGGTTTCAGCTTTGAAAAACTTGTACTTTTCTTATACAGGAATTTGTCAACTCCTGACCATACAAACAAAGGAACATCAGCCACATAGCAACCAGCTTTCGGCTTTCACTTTAACCTATGGTACTCCCTTATTTCGCTTCTACTAACAATAAAGCAAGAAATAAGACTATTTCTGCTAATTTTTCTCAATTAGCATGAAATAAATAAAAGATAAGCTTATTAACAATAATAATTTACAGACATATAGAGAAAGTCATGTGAATGGAACAGATTTTTACTTTCTCTATACGCACTATGTACATAGTGTATAGACAAGGTATTGCACTCCACCCAAAAATTCGATACCGAGATTTCACCGGAAATACAATTTTTAGGGTCCCCAATATCCAAAAAAAGCATTTTCACAAAAAGGTCCCTGTGTGTCTGTCCGTGTGTCCGTGTGTCCATGTGTCCGTGTGTCTGTGAACACGATAACTCAAAAATGAGAGGTCGGTAAAATACCAAACTTGGTATTTAAGTTTAGTATCTTCCAGGGATGCGACACGAAGATTTCGAGAAATATCCCCCCACCCTCAACTACCCTTTACATGGAACTTTTTTCGAAAATTTTGATTTTCTCAAAAATGGCTCTATCGATTTTGATTAAAATTTCGTATATTAAAGACATTTACCTGACAAATGAAATGTATATCTTGAATTTTCTGGGAATAGCCTCTGAAGAGTAGTTTATTCTGGATGAATTTTACTGAATTTTGGATAACTGCTAAACCGTAAGAGATGGACAAAAACTTACTGCACCAAAAATGTAGAGCACATTAAAACACACAATTTATGTTATATACAGGTTTTCGTGGAGTTCGTCATTTTTGAGACATTCCTTATTTTTGGTTTCTGCTATGAAAAACGTATACTTTTCTCATACAGGAACTTATCAACTCCTATCCATATAAATAAAGAAACTTCATTGACATAGCAACCCGCTTTTTACTATCACTTTAACCTATGGTAGTCCCTTATTTCGCTCCTACTTACAAGGAAGCAAGTAATAAGACTATTTCTGCTATTTTTTTCTGATTAGCATGAAGTAAATAGAAGTATAAGATTTTTAAGAATAATTTGTTGCAGGGATATAGAGAAAGTCATGTGAATGGTACACATCAGATTTTTTAAAAGTGCTTTTTTCGGAATCAGGGGACCCCAAAACTGATATTTCCGGTGAAATCCTCGTATCGAATTTTTGGGTGCATTACAATACCTTCTCTATTCGTATATACATTGTACACGCGGGCTAAAGGAAGTAAAAGATAGTTCAAAAAATAAGTTTTCATCAGAATAATTTGAATACCCACTAATAAACGACAGAGTAGAGAGAGCCATGTGAATGTAGCACATACGATTTTCTGCTTAGTGCTGTTATATCTATATCTTATAGCTTACAAAATATATACAAAAGCCATTCGGAATGAAGAGGACTTCACATGTTATTCGCAGATAATTCAAGATAATCATGTAAGTTCGACATGTGATATTTTAATAAACATATATGGTATTTCAGAAAATAAAAAATAGTGAAAACTGTTCTAAGTAAAGGTTAATTTGGCTGGAAGTTTGGCATTTAACGTCTAGTATTTAACCTAGGTTTAATATTTGAATTATACTGTTCACATACAGACACAAAGACTCACAATAATTTGTTCTAAAAATAAAGGGACCTCAGAATGTGTATTTTTATACTTCCTGTGTAATATTCATATTAAATATTTGGGTGGAATACAATTCTTCTACATCCACTTATTAGAGGTAAGTAGTAGATAAAGTAAAAATGACATTCATTATCAATTATTAACATTATTATTATTATTATTATTATTATTATTATTATTATTATTATTATTATTATTTCATCTCGTCAAGTTGATGTATATTGTGTCACATTTACAATGATTTCTTGATCAGGGAATTTCAAAGAGTTCGCCATGGTGAAAAATCAAGTGATGTCTAGATGGCACTATAGGGCGAAATCACGATTTGCGGACGTGGTACGTGGGTTCTTATTGGCACAAATAAACATTAAATGGGACCAATGGATTCATTTAAGTAGCCCTCCGTGTTGTAGTGGTTACCATGCTAGCCTGTAAAACCCAAGATTGTAGGTTCAAATCTGGCAGAGGGTGATGGATTTTTTCGGACGCAAAAATCCTTAGCATGGCTTCCTTCGGAAGGGAAGTAAAGCCAATGATCCCGTATAATGTTCATTTGCTCATTAGAAAGGAAAACATACCTTGTAAGAAGAAGGTTTCTGAGCAAAATTCCGCCATTTCGCGTTCGCAAGTCGTGGTTTCGTCCTACAGTGCCGATTCCTCGTCACCATGGCGCACATTGGCGAACTCACCAACTAGAAATTCCAATCTGATCAAGGAGATATCTTAAGAATGTCCTTTGCTCCACTTAGGAGCTACAGGAAATTAACTAATAGCTTTATTTCACTTTCGAATGAAGCCAATCTAAAGATTTTTACGTCCGAAACATTCATCACCCTCCGTCTGGTTTAAAACCGCAACCTTGGGTATTAGAGGCTAGCATGAGAACGATTACACCACGGAGGGCGACTTACAAAAAAGCCTTATCCGGGTAACTCGTGTAAACAGAGAATCGAATTCGAGATTTCTTAAATGTGAGGCAGAAACGCTACCCCCACTACTACAGAGGCTGGCCTATCATTATTACTATTAGTAGAGATATTGTTCCGGGAGGGTCTAAAATATGTATCCCCGTTTTTTTTTTATTGTTCCATTTGTAAAACCCCCTTTAACTGCTATGGTCATATTAGGGGCTTTTTATCTTGTGAAACAACTCTATATTAACTGTAGATTATTTAGATTATGTTAATCGTTTTATATCATTAAACACACCAGATTCACACGTACATTCATACTTCTAGACTCTGTGGGGAATAGGAAATACTTCTGATTATAGAAAAATGCCACGCCCCAGCCGGGAATCGAACCCGGGACCTCCTGGTGAATTTTCATTCCTCTTAAGTAACTTTTATTCTATCCCAAAATGCCTTTTGAACTCTTCTGTGCAGGTTTCTGTTACACCATTTAGCTTAGCAACCTATATGCTAAGATATAAATCTTAAACGTTGCAGTATAGCGTACCGTTATTCGCACACAGTGCTAAATGAGACAAACATGTGTGACAGGCGTATAAACTAACTTAACCTTTTGTCAACACGTGTCTTAGAAATTTGTCAGACGTGGAACAATGTATTGCCTCCGTTTCTTAACAATGAGGCGCAATTTATGAAATAAATTAATAAGAACATGTTTTTATTTTGAAAGGAGGTTACGCGGTGGTAAATTATGGGTCTGTGAGAAAGCGGACTCACAAAATGTCCGCTTAATCTATATTAATGTTACAAGCCTCGGCAGGGAGCATGAGACTGGACTGAATCTCAGACAAGAGTGGTATGTGATGCTGCGTACAATAGTAGTGGAATTCTTACATCCTGTAACTTTAAAAGATGACAACCAGAACATCGGGAAAGTGCTATTAAAGTCCTGTTTAACGTCCAGAGTTAACGGATACTAATTTTTCCGTTTAATTTTAGGAGGCATCATGTCCACTGGTTATGTTTTACTAAGAATGGTTTGTAGCCTAAGCTAATCCCAGCTACATTGACTTTGTATAGCATTCAGTGAACTCTCCTATCCCACCTACTCTTTACTTGCACTACCAGCCACCTGGGGCACAAAAAGGTCCTGCACTCGTTCCTCATTTGTCTATACGTCAGTGAAAGCATAACTCAGAAGCCAAAAGCTGTATCAGATAGCCCAACTATCCCGTATTAGACATCTGCAGATATACTTTCGTGTGTTAAAAGAGTTGCAGAACTCAACGAGGCGAGTGCGACGGGTCGCGCAGTGGCCGACTGGTTAGACCACTCGCTTCTCACCAAGGCGGCCCGGGTTAGATACCAAGCGACCACATTTGTGGTGGAAAAAGCGGCGCAGGGGCAGCTTGTCCGGGTTTTCCGTTTTTTCCGCCACCATCGCATTCCACTGGGACTCCATCTTAATTCCTGTGTCATCAGCGTAATTGCCACATGTAATACAAGCAGGCGTTAAATACTATCAAACTGAGTAGGACCCGTTGAGTTGTTGATAAGTAAGATGGGTAAAGCGAAGGTCCCTTTCGCTAGTCATCGCCTGCTTCCTTATATTAAAAACGAAATAAGGGAGTACCATAGGTTAAAGTGATAGTCAAAAGCTGGTTGCTATGTAACAGAAGTTCCTTTGTTTTTATGGACAGGGATTGACAAATTCCTGTATGAGAAAAATACAAGTTTTTCAAAGCTGAAATCAAAAACATGGAATATCTAAAAAACGATCAACTCCACGAAAAAAAAAGATGATGTGTTCCATTCACATAACTTTCTCTACATCTCTGCAACAAATTATTGTTAAAAAGCTTATGCTTCTATTTACTTCATGCTAATCGAGAAAAAATTAGTAGAAACAGTCTTAATACTTGCTTCCTTGTACGTAGAAGAGAAATAAGGGAGTACCATAGGTTAAAGTGATAGTCAAAAGCTGGTTGCTATGTGACTGAAGTTCCTTTGTTTATATTGACAGGAGTTGACAAATTCCGTATGAGAAAAGTATGTTTTTCAAAGCTGAAACCAAAAACAAGGAATATCTAAAAAAACGATCAACTCCACGAAAAAAATGTATATGACATAGATTGTATGTTTTAATGCACTCTACATTTTTGTGTGTTACGTTTTTGTCTATCTCTTACGGTTTAGCAGTTATGCAAAATTCCGTAAAATTCATCCAGAAAAAAGTAGTCTTCAGAGGCTATTCCCAGAAAATTCAAGATATACATTTTATTTGCCAAGCAAATATCTTTAATATTTGACATTTTAATCAAAATCGTTAGAAGCATTTTTAAGAAAATCAAAATTTTCAAAAAATGTTCCTTGTAAAGGTTACTTGGGGGTGGGGGGAATTTTCTTGAAAATCTTCGTGTCGCAGTCTTGGAAGATGACAAAGCTAAATACCAAGTTTGGTATTTAACGGTTTTTTCGTTTTTGAGCTATGCTGGCCACAGACACACACAAGCACACACACTTGGACCTTTTTCCAAAAATGTTTTTTTTTTTTTGGATTCAGGGGGACCAAAAACGTACATTTCCGGTGAAAACTCGGTATCGAATTTTTGGGTGCAATACAATATCTTCTCTTTACACTGTACATAGTACGTGTAGAGAAAGTAAAAATGAGTGTGACCCGGAAACTACGAGAGCAGTTTTTTTTTCAGCCTCCGATAGGCTATAAATAAAAAACAAGTTCATAGAAAACATTTTTTTATTACTAAAAGTTTTGTGCACTTATGGTTACTTTTCAACATAATCACCGAAAAGTTTGAGACTTTTATCGTCCCTCCGTGTGTCTATGAACACGATAACTCAAAAACGAAAAGTCGGTAAAATACCTAACTTGGTGTTTAAGTTTAGTATCCTCCAGGGATGCGACATGAAGATTTTAAGAAAAATCCCCCCCCAAACTACCCTTTACATGGAACATTTTTAGAAAAGTTTTATTTTCTCAAGAATGGCTCTAACGATTTTGATTAAAATATCGTATATTAAAGATATCTACCTAACAAATAAAATGTATATTTTGAATTTTCTAGGCATAGTCTCTGAAGACTACTTTATTCTGGGTGAATTTTACGACATTTTGTACAACTGCTAAACCGTAAGAGATGGACAAAAACTTACCACACAAGAAAATGTAGAGCACATTAAAACACACAATTTATGTTGTATTTATGGAGTTGATCGTTTTTGAGGTATTCCTTGTTCTTGGTTTCAGCTTTGAAAAACTTAACGTTTCTCTTACAGGAATTTGTCAGCTCCTGTCCATAAAAATAAAGGAACTTAGTCAAATAGCAATCAGCTTTTGACTATCACTTTAACCTATGGTACTCCCTTATTTCGCTTACAAGGAAGCAAGTAATTAGACTATTTCTTATAATTTTTCTCAATTAGCATGAAGTAAATAGAAGCATAAGCTCTTTGACAATAATTTGTTGCAGAGATATAGAGAAGGTCATGTGAATGGGAGATATCAGATTTTTTTTTGGAAATTTTCACCATGTAGTCTCCCCTAGTGATATCGTCCTGTTGCCAGGGAAAGAAGAGTGTTCCATTTGGATTTTTTGTTTAAGCCTTGAACATGAGTGTTATTTTCTTCGTGATTTAGCGTCTCTATCGCTCTGCACTGAATGCCATAAATTAGCCAGTAACGTAGACAGATTTCCTTCTTTCCTTTTTTTTTTTCATATCTTATTACCATTCATAACATAGAGTAACATGTAGAACTGCAAGATGCAATGAGTTAAACACTAAATTTACAAAACAAGTTTGTATGTTTCCTTTGCACTTTTATCTGAGCTGTTGGACAACGCCTGAACCTTTTGCATGCTTCCCTCCAACGTTAGGCTTACGTCAGCCACAGTTTATAGATAAGCTTTTAATTACAGAATGTGGGTGTCAGTCTGAGAGCTTGAACAATTTACTCTGGGACAGTTTTATGTTCATAAATTAAGTGACACAAGGTAAAATATTGAGTTCCAAGAGAAACTAGTTCTTAAGCAATAGGCATTTTTGGGTATAAGGTAATTAAAGGAAACGCAATATGTTCGCAACTTTTTATAGATATGCTTAACCCAAGATAGAGGAATTTCTGTTTGCCAAAAAATTGATATCCAAATTTCTGTGAAAATACAAGTTTGAGCTATATTGATTAGTCTGACCAGTTCATCTGTGAGTAGCTGAACTGAGAACTAGAACAGAAAAATCTGATGTGTACCATTCACATGACTTTCTCTATGTCTCTGCGACAAATTATTCTTAAAATACTTATACTTCTATTTACTTTATGCTAATCAGAAAAAAATTAGCAGATCTAGTCCTATTACTTGCTTCCTTGTAAGTAGAAGCGGAATAAGAGATTACCATAGATTAAAGTGATAATCAAAAACTGGTTGTTATGTCACTGAAGTTCCTTTGTATGGATAGCAGTTGACAAATTTCTGTATGAGAAAGTTTTTCAAAGCAGAAACCAACATCAAGAAATGTCTCAAAAATGGTGAACTCTACGAAAAAAATGTATATAACATAAATCGTGTGTTTTAACGTGCTCTACATTTTTCGTGCAGTAAGTTATTGTCCATCTCTTACGGTTTAGCAGTTATCCAAAATTATTTAAAATTCATCCAGAATAAAGTACTCTTCAGAGGCTATTCCCAGCAAATGCAAGTTATGTATTTTATTTGTCAGGTAAATATCTTTAATATACTATTTATATTTTAATCAAAATCGTTAGATCCATTTTTGAGAACATCAACATTTTCTAAAAAAAGTTCCATGTAAAGGGTAGTTGGGGGCGGGGGGATTTTCTCAAAATCTTTGTGTCGCATCCCTAGAAGATTCTAAACTTAAATACCAAGTTTGGTATTTTATAGACTTTTCGTTTTTGAGTTATCGTGTTCACAGACACACGGTCACACGGACACATGGACACACGGACCATTTTCCGAAAATGCCTTTTTTAGATAAAGGGGACCCAGAAACACATATTTCCGGTGAAATCTCGGTATCGAATTTTTGGGTCGAGTGCAATACCTTCTCTATACACTATGTACATAGTGCGTATAGAGAAAGTAAAAATACTAAACGGTATATTTCAGTCATCTTTTAAGGATACAATGCTAAGATTTTTACAAAAGTATCCCTTCTCCCAAAAGAAACTGTTTGCTAATTCTGATTTTCTTAAAAACTGCATTCATGATTTAGATTAAATATTTTTATTCTATGATATACATAATACCTTACTTTAAACCAGAGAGAAATTTCGTTGGGTATTTTGAAAACTTCCATTTACACATTTAATTTTTCACATATTTTAGGAAAACCTTCAAAAAGTACAGCTCTTTCTTTTACAGAAAGGTAAGGAAAATAATTCAAACGCGAAAGACCAGTATTCGTACAGTAGAAGGCACGCTGTTTTTCCGATCCTTCTGTGAAATTTTTACTGAATTACGGGAACTATATTAAAATTGCTTAAAATGTTCAATGCCCAGAGTTCTTTTGTGTATGTTAGGAAGTGTATAATATCAAGCGAAATCTACTAAACTCGAAATATAATTCTGTTTGAATGAACAATGAAAGGAAATACATTTTGCAATTCAAAGCGTTTACACACCATACACTTAATGTAAATAGTAAAGAGATATAATACCGATCTACTTTGTCCAAGGTACATTGGTACAGAAAGTATTGCATTCCACCCAAAAGTCAATACCGAGGTTTCACAGGAAATAGTATTTTGAGTAAAAGGTCTGACTGTCGACCTGTGTGGGGGAAGGGAGGGTCGCATAACACAAAAACAAAAACATAACACAAATGCATAAAAAATTACGAAACTTGGTATTTAACTTTGGTATCTTCCAAGGAATCGGACACGAGGATTTGCAGGAAAATCTCCCTCACTGCAATCTACCCTTGATGGAAGATTTTTCAAAATATTCTACTTTCTCAGAAATGGCTCTAACGATTTCGTTTAAAATATCGTATATTAAGGATATTTACATAGAAAATAAAATGTATATCTTGAAGTTTTGGGAATAGCCTTTGAAGTCCTTTTCGTTCTAATGACTTTTGCATAACTGATAAACGTAAGAGGTAGACAAAACCTTACTGTACAGAATGTGTAGATTTCATTAAAGCACACAATCTATGTTGAATGATATTTTTAGAGCTAAATATTTCCAGAATATTCCTTATTATTGATTTTAAAATTTTAAAAAAAATGCTAATACTTAGATTTTTCAAATGGGAAGTCGTTATTCACTTTTTATCCTGGTCATGCAGATAAGGGAAGTTCTATTGCATCGCATTTCGCCCAACTTTAAAAGATTCGACTATCACCGTACCCCTTATTTCCTGTCTATTTAAAAGGAACTAAGTTAAAAACCATTTCTGCTAATGTTTGTCTCAATTAACACAAAGTAGTGAGAAGAATAAGATGTAAGAATAATTTGTTGCAGAAAGATAGAAAAAAGGCATTTGAATGGTACATAAAATTTTAGAAAAGTCCCCGTATGTCGGTGAACGCCA
This sequence comes from Hymenopus coronatus, assembly GCA_030762935.1. Classification (NCBI taxonomy): domain Eukaryota; kingdom Metazoa; phylum Arthropoda; class Insecta; order Mantodea; family Hymenopodidae; genus Hymenopus; species Hymenopus coronatus. The sequence goes on along the minus strand of CM060896.1, from coordinate 73,573,502 downwards.
TAGTTCAAAAACGAAAAATCGCTTAAATACCAAACTTAATATAAGTTCAATTTCTTCCAAGGATGAGGCACAAAGGTTTTCAAGAAAATTCCACCTTTCAGGAAATATTTTTAGAAACATTTTGATTTTCCCAAAAATAGTTTTAACGAAATTTCGTAAGTTAAAGGTATTTTGTGCTAAATGAAACGTATTACCTGAATTTCTGGGAATCATTTTCAAGCCTTATTCATTCTGGACGAATTTTGCATAAGTGGTAAACTACAAGAGATAGGGAAAATCTTACTGTATAAAACATGTAGATGTTAAATACTCAATTTATCTGAAATGCATTTTTGTTGCGGAGCTAACAATTTCCGAGATTTTCCTTATAATACTTTGAATTTTCCAAAATGTAATTTTTTTCTCAAATGGGAAATCGTGGTTCATATTTTTTCATTTTAGTTCAAGCAAAAGAAGGGATTCCATTGCATCTCATAGCGTTCGGCTTTGACCTTCGCTTAGCTTATTGAATTTCCTTATTCCCTTTGTATAAGGAAATAATATAGTAATTAAATCCTTTCTGCTAATATGTATCTTGTTTTTGTTTTTTTTTTTTTTTAAACAGTAACGGAGTCTGATCAGGACTCCGGCACTGTATCCCTATTTACATTTCCCCCCGTAGGTTTTACTGATTACTGATTTTGCTGTTTCTCTTACAAACATATACACATTGCACAAACATATAACACCCATGCCCAAAGCGGGACTCGAACCCACGATCCCCTGCACACGAAGCACCAAAGCGAGACGCTTTAGCGAGCGTGGCCATGGGGACCGGCTCTTGTTAAGCATGAAATAGACAGAATAATAAGATTTTGTAAGAATAGTTTGCTGCAACATAGAGACAGTTTCGTGAATACCACATCAGATTTTTCAAATTTAAATTCTAATTAAACGGTTTGTTATACGTATTTTTGTTCTTTCTGTTCTGTATAGATATCGTGCTTAGATGCCAGATATTTTATGAATACTTGCTACTCTCGAAATAAAGGGGATTTTAAATACATTATTACTGTAATATCATTTATTAAGAGGGGCGTAAAATAATGAGTAACGAGAAAATTAAATGTACCTCAGAAACAGGACGTCTTTTAAGAATTTATGAATTCTCAGAATCAGGTGCGTCTCTCCAAACTTGTTTTAAAACATTTTAATCTGCTGGATATTCTCATAGTCGTTATACAAAATTTATGTCTATGTTAATTAAACTTAAAATTCCAAAACGGAGTTGGGACCCTCTCTCCGAATACTGCGGCCTGCTGCGACGGCCACCTTTAGCTCCCTCTAGACTCTATTATCTGTTAGCCATCTCGAACTCGATGAAATCATCAACCTGGATTAACAAGCATGTCCGACCCTGAAAAGTTATTACATACTACATTCAATAGCACGGTGATGATGTAAGGCCTGTCCGGTTACGCGTTAGATACAGCTAAAGGAGCCAGGCAATAATTCACTGGGTTTATCTTTCACGTGTCTTTTGTTCTCCGAGTAGCAACTTGCCAGTGCTGCCACTGCAACTATATTTGTAACCCATATAATGTGCAAGATGACAGAAAAGAAATTACCTCCCGATATATGCGCTAATGAATGTCCAAAGTTGTAAAGCTAGGATCCAATTTATCCGCATATCACGTGAGTTAACCCAGCGTTATTTATTGGCCATTAGTTTCAATATTCAGCATTTTTTCAGATTATATGATTTATTCACATTTAAACATCAATCATAAACTTCATAATTAGTCCACATTGTGTCAAAACCAATTTAGTTTCACAAATTCAGTGATCCTAAAAGATTAATAACGGTTGAATTCATAACCAATTATTCCAAGTTTCTGCTCTTAGGTATACACCAGACATCCTGCCTACAGATATCAATATATATGAGAGGCGCTATATATGTTTTGAGTCTAATAATAATAATAATAATAATATAAATAATAATAATAATAATAATAATAATAATAATAATAATAATAATAATAATAATAATAAAACAGTAATTTGTCATTGAAAATTTCTTGAATTATTCTCCTTTCTGATCAATACACTTTTGCATCCATTCTAACCATTTCTCATAGCATTTTTTCCAATCTCCTTGAAACACTTCCAAAACATGGTTTTTGAATACATTGTTGTCCACGTATTTCGTTCTTGAAGTTCGGAACAAAAATAAATAATTGGGCACCCAATCAGGACTGCACGGCGCCATGTGTCATCAATTAAAGTTTTTGAGTGTTCAAATAGTCGGTTGTTACACGAGATGTATGAGTGCTCGCATTGTCTTGATGGAGTAAGGCCCGACTGCACTTGTTTGTTTTCCTTATTTCACCAAAGACTTCCGGCAAACAAATGGCTGTGTACCATTCAGATTTACCGTTTTACGTTCCTCTAAAGGCACTGCTACCACATGATCACTTTTGTGAGAAAAAAACTGGCGACCATTTGTTTCAAAGTGCTTGGATTGCGAACAACTTTTGTTGGATTTGGTTCATCTTGAAACACCCATACAGTTGATTGCTGCTTACGTTCCGACTAATATGCATAAATCTATGATTCGTCACCTGATACAATCTCGTATACGTATTTTGAAGCCCCACAATTGTATTTCTTGATCAGTTGTGTGCAGCAATCGGCACGAGCATCCTTTTGAGATTGAGTCAAATTATGTGTGATCCATCGAGAGCAAACCTTTTTCACGGCTAAATGAGCATGCAATATTTTATTTATACTGGTGGAACTAATTCCTAGGGCTGTCTCTGTCTCACATTGTGTGACATGACAATCTTCCACTATCAGTTTGTGTGTAGAGTCAACGTTTTCTGACATAAGAATTGATTTCACGAACGGCGGCCACAATTAAACTCGTTATACCAGCGTTTCACAGTGGCAAAAGATGGAGTTTCATTGCCAAAAGTAGAAATAATTTGGTCAATGCACCCCTGTCTTGATACTCCACGCAAAACATCTGATGTGTTACATAACTTTCTCTAGCTGCTCTACAAACCTCCTACAAAGGTTATTCTTCTTTGTACACAATGCTAATCGAGATAAATATTAGCAGAAGAGGAGAGAATAAGGGGGGTACCATAGGTTAAAGTGATAGTCAAAAGCCGGTTGCTATGTGACTGAAGTTCCTTTGTTAGTATGGACAGGAGTTGACAAATTCCTATATGAGAAAAGTATACATTTTTCATAGCTGAAACCAAAAACAAGGCATATCTCAAAAACAATCAGCTCCACGAAAAAAATGTGTATAACATAAATTGTGTGTTTTAAAGTGCTCTGCATTTGTTTTCTGGTAAGTTTTTGTCCATCTCTTGCGGTTTAGCAGTTATGCAAAATTCCCTAAAATTGGCCCAGAATAAAGTATTCTTCAGAGGCTATTCCCAGAAAATTCAAAATATACATTTTATTTGTCAGATAAATATATTTAATATACGATATTTTAATCAAAATCGCTAAGCCATTTTTTAGAAAATCAAAATTTTCGAAAAAAGTTCCATGTAAAGGGTAGTTTTCTATTTCTAATTAATACTATTTGTAAAACTATTTGTAAGTATTCCAGAAACTGAGTGTGCAAATTTTCTGGGTGCAATAATCGATAAACACCTAAACTGGAAGCCATACGTAAAGCATATCATGAAAAAACTAAATAACGGCATCTATATTATGAGGCAGGTTAGGAAAACAATGGGCGATGATACAGTAAAACAGGTTTTCTATGCATTCATATACTTGCACATTAAATACGGTATAACATTGTGGGAGAATGTTACAGCAGCAGAAATGAAAAAAATCCTTAACTTCAAAAAAAAGGCAATTAAAATATTAGGAAATATAGATAAAATACATAGTTGTAGAAATATTTTTAAAAGTTCAAATATCTTAATTGTCCCATGCATATATATTTATGAGATTGTAAAGATGTATCCAAAAATAGTAATATACATATATATTTTGAGAAACAATGACGACTATTACAGAACAGCACTTAGAGGTACATTAAATAATAGAGACTTGAATAGCATGGGAAAAGAATTATATAACAGATTGCCAAAAAAAAATAAAAGAAATTCGAAACACTAAAAAGTCTCTTAGCACAATAAAAAATATTTAATTTAGAATGCATATTACAGAATGGAAGAGTACAAATGTAAATTGTAAATACACACTATAATTATGTACATAGATTTAAACATTTTCATGTCCTTTATTGTACATTTTAAAGGATGAATAAAATGACAAGGATTATCATGCCCATAATACCCGAACAGCTGAAGCAATACATCTACAGTGTCATCGACTTAATAAAACTCTCAATAGTGTATCCCACAAAGGAATAATTTTATATAATAAGATACCCAAATCTTTAAAAGCTGTGCCAGGAAAATACTTTAAATCTAAAATGTATAAATGGTTATTAAAACACAAATTTTATAGCATAAATGAATTTCTTAACTTAGATATTTAACTACTTAACTGTATTCTGTCACACCTGTATATTGTATATTTATATTTCTTGTGATAATTAGTTTGTAAGTCTTGACGAAGCCATATGTACAAATTGTATATCCTCGGTGAATAAAAAATTGAATTGAATTGAATTGAATTGAATATGATTATGTGGAATACAGTACCTTCTCTATACACTGTGTACATAGTATAGAGAAAATAAAAGAAATGAAAATCAGTCAGTACTGGGCTGACCCACACAGTAAAGGATGGAAGCTGTTTGCTAGGAGGAATTACATGCTTCCTCCCCTGTACTTTCGACTATGTTGCCAATTCTTTTGTTTGACTTAGCCCATGTGGAGTAGTTGCTTTTTGTGCTTGTACGATTTACTGCATTATTCTTGATTTAATTGTTCATATAGTTGTAGTAAGTTAACTTAGTTTTCATTGTTTGCGTTTTAAGAAGACATAGCACATTTGTACACAGTGGTGGCAAGAGCCGGAGATATAGTGGCAGTACTATGCAATATAAAATGTATTTTACTAAGGGGATTGATTACTTTACAAATTGCATTTACACAAAGGAATCCTACTGACTGATTTCAAAAGTGTCCAATTGAATGAGCTGGCTCTACCGTGACGTGTAAAGTCCTGGGCCTCTATAGACATTGGAAACTCTTTCGAGGTTTTCCTTACTAATTTTAACCGAAAATATGTATACTAAAATCCTTTTGTTCAACTTAGATTTTAACAGCTGCAATCTTTCAGTAGTTGAGCTAATATTAATAACCATACAAAGCCCTATAACCACTTTGATAATTAGCTTAATTATTTAGGTTGACATAAAACTAAAAAATCTGATGTGTTCCATTCACATGACTTTCTCTACATCTCTGCAACAAATTATTGTTAAAAAGCTTATGCTTCTATTTACTTCATGTTAATCGAGAAACAATTAGCAGAAATAATCTTATTACTTGCTTCCTTGTAAGTAGAAGCGAAATAAGGGAGTACCATAGGTTAAAGTGATATCAAAAGCTGATTACTATGTTGCAGAAGTTCCTTTGTTTGTATTGACAGGAGTTGATGAACTCCTGTATGAGAAAAGTATGTTTTTCAAAGCTGAAACCAAAAACAAGGAATATTTCAAAAACGATCAACTCCACGAAAAAAATGTACATGACACAAATTGTGTGTTTTAATGTGCTCTACATTTTTTGTGTGGTAAGTTTTTGTCCATCTCTTACGGTTTAGCAGTTATGCAAAATTACGTAAAATTCATCCAAAATAGTCTTCAGAAGCTATTCCCAGAAAATTCAAGATATACATTGTATTTGTCTTTAATATACGATATTTTAATCAAACTCGTTAGAGCCATTTTTGAGAAAATATTTTTTTCTAAAATGTTCCATGTAAAGGGTAGTTAGGGGTGAGGGGATTTTCTTGAAAATCTTCGCGTGGCATCCTTAGAAGATACCAAACTTAAATACCAAGTTTGGTATTCAACGGTCTTTTCGTTTTTGAGTATGTTGACAGACACACACACGGACCTTATCCCAAAAATGCTTTTTTGGATTCCGGGGGACCTATAGCATGTATTTCCGGTAAAATCTCGGAATCGAATTTTTGGGTGCATTACAATACCTTCTGTATACACTATGTAACTACATAGTACGTGTAGAGAAAGTAAAAGCGATATGATTTAGCTAGAGCTTCTTTTCGCAAATCGTGGTGGCAAAATGCTGAATGATTCAAGGAAGACGGGAGAGCGACAAAGATATTTGGTTGTGACAGTGCCTTATTATTCACGTTCTAGTGTCCTGGGTACACATTCTTGCCCGTAGTTGATAAATGTGACAGTAACCAGATACTTAATACCAGTGAACACCACGCCCTCAATTCAACATTGGAGCTATTGCATAACTCGTGCTAATCTTTTTATCACGAATACCTCAGTATTCCGCTGGCGATTTCAATGCGTGATAAAACTGCAAGAGTAGTGAAAATAACATTTCGGCGTAAAATCTCTTTATACGTATTGGAAAAGAATTAGACTATTTCAAATAGTTAGTTCATTGTTACTTGCCAAATGTAAACAGAATAAGTAGATAATTAAAACTGTATGATAAACAAAACTAGAAACATCTTATGTGTTACATTCAAATGAGTTCCTGTGCCTATTCTGCAACTAATTAATCTTACAAAGGCTCAAATACTATGTACTTACTAAGTAGGTAGAGGAGGTATTGCATTCTAAACGAAAAGTCTGTTAGACGCCAAACTTGGTATATTTAAGCTTAGTACATTCCAAGGATGCGACCCCGCGCCTGAAACTGCCTTTTATATGGAATATTTTTCGAACGTTTTAATTTTCTAAAGAGTTTCATTAAAATTACATATATTAAAGATGAATTTCTTGGAAAGTCTCTTAAGTGTTTTTATTCTGAAGGACTGTTGTATAGCTGGCAAACCTAAGAGTTATACAAAAGATTACTGCACAAAAAAAATGTAGATCTCGTTAACCACACAGTTTATGTTATAGTGTTTTTTTTTGTACCTTCAAAGACATGCTCCGTTATTGGTTTCAATTTTCTCAAACGATAAGTCCTTTATCCATTTCATCTCTCTTTAGTTTTATTCCTGATCATGAAAAGAGAACCTAATTTCAATCAAAATTGCATAGCGACAGCTTTTAGAGGATCTGACTATCGCTTTACCCTAGGATATTCCTTTATTTCCTTTCTGTTAGGAACTAAGAAATAAGATAATGTCTGGCAATGTTTATTTTGATTAGTATTACGTAAATAAAATAACAATCTTTTGTAACAGTTGTTTGCAGAACAGATAAAGTCGCGTGAATGGAACACATCAGATTTTTTGTCAATTATTTCGCGCATATCATATAAACATTTGCAGAAATAATTTAATTACATGCTTCCTTGTGGATACGCAGGAATAAGGGAATATTCTAGGCTGTGCGGATATTCAAATCTCTAAAGAGCTTGTCGCTATGTGAGGCATTGTCATTACATTCTCTTTGCTTGACCAGGAGAAAGAAAAATCTGATGTGTACCATTCACATGACTTTCTCCATATCCCTGCAACAAATAATTCTTAAAAAGCTTATACTTCCATTTACTTTATGCTAATCAGAAAAAATTAGCAGAAATAGTCTTATTACTCGCTTCCTTTTAAGTAGAAGCGAAATAAGGGACAGCTGTAGGTTAAAGTGATAGTCAAAAGCTGGTTGCTATGTCAATGAAGTTCCTTTGTTTATGTGGATGGGAGTTGAAAGTTCCTGTATGAGAAAAGTATACGTTTTTCATAGCAGAAACCAAAAATAAGGAATGTCACAAAAACGACGAACTCCACGAAAAAAATGTATATAACATAAATTGTGTGTTTTAAAGTGCTCTACATTTTTTGTGTAGTAAGTTTTGTCATCTTTTACGGTTTAGCAGTCATTCAAAATTTAGTAAAATTCATCCTGAATAAACTACTTTTCAGAGGCTATTCCCAGAAAATTCAAGATATACATTTCATTTGTCAGGTAAATGTGTTTAATATACGAAATTTTAATCAAAATCGTTAGAGCTATTTTTGAGAAAATCAAAATTTTCGAAAAAAGTTCCATGTAAAGGGTAGTTGGGGTGGGGGGATTTTTCTCAAAATCTTCGTGTCGCATCCCTGGAAGATACTAAACTTAAATACCAAGTTTGGTATTTTACCGACTTTTCGTTTTTGAGTTATCGTGTTCACAGACACACGGACACACACACACACACACACACACACACACACACACACACACACATACACGGACCTTTTTGTGAAAATGCTTTTTTTGGATATTGGGGGCCCTAAAACATATATTTCCGGTGAAATCTCGGTATCGAATTTTTGGGGAGTGCAATACTTTCTCTATACACTATGTACATAGTGCGTATGGAGAAAGTAAAAATGAATAGCGATTTATCATTTTGAGAAATACAGGTATTTGAAACCAATAACCGGGAATACCTCGGAAATGGTTAACTCTGCAAAAGAAATTTATTCGACATAAATTGTCGAAATCGACATGATGGACACTTTTGTATAGTAAGATTTTCTCTATCTCTTATGGACTACAATTGGGTTACCAATTATGCAAAAGTCATTCGAATAAACAGGGTTTCAGAGATTATTCTAATAAACTTCAAGATATAGATTTCACTTAGCATATAAATATCTTAAAGCATAGATTTTAATTAAAATTGTTAGTAATTTTTTAAACATTAAACTTTTAAAAAATGTCCTATGTAAAGGGTAAGGTTTGGGGTAAGCAGATTACTTGAAAATGTTCGCGTCACATTTTTGGAAGATGCTAAATTTAAATATCAAGTTTGGTATTTAACCAACTTTTCGTTCTTGAGTTATACTGTTCATTCACATACACGCACGTGCGAACCTTTTTCTAGAAAGCGTTTTATCAGCGGGCCCTAAAACATGTATTTTCTGTGAAATATCGGTATCAAATGCTTGGGTGGAATACATTGCCTTCTCTACCTACCGGTTAGACCACTCGCCTCTCACCAAGAATCGTCAGTGTCACCGACTGCAGTGTGATACGTAGTAAAAACGGGCAATAAACACTATAAAAAACTTCTCTACTATGTACATTATACATGGTAAAAATGGAGTATGACTTATAGGTTTTCAACTAATGACTCTCATATAGTGCTTTATGTATTATTTGGAACCAATGCATTCAAGCAAACGAGTAACTAATGGGGTGGGTGCACCGCCACTTTCTATTGAATTATCTAAGCTAGATGAAGTAAGTATTTATTTCAACTTTCCTAAAAAGGAAACAGACAAAATATTAGAAAAATATGTCTACCTGTGAACAGCACAACTCCATGGAGGTCTGAGCTATTCTAGCTCCTTTCTCATATTTTATTCTTCCTTGTTTATTCCAAATGAAGTATAAAAAGAAATAATCATGCATTTATCTAACAGTACACGTATAAGCATCTAGTGCAAGTATCCTTCCTTCAGTCGCCCTCCGTGGTGTAATGGTGGTTACCATACTAACTTCATATACCCATGGTTGCGGGTTCAAACCCGCTGAGGTGTAAAAGTCCTCAGTATGGCTTCCTTCGGAAGGGAAGTAAAGGAACTCAAGCCTGATAGAGAGGCCTCTGAGCAAAATTAAACGGTATTTCACGCTGAGAACCACAGCAGTTAAAGAGCGTCCGTAAATAAAACGCCATTTCCATTTCCCTTCCTTCAGTTCTGCAGTAAGCAAGCAATCAATGACGTCAGAGTTATGACATTAAATAACCTGGTTATATCACTCCGTCATTCTTTAGCATCAGTGCTGAACTGAGCGCCAACTCTAGAACGATCCCCCTTGAACTGGGTTCCCAGCAGTATTGCCACCTAAATAAGCTCCGGATGAAGGATGGAAACGTTGATAATTTAACGGTCTTAACATATACGATAATTATAGCCCTAGAGAGTAATATACCTTCTTGGTTTATTTTTATGCATAGGTATTATTTCTGCTTGCTTTGTACAGATGAGATGATGCGATTTTTCGTTGGATATGTTGCTACTGTCCGCGCAGAAATTTTACTTAATTTATAGTATATATACGCACATACAATTAATTAAACAGTATTATTAATTTCAGATTAAATCGAATTGCACGATAAATAATTTCAATGTAAATGAAAATCTTAAAATGTGAAGTGTGTGTATATATTTATTTATTACATTGTATAACACATGTAGAATTGTGTGCATGGTCAAGTTTTTAAATACATTTAATATGCTTACAATTTGGAAGCCTGTCAGTAAAACACTGAGTTATTACAAATATTCACTTTCAGTATAAATAACAATATAATTTATCGAAAAAGAGCATCGCATGCACGATCCAAACGACAAACATATGATAATTTTAGGACTGTGTACTATCTTTGGAATAGAAAATATTGGCAACATTAGTTCCCATCCGTGGACAAGCAACAAAGGCCGATTCCCATGGCCGCGCTCCCCAAGGCTTCGTAGCGCAGGGTATCGTGTGTTCGAGTCCCGCCTTGGACATGGGTGTTATATGTTTGTGTGTGTAACAGAAAAAAACGGCATTCAGTAATCATACAGCAAAGTAAATAAAAATAGGGTGTACAGCGCCGGAGTCCCGACCAGACTCCGGAACTATATTTAAAAAAAAAAAACATCGTTTAAGACGACTCCGCAAGCTCCATGTCGGGAAGACAATGTTGTGCTAAATTTGAGGAACATGTTTTGGTAAGGAAACTGTTCTTGTATTTAACATCCTCTAGGGAGTTGCAGGAGAACTTCGTAAAGTATTACTAAAGAAAATTTAAATAAGTAATGGCATTAAAACAAAGAGAAAAGTTTTATCTTCAGTAATTACTTAGTCTATTCATTTACTTTGTGTACCGATCTATCAAAAAACTTTGCAAATTAAATCGCTGCCTACCAGTAGGAAAAATTTAACAGTTGCAATTATACAAATTATTGCAACAGCATTTTTTAATAAACTATAAAAGGTTATCAAAATTCTTATTTATTACCACCATATTCTACTTTTTCTTAGGACTATAAATGCTAGTTGCTCCTAGGTTCGTTGTCCTCCGTGGTTTAGGAGTAACATGCTAACCCCAAGGTATCGGGTTCAAACCCGGCGGAGGTCGATGGATTTTTTTTTTTCGGGCGTAAAAATTCTTTGCATAGCTTCTATCGGAAGGGAAGTAAAGCTGTTGCTCCGTTTTGTAGTTTCACGGCACAAAAAACAATCTCAAGTGTGATCAAGAAGCCTCTGAGTAAAATTAAAGTCTTTCACGTCCAATGTAGAATGGAATGCTGAGAACTACAGCAGTTAAAGAGCGTCAATAAATAAAATTCTTGAGTATTGTGTTCTGTGGAAAACTAGATAAAAACCTATTACTCAGCACATTAGATGTTTAAACATAAAACAGCAATTTGAAATATAGGTGTTATGTAAATCATAATCTAAGCATTAATTGTTCCACTCTTAAATATTAAACAACTGAAATGTGCTCACGTCGGTAACTCGAAAAGAATTCAGTGGTGCATAAGTTGGTGACCTCAGCCACCTGTAAAAATCTGATAACTTCTAACTTACTTTCTTAGTTGGACCATAAATAAAGTTTTCAAAATCTAAAGGCACAGCATAGATATGAAGGAAATTTATCTCCAATATTGTATTACCTCTGAAATAATAAGAACATACCACACATTATGCATAGTAATAGAAATAACTTAAGGGTGAGAAAAAGCTCTCTTATATGGGGGATACTATTTATATTTTGGCATAATAATAAAAAAACAGAAATTTACCACTGATAGTTGTTTTATTGTTTCTAGAAATATTATCATTTTATGACCAATACACTTTTGCAAGCTTTTGAACCATCTGTAATAGATCTTCAAAACATGGTTTCTGAATGCATCAACAGCTTCATCAGCCAACAAAAATTGTTGTCCATGCATTTTATTCTTAATGTTTGGGAACAAAAAGAAGTCACAGGTTGCCAAATCATGTAAAGCGGATGGATGATGATTGATTCTTTTAGTGTTCAAATAGTCAGTTGTTAGACGGGATGTGTGAGTGCTCGTATTGTCGAAGAACAATCCCTCGACACTTGTTTGGTTTTCTTATTTCACCAAAGACTTCTGGCAAATAAATGGTTTGAACCATTTATAATTGACCGTTTTATGTTACTCTAAAGGCACTGTTGCTACATGACACTGAAAAAACAAATGACCATCTGTTTGAAGAGCTTCAAATGCAAACAACTTTTGTTGGATTAGGTTGACCTTGAAACCACCATACAGTCAACTGCTATTTACATTACAGCTCATATGTATAGATCCATGATTTTTCATGTACTACAATCTTATATAGTTACATCTTTTGAAGCCCCCACCATAGTATTTCTTGAGTATTTGTGTGCACCAATCAACATAAACATCCTTTTGACACTGTGTCAAATTATGTAAGATCCAATGAGTACAAATATTTTTCAAGGCTAAATGATCATGCAATATTTTATATGTTGGTGGAACTAATGCCTAAGGTAATCTCTATACCACAGTACGTGGCATGACGATACCAGTTTTTGCACAATATCAATGTTTTCTGGTACAACTGATTTTGGACAACCCTGACAAATTTCATCATAAGAGCCACAATTAAACTTGTTATGCCAGCATTGCACAGTGACAAAGGATAGAGCTCCTTCACCAAATGTGGTAGTAAGTTTATCAATTCAGTCTTGTCTTGATAATACAGTTGAAAATCATAATAAATCATTGCATAAACATATTCACAAGTTAATTCCATCTTTTTGTTAGACACAATTTTAGACATTGTAAACCACACAAATAATACTTTATTGACAAAGTATCTGAAGTAGCTTAAGTTAGCACTGTCAAACTTTACGGTGGAAACACTGGATAGCACCTACAGCAATCAGTGTTGCCAAGGCTCAAAATATTAATAGTGGCCCTCATAATTGAAATATGTACTAAAATATATAAAGTCTGTAAAACAAAAACAGGTTCTACAAGGTTTCCTCAATTCAGAAAAAATAACGTTTATGTTTAGTTTTTGTAGCACTAGATAAATGCTAAGGAAATTATACATTCACTAGCGACAGAAAATTTAAACTCACTTACTATGGACTATGTAGCTAACATAAAAAAGTTTGCTAGAAAATAAAATTTTAATTTTAATATTAAATTAATGCCTATTAATAAGCATGCATCTCTGCATTTATAGCTTCACTTAACCCTTTCTTTACCATTGGGACTTATGGGTCCCACTTGCTTTAAAAACAAATATATAAATAGGATTTCTACTGCAGGGGTAATTTCATATTAAACTAACTTTCAGCATAAAATTTAATTATTTAAAACTGTTAATATTGCAAAAATATAAATGTTTGCAATAAAAATGTAATGATTTTTTTAAAAATAATAGAGCAAAATTGAAACACCTGCAGTCACATACAACCCTGTCAGCTCCTAAGTGTGCCATTATAGGTGTTATTTTACTTGGCCCCACCCCATCCTTTACCACTGGCACATTTGACTGCATTGCTGGAATTTGAACTTGTGACGTGGCTTTGAATGAAAGGCCAGACACTTATGGTCATTCTAACATCTTCAGTGGTAGCACTTTTGGAAGGGATATAAAAGTGATTTTTTGTTGTTAGTGTATTAATTTTCAAAAATATGAATTGGTTTCAATTGCTATAAATCAAGTAGTGGAAACAGCAGGTCACATCCTAGAAGAGAGGATAGTGTGTCAGCACATAGGCATCCCGGTATTGGAGCAGTGGCATAATACGATCCTTAGTTTTGAAAAGTTAGAAACCAGTATTTATTAAAATGTACAATATATGCATTAAAATATTTTATTCATTATTATTCAAAATAAAAATTGGATCCCAAAATACAGCAGAAGCTTGAAATAACACGATTGCTGGGAGACCTTGGAGGTGTATTCTAGTCCTGTAATCAATCTTAATTTTTAGTACACAATCACACTGTACACATTTTACACTAATCTAATTTTGCACTTCTTTGAGAAATCAGTAAGTTTTGTTTGGCGGGATAATTCACAACAGTTTTTCTCTGCATATTGTTTGATTATAGCATATGTCAGTGCTAGGGTGTGGTGAGAGTGAAAATTATATTGCAGAACTGCTCTTTGAAGAAAAATTTAAACTGAACTTTCAAAGTCGCCCTCCATGGTGTAATGGTTACCATGCTGACTTCATATACCCAAGGTCGCGGGTTCAAACCCGGCAGGGGACGATGGATTTTTTCGGGCGTAAAAATCCTTAGCATGGCTTCCTTCGGAAGGGAAGTAAAGCTGTTGGTCCCATGTTGTAGATTTACGGCACGTAAAAGAACCTCAAGCCTGATTGAGAGGCCTCTGAGCAAAATTAATAATTTCACGCCTAATTTAGAATGGGACGCTGAGAACCACAGCAGTTAAAGAGCGTCCATAAATAACAGGACATTTTCTCAACTTTTAAAAGTAAAAAATTAATACAAATAAATAAAAAGTACAACGTTTCTAACATTTCTTTTCAGGAGACATACTTTCCCCCATGTTAAATCCAATTCCAAAGTATTTTGGACCACCTATTGTATATGATATTTCTTATCAAACTGAAGAAATATGCACATTATTACTTATAAGCTTGCAGGAAACAACAAAAAATACTTAAAGCTTTTATTAACGCTATTTTGCTTCAATTGAGTGTTGAATAACTAATTGGAGCCAGGGAGACTATACATTTTTTTTTATTTATTAAAGGATTTGCTTTTGATAATGTAACTTTAAACCAATTTTTCAACTAAAGCATGACTTAACAAATTAAAAGAAAACTAAATCAGCAAATCTTATTGATAAAATTCCCCTCAGTTTAGTAAAGAATCGCAAGCTATAATGAACACTCATTTGTATGGTAGGTAAACTTATGTATTCTTAGACAATTTGAGTTTTTAGATAAGCAGATGTACTTGTGCATGTACCATGCAAGTGGGGACAGTTGCCTTTTTTTTTGTACAGTGTTTAATGCCAGTTTTTACTAATAGTGGCACTGCAGGTGATGGCACTGATGATACATGAGGATGGAGCACCGGTGGAATATGATGGCGGGGAAACCAGAAAACCTGGAGAAAACCTGCCCCTGTGCTGTTTTGTCTCCCACAAATCTCACATGCGGTCACTTGGGATCGAACCTGGGCTATCTAGCTGAGAGGCGAGTGGTCTAGCCACTTGGCCACGGCACAGCCACAGTCATCTTTGCGTCTTTATATGCTATACAAAATATAAAAGAGCACATTCTTCACTGAATGTTAAACCAACTATTGTGGAAAGCATCTCATAATTGTATACCAAAGTGCTCCACCACTGGTGGAAGGCTTGTTGTATGTTGCAAACAGAAAATCAGAAGGGATGGGGTATAAGTCACTTGGCATGTGTGATATGCAGGGTCAAGAATGTCCATGCTTGCTATAGATAAAATATAAGACATAGTGGATGAGGTTTTTGTTAACGTATGTTTAAAATTTAAACAAGCATTAATAATATTGTTGAGTCTTGCTTTCAGGACAGCACAACTGACATTTTGTATTACAATCTTGTTCCCATTACATTTAGGAATAGAATAGAATAGAATAGAATAAGATTTATTCACCTTAAGAAATACAATGAGTTCATGGCTTCGTAAAAAACAAATAATACATAATTTAACAAATCTCTTACACTTCTATATACATTATATTTTACAGTATTTATCAAAACGAGTACAATTGTTGCTAAGGTAATCTTGTCTTGAGGCAGTCGTTAAGGTTTCTCTTGTGCCGAAGTACATCCTCAGATGAACAGGACCCATGCAACAAACAATGTGTTAGAGAAATCAACTTATTTACATATACATAGCTGGATGGCTCATGTGGCAAAGTTTTCCAAATAAGTATTTTTAGCACATAATCAAAAAGATGTATTCATGAATTCATCAACGGAATAAAACATATAGTTTAGGAGTAGATTTTTAACTTTCTTCTTAAATGCTTTGCTCTGTGGGAAACTGAATATAAGCTTTTAGTTAATCTGTGTTGTTGGAGATGGATTGCTGTTGATGTTCTTGTGTTGTAAGAATGGTATTCATTTTTGAGCTTAAAAATTCTCTTATTGTCATGTATAAAGGAAACTGTCTCTAAGATATAAATACATGGTAATGGTAAAATTCTTAAATCCAGGAAAAGTGGTTTACTTGGGGTACACTGGTTCACTTGCTTGATTATTCATATTATTCTTTTCTGCGATTTAAACACCTTAATACAATTGTTGGCAGATCCCCAGAAGGAGATTCCATATGTCAGTAATGAGTATGTATAACCAAAATACACTGTTTTTAGGACATCTAAGCTGCACGCTTTAGCTAGTAGCCTTATAGCATAGCATATACGACTTAATTTATTAGTAAGAAAATTGGTATGCTCTGTCCAGCTGAGCTGAGAATCAATAACAATCCCTAAGAACTTGGTGGAATGACTCTCATTAATCAATGTATTAAAAATTGAAATTTGAACAGGATTATGAACTCCCAATTGTTGATTGAAACTAAGAGATACAGTTTTACTTATATTTATATGAAGTTTATTACTTGTCATCCATTTCTGCAATTCAGTGGTAGTATAATTGATTTCTGCCTGCATAAGTCTTTCTTCACTACTTCTGAAAATAAGGGACACCAGATGGCAATATAATAATTTCAATAGTTTAAAATTTAAAGAAGCATTAATAGTATCATTGAGTCTTGCTTTTAGGATAGCACAACTACTATTTTTTCTATTACAATTTTGTTCTCGTTTGCATTTATAGGGCACCAGATAGTAATATAATAATTTCAATGAAGTATTCAATTAATATTCAACAATCAAAATATAAGAGATTGGAAAATAGATTTCACTCCTGTTAAGTTATCAAACATAGTAATGGAATTATTGCCACTTACATAATTTGAAACCTATAATACATGGACTCACAAGAGTAGCCCTCATTCAGCAACAAATTATTATTAGCAACTTAGTATCACAAGCAAATATAGAAATTTATTACTTGGTCCACCATGCACAAGTATTTGAAAATAATATTAAATAAATAAATATATTTATTTGTGCTAAATTATTTACATATTCAAGGTCTGTTGGGATTGGCCCTGGCCATTTATTCCACACACCTCCAATTCTAATTTGAATTACATTCTCAGTTCGCAAATTCTACAATATTCTTCACTTTGCTTTTTTCATTAAATTTTAACTTTTCTCAACTTCCCACCTCCATTTCTATCTCACCTTTCACAAAAGTTCTCCTAACCCTCTTACCTGGGACACATCTAAAACCAGTTTATTTATTTTTACAGTACTATAATGTTTATGCCATTTCTTTTATAAATCTTTTCTTCCCCTACATATCAAAATGTGTTTTCCATCTTAAGTTTCACTCGCATTGGACATATTCCTTATATAGCAATCCTCAGAGACATTTTGAGCCTATACTGTGATATTGTTTCCTTTTCCTTACAAAAAAATAAACAGATACTGTGTGAATATGAAATTGGTTGTCTTCATAGCACTAATAACACTACTGTTTTTCAAAGAATTATAGGCAAAACAAATATTGAAAAAGCATACAACAAATATATACTATAAAAAAAGCTTTGTAAATACTTGTAAATATAACAAAATTATATCTTTATGTTCCAGTAACAATGAACAGTATAAAAATAAGAACAACAAATATTGCTAATTAAAGGAATTAGAAGATCTTCCTGAATGTTAAAATGTTTAAAAATGATACAAAATAAGCAATTTCAAATACTTCAAACCATACTATGCAGTTCAAAAGATATACAAAGCAACTATTAGAAACAAAGTGATAACAAAAAGGAATCATTAAATGTTTTGATAAGAAAGAAAAAGAGATGTGGCGAATACCCTTTTAGGGCCAATCACGATCTAATCATGATCTGAAAATTCTGCAAGAATTGCCAGTTATGTACTTTCTACGTGATAGCCACTTCAGGATCTTATCTCTACATTCCAAAGTGATAAATTAACTCTAAATTTAATTTCTCTAGCCCATGTTTCTGTTGGTTGAAAAATAGTGTCGTCTGACAAAAGGTTACGAGCCAAAAAGGAAATAAAAGCTGCAGTTGCGATGTATTAGAAGAAAGCAAGGGTGATTTTTAATTTTCATACCTTGATGAAAGCATTTCTGACAACACAAGAGAGGAGGATTTACAAGGTGGTTCACCTGTCCTTTATTCTCTGCTTTTATGCAACCCACAGATTACAGTTTAACCTGAAAGCATCGTTCCCAAGACCCATTTCTGCGTACTAACATTATGCACTTTGACGCCCAAGTTATAGCAGAACAGTAGTGTATTTGATTCACATGCCCTGTGAGCATGAGTTCCAAGATGCTCAATTCAGGTTCGAATCTTACCAAAGCATTAGACAATTTTTTTTCCCGGCTTTCTTTCTTCCTGATTTGGCACAAAGCTAGATGGGATATCTGAACATTTTTAACTTGTTTATTTGTTTCTTTTATTGTTCTCTGTATTTATGTTTATTCAAACTGTAAACTGTATCAGTCCAGTTACCCGAAACACAAATGAAAATGACCGAGCATTCTGAAGCATATTCATCCAGTTTCTTCAAAATATGCAGGGATTATTACAATGTTTTAAAACTAACTTTGGTATTTCAGACAATACTACAGAACCAGACCCATTTTCAGGGTATTTCTAAAATGAAAAATACACAAAATATCTAGGCTGACAATCACAATCTGTGTCAAATACATAGGTATTCACCAATACTTTCAGTTGAGAAGAAAACTAGGTTTAATCACCATAACAAACTTCTCAATATCCACTAGACAAAGTGTTTCCAACATGAAACTTATGGAACATTCTCTAACTACGAAGAACAATCGATAACATGTTAGGAGTTCTAATATTTTGAAATTGTTTTTATTAACTTTATACCTTTTGAAAATTTCCTTTATTGTTTAAAGGCTTAGTGAAGTTTCTTTTTCAAAATAATTAGAAAGAAAATTAAGGATCAAAGACTGAAGAACACGTAAAATGAACTTTCATTTGTTCTTCATTCGTATAACTTTTTGTTTACACTTAAAATTATTAGAGTGACAAACACTGAATTAACCTTGCACCTCAATGGATAATACACAAAGAAGAAAAAAGTGTATGCTAACTGTGGGATCCAAACCGCAGACATGCTGCAAGTGATGAGGGAACATGAAATTAACCAGTTGAGCAATCATTGTGCCTGCTTACTGCGTTAAAACTTGTAGGTATAGTGTCATACATATCTCCCTCTCTGCTTCTGATCTATTTATAACTATTGTGTGACTCCTTTTTGTAGCTTAAGCTATTAATTTACCTTCATTCATTATAATTCACGTTGTAGAACATGATAGTGATCCTATTGATATAACCTCTACTGTAACAGGAGTTGTTAAGTGCATGTTTTTGGAATGGACGTAACTATTGCTGCTAAGGTCTACTTTCTGATGTAGAGCTATATTTGCATGGTTACCAAACGGTCGACAAGTACGGTAATGTCGACCTTATTATAATTCAGAGTATGGAGTGTTGCCTATCTCCAAAAATAATAAGGAACAGGTGAACCACCTTGTATATTCTAGCTCTAGCAATGAAAATGCAATCAACAGCCCTTGTGAGCATGCGGTTTTATGGAGGTGCAGCCACATGATGCAATATGATTCATCCATTTAGTTACACAACAACTTAGGTGTTAATTTGCACAATAACTGACATTATATCTATACCCTATTGCTTTATGCCATTTTCATTACTAGTTATATTATGCTTGTGTGTGTTTTTGGTGATTGTTTTGTTTTTCAGTTTGCAGGTTATATGAATTCATTTTTTGTATTTTAAAAACTAAGACACCAAAACCAAAACAGTTTGCTGTTTTAGTAAACAAATATTGTACTTTCATTTAATTATCTGAAATTTCTTATAGCAAGGTTTTGTATGCCCAATTATTGGTTATCTGAAATTTTTTACTTTGTTTTAAAATTTTTCTTTTGCTATTATCTTTTTTTTAAACATCGAAGAGACTTCTTATTTATATAATACTTATTATACACTAAAAATAAAAAAAGGATTCACCTGTGATACTCATTACTAATAATTTAGAACCTGTGTTCTGCACTTTTCAGACAGCATTTTGTTATTCAGGCTGGCACTAAATAGTTAAATAAAGAAATAAAAGATAAGAGTCAGAATTGGGATAAAAAAATGAAACATTTCCTCAAACTTTAATCTTAAATTAAATAGCATTACTGAACAGTAGTAACTGACATAACAATTATCTCCATTACTGTTTTGCAAACAAGCAAACAAACACAAGAACTGTATAGTCTATTTGCATTCTTTTCGACCAGTAGGTGGGAGAGAAGGGGAAAGGCAGGTTCTTGCATCAAGTGCACCCTTCTCCTTCCCTAGTTGAAAAGAATACAAATGGACTATAAGTATATATTTTAGCTTTCGCCAGCAGGTAAGTCATGTACTTTCTATGCCATAGCCATAAAGAAAGGTTTTTTGGAGCATTTCAATTCTGAGCCATTATCTTTACATTACATTTCTAAGATTGTTTTTACATTCTTAGATCTTCATTTCAAATATTCAAGTTTAAATTTAAGTACACTTTTTGATGTTAGTTTTTCTAATTCCCATCAATAATATTCACATACATGGGAATTAAAGACAAAGTTATTTCTTGAGAGGCATCAGTACTAGTTTTTGGCCTGTTGATTCATCCACATTGAGTGTGAGACCAAGTTGCTGTAGTATAGCAGAGTCTACCACACCCTGTGTAGTCATGGAAGCAATTACCTTCTGATTTTCTAAGTTATTCTCACATAGGTTACGTACAGCAAGGATCACCCATTGAATAATGACTGTTAACATCAATAAGGAAAGTACATTTTATGCAAATGATAGACAGTGAAATTCTGAGCTGCAAGAAAACCTTTTCAAACTGCAATTCTGTCGGCTCTTCTTTCAAACATGTGATGCACAATTTTTTCAATGCCATAGCTGGGATTTGAACTACAAGCAGTTACTAGGACCAAGGTAACATGCTGGCACAGCACTAAATTCTCCAACTGACTAGCATTTTTTTGCAAATGGAGATCTCAGTGGTCAGAGCAACTGGACAGAAACCTGGAGATCCATGGTTCAAATTCCAGCTATGGCATAGAATTTTTCAGTCTAACTCTATCTCTCCATGTCCTACATACATACAGTGTGGAAGAAACAATTAATTCACATAAGAAATATACATTCGTAAAGCCAAACATAATTTGTAAACCAGCATTTGGAAAGAGCATTTTAGACCAATTAAATGCAAACAAATTGCTAAATCAGTGGTGGCAGATTATTTAACATAGAACAAATCTAGAAGTTAAAAGATTAAAACATTTAAATGGACCCATAGATTTAATAGTAAGAATAGAGATTGCATCATAAATTATGTATCACCAACTGATTCTTGACCAAATAAGTTTCTCCTCCAAAAGATGGCAATACCATAAAAAAACAATTCCTCACATAGCAACAGCAACCACTATATGCAATTTAAACAAGCCATAGAAACTGACAATGTAATTGATAGATTCTGAAACACGTTTATCTGAATTTATTTACAAAGATAATTGATGTTTTCTCACAATATATTTTCATTATATTAATCTGTCTGCATGTTTATCTTGATTAACATGAAATAGAATAATATGCTTTTGTAAGAATAGCTTGCTGAAGAATGGGTAGAGAAAGTCATGTGAATGTATCACATCAGATTTTTCTAAAATCAGTGAAATTAGTGAGCCTCAAAATACGTATTTCTAGTAAAATCTGAATATACATTTTTTGTGTATCCTCTTTATTACTAGTTGCCCTCCGTGGTGTAATGATTACCATGCTAACTTCATATATCCAAGGTCGCGGGTTCAAACCCGGTGGAGGATGATGGATTTTTTCGGGTGTAAAAATCCTTGGCATGGCTTCTTTTGGAAGGGAAGTAAAGCTGTTAGTCTCGTGTCATAGATTTACAGCATGTAAAAGAACCTCAAACCTGATAGAGAGGCCTCTGAGCAAAATTAAGTGGTCTTTCACAGCCAAATTAGAATGGGACGTTGAGAACCACAGCAGTTAAAGAGCATCCATAAATAACACACCATTTATTTTATTTTCTTTATAACTAGGTATATGTTACAGAAAGCAGAAATGAAATGCCATACAGCCGCATGAAAACAACTGAACTATAGGAGTCAAATTTGGGACACACTTGCTTTTGAAACATGTCCTGTATAATAATTTAGAAAGTGAAGCAAGCAAATCCCAAATTTAACTCCTTATGCTCAAATAATTAATTTTAGCCTGGCTATTAAAAAGCTTCTAAATAAATTACTGAAATATGGTGTGTGTTTTCTTCTTGGTATTAAAATATTTTGGAAGAAATATCTAGAATCTGATCACCTATTGGTGATGCTTTTTGTATTTTTTAATCTATTTTATTTATTACTTTAGCTTATAGAATATAATGAAATTAAATTCATTAAAAAAATTGGATATTCTTAAAAGCAATTAACATTTTATTACCAATTAACTATTTTTAATATTAATGACAGAATAAATCTTTTAAATTTGAGAAAACAAAAATTAATAATTCATTTTGCATCAGTTCTGTAAGATACCTTGCTAATGATATGTGGTGGATAGTAGCCTTTCAGGACTATCCCCATATACCGTAACACTTTCGTTTTGTGACAAGCAGATGGTGATAGTGTATGACAGTTTGACTGCTTTCACCTTCTGTTAGGGTTAGTGTTTAAGAACGCTCAACTACAAGGTCATCAGCGATTTCACCTTCTGTAGTCAGATGGCATGTACAGCCAGACTTCAAGGCCTCTACTCTTACTTATTTCTTTTTTTTTTTGATAGTGTTTAGTGTCCGCTTTTACTACTATGGCACCACAGGCAATGACACTGATGATACACGGAATGAAGATGGAACACTGTGGAATATGATGACAGGGGAAACCGGAGAAGATGGTGCTTCTTTGTCCACTACAACTCTCACATGCGATTGCTTGGAATCAAACACAGGCAGTTTAGGTGGGAGGCGAGCAGTGTAACCACTCGGCCAGGCACAGCCTCTAGTCTAACTGCTTCCACCATCCATGATGATGGCAGAGTTCAACCAGCCATTCAAAGCAACATCTACCATGCTACTTTGCGGTGTGATAAGCAGATGGCAATAGGGTGTCATTCAATCTTAGATGCCTTAGCCATCTTACTCAGTCTATATATAGTGAGTTAATGCCCGCTTTTACTACTAACTATATTACTACACGTGACACTGATGATACATAGAATGTAGATGGAACACTGGTGGAATGTGATGGCAAGGGAAACCAGAGAACCCAGAGAAAACCCACCACTGCGCCACTTTGTACACCACAAGTCCCACATGCAGTCACTTGGGATTGAACCTAGGCTGCCTACGGGAGAGGCGAGGGGTCTTACTACTCGGCTACATTATAGAGAGAGAGAGAAAGAGAGAGAGAGAGAGAAAGAGAGAGAGAGAGAGAGAGAGAGAGAGAGAGAGAGAGAGAGAGAGAGAGAGAGAGAGTGTGCGTGCATGGCTCAAAAAAAAAAAAAAAACTTGGTATTTATGTTTAGTATCTTCCAAGGATGCGCCATGAAACAAACTACCACTTACATGGAACAATTTTTGATTATTTATTTTTCTCAAAAATGGCTCTAACGATTTTGAATAAAATACTACATATTAAAGATATTTACATCACAAATATTTTGAATTTCCTGGGAATACCCTCTTTACTCTGAATGAGTTTTGCATAATTTTGCATAACGGCTAAACCATAAGAGATAGACAAAAACTTAATACACAAAAAATGTAGATATCATTATAACACATTAGTTGTCATATATGTTTTCTTGTAGAGTTGACCATTTTCAAAATATTCCTGGTTATTGGTTTAAATTTTAAAGTACTTAACTATTCTCAGATGGCACCATGCAAAGCGCACCAAACTCAATTGTTTCACATTGCACGCAGCTTTTAAAAGATTTGACTTGCTTTAGCCTAATATACTCTCTTATTTCCATTCTACTTCCAAGAAAGCAAATAATAAGACCAATTGTGCTAATATTTATTTTGATTAGCATGATGCAGTTAAACATTTTTGGACAACCAACCATAACAACAGTGAAGATATCAAACTCTTAAAGACCACAAGAAATTTTAAGGAGTTGGAGTTTTGGGAGAAGATCCTCATTACGAAGAAGGAAGGACGTCATGAATTTTGAGATTCCGAATGACATAAACTTTTATTCAAAATTGTTCCAATCTATGCCACCAGATACTAAACCATCAACCAAATCATTACTGGATACACAAGTCAGTCAACAGCCGTTGATAATGTAGGCAAAAGCCTATGAAAACATGTTTCTCAGTTAATTATATGGTGAGTGTAATCTTTGAGAGTTCAGTCAACTCCCTCAACAAAATTTAATCATAACTATTCTATACCTGCCCCCACTTGTGTTTCCCCTGTTATTCTAATATTAACAAGGAAACAGGTTAACTGTACATACTTGCTGGAGTTTTGAAAATGATATAAAGGATACATGGATTTCTTGCATCAATATTGCAGCAATCAAGAAGCAATGGAATACACTCTAGATTCCGAACCTGCAACAAGAGTAAAGATATAAAATTAGTGCATTTATATGTGATATTTAAATTCTGTATATTTTCAAATGCATTGTTCAGGCAGACAGCCTATGAAATTTCAAGCTGATGAGGTGTGAAATAAATGATTAATGTACATAAAGATAGCTGGTCATGTATTCTATTACAAACGAACAAGGACCCCCTTCATCTAGTGATGAAATATGTCAATTCATTTCCATCATAACTTGAAATAACATTTCTGCAATATTAAATTAACCTTAAAATCTGGATATATATATATATCACAAATACAAAGTTCTATTACAGGAAGCAGTGTGCCACATACTCTGAAATAAATATTAAATCATAACCTCACACAATTCTGCAATATAAAATTAACCTTATAATCGGAATTTCTTTGAGTATGTATAGTTAACAAATAATACAATGTTTCATCAAAATAACTTCTGGGTATTAGAACATGATTTTAATTGCAAATGGATGATATTTAACATCTAAAACTAAATAACTAAAAATTCATTAATCCATCATTTTCATTCACTCATGCTCAATAATGTAGGTGAGGTGTTAAATTAAATATATAAACAAATTAATAAATAAAAAACATTTTGGTACTCTGAGGCATGAACCTCCAACCATACCAGTATGGTCAATTCTCAAATTCCATGCCTTAGAGCGTCCAGCTATTCAAACACATGATAACTACAGTATTATCTGATCTTTTAATCCTGTGTAATTTTGTGTGTGAATCTTTATTTACAAAAAAAAAAAAAAAAAAAAAATAGAAAAAAATTGTAAAACGTATGTATCTGCATTCAATCAAAACCTAGCAGCATCCAACCATGCCCTCATACTAATTGCTCTATTTGGGCCCTACCCATCCTTTTCCACAGTTTCCTTTTAATACAAAACATACATTTTGACTGGGTTCTATCCCATGATCCTTGGTTTCACAGGTTGGCTACTACTGCCTTAGACTGCATGGCCATAAATCTAGACATTGAAGTTTACATTATTTTATGAAGTTATCTGATTTGGTAAAATGGGCTATTTAACAATCGTACCAGGGAGTCATATCGTGCCCATATCGCTGAAGGAGTTAGATTATAACCTCACATAATTCTGCAAAATTAAATGAACTCTAAAATCTAAAAGTTTCGGAGTATTATTTAACAAATAATAAAAAGTTTCAGCATTGTAATTTTTGGGTATTAAAGCACAATTTTAAATGCAGATGAATAGTATTTAACGTTTAAAACCAAATGTGTATGACCAGATTAAAGGAATACATGAGAAACCTAGAATACAAACAAATAGAAAATCAGAAGTTGCCCATCATTTTTGGACATCAGGACACGAAATCACACCAAATATAAAACTATTAAAACCAGCTAGTAAACCCACAGAATTAGATGTCTGGGAGAAGATCTACATCATGAAGAAAAAGACCCTTATCATGAATTTTGATTTGCCATCATACAGCAACCTCTGGAAGTTCATAGATCCAGCAACAGATGCCTCCACAATTAATACTCCACCACCCCCATCGTTGATGCCAATGAAGAAAGATTTAGTCGGAATTAAGGGTTGAAAATGGGAACAACTGTTACCCGAAACCGGTCCCCAGTAAGTAAAAATAAGTGATGTTTGTGTTACAAAAATCAACTCAAATTCTTTTTTTTTTTATTTAAATTATAATTTGTTTTATAAACATGCTATGCTCCATTTTCATTCGCTCATTAATCATATTGATTTTCCCTTTCCACATACAATTGGTTGGATTCACTCAAATTTGATATTACACTTCTGGATACACATTATTTCTGTTCCTTTAACAACATTGCCTGCTTTACCATTTGCCAACCTAATTGTGTTCATACTGATTTCTTGTTTCTTAAAATTGGTATGATATAGCAAAATGATGCAGCATCTACACGCAAAAGATACATTACCACTTATCCAATATTTAAATAATAATAATCATAATAATGATGGCCATAATAATGAAATTTATTTTACTTGCTACTTACCTCATCTTGATTATTCTTATGTTTGTAACACAAGTTTCCTAATAAACGTATAAGACCACTCTTAAATCCAAAAGCTGGATGCTCATTTATATCACTGGACTGTGTACTTGCATTTAGGTCTGATAGCTTTTGCACTGCAGTGAAATTATTTTCTCCTCTTTTACCAATATTGTGCATGCTCTTCAACAAAACTGTAAGAATATTGATGAACATATTATTTTCAATATAAACCATTTACTATTGTTTTTCAAAATTAAAAATTGGTAATTAAAGTGAACTTAAGGCAAACATTCCATCACATGCATGTGTACTAGACTGATTTAGAGACAAAGGTTTCTTCTACCAAATTGTAATTCTTCCTAAGCAGAAATCACCTGTATTTATTAATAATGTTTAATCATTAGCTTCATAAAAATACTTAAAAATATATAGTTGAGCCATTGTGGTTAGAATTTGGTTTATTAAAATTATGCACTGAGTAATTGAAATGATGCACTGAGTACTGGATGTGAAATATTTTTATCTTTCATTTTGCTTAGAGTGAGAAGAAATCACTTATGGCTTTGGTTAGCCTTTTGGATTATTACTTTTTCTACCATGTACTATGTGAAGGATTGTGTTCCACCCAAAAATTTGATGTACATATATCCTTTTAGGTCCCCTCAATCCAGAAAAAAGCATTTTTAGAAAATAATCCATGTATGTGTGCCCAGTGCCAGATTTAGGCCTAGGCAACTGCCTAGGGCAGCAATTTTCAGGGGGGGCAGCATTTTTTTTATCTTATTGTCCCCCACCCTTTTTTTGCTGTAAAATTCATTTTTAAAAAATGTTGGCACATCTTTTTTGAAACTTGATCTTGCACAACTTGTGGAAGTCAAATTGTTTTGTTTTATCACATTGTCGCGGGCTTGTGG
Source organism: Hymenopus coronatus (assembly GCA_030762935.1). NCBI lineage: Eukaryota > Metazoa > Arthropoda > Insecta > Mantodea > Hymenopodidae > Hymenopus > Hymenopus coronatus. Next base: position 73,545,670 of record CM060896.1, on the reverse strand, counting down.
CGAGAGTAAAAGGAAAACGTTTAGAATGGGCAGGGAGGAAATTATTACATTTAACTGCTTGAATAAACAACAATGCCTTGCAGAAAATCAAATAGAATGTATGTTTATTGTTTATCGCTATTAATACAATTAATTACATTTTCAATATAGGCTTATATCATCATTAATAGGTTAAAAATATATCACAGCCAGCCTTTTGGAAATCAGTTTTGTTTTTTCAACAACTGTTTGAATATATTTATATATATTTTAGTTCTCAATGGTCATGGATAGTGATTGGTTGTAAGTACAAAGGATAGAAGAAATTGTAAGCACTTGTTTCGTAAATCTAAATGAGTGAACGTGAGTCCGTAAAAAGTTAAGTGGCTCATAATATAGGAAAAAGCAAGAAAATATAGGGTAATGCTAATTTTAATTTTCTTACTAGCTCTGAGTTACAAGAAAACAAATTTTCAAACAGGCTCAAACTTTAAGAGTGACTTACTCGGATGCAATAGAGGATGAATTTGACAATGAATGCATTCACCTTACATGCTATATGAGAGGACAATTTAGATAAAGAAATGTCATTGCTGTGTCTATACAAAACACTTCATAAGAAAGGCCTCTTGGATGTTTATCCTAATATTGGTGTAGTTCTACGTATATTTCTATGCACACATATAGAAAATTGTTTGGCAGAGATCATTTTCAGTGCTTAAGGGAGTTAAAAATTATCTTTGTTCAACAACATTCCAAGAGAACCAGAACACTGTGACAATTCTTTGCATCAAGTCTGACATGGTTCGTCAGATCAACTTAGATAATATCAGTGCATTCTCTATGAAGAAAGTATGAAGGAAATCGCTATAATTTACAAGATGCATGTATTTTTATTCCAAATAATTACTTTTTTTCTGAATTGTATCTTTCAATTAATGTTGTTTCATTTAAAACTAATTAAAACTCAAATGCCCTGCATAATAGCTGCTTATATTGTTTGGGGAAAATTGGAGACAGAACATTTTTTTAGCACTGCCTAAGGACGACATAATACCTAATAAGGCTATGTGCACAATGAAAAGTCTGTTAAATACCAAACTTGATGTTTAAGTTCAGCACCTATCAAGGATGCAACACAAATTTGTTCAAGAAAATTTTCCCACCCCAAATTATCCTTTGCATGGGAAATTTTTCAAAATCTTTGGTTATCAAAATTGGCTCTACAATTTTGAATAAAATATACTATATATTAAAGATATTTACATGGTAAATAAAATGTTTATCTTGAATTTTCTGGAAATAGCCTCTGAAGCCCTCTTCATTCTGGATGATCTTTGCATAACTGGAAAACTGTAAGAGGTGGACAAAAGCTTATTATACAAGAATGTAGATCTTTCAAAGATGTTGCCCATAAAAATTCAGGTAAGTAGGATGGATGCCGCAGGATTTGCACCTTCTCCAAGAAGGCAATGCCTCAGCTGTGCGTGCTGAGGATTGCCATGATGCAGAAGAAGGTGCCCACTTTTTGACTTTGGGCAGTGTGACCTCCATGTGGTGATGAATTTTGACGGACATTTAGTCTGATACCACTCACCATTAACTGTGTCTCGTGTGTTCAAGGTCACAGAGTGAAAGGGTCCATCTTGGTGAAGAAAGTGGCCAACATCATCTTTATAGAGCTCCTACTTCTCCGAACTGTTGTGGTTGGTCGCTCAACTGAAGATTCTCTCTTTATTTCAGGGTGATAATGATAAGCCCATCGTCATAACCTGTGACAATATTGTAACTGTATTTGATCTCTACTTTGTCAAATTTCTCAAGCATAAAACACCACCAATCCACTCTTGTGCCCTTTTGAGCTTCTGTCGTCCAACAAGCACATCTCTTGGTGAGGCTTAAATAATCATGAACAATGGTATGCGCTGCAGTCAATCCAGTATTTAGGGTCTCTTTAATGTCACAAAATGTGAGATGAGAATCATCTTTAATCATTTTTCTCATAGCATCAAGGTTTTCCTAGGTAACTGCTGTTGTTGGGTGACAAGATTCATCTTCAAGACACTCCTTACACCTTGAAAATTCATTGAACTAATTTCCATTGGTGGCCCTAGAAGGGGAGGACTCACTCACTAGAGTAGAGTAGCATTCTTATGTACTTAATTGCTTTTATAGTCATAATATATAATAGTGTGCGAATCACATCAAGAGAGATCCATCTTACGCTGCGTCTGACTGGACAATTCATGCATCTTCGCTGACTGTATGCAGTGTTGTGTAAAATCCTGTAATGGGGAAACCATTGCACTTACTTCCCAAGGTCAAAAACATTGCTCTTTCATAATAAACGAATCCCATTTTGCCAGATTTCTGGTTTAAGAGCTGCTAAAAGCTTTTGGCATAACCCTCGTACCATTATCGTAATCCCTCAACATAACTGTTACATGGAATATGAGGCACAAATGATTTATCCTAATCACTAACTTTCTCCTTGAAATATGAGTGATATAGTTCCTTTATTTGTGAGTCTTATTTTATGTACCTTCCTGTCAAAGGTGTAACACCAGAAATGCAATAAAACTTCTGAGAACTTTGCAGACAATCACCTGCATAGATGTAGAAGTAGATGTAGAACCCTGATATAGAAGTCATACTCAAACTTATTTTACCACTTCACATATAGAAGAAAAAACATGCATATTAATACAAGTTTTCAGCTCAACTGAAGCTGTAAATGAAATAAATAAATTCCTCACAAGAACATAGAACAAAACTGATGTGTTGCGAACACAAACATATACAGGTGTGTGATATAGGAAGATGGAAGTGAGCCAATTAGGAAGAAAGTCTACAACAGACTTAGAATAACATAACAAAAATTCTGATATGTTCCATTCACAGGTCATTCTTTACAACCCTGTAACAAAGTATTGTTAAAAAGTATATTCTTCTATCTACTTTATGATAATCGAGATAAACATTAGCAGAAATTGTCTTAATTACTTGCTTCTTTGTAAGTAGATGGGAAATAAGGGAATATACTAGGCTAAAACAAATGCCAAATCTCTTAAAAGCTGGTTGCTATGTGGATGAAATCCATTTCTATGCAGGGCCAGGAGTTTACAACTTTCCGTGTGACAATTTTTTTAAATATTTTGAATCTAAAGCAAATAATAAAGAAAATCTCAGAAATGGTCAATTCAACAAAAAAAAACCTATCTGATGTGTGGTAAGTTTTTGTCTATCTCCTACAGTTTACCAGTTACTCAAAATGCAGCAAAATTCATTCAGAATAAAGAGGTCTTTAGAGGCTATTCCCAGAAAATTCAAGATATACATTTTATTTGCCATATAAATATCTTTAATATATGGCATTTAATCAATATTGTGTAAGCCATTTTTAAGAAAATCAAAATTTTCGAAAATTTTTCCATGTAAAGGATTTTTTTGGGGTGGGGAGATTATTCTCAAAATCTTTGTGTCGTATCCCTAAGAACTAAACTTTAATGCCAAGTTTGGTATTTTACCAACTTTTTGTTTTTTAATTTGTCATGTTTACGGACATATACACACACACACACACACACGTGGACCTTTTTCTGAAAGTGCTTTTTTTTGGATAAAGAGGACCCTTAAACACATATTTCCGGTGAAATCTCGGTATCAAATTTTTGGGTGGAATGGAATACCACCTTCTCTATACACTATGTACATAGTACATATAGAGAAAGTAAAAATGGACTTCACTTTTAAATGAGGGCACTGATTTCCATTAAATTTATGTATTTTCCTTTATACCACAGAATCAATGTTGGCCAATGAAATACATGGAACTGTTACTCCAACTGTTGTGGAGCAGAGGGTAGTGTCCATCATAGTACCTGAGATCATCTATACTTTATGTAGTAATCTGTTTACTTAGTAAAACCCCTCTGCTTATTCATTATACGTAGGAAACATTTAACTAGGTTTTTATTGTACATTATATAAATGGTTCTTGACTTACAAACACAATTTATAAGCAGTCCTGCATCATTCTGAAGCTCCTTCCTGTAGCAAGATACAGCTGAAGCAGAAGCTATTATGTCCAGCAGTTTATAAATTTCTATAGGTTTTATTTTATCAGTTAGCTTTTCGCTTGTTTCAAGAATGTAATTTGACTCTGTTTTAAACTTCTGAGCAATAAAGGTTACTGAGTTAATAGGAAGATGAGAACTTTTAAGTTCTTCTTCTTTTACTTCTGATATCAGAGAATGGCAAAGATCAAGTACAAATTGCTGATATTTTGGTAAGAGCAAGTCATACAGCCGAGGTAAAAACATTTCTTTAGCCAGCAGCATCTCCAAAAGAAACTGTCTGAAACAAAAAAAAAAAACAATGAACCATGCACACAGGAAATGTACCACATATATTTGTACTATATCATTACTTAATGGAATGGGTGAACATGCACAAAAAGAAGCACTTTTAAGTAAGCCATTTGGGATGCTTATGGCTTTGAAATGTGCTAAATCGCCTCTTCCAAAAACAGTATATCACAAATTTTTACTATCTAGTATTATAAAGACATAAAAGAGAAGATTGTTTCTAAGTATAATTAACCTTTTGCACAGTGGTGTGCACTCAGGGAAAGCAACGGAAGCACTGCTTCGGTAACAACTTTGTGAAAATTGAAGTGGAAACTTTTGTCTGAAGGTAGCATACTAACTCAACCAAGCCACATGGAGACAGACCATATCCAGATTTATTAATAACTTATGTCATTATAATCACAGAGTTATTGAATAATATCTAGATAAATCATAACGCTTCTCACAAATATGTAGATCTAATGTTACATTACTGACAGCCACTGTAAGCCAACCGAAGCAATTTCCCTACAGTTTCAAGTCAGCACTGAGAGACTTGAGTGTGCACATTTGAAGGTCACAGGCTGTATGAGTGTTAAGTTCAGTGAACATGGACTGTCTGCTAATCATCTAAGATCATCTATACCTATAGCTGCTTTTAAAGAAAATAGAATATAAATTTTGCTTGATGACCAGTATAAAATAAAATATACAGAATCAAAACAGCAGAAGCAGAATTATCTCTAAAAGACTTATTAGTGCATTAACTTTTCTGAAAAAACAAGAATTGGTGTTTCAAGGACATGGTCAAGTAGCAAATCTATTAATCAGGGCAATTATATGGAATTGTTGAAATACATTGCAGAGAATGTTTCTATTTTAGTGCACTACCTATTTAGAAACATCTACTGTGTTTAAAGGAATTTATAATTGAATTCAAAATGACATAATACAAGCTGTAGCTTTGACAGTTTTGCAAATTATAAAAGATGATATTGTGGATATTCCATTGTTCAACACAATGAAATTACTTGTCAAGGTTGGTAAACACTGTGAGCAAAAATATCACTAAAGTTTGTGACATGTTTAGTGCTATGTTAGAACACCCTCAAGAACTTGATTCAGATATTTTAGTACCAGTGGAAGATTTCAAATTTGTTTTTCATTACACATTACATAATGACTGAGAACAGATTTTTCAATATACTGTGTCTCAATTAGTAGAATCTTTGAAGAAAAATTTCAATATATTGTGTCTCAATTAGTAGAAACTTTGAAGAAAAAAATATTGAATAAACACTTCTTTATTCTGAAGTGTTTGATAATGTTTGGACTAAGATATTAAGATTATTTAAATTGAGAATTTTCCACTTGTCACATGAACAACTATCAATTCCCCCAACACCAGCTTTCAAAGTTTTTTATATACATGTAGAAAGTCCTTTGACACATTTGATTGGGAAGAGAACTGACTGTAGAAAGTTTAGTTTCATTTCGTAATCAGCTTACCCTCCCTGTATTTGTAGGACTGACAAGCCAATGACTAGAGTCAGAAGCCTATCAGGGAGCCAACGGCACGAAACCACACAATGGGGAACCTGTTATGAGGAGTCGGCCCATAGCCAGGCATAAACATGAGGAAACTGTAGACAGTATAAGGGTCATACTACTGTGTCAAGAAAGTTCTGGGAATTGGTCAATAAAACACAAAAAATGAATTATTCATACAATTTTATTTTATCGCCTTCAAAGTAGGCCCCTTCTGACATTATACATTTATGCCAATGAATAATCCAATCATCAAAACATTTTTTATAGGCATTTTTAGTAAACGATGTCAATTGTCGCCGCAAATTTTCCTTTATGTCTTCTATCGACTGAAAACAGGTGCCTCGAAGTGGTAACTTGAGTTTTGGAAAGAGAAAGAAATAATCAGCAGGAGCCAGATCAGGTGAATAGTGGTTGTTCGATGAAATTTGTTAAGTTTTTGGCCAGAAATTCGTTCACAATAATAACCTTGTGAGCTGGTGCATTATCGTGCTGCAGAATCCATGAGTTGTCGTTTCACAAATCTGGTCTTTTTTGCTGTATTTGTTCTCCCAAATGCTGCATAAAGCTCATATAATAGTGTTTATTTACCATCTGACCTTCTGGCAAGATCTCTGAATGCATGACACCGTGATAATCGAAAAAAAAACTGTCAATATGACCTTCAGTTTTGATCGAGTTTGACGTGCCCTTTTAGGTTTCGGTTCAGGTGGAAGGCACCATTCGGAAGCTTGTTGACTGGCTTGAGTGTCAAACTCGTAAACCCACGTCTCATCACCAGTTACAATGCGTTTCATGAATGTGGGGTCGGAACTGGCTCATTCTAGCATGTCTTCAGCAATCCTTATGCGATTGAGTTTTTGTAGAAAATTCAAGTCTTTCGGAACTAACCAAGCTACAACGTGTGTCATGCCCAAAAAATCGTTTAAAATGGTATGAATCGATTCGTGAGACATAGAAAGTTCAATGGCAATATCTCTCAGATCTAATGACGATTTTCAGGCACCATTTTCTTCACTTTAGTGATGTTCAGTTCAATTGGAACCGTTGATGGCCGACCAGAGCGAGGCAAATCTTCCACCACGTCTCAACCACTTTTGAATGCACTGTACCACTCATATGCACATGTTTTTAATAAAATTGATTCACCGTAAGCCCTCTGTAACATTTTCAGCGATTCGGCACACGAAATACCATTTGCAATGCAAAATTTGAGACAGACTCTTTGTTCAATATTTGTATCCATTGTAAAATCACAAATCACCTTTGAGATAAACTAACAAAATGGCATACTGTAAACAAACTAGATGACAGATATCGATCAAACTCCGCGTGGGTATAAAGGAAAGTTGTACCAACTTAGGGACGACAATAATTTTGAATACCCTTTTAAACAGGATTTTCAATTTAAATAACTCAGAAGTTTGAGACAAGTGAAGTTTTAATCAATGTGATGTTGAAAATGAGTCGGAATAGTAACACTCACCTCACTTATAGAAGATAACTTTCTTATCTGCGGCTTTTTGTATAATACTGTTGTTGTCGAATTTTATGTATAAGTGAGGTGAGTGTTACTATTCCGACTCATTTTCAACATCACAAGGATTTTCAATGATCAATTCCCGGTATTTTCTTGACAGAATGTATAGTCCATAGCTCAGAAGTCCTATATGTATGTGGTTATGTATATAATGTTTGCAACACACTGAGTTGTGAACTCTGTATTGGTTTGTTTAGAGAAAAAAAAGAAATTAAAATTAGTGACATATACTATTATCATTTACTGCATGGAGATGTCTCAGTGAATGACAATTTAATTATCTGCATTTATTTTCATGTAGCCTCCATATTTTTGTATCTTATTGATTTTTCAGTTATTTTATAAGTTTTTAAAGCCTTAGCAAGAGAAAACACAAGTCACTAGCAATCATATTTAGAGCTCAATGTGACATTATGAAATATGCATCTGTGGTCAGAAAGTTAAGGACATGTAAACCAGAAAAGCTTAAAAATTTAAAAGCATTATATTAAATACTTTCTCTGTGTGAAAATGATAAAACTGAACATGCCAGCAAGAAATTAAAATGTCAGCCAGTATGGTATTAAGGTAGTGTAAATACTGTTTCCTCCATTGGAAACAAATGACAGCCATATATAGGGTGGAAGTGAAATAATCCTGCAGACTGAAGGAGGTGATAGAATGGATGTAAATGAACAGCTTTTTGTAATTTAAATATGTCATCAATTAGCTAATCATGTTTAAAAGTAGGAGTATTTGGTAACTTGGTGCAACTTGTTGATTGAATAGTCTGCTCCTACTGGCACCATCTTGGATTATTCTAACGTTCTATAAAAATCATTTAAGTAATGCTGGAAATGTATCAAATTCAGATGTTTTGTCACACCAGAAAATTCCAAGAAAATATGACGTTACTATTCACTGCACCATATGTAAACATTACCTTGAAACTACATTCCCACATAATTTTAATTTGATATGTAAAGGCCTGAAGATCTGGCCTATTCTGTCTGAGAGGCTTATATCATGGTAAGGTAACAAATTCATGTGGAACTTTTTAAATGAATTGAGTCACTTTTTTATACTTTTTGCTCCACTTTGCCTTCATTTGGGAAGACCAGTTTCAGGGCACCTGAACCCTATCTTCAGTTCCGAGGTTGACTGATGCTATATACAACAGGTGGTTGTGTGCAGCCTGGTCTTGTGCTGTCCTATACTCTTGTCGATAGGATGACATCAACCACAGCAGGGACTTCAAAATTCATAAGGGAATCTTCTTCCTCGGTGATAAAGATGTTTTCCCAAATTTGCAGTCCCAAAGGTTTTGTTACATATTTTATCAACTCTATTTCTTCCTTTATGTTATGATTTTCAGACCAAAAGTGATGTGCTCCTGCAGACTGTCTATGTGCTTGAACATAATGCTTCTCAAGTGTTCTTTCATCCTACTTTCCAAAGTTTGTTTTGTTTTCCCGATATAAATCTTGTTGCAGTCTCAGCAGTTCATTTTATAAATTCCTGATTGTTTAGTTTTTGGTGTGGTATCTTTCGAAGGGTGATTTAATAAGTTCCAGATATTATATCTATTTTGAAGATCTAGTTTTATGTTAAAGTCTTTAAAAATCCTTTCAAATTTCCAGAAAACTTTTGGATGAAAAGTAAATTTACCAAATTTGACTGATGATTTATCCAATTTTTCCAGAGTGGTGATTTCATGTAATCTTTTATTTCTTTTGTGACTGTAAATCAATCAGTCTATTAAGTGTGTATTGAAATTGTTCAGTTTGACAATCTGATGAATGTGTGTATATTCTTTTTCATACTCTGTTTTATTCAATGGGACATAGAATAGCCTATGAACTAGGCTATAAAATATGGCAAGCTGGTTGTATTGGGTTAAACTGGATCTGTTTTATGTAACTGTCAACATGTGTTGCTTTTCTGTATATTCCAAATTTCAAACTTGTTTCTGTTCTCATGATTTTCAAATCTTAAAGTCTTGTTCCTCTTCAATGGTAAATACTATAAATTTTTCTTGCAAATTAAGTAATTTTATTGTATCATCCATTAGTTTTTTATGGATGATGGCAAACACATCATCCACAAATCTATGCCAGGATTTGAAGATCTTTGGGAAGGCTTTAGTGATTTGGATTTCTAAGTTGCTCATATATAAATCAGCTAACATAGGTGAAGAGGGTTGCATATAGCCAAGCTTGCAGTTTGTCAAAAACACTTATTGGAAGGTAGCCTGCCTGGGTAGTGTGGTAGTAGCGTGTCTGCCTCACATTTAACAGCTCGTGAGTTCGAATCTCACTTAGGGTGAATTACCCGGATAAGGTTTTTTTCAGGGTTTTCCCTTATCCTGAGAAGACGAATTTCAAGTAACTTTAAGCTCCATGGACCCCAAGAACATTTGAGCATCATTTCACCAATTTCATTCATTGTCCAATATGACCAACTAAGTTAAAGAACGTTAAGCTACAAAAAAACAAAAAAACAAAAAAACAAAAAAAAAACAACAACAACAAACAAACAAAAATTATTGGGAAATGTGAAACTATGTGTTTTATGCAAAGATCTGTCAATATGATGTATTCTTCAATTTGTTCTAGTGTCATGTTAATTGTCTTTATTTCTTTGGTATTTTTTCAACCAGGATGCTTATGATGTCGAATGATATCCACACCTCCCCAGTTTTTAATACAGCATGCTCAAATTCTTTCACCACCCATTTTGCAATTTGTAAGTTGGAGCATCTATATTGTTGATGATTACATGCATGCTATCATCATTCTTATGGATCTTCCTTCGTTAAACAATATAATTTGGGTAAACCAGGGTCGCTTCCTATTAAATTATTTTTCAACTTATTTGGAATTATGCTGCTTTCTTTAATAATTTTAGAAGTGTTTTCATATGCAACTGTTACTGATATTAAACACCATTATACACATGATATATATATATATGTAGATAAAAGGTTACATTTTAATTAATATGCAATGTCATACTGCAGTGATATTTAAGTGATAATGCAATACTTTACTTGAAATGAAAATAAGCATTCGAAAGGTTATGGCACTCTTATGTGAAACACCTCTTACAATAATAACACCATTTTTCTATGTTGAATTTAAAAATTGATAGTAAAAATTGCTAAACCTGTAGGAAAACAAAATTTTTAGTGTGAATTTATACTCCATTTAATGTGAATTTGCTTAATAAACATTTATATGCAATTGTTCATAGTTCTGGCTAACTAGGAGATGTGTGCTTCTTATTAATTTTTAATATACCCATTTTAAAAAAGGGACTTCCTTCATGCCAGCACATGAAATACTGGTCTAAGAAAGGAATCTCTATAACCTGCAGAGGCTTTTAGAACTACTTTTGCCAATGTTTATTCTAATATCATTTAACAATAAGCTTATGAGCATAAAAAATTGAAATTGAAAAATTAACAATATTACTAAAATTTGTGTGAGTTGATGAAAGATGAGTACTTTTATTGAAGAGTACATAGAATTTAAATACGCTGAATAGAATAATATAAATGTGAAGAATGAAAAAGATATGTATCAGTTTAAAGATATTATTTGAGAGATAAATAAGTATTAATGTATTAATAATTTTAATATAAATTTATTAAGTATGTATGCCAGAAATCAAAATATTTCAAAAAAATCTGATGTGTTCCATTCACATAACTTTCTCTACATCTCTGTAAATAATTATTGTTAAAAAGCTTATGCTACTATTTATTTCATGCTAATCGAGAAAAAATTAGCAGAAATAGTCTTATTACTTGCTTCCATGTAAGTAGAAGGGAGTATTATAGGTTAAAGTGATAGTCAAAATCTGGTTGCTATGTGACAGGAGTTGACAAATTCCTGTATGATATGCTGAAACCAAAAACAAGAAATATCTAAAAAACAATCAACTCCACGAAAAAAAAAAATATAACTTAAATTGTGAGTTTTAACATGGTCTACAGTTTTTGTGCACCTCTTACGATTTAGCAGTTATGTATGTAAAATTCCGTAAAATTTATCCAGAATAAAGTAGTCTTCAGAGGCTATTCCCAGAAAATTCAAGATATACATTTTATCTGTCAGGTAAATATCTTTAATATATGATATTTTAATCAAAATTGTTAAGAGCCATTTTTAAGAAAATCAAAATTTTCAAAAAAAGTTCCAGTAAAGGGTAGTTGGAGGTGGAGGAATTTTCTTGAAAATCTTCATCTCGCATCCTTGGAAGATACCAAACTTAAATACCAAGTTTGCTATTCAACAGTCTTTTCGTTTTTGAGTTATGCTGTCCACAGACACACACACACATGCACGCACGCACACCCACACATGGACCTTTTTGTGTGTGTGTGTGTGTGTCAGTGTGTCCATGTGTTTGTGAACACGATAACTCAAAAACGAAAAGTTGGTAAAATACCAAACTTGGTATTTAAGTTTAATATCTTACAGGGATGCGACACGAAGATTTTCAGAAAAATCCCCCCACCCCAAACAACCCTTTACATGCATTTTGATTTTCTTAAAAATGGCTCAAACCATTTTGATTAAAATATCATATATTAAAGATATTTACCTGAAAAATAAAATGTACATCTGAATTTTCTGGGAATGGCCTCTGAAGACTACTTTATTCTGGATGAATTTTACGAAATTGTGCATAACTGCTAAACCATAACAGATGGACAAAAACTTACATAAAAATGTATAATGTTATATACATTTTTTTCGTGGAGTTGATCATTTTTAAGATATTCTTAGTTTTTCGTTGTTTTGAAAAGCACTTTTCTCATACAGGAATTTGTTAACTCCTGTCCATACAAACAAGGAACTTCAGTTACATAGGAACCAGCTTTTCGCTATCATTTTAACCTATGGTGCTCTCTTATTTTGCTTCTACTTACAAGGAAGCAAATAATAAGACTATTTTTGCTAATGTTTCTCAATTAGCATGAAGTAAATAGAAGCATAGGCTTTCTAACTACAATTTGTTGCAGGGATGTACAGAAAGTCATGTGAATGGTACACATCAGATTTTTTTATTTCAATTGCACTTGTAGGTACTATCTCTAAGGATGTAAAATTTTCCATACAGGATTCCTGATGGTACAAAATTAGATCTCTCTTAGGCTGTTTCTTTGTCAGCAAATTTTCTACCACCTGAATGAAATATTCATTAAATGCATTTGCTGTCTATTAGGGATCATTTGTGGTCACTTGTTTACTTTAATTTCTTTTATATCATTTTTCGAGTGACCTTTACCAGTCTCTTTTTTTATAGTGCTAGACTTACTGTGAGAGGACTGTATTTGTTTTTCATAACAATGTTTTTAGCTCCATTTATAGCCCTTTTTAGAATTTTGCATTATATTTTATAGTGTTGTTTACATTTACATTGTAATAAGATCCAAAGAAATAAGCATCCATTAAAAATAGAAATTTAGCTGTATGTGTCTTAACAAAAAAGTAGGAAGATTTATTATTATATCAAATGGAGTAATTGATATTGATTAATGAATCTGGGCTAAATGCCATAAAATCAAAATCTATTTCACTTAGCAAGAAACAATAAGAAAAACATAGGTTAATGACAACAAATTTCATTCAGCTCATACTCTCAAAATAATGTAATTGCACTTCATTACCCTCTGCTTAGATTTTTCATGCATATCTGTCGAAAATAATAATTTTTTTTATATTTGCAAATAGTATAATTATAGCATACAGCTATTACTTACGGAAATTCCAATCCTTCTTTTGCTTTTTTAATGAGTTGAAGCAACTGATTAATGTGGTTCTCTAGCACTGATTTATACTCAGGACAGCCTAAAAATATGTTATAGATCACCATTGATGTGTGATCTATTATCTTGTCATAACTGAAGGTCAACAAATGTCTGAAACAAATAAAGTAAAAATCAAGTTTTTGAAACATTGATAAAAGAGATGAATTAAGAATGGATGCAGTTCTTTACAGTAAAAGTGTTTAGCCAAAAAGTGCTTAAATACTGTTTCACATCTGCAAGTGGCCAATCCATTGATTGCTTGACAATGTATGCATTTGTAACCATATGCAACTCTATTTATTATTTATAAAATAAACACAATAATATGTAATCCAGGTGAAGCACTTTATTACAGCCTAGGTACTTTTTAATCTATGGGAGTATAAAATGATATTCAAAAGACACTTGGTGAAATGCTGGAAGTTCATCAAAAGGAGGAGAAATATGTTTTGCTTCCTTTGAAATAGCTTATAGAAAAGATGATAATGAAACAATTGGTGGAATGAACAGCAGGAGAAACCACAAAACCTGGAGAAAACAAAACCCGCCTAGATGCAGATTTGTCCACCACATATCCCTCATGCATTCCCCTGGGATTGAACTTGGCCACCTTGGTAAGAGGCGAGCAGTTTAATAACTTAACTATGACACTGCCTGATATGGATGTATAGTATAATAAACACACCTCTTTCCAAGAAGTAGAAGCAAATATTCCTGACTAAATTACTGCTGCAAGCATTAAGTTATACATGGTATTATGTATGCTTCTTCCAAGGAGTAATTCCTTGCAATAAAAAGAACAAGAAACAAGAACAAGGTACCTAATCATAAATTTTATCATATGTTTAGACAATATGGAACAATTAGTTGATGGATACTGTTCTACCTTTTAGTCCAGGGTGGATGTAATATGACCTTATACAGGGCAATGCACAAAAAACTGACTCTAAATGCAGACTGCCTGCCAACTGTGCAGGAATTGTTTGCAACATGAGTAGATACAACAAATAGATAAACTTGTGATAATTGAAGGGGTGAGAATGATATAATTCAAAGCCACAAAATTGAAATTTTTCAGGAGAGTTTTAAAAGTTTCAAAAATCCATAAATCACATATAAATTTTTCTGGGTATAAACTCAATAGTTTATTTCTCCAATGCCTTAAATTACATGTGTGAATATTTATTTTGTGAAAAAAGTTACACATTATCAATAAACAAATATTTTATCGTTGGGTGACATAATATTGGGCTTCGATCTGTCTCATCCTAAAAGAAGAGAAGGTTTACAAATTGTGAACATCACCATATTACATAGCTTAGAATGATAGTGACTACAACATTTCAAACAATATAACCAATGTCTATCACTTCTGTGTCATTTTCTTCATGTTCTTCCTTTTTTTCACTCAGACTCTTGGGGTATCCCTTCAAAATATCTGGTATGGCATTAATGACCTAACATCTTTCAGCTTTTTCTCGCAAATTGGAATAGTTTTTAAGTATTTTCTTGATAGCTGTATTAAGCTCCTGACATGTTCGTCCTTTTCTAGTAATATTTACAGCTCTGAATTCTTCTAAATCACTATTGATGTTTTACTTTTAAATGTGATGGCATTCCTTCATCAAAGAGAAAAGATATCGCTTCCAAAAATTGGAACTGAGATCCATCATCATGTTTGTCCTTCTTTGCAATATTTATCTGCAAAGGTGTCAGATCTTTAAAGTCTGTTTGCTTCATTTTAACAACTGAAAATGGCTTCTTCTTACAGAAATCTTTAATGATTGCAACTCAACCATCAGGGGTGTACAGTGTAGGTTTTATGTTCCCAATATGCTTCTCGATTCGACCGATATCTTGGTCATGGTGCAATCGTGTGTGCCCAACCTGAGGAAACTATGTTCAATGGCCTTAAATTTTCTTGATTGCACTAGTGATCTCTCTAGTGCCACAATTACCTAGTTTTTTTCTTTTCTTTTCTTTTACCTTGGCCTCTGCAATTATCACTAATGATGTGAAGAATGGTTGCTTGAGACATTTCTATTTCTAGGAATTCTATCAGTCGGCTACATATCTCATCAGATCCACGTTTTGCAACATCTTCACTCCAGAAGAACATATGTCCCTTTTCAGACCCACAATCATGAATGCCTAAATTATACATCCACAATTTCCTCTTATAGAATGCAGGCTCAGGCGTCAGTCATGGTGTTGGGAAGGTTTGTTGTAGATCAAAGGATATTATTGTAAGATGTTCCTCGGGATTTTCTCTAGCTAACTTGGAAAGCTGTGTAATGATATTTTGTCTTGCAGATATTTTGGCATGATGTAGGTCCCTTTCCATTTTTAATCTTCTAATTGTACGAGGGCCATTCAGAAAGTAGCCTCCGATCGGTCACAGTGCGGGTAGTGGGGGGAGTAGCGACGCCATCTGTGCATTCACGCACTCAGCAGGTCAGTCGGCATCAAGCCGTGGTCGAGTGAAAGTCGTACCTGCGCTAGTTTAGTGTTTGTGGCCGTTTGAAATGTGTACTGCAATAGAAAACCCCGCCAAATGTGAAGTGCGTGCTGTTATAAGGTTTTTTACAGCCAAAGGATATTCTGCAGCAGCTATTCATCGTGAGCTTTGTGCCATGTACGGACCAAGAGTTATGAGTGAAGGAGTGGTCCGTGAATGGGTACGTTTATTTAAAAGTGGACGAGAAAACGTTCATGATGAAGAGAGGAGTGGTAGACCATCATTGGTCATGGACGAACTCGTTCAGACAGTTGATGCAAAAGTTCGTGAAAACCGACGTTTCACAATGTCGGAGTTGTCTACTGATTTTCCAGATTTCTAAGACTCTCTTGTACGAGATAGTGACAGCAAGATTGGGTTACCGTAAGTTCTGTGCACGATGGGTGCCCAAAATTCTTACCGACAACCACAAAACTCAAAGAATGGCCTCTGCATTAGACTTTCTGTCATGTTATGAGGCCGAAGGTGAACCATTGTTAAACAGAATCGTGACCGGGGACGAAACCTGGATTAAGTACGTGAACCCTGAGGCAAAAGAACAATCAAAGATGTGGGCACATTCAAATTCGCCTACCAAACCAATAAAAGCCCGGCAAGATTTTTCTGCCCGAAAATTGATGACAACGGTGTTTTGGGATGCAAAAAGGGGTGTTGTTGGTTGAATTCATGGAACGTGGGACGACCATTAATCAAGACGTGTACTGTGAAACACTAAAACAATTACGACGGGCTATACAGAACAAACGCCGTGGTATGCTGACTTCCGGTATTGTTTTTTTGCACGATAACGCCCGTACTCATTCTGCTCGCAGAACAACAGCCCTTCTTGAGTCCTTCAAGTGGGACGTTGTCAACCATCCACCTTACATCCCAGATCTGGCGCCAAGCGATTATCACCTCTTCATGCATATGAAGAAATGGCTCGGGTCCCAGCGGTTTGATGACGACGAAGAGCTCAAAGATGCGGTCACAGGCTGGCTCCAGGCACAAGCGGGTGATTTTTATGCAGAAGGAATTTCAAAGCTTGTGAACAGATACGATAAGTGCCTCAATCGTTATGGAAACTATGTAGAAAAATAGTGCAAAGATGTAGTTGTAAGATGTATATATTAAAATATTTTTATTTAACTTGGTGAATTTCTTGCAATCAACCAGAGGCTACTTTCTGAACGGCCCTCGTAATATCTTCAGAGTTGGCCAATTGTGCATTTTCAATTTGAAACTCATCACATGCATGACATGTATCCGAACAAGGCAATTTAAAACTAATATTAAAGTCTTGGTTGAAAATTTCTTGAAATTTGAACATTTTACTTGTGGTACATTATTTTCTTCACAATATTTCAAATAATGTTTTTGATATAATGAAGAGATTGACGTGTCATGGTCAAAGTATCTTTATTAGTGTTCTGTGAGCGGTTGTAATGACTGGCATATTTAGGAATATTATTTATGAACTGGTGAAATTTTCCTTCATGGGTTCCCATTTTTTCTTGGAAACAAAAATAATAAAAAGGGTTCATTTTAAAGTTAACTGCCCAGGTCAGAGAAATGTAATGAATACCATTTTGATTGAATATGATACTTAAAGGAAAACACTATATAAATAAACAGAATGAAATGTAATTATGGATTTTCCTGGAAACGATATTTCATATAATGTTATTTTTAATCTTTAGGTACCTCTTTCGTCTTTTGGAGAAGTGCAGTGACCATCACGCAAGCTTTTTGTAAGTTCTTAAGACACCCTTGATTGATCTGGAGCCCAAGCACACTTAAAAATGCCTCTCTGCATACCAAAATATTACAGCATTAACATTAACCTGGCTCTGAAAAGTAACCAACATATTATCCAAATCTTTAAACATACTTGCATACATTTTTTCTTTAAGGCTACCCAAAAGATAAAAGTCACAAGTGGTTAGATTTGGCAAATGTAGCAGCTACAATCCTTTGCTAACAATGAATTTTTTATAAATTCCTGAGACTGACCCACATGAAGTTTGACAGGACACCCCATCCTGTTGAAAGGCAGCAAATGGAAGTTCATGTGCCTTAAAATTCTTTAAAGATTTGCATATACACATCAATGTTTATTGTTGTTTTAAAAATCATGGCATCCACAATCCAACTTTCTGATGTAGCACACAACATTCCAATTTTTTCACTGTGAAGAGGTCCTCATTAATCATAAAGGGATTGTTTGGTGATCAGTATCTATTGTTCTGGGAGTTCACATGTCCTGTCAAATGGAACCAGGACAAGAGAGTTTTATAAATGTATAAATTATTTGAGTTATTAAGTAATTTAAATGATTGTAAAGTTTATTTAATTGAAGTGATTAGAGGACAAAGGCTTTCCTTATGTTGGTACACATGCTAATAGACCCTATGTAAAATTACAAGTCATTCCAAGCAATAATTGACCATAGGTGGTTGTTTGAAGCAGTGGAAGTGCGCACTGCTTTGAAAATGGAGAAATTCGAGTATTGTGCTGTGATAAAATTCTTTGTAAAAGAAGGTTTAACACTTACAGAAATTCATTTGCGGATTGTAAATGTCTTCACCTTCAGTTTCCACTGTGAAGAAATAGGCAGCCGATTTTAAACGTGGCCGTGAAAGCGTCCAAGATGAGAAGGACATCCAAAAACTGTAACCACACAGGAAATCATTGAAAAAGTGAATGACATGATTTTGGAAGATCAGCGTACAAAGGTGCATGAAATTGCTAATGCTCTTGGAATGTCAAAGGAATGTATTGGTCACATCTTGCATCAGCAATTAAACATGAAAAAGCTTTGCGCAAGATGGGGGCCAAATATGCTCGCTGAGGATAACAAATGCATTTGCATCACACTTTCTGAAAACTGCTTGGCACATGGATTCACCACTACACACCCAAATCCAAGCAGCAGTCGAGGTAGTGGACAGAAGCTGGATCTTCAGCTCTAAAGAAGGCAAAGATGGTGCCATCGGCGGGAAAGATCATGGCATCAGTGTTTTGGGATGCCAAAGGAATTTTGTTGATTGACTATCTCGAAAAAGGTAAAACCATTGCTGGAGAATATTACTCTCAACTTATAACCAAACTGAATGCAAGTTTATGAAAATAGATCCGGGTTAAAAAACAAAAAAATTGTTTTCCATCAGGACAATGCACCTGCCCAAAAAAAGTGTTTTGGCAATGGTGAAATTGAGAGATCTGAACTATGAAGTGCTGGAACATCCACCCTATTCCCAATTTTGGCTCCCATGGATTTCCATCTGTTTCCAAAACTGAAGAAATTCCTTGCTGGTAGGTGCTTTTCGTCCAATAAAGAAAAATTGTGATTGTAAATGGGTGCTTTGCAGCACTTCCAGAGGAACACTACAGAGAGGGGATAATGGCATTGGAACACCACTGGACAGAATGTATTGATACTAGAGAATATGTTGAAAAATAAAACTACTTTGAAAGCATGAGTTGTCATTTTTCACTATCAGGCTGAGAACTTTTCAGACCAGCCTCGTAGTACATAAGATATTGATGGCCTACTATCTTATTGACCACATACTGCCCTTATTATTGCACCCTTCTCAAGATGAATGGATGTGGGTGGATGGAGGCAAGCAGGATGTGTTATGCTGTTGTAAACGTTATTTGCTACTGGCTGAAGTAAACATTTATTTTTCTTATTACTAATATTATTGCTGCTATGGATGTGTGCTTATTGCAATGATTGTGCTATTTTAGTTCATTTCAATATTAATGTTGGAAAAAAAAATAGTAAATTAATTTTTCTGTTTATTTTCCCTTTGCATGGAAAAGTTTTCATAATTTGTTTTTCTCGAAAATTATTAATAACATATTTATATTACAAATGCATACATCAATGTATTTATTTATTTTTTTCATCTTTACTTTAATGCTGAAGAGTGGGAATCCCAACCTTGCAATGTAAACATGCTGAACTGTTCAGGCATGTAAAATTGTGACATAGTATGAGGGTGGTTTGATAAGTTCTCAGAACAGAATAGAAAAAAGGAACTCACAACACTGGAACATTTTTTATTTTTCAATATAGTCTCCTTGTAGATTAATGCACTTGGTTCAATGATGTTCCAAAACCTGAATCAACTCCGGCCATGAATTCTTCACTTGAAGGAAAGTTTTCAGCCTTGGGAAGAGATGGAGCCATATCAGGTGAATAAGGTGGGTGTGGCAACAATTCATACCTTAGTTTGTGTAATTTTATCATGGTGGT
The DNA here is from genome assembly GCA_030762935.1 of Hymenopus coronatus. Classification (NCBI taxonomy): domain Eukaryota; kingdom Metazoa; phylum Arthropoda; class Insecta; order Mantodea; family Hymenopodidae; genus Hymenopus; species Hymenopus coronatus. The sequence continues at coordinate 73,525,696 of CM060896.1, read as the reverse complement.
GGCACGTGTGTGCAGAAGTGCATTGTCTTGATGGAAGATGACTTTTTTCCGTGTATATTTTGTTGTAAGTGGTCCAGGAGTACATAGTACTCCCCAGTATTTGTTTGCCCACTAGGGAGATAATCTACAAACAGAATCCAGTTCACCTCCCAGAAAACTGATGCCATGACCTTTCCAGCTGAAAGAATTAATTGCCTTTGCTTTCTTTGGTGGCAGAGAATCCACTGTTTTGACCCTGGGGTATAGTAGTGGACACAAACCAGTGCAAAAAGTCTTGTTTGTTGCTTCTAAAACAGACCAAGCATTATTCCAACGCTTCCATTCTCATGTATTTTTGATCCAGCATCAAGAGTTGCAGCACCCATCTTGCAGATAATTTTTTTATATCTAATTACTCTGTCTAAATGTGAAATACCCTTTCAGATGACATCTGGCAAGTTCGAGCAAGTTCGAGCAATTTCACGCATTTTCAATCGGTGATCCTCCATTAGCATTTTTTTTTTTTTTTTTTTGTAGTTAAACATTCTTTAACCTGGTTGGTCATATCGGACAATGAATGAAATTGGTGAAATGATGCTCTAATGATCTTGGGGTCCATGGAGCTTAAAGTTACTCAACATTCATCTTCTCAGGATAAGGGAAAACCCTGAAAAAAACCTTATCCAGGTAACTCACCCTAAGCGAGATTCGAACTCACAACCTTTTGAATGTGAAACAGACACGCTACCACCACACTACCTATGCGGGCATTACCATTTTGTGCACTTTGGAAACAGTTTCTGGGGTAATGATGCATCTTGGCCAACCACTATACAGATCATTATCTAAGCTCTCCCGACTAAATTTAAATTCGTTTGTCCACTTGATAACGGCTGAATATGAAGAAGCAAAGTCCCCCAGTGTATTCAGAAAATCAGCATTAATGTCCTTTGCTTTCATACCTTTCTTTACAAAATACTTAATCACTGCTCGAATCTTGATTTTTCCATATTCGTAAATCACTACATAAGAACAACAATAAAGCTGTATCATCACTCCAGCTGTCTTCCAAGAACACTGATGTGACGTGTTTACAGGTAACAGACCAATGAATATCACGTGAACAACTCATGGTGCTAGGACTGACCTCTCGTGGTGATTCTGAGAACTTATCAAACCACTCGCATGATTATTCATAATGCCAAAATTATTAAGGAAATAAAATTGATGACAGAATTATTTTTTTTCCCCCATCATTTGTAAAGCCCCCCCTTTAACTTTTGTGGCCATGTGAAGGGCTTTGACTTTAGAAACTACTAACTCATTGACCATAGGTTTTTACTGGCCTCAGATTCTCTTCTAACGCAATGTTCGATCCAGACTCTGGAAGGATAGAGGGTAGAGTATGATTCTAATTAAATAAAACTTCCTCATCCCAAGTATTCTAGGCCTCTAAGTTGAGAAGCCAGGTCGCTATTTCAGTTAACTACAAAGGCAGTATAGGAGAAGTTTTGTTCCTATTCAGTTTCCTATATGCTCTTAAAGGAATGCACTTTCTCCCTCATTCTGTATGAACATGGCATTATTCAAGATGTTAATGACTTTTCAAAATGATATTTATAATAATATTTATAAGAAGTCGAAGGTATAGTAATAAGACTTAACATTAAACAACATACTTACAGCAAAAGATGTGAGCATTTTTCCCAAACAATTATTTGGCTTTCATTATTGGCTACAACAAGATTTCCAATAAACTGAACGCCAACTTGGAGACAAAGAACAGTTGGAGGTTTCAGCTGCTCTTCTGACTGTGTGGATAAGGCAGTTAATATAATGCATGTATATTTGAGGATATCAGTCTTCTCACTAATGGTACACTGTATTTTTGGCACATTAACACAGCTGTTTCTTAGAAGCCTAAAAATCTCTGTCAGAGCTAAAATAATATTTGCTAGATTAGTGCTGCTGTCTTCATTATATGGTGGAATTTTTATTGCAGCTTCTCTGAGAAGAACTTCCAATGCTGTAAACATACCATCCATTAGGTCTTCCCTGAAACAAACAAGAAAGCAACACAAAGCTCAAGAGCATATTTGTATAAAACATACATTTTTATGTGTAACAGCTGATTATAAATAACCATATAGACATAAAATAAGAACTGAAGCTTTCCTGGCGACGTGTTAATACAAGTTTTTACCTGGCTAGAAGCCCGAGAAGATTTTGAATATTTTATTGTCGTTAAACTTAGCAAAGCAATAGACAACGTCAACAAATTGTACAGTTTGTATGCAATGGGATATTCCAGCTTGTCTAGATATGTCATAAACAATAATAATAAATTAATATGATACATTTTACATACAATGTGGATGTCAAGGTGATAAGTTAAATAAAATTACATAGTTGTAGATAAAAATGATACACTTCACGTAATGTGGATGTCAACAGCGATAAGTGGCTAAGTAAATTACAATAATTTTGCAGATAACAATAATATAAAGTTATTATAAATATATCAGTATAAAATGGCGCAGTTCACATACCAAATGAATGTTATCAATTAATATAATACAAATACATTAGATATAAATAAAAATGGTATACTTTACATGCAATGTGTCATTCATATGTCAGCTATAACATAGAAGTTAAATACTACAATAATACAGATTAAAATATGTATGTGTGTACATATATACATATACATACATATAACATTAAACAGTAGAGAAACAGCAATGGTACTATTTGACCCAGGTGTACCCTAACAAATGATGATGATACATTTATATATTTTCTATCTTACAGCTAAGTACTGGCATAATAGGAATAACATAAGCTACCTTAATTATTTTCAAAATATTCATCTGTTGAATAGTAGAGGTTACAAACTAACCATTCATGTAATTTGGATTTGAATGCTTTACTGGACAGTTCTATTAGCTCTAATGGTAGAGAATTATACAATTTTATACCTAAGACTTCAAAACTTTTTGATGTTTTCGAAAGTCTATGATGTGGTAAATTTAGCTGATAGTTATTCCTAGTATTATAGTTATGTATGTCCTGTCTATATAGAAGGTCAGGTAAGTTACTTTTTACATAAACAAGTGTTGTGTAAATATATAGGTTTATTACCATCATTACTTTTAATTTCTTGAAACATTTGTTATAGTTCATCAATAACATTAGTTTACACTTTGGAACTGAGATTGCACCAAAACTTTTCCAATCTGTGAATAAAGCCTAGCTTTGCTAGTTACAAGGAATACTGCAATCAGGAATATTAAAGGAAAAATTCAGTGGAAGGAAATAAACCATTATTTTATTTCATTGCTACCATCATTAGAAACAGAATATGACCATAATACAATCCATCCAGTGCAGTACACAATTTTGTATGGTTGGCATGCATGATTTCACGTCACCTGGGTCAAAAGTTGTATCATTAGATCTTCAAAACAAACTTTCTGCAGTAATTTCTTGAGACTCCTATCTTATTCAAAATCCAAAGATTTATTAAATCAGTGTGCTGGGCTTTCATTATTAATACAAATAGTTTTGGATAGCATGATAAGTTGGATGAATTCAGGAACATAATAAAGCATACTTGCTATTAATAATATGATTTGTATAGCTTAGGAAGTGGTACATTTCTAAGATTCTTGTTACACCATTTGTTTAGTTCAGATAAGTGAGATTGAAATAAGTGAAGTGCATATTGGAATGCTCAAAAAATAATATTTTGTCTTTATTTAATATAATTCTTGGAGATGGTATAAAATAAGATAGCTGTAGCATAATATCATAATATGAAAATAGGTTAGAACATTTTGCAGTATTACATTATGCAAGATTTCACTCTCAATTTATTAATATAATGGAAAAATAAATAAATGCACACAGAGCAACATGTTGGTAGCAAAGAAGTTTGGAATGTGTCTTGATTCTAACACATATATTACATATATTACTTTTACAGTTACTAGATAGGAAAGCAACGAAATGGTTTAACTGCTGTAAAAGTATTCAACTGAATTTATTCCTACCTGTGTTTGACAGTATAGAAAGAAACAATATTGGCAACTTCTGAACTTAATACCATAAACTCAAAAGATGTGATGTAACAAGAAACTGTTACAGAGCATAAGTTTGATAAAGCCATAGTGTACTTTTGTTAACCAATCGTTCCCTTATCTCTCTCCTCAAACTTATTTTTTTGATAACTTATTCCTATTTCATTTGTTTCATTCTGGTCAAATAGAGGTTTTACTAAACTGAAAATATCATTAATCATAATATAGGTTTTGTTCTCATGCTCTCTGTGTAGGTAAGTGTGAATGAAATAATTAATTAATGCTTATGTTTTGGAGCATGAACAGGGGAGGGCATGATACATGAAATGAAATTACAACTAAAACTAAACTTTGTGGCATAACAACCGAAATCAGGCCAAGGCCTGCCTACCACCCAACCACTGCATTCCCCACCTTCGCTCATTATAGACATCATGAGTGGGGCACAGTACTGTTGGGATGTGGTCAGCATCCTGAGTACCTCCTGAGTGGTTAATGTGGTCCATGCAAATGGTAACTGAGAAAGAAAATTTGGGAAGGAAACATTCCAGGCTTTAGTTTAGTCTCTGTCATTTGATGAACACTAACATGGAAAATACACCAGTCAGTGAGTGATTTGAATCATGTCCCCAATTCATCAGTCTATATCTAATAGCCTCTGACGCCCACGTTGGTACATAACTAAGTCCATGGGTTTGCATAATTCTCTTAGATAAAATCTGTTTGATATATATCCTTCAATTTCTGGGTAGCCTTGCTACAAAAGAAACTCTTAAAATAGTTTACTTTGGTCATTTTCATTCTGCAGATAGCAAAAATATTGTTAAAAATGTTTTGCCTACTCTTTAAAAATAGAAGAAGGCCTACAACATTCTATAGAAATTTCAATAACCATGAAGTGAATGTTGAAAACTGTTCAACCTGCTTACAATTTGGGTCTGCTCATATAAATATCAAGCCGAATTTAATGGAAAAATTAGTGGCCTCATATTAGAAGGTTGCACATAAGCTCATTGAGCCTTTGTACCTCTTAATTTGGGCTTTCAATCAAAACTTATAGTTCCAATGAAACATCACGTCCTTGATATTTGCCCTTCTTTTTACTTCAGATTCTAAGAAAAAGGAGTTTAAGATGCAAGCATATCTAAGCATGGAAAACCTTTTGCAATTTGCATAATACAATGGGAGGTTTCATCCTTCCTTCCACATTTCCTGCCTAAAGGGTCTTGTACTATGCATGCATGTTTTCTTGGGCACTCTGCTCACCAGTCTTCATTCAGTAGGTTTCATGCAATTTCAAAAGAAAAGCAAGGCCACATATTGAGACATGAAGTATGCTGTACACTCTAGCATATAATGGCTTCAATGCTAAGGTTTCATTCTGTTTGTAGAACCCAGAGTTTATACACATGCACATGTGCTGCATTTCATTTAACAATTCAACTAGTGCACAGTAAATTAGATAACCTATTCACCATAATGGCTGAGGGCCTCAAAGAAAGAAACTTTCTTTGGTTGACAATACTGTAGAAAGACAAGAAAACAGACTCTCTCTTCTTCTCCCCTATCCTTGCTTCCTCATAATACTAGTACCCAAGAAAAGATTACACATATAGTATATGCCACTATGTGTATGCAGTGCATTTTGGCCCATAAGATTGTTATTGATACTTTTAAGTCTAGGTCTACTTAAATTCAAAAGAACGTTGCTCTACTTACCAGCTGAGCCCAAATTAAATACAAGTGTAGTAATTTGCTTAAGATGAGCCCTGCCTGTTAGTTATTATTCTCTGTACACATATTATGTACAGAGAGTACAAACAAGGTATTGCATTACACCCATAAATTTGATGTCAAGATTGCATTGGAAATATTTTGAGGTCCCCTGAGTAAAAAAAAATTTAGTAAAAATGTGTGTGCGTGTATGCATGCGTGCATGTGTGTGTGGACAGCATAGCTCAAAATTAAGAGATTATTAAATATCAAACTTGGTTTTTAGGTTTGGTATTTTCCAAGGATGTGACATGAAGATTTTCAAGAACATCCACCCACCCCAAATGACCCTTTATGTGGAAAAATGTTTGAAAATGTTGTTTTTCTCAAAAATAGCTCTATGGATTTTGATTAAAATTTTACATATTAAAAATATTTACATGGCAAAATGTATATTTGGCATTTTCTTTGAATAGCTTTTGAACTCCTGTTCATTTTGGATGAACTTTGCATAATTGGTAATCTGTAAGACATAGACAAACACTATACAAAAAAATGTAGATCTTGTTAAACACACAATTTATGCCATACATTTTTGTTTTAAACTATGTTATCTTCTCAAACAGGATCACCTTTTGTTTCATCTCTCTTTTGTTTGACTGACAATGCAAAGCATTCCAAACTTCAATTGCTCACATATTGACCAGCTTTAAAGGATTTGACTTTAGTCTAGCATATTTTCTTATTTCCCATCTGCTTAGAAGGAAGAAGTAATAAGAAAATTTCTGCTAATATGTATCTGAATTAGTGTGATGTAGATTAAAGAATAAACTTTTGTAATAATGATTTGTTTGCAGAACAGGTAGAGAAAGTCATGTGAATGGAACACATAAGATTTCTTTTATTGTTGCTGCTGGGAGATATACCACTAAAGGACTGAAATAAAGATATAAGCTTTCTCTTCAAGCATATCTGCTATCTTATTGTCTCTAATGCATACGCCCTGAGACCTAAAACAGTATGACTGGGCTAACAACACAGTTTGTATCCAACATTTTTTGGCGTTTGTGACTAATTTAAATGTAGTTTCAGCTATTTTAAATTCTTTTAAGGTTATCTGCTATCCAAGAAGAATAATATTGACATACCAGAATGTAACTGCATAATATATTTGTCATTGTTAAGTACATGGGCTGTACTTTATTATGCATTTGTTTATGATTTTTAAATCCCCAATATAGATATTAATCATTAACCAAATCCTGCACTACACAAACTATGATAATGAGCATATGTATCTCTGATGTAGAAGGAAAGCTTCATTCCAAATATTTTAATGGTTTAATTCGTTTGGTGGCACATTTCACTATTGTTTATCTTTTATATTGTTTTATGTTAGTGATAGAATCACATTATTACTTCTATTAGTTTCATTAAAATAAAGGTGGTATCATGGTCAATCATGACCATTCGCCTTTCAATAGGACAGCATGTGGAATTTGTAGTGAACAAAGTGGCATCTGGGTGGGTTTTCAAGCCTTCCCTGCCATTCATTTGTCCAATTGCTACATCATCAGCTTTCCTTTTGCCCATTTCACCTTCATATCACACCATCCACTTACTTTACTCTCATCTCTAACTTTGGACTGATCCCTTTATTGGATCATCACATGCTTCTGTTCTTAAGTATCTGCATGTAAGCCGTAGCGGGTTAAGTCCTCCATATGCGGAGAATAAGCCAACTAATGAAGTTAAGGTAAGATTAAAATAAATAGGATTATCAGTATACTTTTTCTTACATGTACATTTGCGCAGATATTTTAAACTTAACTGCGTGCATATAGATTATATCCTATTTCAGTTTTTCAATACTAATTATTCAATGGGTTGATAAATCATTTTACTATGATTTTGATGAAGAAGCTTGAGGCTTTGTTACACTGTAGTAACTAGTGCCCTCTACCCACTACCCCCAACATGCCAATAGCGGATATAAAAATATAACTCACGTGTATCTCTAATCTGAACATATGGTGATGGTATTCTCTGCAAAAGTGCATTACAAGTCCCTATCACATGAGAAGAAGTGTTAACAAGTGCAAAAATTAACAAATTACTTCCTAGTTATTTGAATGGTGAGGGTTATTTTCTGTATTGTGTGTTCAATATCTAGACTTGCCAGACGTCCCATATTATACACGATTTTCCCCAAATTCAGGAAGGAAAAATTGATTCCTATATTACCCCCCTATGGAGTAAAAAATGCAGTATTTCAGTATGTTTAAGATTGTATTTTGTAAAGCATGCCTGTTCATTCAGTATATTGATATGCAAACCACTTGGTCATATGATCGAAACAAGAACAAATGAAGAAGCTTTATTTGAGAATGTGTTGGGGCTGAAAAGTTTAAGGGAGTTTATTTTACTACGAATGTTGTGTATTTTGAGATACATTTCTCTTAATTAGAACACTACTGAAAATTCTGGCAATTTAGTGGAATTGAATCCTTCATTTAGGTTAACAATACATCAGCCAATATACAATACTGGCAACATGGCATGTTTTTCTCGTATGGTGTCATTCTTGTTATAAAAAAAATACTCTTCTTGGGTCAGTGGATGGGTTAAAGGCTTTGAAATTGTGAACATCTAACAATTACAATTTTTACAGAGGTAGGAAATGCTTTATTATTGCTCATTGCCAAAGTTTCAAATGCGCTTTCCATGCACATTTGCCAAATTTAATTACATATTAGAAGAATTTAGAGAATCAAGAAGTTTATAAACTGGCATACTCATTTCCATTGAGTGTAACCTTTCCTACTTAAAAGCTAAAGATTTTCGCGACATTCTCTTTATTTATCCACCACTTTGGCACATGCAATTTCATATAAGGTATCACTTATGCCACCTACTGAAGTAGAACTACCAATATATGACATATTACGCCAAGACACCAGTACGAAGCCATAAACTGTAGTTCAATGTTGAGGGCACTAAGCCGCTAAGCATAGCTGAGAGATGGATATAGAAGTCAAGGAATAGAGCAGTTGCAGCCTTGAGGAATCTGTGCATCTGAAACTGTAATTATACAGGCATAGCTGAGTGATCTATTAAATTGCCAATCAAGGAGAATTCTATATTTACCATGGGTTGGTTACGCAACCCTAGTGTGCTTTGTCTATAAAATAAAACATTCTATTTAGGATGGGTGAGTGGGTTGCAGGTTCATAAATTTCAAAACTGGGACAAGTAGGGAAGGTAATTATGCAGAAAACGGGCTGCTCGAAAATTTAAATGAAACTTAAATGTGATTCGATGGATCTTGTATTTGTGATGACAATTTCTGAGGTTTTATTTGTCAGTCAACCTTGGTTTATTATAGACAAATTTGTGTGCATGCTAAAACAGTTGGTATTTTGCATACATGACGGATATTTACCAATTAATTATATATAAAAGAGTGTTATATGATAGTAAATGGTTTTATAAGTTCACAAACATATTTCTCTACAAACTACTACCACAATAGAAAATTAGAAACATTAATTTATATACACACACTAACCTTAACCGATTGTAACCTAACCTCGCGCTAAATTTGAATACCACAGGATCCAGCGTTTCGCCTACAGAAACAGATAAAAAAATCACAGAAACATACTCCCCCACCAACTACTACAGTCAACACTAACCGGTGAATTATTCCTACTACGCGGTAATCCTGCCAAAAGGCGACATATGACGTTCTTGCATATCGAGTATTTTGCTAGCAACGAGACCAAGCTTTTTCATTATAAGTCCCGTTTCTATGTAAGTATTTCAGGATACACACATTATAAATCATTCATTATTCATATATTGCTCGTTTATGCATAATTATTTGGTAAACATTCGTCCTATACGCAAAATACCAACCGTTCTAATATGTACATGAATTAGTCTACAATAAAAAATACAAGCTTGACCACCAAATAAAACCTTTGAAATCAGTATCACAGGTACAAGATCGATTAAATTCACTAGTTTCATTTGATTTCTCGAGCGACCCAAATTCCGCATAATAACCCTTCACCATAACCTAAACCAATCCAATTTAATGTTTTTCATTTTAAAAACGTTTTAAGATAACCTTATGTACGCATAAATGCTCAAATGCAGAATTTTTCTTGGTGTTTTAATCTGGTTACCTGTAGTCTTCGTTCATTGTTTTCTTGACAATATCAGTTAGCAGCTCTTTAATAAAAATCCAGAATTCACTGTCATCTCCTTCATATGCACTTTCCTTAAATATGAATTCACTAACTGATGGTTCAATTCCCTCTTCTTCTAGCAACTTCCTTAATTTATCTGCCTGTTTTCCTTTTGCTTCCATCGTGATTCGTGAGGAGTTCGCCCCTTGTTACCACGAGTAAGTACTATTTGAAATTTAATGTTTATAAAAAATATGTTGGTTCTACTTGAAACAATAACTTTACACATCTCGATTGTCAACATTTTCCAAACTTTATTTCCCGGTAGGTAGCAGCAGAATAGCGCGGCTGAAAATTCATCTGTTGTGGTGACTGGCGTGTTTTAAGAAGTAGCCAAAAGGTAAAGAAAGGAATTTTGTAATCTTTGTTTTAAATTAAACTCAATATACAATAGGACTATTAATGGACTAGATTTATGACTCTTCGGTTTTCATTAAAGGTGTATTGTATATAACATCTAAATAACAAGGAAGAGAGGTTATGTGGTATTGTAGAAACCTTCAATTTTTTCAGCTTTCAAATAGTTTTCTTTCAAATTTTCAGATGTTTCTAACAAGATCCGAGTACGATAGAGGAGTCAACACCTTCTCTCCTGAAGGACGGTTATTTCAGGTGAGTATATAGAGGTAAAATTTTATTAATCACACGTTACTGAATTGAATTGAGATGTATTCATTCATGCTCAACTGCTGCGGTTCTTAGCCTCCCATTCTATATTGGGCGTGAAAGACAGAAAATTTTGCTCAGAGAACAGTTTATCGGTCTTAAGGTTCTTTTTTCTCTTTTTTTTTACACCCGAAAATAATCCATCGCCCCCATCAGGTTCAAACCCGCGACCGCCAGAGGCTAGCTGTTACCCCTAGACCACGAAGGACGACTAAATGGCAATTAATGTCAGGAAAAATAAATAAATTCTTTTTATTAGCACAAAGGGGAAAGTTCTTCATAGTTATCATATGGGCGAGAAACAAATTCCACAAGTGGACAGCTGCAAATATTTGGGAGTGTGTTTGTCAAGTAATGCTGGATGGGAGGATCAGATAAATTCCACATCTAGGAAAGTTTGAAAGAGAATACTGAAAAAAGGGGGGCGCAAAGTCCAGGGAAATTGCCTACAAGTCCTTAGTGAAGCCAGTTATGGAATATGGAGTACAATGCCGGGACTCATACAGGGTTATTCACTAGAAAAAATACAGAGAAGGGCTGTAAAATTCATAAAGAGTGGTAAAGATTTTGGGCTTACGAAAGGTGAAGAGAATAAATGAGAGCCGCTAAAAGTTAGGCATAAAAGACATAGGTTAGTCACACTATTTAAAGCTTTTACTGGTTTAAATGCATGGGTGGTCATTAGAAAGAAGTTGGAAAACCCGGCATACTATGGACGAAGCGATCATTTTATAAAATTAAGGGTAGAAGGTGCAGAATCGATATAGTAAAATTTTCTTTTGTTAATAGGACCATTGAAGAATGGAATGAATTAACTGTTGCCTTCTGACCTTAAAGAAGTTTAGGGATAATTTAAAGAGAGTAAATGTTAGATAATTAATGGAAGTAAATGTTGTGAAGTAATTAAGGATCTCAAATACTATTCTGTAGTTATTAATGTTGAGTTTCATAGTAACTGTTATAAACATGCTGGTAATGGACATAGTATTACTATACTGAATAATAAATGGTTAAGTGCTTCTAAATTATTTTGTACATTTAACTCTGCCACCGGGCAATATCCAGTTACAGAGAATAGATACATACAGATACACATACACACGCATGCACAGAGTTTCTTAAGGCACCCTCATTGATTTAAACATTTCTTCACAATAATAGAACTGCCTTTATTGGTACATTTGCAAAATTATTGTCCATTCACATGAACATTGTAAAAGAGCAATGTAATTAAGTGGAACTGGAAAATAGATTACTAATCCAAGAAGAAACACTTATACCTGTACTGTGGTAGGGTATACCTTTGTCTTTTTATTACTCAACACATCCTCATAAACCTATCCAACAAATTAAATTTTTTTTCTAAAACTTTTAAATTCAAATTAAATTGTAATGTTCAAATTAAATAATAATTAAACATTATAAAAACAATAATTACATTTTAAATGCTTAAATTTAGTTAAAACAAATTACCCCAAGATTGTGGGATTAAACCCGGCAGAAGGCAATTGATTTTTTCACGCATAAAAATCCTTAGCATAGCTTCCTTTGGAAGGGAAGTAAAGCTCTTGGTTCAGTGTCATAAATTTACAGTGCATAAAAGAACCTCAAGTCTGATAAAAAGGTCTCTGAGAAAAATTAAGTGGTCTTTCATGCCCAATATCGAATGGGATGCTGAAAACCACAGCAGTTAAAGAGTGCCCATAAGTAAAACTTTATTTTCAAAGAAAAGGAGACATGGCTATATTTAGAATTGTGAATGGATGGTTAACTCAAACAATTATTCTAAAACTCTACTCCATATGCGATATGAATTTGGTACTTTTATTATTCTGCCATTAGAGCCACTTTGTAGTCACTTACTGTACTGTTATAACAGAATGATGACAGGGCATAGCTGAGGGATATTTGAAGCTAAATTCCCATTGATCCCAAGAAAAAAAAATGTGATGCATTCCATTCACGTGACTTTCTCTACATCTCTCTAACAAATTATTGTTAATAAGCTTATTCTATCTGCTTCATGCTAATCGAGATAAACATTAGCAGAAACAGTTTTATTTCTTTGTTCCTTATAAGTAGAAGGGAATACACCAGGCTAAACATACAGTCAAATATTTTAAAATGCGGTTGCTATGTAATTGAAATGCATTTCTTTGCATGACCAGGAGTTGACAAGTTCCTGTATCAGAACAGTTTTAATTAAACCAATAACAAGAAATATTTAGAAAATGGTGTACTCCACATAAAAGATGTATATGATGAAAATTGTGTGTTTTAAGAAGATCTATATCTTTTTTGTGTAGCAGGTTTTTGTCTGTCTCTTAAGGTTTACCAGTTATGCAAAATTCAGATTCATCCGCAATAAAGAGATCTTCAGAGGCTATTCTCAGAAAATTCAGAATATACAGTTTATTTGTCATGTAAATAGTTTAAATACAAGACACTTTAACCAAACCCATTAGAGCTATTTTTGAGAAAATCAAAATGTTCAACATTTTTTTCACGTAAAGGGTGGTTGGGGGTTGAGGGATTTTCTTGAAAATCTTTGTGCGCGCGCGCGCGCACACACACACACACACACACAACTTTTTTCTAAAAAGTTTTTTTTTTTTTATTCGGGGTGTCTCAAAACATTTATTTCTGTTGAAATCTTGGTATCAAATTTTTTGATGCAATACAATACTGCTCTATACACTATTGCATGGTACGTGTAGAGAAAGTAAAAATTATTTTGTTTGTTAATGATACTGTCAATTGCCAGGATCATATCAGTGCTCCCAGTGTCCTGGAATTTTAGCCTGAAGGAATTCTTTAACATGTCAGTAAATCTACTGACATGGGCTGCCACTTTTAAGCACACTTAAAAACTATTGTTCTGGACCAGCTTAGAACCTACAATCTTGAGTTCAGAATTCTTGAATCTACTTCTGCTAATGATTTCATCAACTGAATTTCTAATTTTTCTGAAGAATGAACATCAGATGACTGAAAAGCAAGTAATGGTCTCTTAAACCATATTATAGTAATATAGCAATTACTTCCGATGAAACGAAGTTAGTTAAAAAATAACAGTGCCTAACCAACTGTGCTACCCAGACCAACAATCCCAAAGAAAAGTCAAAACCTTGGAAACCTAGGAGATTTCAAACCTGAATATGTAAATATGTTCAATACTTTCAAATCCGTATTACCTGTGGAAGTTAGTTAAAAAATAACAGTGCCTAACCAACTGTGCTACCCAGACCAACAATCCCAAAGAAAAGTCAAAACCTTGGAAACCTAGGAGATTTCAAACCTGAATATGTAAATATGTTCAATACTTTCAAATCCGTATTACCTGTGGAAGTTTAAGTAATATTTTTGGAAAACTATTCATATAACTAAATTAGAAATAAACAATTTTCTTTAAATCCATTTAAAAGTAATTAGAGATACTAACTTTTATAGATTTGATAAGTTGTAGAATAAACTTTTTATAGGCTCTCTTTCACCCAAAATATTAATACTGGAAAGTGTGAATTGAAATTAAAGAAAAGATGATAGGGGAACAATAGAATTTATGAATATTGATGAAATTGGAGAAGTTAAAACAAGTAGACCAAGGCATAAAGAAATAGTGAGTCAAGAATTGTTGAAAAACTGGATGTGTTATCTAATTGTTGGTCTAGATTGAAAAAATAAAAATTAATTTTCTGAAAACTTAATTATAAACTTGCAGAGTTTGGAAAGTGAGGTCAATATCTGTTACCTAGGCCTACTTTTTATTACTACCACCTCTTCCGTTTCTCTTAAAAGAAACAATGAATGAACAGTTATCAACCCAAGTATAAAGTACCTATACATTTTTCTTTATAAAGAGAATGCATGATTATAACTATTAAAGCCTAAGTCTTAAATATAAGGCTTTATGCTGTTTAGCAATATAAGGTAGGTGTTTATTTCTTGTTAAATATGAAATGTTAGTATTATTGGTATATTTTGATTGTGTATTTCCACATTTAATGGCAGAAAAGTTTCCTTTTGGAGTTACACTAATTTCTTATATGTACTGTAACTTATTGCTAGCCTTAGAGTGATTAGGAGGTAAGTATAGACTGCAGCGAGTCACAATGGAACAGGAATGCCTCATTTTTCCTATTTTCCACCTGAGGTTTACCTTAGGGTAGTGTATACATAACACAAAAAGTAATTAGATGGATGTGATGTTTGAACTGCCTCTCTGTGCCTATTTTTTTAAGGTTATTTTAAGCATTGAAGAATAAGTCTCTCTTCTTATTATATTTTTCTAAAACTTGTCTATTAAAATATTTATAAGTAGTTTGTGATTAGCAACACATCCAGAAACCTCTTTTCCATGTATCATATTACAAATTTAGTTTTTGAGAAACAAAGATATAACATTTTTAACAGTTCATGCATGCTTGAGGAAACTTTAATGCTTCCTTTATGGGTTTCACTTACCATAGATTTCACAGAATGTTTAGATTTGCCAGATGACCCTTATTATATAAGACTTACCATATTCAAGAAGGAAGAATTATGTCCCATACTACCGTCATGTGAGATGTCAAAAATTACATATTTCATTCTAAGCTTAAAGTTTGCATTTTATAATGTGCACTTTTGCATTCAGTATATCAGTTGGTTCAATGGCAGGTTGTAGCTTTGTATAGTAGCTGACTATGCTTATCGCATATCATATGATATAACATGTTCATGTGATCATGTGATGCAAATAAGGAAGACTTTTATGGGCTTCTAATATTTATACTTTTACTTTCTCTATGCATACTGTGTACATAGTATATAGAGAAGGTATTGTATTGCACCCAAAAATATGATACCGAAATTTCACCAGAAATATATATTGTGGGACCCCCTCAATCCATAAAAAGTTTTCAGAAAAATGTCCATATGCGTGTCCCTGATTTCACATCATCTGTAAAATGCAACCAATATGCAGGCTGAAAAGAGTCACTCAGTATATATACACAGGGTGATTCAAAGATACGTGTACAACATTTGGAGATGAATTCTGGATCAAAACAAGAAAATGGTTTTATATAAACATATGCCCTAAAACATTTTGTTTGCGCGTTAAACTTAATTTATTTATGCAATCATTTATAGAAGGCTTTGTACCATTTTACCCTGTGGAGTTGGCCTTGTTTTGCCATGGCTACTTGTTCACATTTGTCATTTATCAGATGTGTAATACATTAAATCAGAAATAGTAAAGAATCTTTGATATGGTTTTTTGAGTTCCTTGTACATTGAGCTTGGTTAATCAGCCATGCGATTCTAGAGCTATTTAAGTGGTGTAACACTTTTAACTAACCTTGTATACTTTGAAGCAAATAGAATTGCGAACAACATTAAATGGTTTCTTTACTTCATACTTTCTATACTACTACCTGTTCATCATTTATTGTTGCTGTCAGTCCACTATAGCATTAAATTATACTGTCAATCTCAAACTGCAATTGAATAGCACAGGGTATTCAACAACTTATGCACTGTGACCTATGACAGATTTATTGCAGTTGCTACTAGGTCATTCAGTGAAAAAACAACTGGAGGTTATAATTTACAGAGAGGCACAGAAGCCACTGTCATTTCTAGCTCAAAGCCCCAACCAACTACTGATGCTGCCCAGTGCAGTCCTTGAGGAGTACTCTTTCCTCAGAGCAAACATCTATGCCTTCTATCTATAAAATCTAGAAGCACTCCTGAAAATGAGAAGAAAATATAATGAACGAGAAATAAAGTGAACGAAATTGTGATAGATGAGAAACCATGCTTCTGCATGCCACATGCCTGCCAACCAGGAAAAGCCATGATAAACCCTAGTTCAAAGTGCGCAGTCAACAAGATTCAACCCAGGACCTCCTGAATGAAAACTAACACATTATTACAGAACCATCTCACTCAATTACATGTGGGATAATTTTCTTTAACTGAATTGAATATGCCACAGATTTCTTTGAATTACTATTTTTACATAATTAAATAAAGAACACATTTGTAATATAGTAATATTTTTATGCTTTCAGGTGGAATATGCCATTGAGGCCATAAAGCTAGGATCCACAGCAATAGGGATCTGCACCTCTGAAGGTGTAGTTCTGGCTGTAGAAAAGCGCATAACATCACCACTCATGGAACCAACTACCATTGAGAAGATAGTGGAAGTGGACAAACATATTGGTTAGTGCAAAAGAATATTTTCCTCTCACGTGTTTACTTTAAAATGCTGTAGCAATTTTAACTTCTTCTATTTTATTCTCCTGTCGTTTACTTTTGGTGATTCAAAATTTAAACATATAAGCAGAAAGAAATCGCCAATAACAATCTTATACGGTAATAGAATGAAAAATATTGTAAAAGCAAAATGTTGCTATAGGATTCAAGAGATGTTGGCATCCACTAAAGAAGTTGAGTATGTAAGAGCCATACATTGAATTTAATAAATGTTTCTGTTTTAATTGCCCTCTTATCTTGTTTACATATTACTAAGAACAGTCACAAAATTTTAGGGCTTGTGAGTAGGTTGCGGAAGTGGATGAAGGGTACATAGTCAATAGGCAGGTTGAGCTGATAAGTAGTGCATGCATCACTGATTTCTCAACACCATAATGTATGAATTTTGTTTGTTGGTGGACTGAATATTATCAATGTTTGGTTTAACATTTAGCCGGATGGACAAATATGCTATGAATGTTTTAAATCTTTTAACTGGTAGGTCATACAGGGCAAAGAATGACATCAATAAAATGAAACTCAAATGAGTCCAGGGTTTATGTACCTTAAAGTTACTTGACATTTGTCTTCTTAGGATAAGGGAAAATCCTATAAAAACCTTTTCCAATAACTCACCCTAACTGAGATTTGAACTGTGATCCTTTTGAATGTAACATGCTACCCCCACAGTATCAAGCACTATGTTTCAAGAGTGTTTTTTACTCACTGGTGCAGTAATTTATTTAATCAATTGTAATGATCTATTTTACAATGGTAATTACATTGCCAGGTAATGTTTCCAGTTCACTGAAGTTTGAAAACCAACACAAGTGGCTAAGGTTGTAAAGGCATGGACTATTTTTCCTCATCCTTAAAACTGGCATGTGCTTGATAGGTATCCTAACTTAGACCTGGAACATTACCTTTCCCAATTATCATTTCATGTATTATCAGTGTCCACTGCACATGCAGGTGTGTAGTAAGAAAATGCTTTAAAACACTAAAAAGGAGTAAACCGAAGTTTGACGTACTCTGCAGGTGATTGTGTTAATATAGGCTAGTCCCCCCCATTTTTTTTCTTCACCTCTCTATTGCCCTCCATTGTGTAGTAGTTTACCTGCAGTAACTAGGGTTGTGGCTTGAATCCTTGGTGGAGGGTGATGCATTTTTTTGAACATAAAAATCCTTAACATGTTTTCTTTCAGAAGGGAAGTGAAGTCAGTCCTATGTAAGCTTTTTGTATGTAAAAGAAACCAAGCCTTGAAAAAGGAAAGTTTTAGGACAAAATTCTGTCATATTCACCTTGCAAGTCGTATAGGTAACAAACTGATCCTTCATTACCATGTGCACCTAATGGAAAAATTCCAAATTAGAAATTCCACTTTATCTAGGAAAACTACAGTAGGTATCTCAAAATATGCTGACAAGGAGTGATGAAAACAATAAAATCATGTACAAAGTTTTTGGGAAGTGATATTCAGTGATATTTATTTATTAAGTTACGACTAAATAGCTAATGCCTAGGACTTTCTCATATATTATTGGTCCATATTAGATGATACATCTGTAACTGCAATACCACTCCAAAAAAACTTAGTCATATGGTAAGCCTATTTTGCATTTATGGTTATTCTTCAATCTATTTACTGTTCTTAAGTGTACGTATTTATTATAATCTGAATTTGCATCAGAATGATTCATGTTTGTTTCCTATGATTTTGAGAAACAATCAGGAAATGTAAGAAATCATATATGCTGGTAGATTTTTTCTGATAGAAGATCACATTTGATATTTTCTCTAGCACTTGCCTTGCATGTCTAAAGAGAACACTCAATGGTCAGTAGAAACTTGATATTTTTTTCAGCTAATCTAAGCTGAAAGTTGAAGACTTTACTAGTTGGTTCATATTACATGTGTTTTACAATGTTTAACTTAAGATATATTTAAGAATTAGGTAAGAAATTTATTAAAAAAATCAAATGTGTTCCATTCGGATGATTTTCTCTACATCTCTGTAACAAATTATTGTTAAAGGGTTTATTCTTGTATCTACTTCATGCTAATGAAGATAAACATTAGCAGAAACACTGTTATTACTTAGTTCCATAAAATTTAAACCAATAACAAGGTGTATCTCGAAAACAGTTAACTGCACGAAAAAAATGTATATGACATAATTTGTGTGTTTTAAGATGATCTACATTTTTTGTGTAGTAAGTTTTGGTCTATCTCATGCGGTTTACTAGGTTATTCAAAATTCAGAAACATTCATTCAGAATAAAGAGGTCTTCAGAGGCTATTCTCAGAAAATTCAAGATATACATTTTATTTGTCATGTAAATATTTTAAATATAAGAGATTTTAATCAAAATTTTTAGAGCCATTTTTTGAGAAAATCAAAATTTTCAAAAAATTTTCATGTAAAGGGTAGTTTAGGGTGGGGGAATTTTCTTGAAAATCTTTGTGTCGCATCCTTGGAAGATTGTGAACTTAAATAATGAGTTTTGTATTTAAAGAACTTTTCGTTTTTGAGCTATGTTGCACACACACACACACACACACACACACATGAATGCATACATGCACACGCAGTATCAAATTTTTGGCTGCAATACAATACCTTCTCTGTACTCTATGCACATAGTGCGCATAGAGAAAGTAAAAATCTGATATGTTCCATTCACATGACTTTCTCTAAATCTCTATAAAAATGATTGTTAAAAAGCTTATTCTTCTATCTGATATTTGCTAAACAACATAAGCATTAGTAGAAATGGTCTTATTATTTGCTTCCTTGTAGGTGGAACGGAAATATGGGAATACTTTAGGCTGAAACTTGCTCTAAATCTCTATAAAAATAATTATTAAAAAGCTTATTCTTCTATCTGATTTTTGCTAATCAACATAAGCATTAGTAGAAATGGTCTTATTATTTGCTTCCTTGTAAGTAGAAAAGAAATATAGGAATACTCTAGACTAAGACGATAGTCAAATCTTTTAAAAGCTGGTTGCTTTGTGATTGAAATCTGTTTCTTTACTTGGAAGGAGTTTGAAAATTCCTGTATGAGAAAAGTTTTAAGTATTTTGAAACTGAAACCAATAACATGGAATATCTTGCCAATGGTCAACTCCATAGATAAAATATGTGTTTTAATAAGGACTATATTTTTTGAGTATAAATTTTTGTCTTATCTGTTATGGTTTACCAACTATGCAAAAGTAATCCGGAATGAATAGGTCTTCAGAAGCTTTTCCCAGAAAATTCAAAATATACATTTTGTTTGTAATGTAAATATCATTAGAGCCATTTTTGAGAAAATCAACATTTTCTAAATTTTTTCAATGTAAAGGGTAGTTTGGGGTTGGGGATTTTCCTCAAAATCTTTGTGTCACATGCTTGGAAGATACTTTCTTTTTTATATACAGACCCTTAAATATGTATATTTGGTATCAACTTTTTATGTGGAGTGCAGTAGCTTTTCTACCTATGCACAATGTATTAAGCAGAGAAAGTAAAAATGAAGATGATTCATACCGCTTGAGTGATCTTTTCTGTTATTGTAGGCTGTGCTGTCAGTGGCCTCATGGCAGATTCTAGAACTATGATCGACAGAGCAAGAGTGGAATGTCAAAATCATTGGTTCATATACAACGAAAAGATGAGTGTAGAATCAGTCGCACAGGCCGTCTCCAATTTAGCCATCCAATTTGGCGACTCTGATGATGATGGAGGAGCAATGGTAAGATTATCTATTTATTAACTTTATCAGTAGTATACCAACTGAAAATAATATCTAGTTTTACATTTAGTAGAATATTAGACATCATGCCTTAAACCAAACAGAATTTGAAGGGTGCATCTTTATGAATACTTTTGTTTTTTCTTTTATTAAATTATAGGATATCTTTTTGAAACGTAGAAATATTTTCACATCCCTTGAAAGTGATCGGTACTTACTTGATGTGTAAGGTCAGCTACATCGCAGAGTAGAATGCTTTAATAAAATCATTATATTATGTTAAATTATGAACTTTACTAGTGCTGTATTATTCCTAAGACAGCTAGTCATGCATTATTAGTAAAATTGTTGATGCAAACAAAAAACATTGGAATTTTATATTTTTCATAGTTAATGTTTTTAAATTAGCTTATTCGTGTACTATTTTTCACAACTTTCTTTTACACTTTGATGTATAAAATGTTTTTTTAAGGCAAATTTCACTTTAATAAATGTTCTGTCCATTAGTTTGTTGCAAAGATAATAAGCAATGAAACTGAAAAGGTGGCATCTATAGTTCAATATTTTTAGAGCAGAAAGATTCTGATTATACCTAAATTTATGTAAGTTGAATAATATATCAAGAATGCCAACACATATGAAAATTAAACTTGTTAGATCTGCTTCACAAGTTGCCAGTAAGAACAGTTAGCACTTGTTTAGTGAGTAAAATTTGAGGTGAAAAAGGAAAAACAAAAGTTTGGTGTGAAAATAAGTTTTATCTCGGGTAAAATGAGTTGTTGTTGTTGTTTTTTTTTGTTTTTTTTAAGCTTAACCTGGTTGGTCATATAGGGCAATGAATGAAATTGGTGAAATTGTGCTCAAATGTCTCAGGGTCCATGGAACGTAAAGTTACTTGATGTTTGTCTTCTCAGGATAAAGGAAACCTGTTGAATGTGAGGCAGACATGCTACCCTCACACTACCCAGACAGGCTTTATTTTTTGTACTTACATGTGCCTAAGTGTTTTTTTCCTAGCATATGGTACATTGTATTGGCAGCAAACTCATTAGTCCAGTCCATATTTTCTTCTGTTTGAAAATCTGAAAGTTGGAAATTGTTTTTTGCTGTAAATGATCACTCATTACGACCAATCTTATTAGTGTGCAACTTCTCTCTAAAATTGAACTGAATTAGGTAGAGGCTAATGATACAACACACACAAACTCTAAGTGTTCTCAGGCTTTTAGGTAACTTTAACATACACAAGGTTACTACTCATCCCACCTCATGTTACTGGTGGCAATTGCTTGCATTAACTGTTATGTCATACACTGGACAGACACTGGAAAATTAGTGTGAGCATTTGAGTACAGTGGTGTGTTAAATGAACATGTTCATACATCATGTACATGACCCATTACAGCAGTGTTGACATTACATTAGGTGAGTTATAATAATTCCAATAAATATTGCATATTGTTAATGACATAAATGTAACATCAAAATAAATAACAACTATAGCATTATATGACAGACTGTACCATGCACTTGCGTCTGTAATCTCCCACGACTGCTCAGTAGTCAACATTCGTTAGGCAACAGCAACACTAGTGACACAACCATCAGCTGTAGCCTGTGGGCTGTAAAGCCAAAATAATGGTAAAAGTTGACATTGTGATGTAATAAAATGCAGTTTGATTCTATACACTTTTCATTTTATTTATTTCTCAGCTATAAAAACTGTAATATAATTCATAGCAAGTCAGGAATTAGATACATAAGATATGAGGGGCATACTGAAAGTCACGAGCAACCCATTGTAAAAATTTAAATTTCAACAATGTAATGAAACGAATTGCAGGATTGTAATCTACAGACTTTAAGCCACATGTTGACATATTGTGATGTCATTAGCTTCTATCACGTGACCACAGATGGTATTTGAAAAATGGCTGACATTGATGTTTCGTTTCGACAGCGTGCTGTCATTGAATTCCTTGTGAAAGAAGGAAAATCTGCTCCTGAAATTCATCTCAGACTTCAACATGCGTATGGAGGTGTCTGCATGGGTGCCAGCAGTGTTAGAAGATGGGTGAAACATTTCAAAGATGGAAACACGAGTCTGCAAAATGCGCCTCGTAGCGGGCGTCCTCAAACTGCCTCTACAGAATGCAACAAAGGAAGAGTTGATGAGCTCATTACAGGAGATAGGCATTTCACTGTGAATGAAATTGCTGCGAAACTTGGAATAGGACATAGTGCAGTGCAAGAAATCATCCACAGCTTGGGTTATCGAAAGGTCTGTGCCCGTTGGGTCCCCTGTTTATTGACTGAAGACCACAAACTTCAGAGAAGAACCATTGCACAAAACCTTCTTCAGAGATTTCATAATGAAGGTGATGAATTTTTGACGTGTATTGTGACTGGAGAAGAGAGCTGGTTCCATCACTATGAGCCAGAAATGAAACGTCAGAGTATGGAATGGCACCACTTGAACTCACCATCGAAGAAGAAAGCGAAGACAGTGCAGTCTGTAGGAAAAGTTATGGGAAGTCTCTTTTGGGATGCACAAGGTTGCATTCTGGTTGACTTTCTTGAACCTGGACAAACCATAAATTCTGCCCGCTACATCAAGACACTTCTGAAGCTCCGTCGGGCTTTGCGTGATAAAGGCCCTGGAAAGAGGACCATCCTTCAACAGGATAATGCGTGTCTGCATACTGCCCGTGCCACTATGGAGAAGATCAGGGCATTAGGGTGGGAAACTCTTCCACATCCTCCCTATAGTCCCGATTTGGCACCCTCCGACTACCATGTTTTCGGTTCTGTGAAGGTGCAGATGCATGGCCAACGCTACGAGACGCTGGAGGCTATTCGGAAAGCAGTGCGTCAGGGTCTGCGGGCAGCTGGAACGGAGTTCTATCACAAGGGCATTTTCAAACTTGAAGAACGATGGGAAAAATGTGTGCAAAACAATGGAGACTATGTCGAAAAGTGAAAGAAAGTCTGTAGATTATGATGATGTATTTGGTTTGGCTTAAAAATAAATATTAAGATTGTAAAACAGTGTTGCTCATGACTTTCAGTATGCCCCTCATATAAAAGATATAAAATTGTATATATATGCTGCAGTCTGACCTTTTGCTGTTGAAATTTGAACCAGTAGTTAGTTTTTTTGGGGCCAATGCAGTATAAGAAGTGAAAGCCATGTGATCATATTACATATTATTACATATAGACTTTTTATGTGATAGATAATCCCCTCCTCTTTCTGCTGCTTTCTTTTTCTTGTAATACTAATATAACGTATATGTTACATTCTAGAGCCGTCCATTTGGAGTAGCAATTTTATTTGCTGGTTGTGATGAAAAAGGGCCTCAGCTTTTCCACATGGATCCATCAGGAACATTTGTTCAGTTTGACGCAAAAGCTATAGGCTCCGGAAGTGAAGGTGCACAACAGAGTTTACAAGAAGTTTATCACAAGGTGTGTGTTATGCTTAAGTTAAGAGTTAGTTTATAATTTGGAGATAGAGATAATGTAAATTTAGTAATCTATAAAACTCATCAATTTGTTTAATTTTAAATATATATATTTAACACATACAGGGTATCCCAGAATTCAACAGCACAAATTGGAAGAATTGTAGAGGGGTCCAACATAAACAGTTTGAGATATATGAACTATGGGTTCTAAATTCTTTGCTACAGCATAACATGTATTAAGGGTTAGCATGGCACTGATCAAACCACAGTGACCTGAGCACCTGGATTTCAGAGATCATAGATATAGTAGCATAATTTAGCACTATAGTTAGCATGTGGGCACCAGGTTAAGATGTTGAGGGTTCAAGCCTCCATAGATACATTTAGTTTTATGTTTCTTTTTTTGCATAGAGCTGTTCATGTTTTGCTATATTACTTGATATAATTTATTTGTACTGACAAATAAAATAAATGCAATCTACGATTAGTATATAGATGCTATGTTGCTCTGTACCCCTTGAAGGATTGTATAATACAGTGTATCATACATTGACATATTATGTACATTACAATTATAGGCACAGTCTACAATTAAAACAATGTTACCATTGTGTCAAATGAGCTTCATATTAAATAAAAATGAATAACTATCTCTGTAGTAAAACAAGTACCTACATAAAACAAATTAAGAACTATGTACTAGTTAGGAAAGTGAATTCTACTTTTTCATCTTGCATGAAAGGCAAATAAAAAGAGATTTTGAGAAATAAGAGAATATCCGAAGCACAAATACAAGTCACCAGAAGAACTTTTCAATGTGACAACCTGCAACATCTCTGCAGAGATTGCACCTACAAAGAAATGAACCTCGCACCCCGTCAAAAATTCCAGGATTGTTGGGAACTTCACCACAAGAAGCTAAAATTTGTGTCAGTAATTGTTCATCTGATTCAATGGAAATCTGGTAGGCGAGGCTCTGAAGCATCTACAAGGTACCACGTGACAGCTAAAAGCACATGAGCTCTGAAATTCACAGTTTAGATTATCTTGGGATGTTAGTCTATGTGCTCTCCGTTTCACTCCTTGAAACGATTTTCTTACACATAATGTGTACAAGACAGACACAATTTTTAGCAATTCATGGTTTTCACAGTAGTCACATTAGGGATTAGACAAGATTTTCAGAAGCACAGCCTCGCAGGAAACAGTAGCTCAAATGGTTAAAACATCATAATACAGACCTACAGATAACATCAAAGTACCGCCATTTGAATACTGGTAATTTCCTAGATTGTTTTATTCACCGCTAAAATCTTAGTTCAGTTACTACATTTCAAAGCACACATTGCACACTTTTTTTGCAATAAATGTAATTGTTTTTTGCATTAATCTGCTGAGGTTCCTTGACAAATATGGTATTTAATATTAAATGCTACAAAGATATCATTGACAGTCTTTTGAAATTAATTTGTCATTTTGCCTTCAGAAATGTAAACTAAGCATATTAGTGCTGCTCTAATGATTGTACTCTTTGAGAAAAACAAGAAAATTTAAAATTTAAAAGAATGGAAACTTCTTTATACCGTGGGATTCAAGGACCAGGTATAATGACTCCCCCACTATTATGGTTTGGTGGAGAGCTCTAGCTAACTACATATTATCTGAAATCAATCTAGCTGTCATCAGAGGCTTGAACACTCTCAAAAAACTGGCAATTTTGGCAAAGTTGCAAGTCCAGCAATTTACAATATTGTATTGATTGTACACCTTCGACTACTGACATACGAATGAGGCATTCTGAATGAAAATAGGATACATACATTCCCATTCTTTTAATTTTTGGCCATTGATGTGCAATCCAGAAAACTTGCCATAACTTTGACATTTAGCAAAAGGGATAATAGGTTCTCTATCTTAAACTTTTTATCTAGGACCCCTCTACAATCCTGTCGATTTGTGTGGTTGAATTCTGTACACCTGTATGTATATAGTTAGATACAATTCGATAACAACACTGGTTCAACTAATTGGAATGCTTAA
The DNA here is from genome assembly GCA_030762935.1 of Hymenopus coronatus. Lineage (NCBI taxonomy): Eukaryota > Metazoa > Arthropoda > Insecta > Mantodea > Hymenopodidae > Hymenopus > Hymenopus coronatus. The sequence continues at coordinate 73,499,512 of CM060896.1, read as the reverse complement.
CAAGTAATGTAGAATATTTGTTTTATAATTGTAACTGATAGAACAGTATTGTTACAAAACAATTTTTAACCAAGATACAAAATAAAACATTTGTTTTTTGGAGTAACAACTCAGTACACTGGAACAGAAACTTTCATTTAAAATATTCCAGAAGTTTAAAGTGTTTTCATTTACAAGAGTTTTCTGAGAGTGATAAAAAAAAAAGATTCCTGGAGTTCTTGGAAATGCTTTAATATCCATGTAGGTAATAAAATTATGGGCGAGTTCTGGGTATTGGTTAGACCACTTGCCTCCCATTTGGGTGGTCTGGGGTCAATCTCAGGAAAATGTATGTGATATTTGTGGTGGACGAAACACTAATTGTTCCATCATCACCTTTCCAATTATAAATTTTCAAGTACATTTTACATCATCTACTTCTTCACATTCATACTCAAGTTGATCCATGGCCTGTTTGCTCCTCAGTAGACCTCTGACCCCAGGCAATCCATTGTAACTCCAAGCGGTGTAGGGGCTATGTCTTCCATAGGAGGAGTGTAAACCGTGAAGAAGAAGAAGAAGAAGAAGAAAAAGGCATAGAACTTATAAAATTACAAAAACTTTAACAATAGAGAATGTTAAAATATTATTGGGCTCATATAAAATTAACCTTGTTATAAACATTCTTTGCTTACCATTGTTTGCAGGAATCTTCTAGAAATGATAATTTAAATATATTTTATTATTTCTGAAACATTTTAATGAGATATCTAGAGTGTCAATCTATAATATGTGCCTTGTAGTGACGTTTAATCCTAAATCATTTTCAATACAGGATTAGTCACCTAAAATTTTCATCACAAAAATATCTCTTTTAAAGAAAATTAGGAAATTGAAAACATTACTTTCACAGGCATGAAGGTAGGGGAGAATGTGAATTTCACACAAACTTACTAGTTTTTAAATTTAAATACTGTATTGTTTTTGACAAATTGATAACATGGAAACTATCTATAAGAATGACGTTTGTTGCATCTCCTTTTTTTTTACTCATATGCATGCTCAGCTAAAAAATTGTGGAGGAGTACTGTGATTTTCAAAAGTCAAGGGTGGCGAAAAATTCATATACCTTACTTTACATTTAAACTCAAGATAAATTTGTATAGGGTCATTATGATATATCATAAGCAGTCTCATGGCCTCTCCCCACTGTGTGAGAGTCACTGGGTAATTGGTGCCAGGATATGCACACTAAAATCTTTACCTTATAGTAGTAGATGTTAGAAATGTTGACCTTTTGCCTTCAAACAAGTAGCATATCTCGTGAAAATGTTTTCACTCACTCATCAAAGCTCAGCAGCAGGAATCCTTGTGACCTCTTGCATGATGTTATTACTAAGTTTCTGTGGCATACAAGGGTTAGAACAATACACTTTATTTTTAAAGAACCCCATAAATAAAAATCGCAACTAGATAGGTCTGGGGAAACAAGAGGACCAGAAATCAGCACTTATAATTTTGTCATGAAACACCTCTCTTATTTCACTTAGTTATTCGATAGTCACATGTGCTGTTGCAGAATCTTGTTGGAACCAACCATAAGATTTTTCTTCTTCTATAAAGTGATCGAAAAATGGTCCTAAAATGAACCTCCAATATCACTTTGCATTAATTGTTTCATTAAAAAAAATAAGTCATATTATTCTTATAGCACTGATCACACAGCAGACTCTTATTTTCAGGTCATAGGTGCTTCAAGCAATAGTAGGTTTTTCTGAAGCCCAATATAGACTGTTGTGACTGTTCATACATCCATTTAAGTACAACCAAGACTAATCGGAGAATGATATTGATTTCTAGTGATTGCAAAAATCATTTGCAGTAATTCACTTGTTTAAAGGGATACTTTTATTTCAATGTTTGCACTTGTGTATAGTGATAGAGTTTCAGTTTTAAAAGCTGTGTAGCTTTCTCGCAGATGACAGATATAATAAGTTTAACGATTTTTAGGCGATTGTTCTAAACCAGCATCAATTTATGTAGCTTAGTTTCTGTTAAATTAATCTTCTTCTAGCATGTTTCTTATGTAACGCAGATCCCAAAGATTAAAATATTCACGATCGCATTTGTAGTTTTATTTGCAGGTGGTACAGAGTTTGGAAACCTTTCAGCAAATTCCCGGCATATATGGCAAGCAAATTTGTGTTTAAAGTAAATTTTCAAATAAACACATGTTGTTCCACAGATAGGTGAGTCAGTTTGGGTAGCTCAGTTGCTTAAGCACTAGCCTTCTGAAATCAAGGTTAGGTTCAAACCCGGCCGAAATCAATGCTTTTTAAGTGTGCTTAAAAGCTTCAGCTTCATGTTAGTAGATTTCTGGCATGTTAAAGGACTGTGGTATGAAATTCCGGCATATCAGCAGTACAATATGATCCTGACCATTGAAGATGTAGGGAAAGTCAGATGAATGGAAATCATAAGATTTTTCCTATATACATTCTTTCATATTTCTTTGTAAATTCCATCATATATGTGTCTGATTTGTATCTTTTGTACTTGAGTACAGTTTTTTCATAAAAAAAGTTTAATGCTCATTAACTTGGTTGGTCATATCAAATAATGAAGGAAATCAGTAAAATGATACTCGAATAATCTAGGAATCCATGTAACTTAAAATTATTCGTCTTTTCAGGATAAGGGAAAAACCCCAAAATAAAACTGAATAATTCATCCTAAGCAAGATTTGAATTCATGGACTCCTGAATGAAAGGCATACATGCTACCTCCTACTACCGAGGTTGGAGGCAGGCAGGAAGTTTTTCTAATATATGTTTATTGTAACTGATGTGGTTTCACTTTTTGAATATTTTTTTAACTTTTGGTATTCCAGGGGGTGGTAAGAGAATTTTTCTTTTATGGTTTTAAACTTTCCCGAGTGCTGATTTCTTTTACATTCTTCAGTTTCACAAAATTGCTGATTTTATAATTTACCAGATGCTTCATTCTTCGGTGTAGGTTCTGTGGTTCATTCAAATTCTGGTTTGTATTCAATCTGGCTTAATGGTAGGCTTGCTAATCTGAATGCAACACTGTTGCTCATTGCTTGTTTGTGAGTCATTTGGTTGTTAGGATTGTTTATATAGTTTTCTGTTTGTATTTCTTTTCTATACATGACACATTCTAGTTTGTCTTGATGTTTTATCTTTAGTTCTAGGAAGAAAAGTATGTTATTTGACTCTTTTTGTTTTCGCGTCTTGTGTACAATAGGGCAAATATTGTATTCCACCCAAAAATATGTGAAGATTTCATTGGAAATATGAGTTGTGAAGTCCCTAAATTAAAAAAAGAATATTTTTAGAAAAATAACTATTATGCCGTGTGTTGAGAGAGAGAGAGAGAGAGAGAGAAAGAGAGAGAGAGAGAGAGAGAGAGAGAGAGAGAGAGAGAGAGAGAGAGAGCAGGGTGGAGGGGGAGAGCAGTATTAACTTAAAAATGTAAAGTTCGTGGAATATAAAACTTGATATTTAAGTTCAGCATCTTCCAAGGATGCAACAAATTTTTTTAACAAAATCCCTGCATCTCAAACTACCATTTATTTGGAAAAATATTTGAAAATATTGAATTTCTGAAAAAATGCTCTTAACAATTTTGATTAAAGTATTCATATGTTTAAGATATTTTCATGACAAATTAAATATTTATCTTAGATTTTCCAGAGTCTCTGAAGGCTATTAATTCTGAATGAATTTTGTAAAACTTGTGAAGAGTATGAGATACACAAAAACTTACTACACAAAAAATTTAAATCTCATCAAAACACACAATCTATGTCAAATACTACGTGCACACCTTTTCTCGGGCACTAGTTTTATGAGGAAACAAGGGCCTGGGAGAAGAAGAGAGAGCTCAGACACCTATCTTTTCAAAGTGTTGTCAACCAAAGAAAGTTTTTTTCTTTAAGGCTCTCAGCCATTATAATAAATAAGTTATCTAATCTATTGCAAACTAGATGAATTAAAAAACAAAATACAATGCATGTGCATGAACTCTGGGATATACAGGCAGCATTGAAGTCACAGATATCAAGATGAATAACATACTTTATGTCTGTGTCGTTGCCCTGCTCTATTTCTGAAATTGTGCAAAATTTACTGAATGAAGACTCAGGAGCTGAGCACCCAAAAAAGCCAGCAACTAGCTTTTCAAAGATTTGACTATCACTTTAGCATAGTGTATTCCCCTATTTCTGTTTACCTACAAGGAAATAAGCTGTAACCTTTTCACTGCTAACATATTTGTAGGTGAGAAACACCTTGCTGAGTTAATTTCAGAAATTTTGCGATCATGAAAAACTATTGAAAATAAAATGTGAACTCACCAGAAATGATGTAGGCTGCTTTAGATATTCTAGAAGTTCCAAATTTTCGTTTTGAAAATATTTTTATATGGGCATATGCAACACACACAACAAAACATAAATATCTCTGTCACTATCCCCGAACTCTGATAAATCAAAAAAATCTGACGGTAAGCCTCAGAAACTTCTAATAATTCATTATCAGCAACGAAACACCACACACTGCTTGAAGCCATTATCTCACTGCTTCTGGAATACCCTGATTATGTCACGCGGATCATGTGATTAGAAGCATGTGGAACTGTTTTCCTGCTTTATTTCCTTTCAGATGTATAACCATGCAGGGATATGGTTGAGAGGTAGTTCTTTTGAATCCTAACAGATGTATCATTATGTCTGTGCAATTCAAAACCTTTTACCTATGAAATTCTAGGGCTTACAGTCGGTCAAACCTCCAGTCGAGTTAACTCAACCATAACACAGCTGGGATGTTTTTCCGCAATCGAGTTATCTCGACTGTAGCAGTGAAAAGGTTAAGGCTGTTTTTGTTAATGTGTATCTTGAGCAGCATGGACTAGATAGAAGAATAAACTTTTGTAAGAATGATTTGTGGCAGAATAGGTAGATAAATTTATGTGAATAGAACACATCACATTTTTCCATTTTGAATTGTTATAACCTTATCTATTTTGTGTAATGCATTAATGTTGTTACAGTCCATGACCTTAAAAGAAGCACTGAATGCTGTGTTAACTATACTGAAGCAAGTGATGGAAGAGAAACTGAGCTCAACAAATGTGGAAGTGATGACAATGACACCAGGACAGCTATTCCATATGTTCACTAAAGAGGAGGTGGAAGAGGTGATCAAAGATATTGCTTAGTAATGGTCTTGGTATTATGACGAGTGCAGACGTTTTGTCGCATTTCTTTTTGGTACTTCTTGGTACTGGTGCTCCTTGGAAAAGTAATTTAATGGCATTGGAAGAACTTGCACCTACTTGCTCTGTCTTAGCATAGGTTAACAGTATTTTACAATCATTTCTACATTTTCTAATTACCAGATTCTAAACATAATTCAAAAAACTAACAGGAGAATTTAAAGTATGGAAATCTTAATGCAGAACTCTCAGGTAATAGTATTTATTAATCTCCAATTTAAGTTTTAGCTCTTAAGTTCAGATTTTTTATTATATGTTTAAATACTGCTTATTTTTCAATGTATAGTACATTCAATTGATGATTACAGAATATGTAAACATGACATAGTTAAGAGAGAATATTATTTTGTTATAAAGGATATAAGAGTTCTTCAAAGTCACACAAGAATAACTTACACCCATTTAATAGAACAAAAGTTTCGTTTTTTTTATGCATCAGGATCACATTTACCCAGTTTAATTCAGCTACATAGCACAGAGTATATTAGTATAATATCCTCATTAATGGTATACAACAAGCCTTTAATACACATATTAATAGTATTGAATCAACAGTGAACAGATACTTACATCTACTGCATATAAACAACCACTTACTGCTGAAACACAATTAATCCAATGTTTACACATTTCCCTTTGTGGTTTAACTCATTGTAACATTTACCACAGAAAGAAACTTTGCACGATGGCACAGGCAGCAATGCATGCAAACTGTAGTTTACTATAGTTAGGAAATGGTAGAAGTGTTGCTTTCTGCAGTAAGCATTTAAAATGAATTATGAATGTTCATTTCAGTATCATTTAGGACAAAGAATAATGGTTACATCTTGCATATATTAATGAGATAAGTAACAACACTTCATTTTTTAATCTTGAGATGCATTGACTGCATTCTTGAATGTGTCATTTGTTAAGGAGGTTAATTCAACTGTGTTGTAGCACTCTAAAGTAAAGGCATTCTTCCCTTCGAGTATAGATAAGTAACATGAAGTTACACTATTTACACACTACCGAATACTGAGGCAAAACATTTGTTTTTTTTTCTTAAGCAATATCATTGAAATCTGTTAATTTATTGGTTCAAAAAAGAGTTTCTATAAATTAGAAATTACATAGAAAGTTGCAGTACCAAACATTCCATGACTGAGATCTGTTGTACATCTTGTTACATATATGATTAAATGGCAATAATGGCATCTAAACAGATTCCTTCAAATTCTAGGTTAAAAGATCTGTGGACAGCTTTTAAAAGAATTTAATGAAGTAATACTTCACTGATTCCAAATGATAACTATAAAACTAGACAGTTGTATTTGTAGATTGTGGTGCATAAACGTTAAGGAGCTGTTAATTTAGTTTATTTTCTCCTATTTTCTTCTACTAGCAAAATTGAAAACTTTAGGGCTACATAGCTCATCTGATATCTTTTTATTGTACTAAAAACAAGCTACAATAGAACTCAAAAGTTATTTAATATGGATATATCAAAACAGGACTGTTACACTAATGCAGATCATAGTAAAACTTGCATACATTTAGCTAACTTAGTTATGGAGGTGTCCATACGGTGTTCATTCCTTATACATTTAATTAGAAGACCTTATATGTAGAGTCCTTGGTTTTAAAATGTGCATAGTTTTTGTATCTGTTGAAGATATGAAAGCATATTTAACACTTATTGGTAGCAATATGTTATTTCCTAACTTAGATTGGAAGATATAAAAATTATAAAGTCTCTAACTTGGACTCTGCTAAAGGAAATAAAGTTATTAACATAGCTTCCATCTGCTATTAGCTAAATAGACTTTGGAGTATTTCACAAAATTAAATTTGTGGATTTGAAACCTAGATTCAGGATTTCCTTTATAAATTTCAGAACCATTAACAGTGCAGAACACAGCAATATCTAGTCTATGAAAGAGGGGTTTTATTTTTCACATACTTAAACCATATGTTTAAGTTGTTATATGCATGAGCTTTACTCATCTAGTATCAATAGTATATGTATTTACAATATTCAAGTATGTCTACCATAATGCAGTTATGTATTTCTAAATCATATCACTTTTTCTTGTAGTGCAGCAAAGTAGACTGATGGCTTTACTTCATTGTGTGAGACTTTCAATGATTTTTCTTTATGAGCTAGAGACGACAGCTTATTTAGAAGTTTTTATATTCAATGATAATATCCCTTAATAATTTTAAGCTCTCTAGTACTCAGTTCTATGAATTAGTATACCTTGAAAAAAAAAATCCAACAATATTTGGTCTGATTGTACCTTCTCCATAATTTTGCTAACTACTTAAAAACTTATTTAAATCCAGTTAAGGCAATTATTAAAATAATTCCATTTTCACATTACAAATGTATCCGTCCCATATGTATTTTTCATGTACATCTACCAAGGGCTTTTTACTGACAACTTCTAATGATTCCATAATAGACAGATTTTACTGCATCTGTATCAAGCATTTCTTTCTTTCTTTCTGCTGTTTGCATAATATTGTAATTTTACTTAAGTATTGCTGAGAGTTCTGCAATTAGTAATTTCACAAGAATAAAGTATCTTACAATATATTATCACTTAGATTAAAAGTGGAAATACTTTTCAGAATACAGTTTCCTTCTACTTCTGTCATTGCTTCTTCTGCAGCTCCAAGGTATGCTTCTTCCATTGTAATGATTATTTCCGCAAACAAATATGGTTAGAAGGGCAATATTTTTGTAGATGTGTGATTTTCATAACCAACAGAAGAAAATAAACAGAGTACCAGTAACACAGTAGTTACACCTATAAATGAACTGAAAGTTTTTTAAATGAAACATTAAGTAACTGAATTTTTTGCCTTGAAATTTTGTCATAATCTCTTGTTAAACTTTTATCACTACATTTGAGGTTACAACTGCTAAAGCAAAAACGGCAGTTTACCAAGATGAAAGAAAATAAAACTGAGATGTTAAAACTTTTTGATTCTGAGTGCTTTTTATCTCCCTATCCTACCACTTAAGATTCCTTTTAACGTTACAGTATTGTGCATCAAAGAAGGTTCATTTGTTTCTTGCATTGAGGTGATTGTTTTCTATAACCATTGCAAAGAATCTTATAGCACTTTCCACCAAAACGTAAAAACAACAGTATACAGGAGAATGTTCGAGTCAATTCATTCATGAATTTCTGGTTAGCCATCAAATAACATTTAAAGGATACCTTTATAATAATGCATGGTAGAACAAAATTAAGAACAACTATTAATATAAAAATAATAGTTGCAACAAATCTTCACTTATCTTTTGGAATCCTTGCCTGTTTTCTGCAATCTTAGTAATCAGGATATTGGTATACACTCTCAAACTCAATCTAGGGTTAAAAATCTAATATTAATATAAAAATAATAGTTGCAACAAATCTTCACTTATCTTTTGGAATCCTTGCCTGGACTAGTTTCGCAACGATTTCATTGCATCATCAACATATCCTTTTGGTCTCTTTTTTGATGTTGTTTATTTACACTGTTATGGTTACTGCTACTAGGTGGATTGTGTACTAATGCATTGAAGATTTAAAGATAAGTGAAGATTTGTTGCAACTATTATTTTTATATTAATATTTGTGTTATTCTTCACTGTTACTAGCTTCTTTTTACATTTATAAAATTAAGAACATTTAAAGAACTGATTTAATATGGTATTAAATCAATGATTTTGAAATTCTCATTATACTGAATTAATACTACAAATGGTAGAAATTGTAGATAAGAGTGCAGGTGAGAAAGAAACAATTCCTTTTTCACCTATACCCATAATTTCAATTTCCACTTTATTAAACTCACATCTGCCATATTGTGTATGCACTTAGGAAACTATTCAAAGCCTCAAAAAGAGTACACATAATTCAAACAAAATAATGAAGACTGTAAAGAAAGACATTTTTTTTTTTTGATTTCCTGAAAATCCACTCAGATCCCAGACAAATCCTAAAAATGAAATTACCCAAAGCTTTTACCACTTATAGCATACAATTTAGTATAGAGATGTTTAAAATGTTCATTCTTACACAATTTTCAAATAGGAATGCTTAATTCTGTCACATGAGCAGGGGCGGATTGTAAGGTTTACATCATGGATATATTTAAGTAATAACAAGGCATTTCTGAGCAAGTTGGATAATGTATTGAAGTTAAAGCTAAATGCATTGTTGTAAGATGGTATTCCAACAACTTTAATCATTTTGAGTTCTTGACACTATTTTGTCCCATTCTTTCATCACACCTTAGGATTTCATCATCAAGGTCAACATTTACAGCAATATAATTACAATCCTCTTTAATCCTGAAATAATTTTCAAAATATTTACTCAATTTTACATTGTCTCTTCGTATAAGGAGCTCATACACTTCTTCTACCTCATGAAGATCTTTGTCATCTACCCTTTTTTGAGATACACTATTGCGATCTCATGTCCAAATCTGCATTCATTTCCTCCAGATCTGTAGAAACCATATAAGTTTCATTATTTTTTTTTTCAAATAGTTTGCAAACCTACTTTGAGATTAAAATGAGTAATACAAATAACAAATAAATACCAAGGAACAGGACCAGGAACATGTTCTTTTACAACAATCAATACTTAACAATCTGCTCCTGCAAGGTTAATGATCCTGGTAGAACTAGCATTAAGACAACGTTGCTGAATGGCATGTTAGTTGACAAATATTTAGGTCTAAAGCACATTACCCTCTGGACAGCAGTATTTAATGCAGGGGCCTTGGGAAAACCATTAAAAATGAACACTGTGTAGAAAATAAGTTCTCATCACCTAAATGCTAGATATATAACAAAGCTTGCTGTTTTTACAGTGTTTGCACAATTTAAATGAATCTAAGCGTGAAGAAGATAGATTTGATGTCACATCATTTGCAGAGCCTATGCCTTTAGCACCAATGATCCCTGTCTCAGCAGCATCAATGAAACCAAATGAAGAGTTGCAGCAAAGGAGACAATAAAAATGTTTGTTGTTTTAAAATTCTATACATACGTATTTTAAAAATGTTGATTACAAAAATAAAGATTTAATTACTGTAACATATGTAAATAACTGAGTATTAACAAATTAATAAAATGTTTCCGGTCATTTTCTATTTTAGATAAACAATCTATTTTAGATTGTAATGTGTATATACAGGATCACTTTGAAGCCCAAATAATAGTTTTAAAATCTTTTGTAACTCAAGACTACCCAAATTGATAACTATTTTGTTATGCAACATTGATTACATCCCCTTACTTATTAGCTAATGGGTTCTATGACAAATTTATTTTACCAAAGATGTTTTAATCATAAATTATAAAGAAGTATAATTGATGCCTGTAAAAAGCCTTGTAAACAAGAATTTTTATGATAAATACAGTGCAAAATGTTTCATTAAATATTTTTAAATATTTTGTGGGTATAAATCAGTTAATAATATGCATGAGATGTGTCACAAAAAATCTGATGTGTTCCATTCATATAACTCTGTATATTTCTACAACAAATTATTGTTAAAAAGCTTATGCTTATATTTACTTCATGCTAATCAAAAAATTTAGCACAAGTAGTCTCATTACTTGCTTCCTTGTAAGTAAAAGCGAAATAAGGGAGTACCATGGGTTAAAGTGATAGTCAAAACCTGGTTGCTATGTGACTGAAGTTCCTTTGTTTCTATGGACAGGAGTTGACAAATTCCTGAATGAGAAAAATATAGGTTTTTGAAGCTGAAACCAATAACAAAGAATATTTCAAAAATGATCATATCCATGAAAAAAAGTTACATAAATTGTGTGTTTTATCGTGATCTACATTTTTTGTGTAGTAGATTTTGTCTAATTCTTATGATTTACCAGTATATGCAAAATTCAACAAAAATCACCCAGCATAAAGAGGTCTTTAGAGGCTATTCCCAGAATCAATATAGATTTTATTTGGCATGTAAATATCTTGAATATAAAAGATTTTAATCAAAATTGTTATTGCTATTTTTGAGAAAATCAAAATTTTTTCAACATAAAGAGCAGTTTGGGGTGGGGGGATTTTCTTGAAAATCTTTGTGTGTCATCCTTGGAACATACCAAACTTAAATACCAAGTTTGGTATTTAATGGTGTATTCGTTTTTTTAGTTATGCTGTCCAGATACACAGACATTTTTCCAAAAATGCTTTTTTTGGATTCAGGGGGCACCCAAAACAAGTATTTCTGGTGAAACCTCAGTATCAAATTTTTGGGTGGAATGCAATACCTTCTCTTACGCTGTACATGTTAGAATAGTACTTACATTACTTAGTACCATGTGCTATGTTAGATTATTTGCTTCAGATGAGATGGCTAAGGCTTCTTTTACTCTTCTTTCCCAGTAGCTCAAACATTTTGCCACTATCCTGCTAATGGTAAAATTGTCTCTGTGGCTGTTTTCAGTACAATGTTCAGCCAGTCCAGATTTTTTTTTGGGTTGCATAATTCTGATGCCTCTTTGGTATTCAGTAATGTGTGTAGTAATAATGCGTCCTATTTGACTGATGTATACTGTGCCACATATGCAAGGAACGTGGTAGACACCAGGTACGCTTAGAGCTAAATTACTTTCACTGGCCTGACCAACTTTCTGATTTTAGGAAATTGCTTATTTGTGTCCTTGCTGGGTTTCCTTTTTTGTCTGGCTGTTTTCAAAGTATCTGTAATATCCTTTGCTGAATATCCAATCTGTTGGTATAAGAATTTTAAGTTTGAAATTCAGTTTGGAGGTTATTTAGATCTGATATAGAAACTGCTTTATGTGCCAATGTGTTAAGAATACACATTTGTTGTGTTAGGTGGAACTGTTTGCATTGAGGTGTGTGTAGGTTTGCAGTAGACAGCATGATTAAGAGTTTTATCATCTTTTCTGGAAACCAGAATGTCAAGAAAAGGGGGGGAGGGTGTGACCTTCTCAACTTCCATAATGAACCGTATTTGTGATCGTAGACAATTTAAGTGTGCAAGAAAATTAGAAAAATTGTGGAGTTCTTGCAGCCAAACCACAAACGTGTCATATCTGAAAAAATGTGCAGGGTTTAATGGGGCTATATTATGCAAGTATTTCATGCTCGAGAAACTCTGTATAGAAATTTGTAATAGCCAGTTAAAATAGCTGGGAGAGAGGAGAGCCCACTGTGACAGACGATACTGTGTCTCCTCATAGTAGATGTCAAGTAGAGGTGAGAGTGTAAACAAATCAGAACTGCCAGGAGGAAAGTGGTCTGAAAAGTTCTGTTGTTTCTGCTAGGGGTCTTGGGTGAAGAGAGATACAATATCAAAACTGACTAGCACGTCCAATGGTTTCACTTTGAAGCCAATAACTTCCAACAAAGTGTGTTGAGTTCTTCACTCACACTTGCCTACTAATGGTTGTAGCAGATTTTGCCAGATGACGAGCAAGGCAATATGTTCATTTAGTTATTTTTTCACACAAGCTCTGTGTGTAGGACAGAAGTTGGATAGGTAGAGATAGACTGAAAAATTTAATGCCACAACCAGGTTTTGAACCACAGATCTTGCGGTCTCTAGCCGGGAATTAAAATCCGGACCTCTGGGTGAGAAGTCAGCTTGCTGGTCACTCGACCATGGAGGCAATCAAAATGAAAATTAACAGGTAACTAAGCCAACATTAATGTTAAAATCTCCTATTTTTAAATTCAATCCCTTTTATTTCAAATCACATCATTAATAAAATTAAATGTCACATATCAAGACACCACCAAACTGCAACACAAGGTTGTGACATTTTCATTTTTTATAGTTATCCTTCTGTCTGTTACAGCTAAGTTATCCTTGGAGAAAGTTCTCACTGTCAGCATTTATTATTGGTAGCCGAAGATATTGAAGGGATTGTTTACAGTAAACACGGTATGACTCACTTTTGTTTTCATTGCCAAGAATGCTGTAACTACAGTCTGTCTATTTTGTTGCTGTTACCATCATAACTGAGAATGGCAGAAAATTATTTGTATCTTTTATAACAAAGAAGCAAATCACAAATAATACAACTAGTCTTAAATGCATTTAGTGGATAATACTGCCATTATACATTATTTAAATCCCTGGCGCTTGATTTAATTATTAACCTTGAGATTCAAACAAATGATCTAAAGCTATTTTACTTTCTCTACATGTACTATGTACATAATGCATAGAGAAGGCACCCAAAAATTCCATACAAATCACCAGCAATACATGTTTTGGAACCTTTGAAACAAAAAAAAAAGGCATTTTTAGAAAAATGTGTGTGTTGTGTGGGTGTGGGTGGGTGGGTGCGTGCGTAGCTCAAAAATGAAAAGTCTAGTAAATACCAAAGTTAATATTTAAGCTCAGTATCTTTCAAGAATACAACACAAAGATTTTCAACAAATTCCCCCCACCCCCAATTACTCTTTAGTTTTGGTTTCTTCAAAAATTGCTGTAACGATTTTGATTAAAATACTGTATATTTAAGATATTTACATGGCAAATAAAATGTATATCTTGAAGGTCCTGGGAATAGCCTGAAAACTTCATTATTCTGGATGAATTATATGAATTTTGCACAACTAGTAAACCGTAAGAGATAGACAAAAACTTACTACACAATGTAGATCTCCTTAAAACAAACAATTTATGTTGTATACATTTTTTTTTTGTGGAGTTGACCATTTTTGAGATATTCCTTGTTATTAGTTTCAGTTAAAACACTTAAACCCACACAAAGAAACTGACTTCAATCCCCTAGTAACTTCATTTTGATACATTTGATTGTTGGGTTAGCCTAATGTGTTCCTATTTATAAGGAACTATATAATAAGACGTTTCTGCTAATGCTAATCTCAATTAGCATGAAGTAGAGAGAAGAATAATCTTATTAACAATAAGTTGTTATAGAGATGTAGAGGATGTCATGTGAATGGAACACATCAATTTTTTTTTTTATATCATCAGTTTCTTTTGCCATAATGGAGTCCAATTTAGACAAAGTCATACACCAGTAAACTTTTAAATTATCTTCTACTGTATCTCTAAAATGACCACTCTCTAATATTTCACATTTGGCTCTCAGTAAGCTAATTCAGGGTAAATCAAGGTGACCTACAGGTTTCTCTTTAAATTGAAATGCTTAATATTGAATCTGTTTCCAACCTGTAATTTTCAAATTCAAGAACTACTTCTTGTTGGTACCTTATTTTAGTATCTTGTAAGCATTGTTAAGTGCTTACTTCTATTTGTTGAAATTCTAAACACTGTTCATAACTTCTAGTTTCATGGTATGAAGATGAAATGTTAAATTAAAGTTTTATTTTTGTACCCTAAATAAATGCATATTTTTCTATGCAAAATATCAAAATAGGCATTCCTCATTTATTATTAAAACACATTGTTCTCAAAACTCTGTAGAATTCTCAAAAATATGTGGGAAAATAGGATATATACCATTTCAAAATTATTTCAAATGCATACAAAACATTTTGTATTTTAATTCAATAGCTTTCTCTTTATCATTAAAAGTAACTACTCATGCCTATTATTATCACCCTTTTTGTACAATAAATAATAAGGATTATTGTTTTAATAATTATTCCATTTAAATATAACTTAAATCATTAGTTTCTATTGTTATTATGCTCATGTAGGCATGGTGTTGATTACTATAGAAAACAATGTTCCTTTTTATAGTGCTATTACTACATATGGCTCTACAGGCAATGACACTGATGACACATGGAATGAAGTTGGAGTACCGGTGGAATGCGATGGCAGGGGAAACCGGAGAACCCAGAGAAAACCTGTTCCTGCGCCTATTTGTCCACCACATGCAGTCACATAGGATCAAACCTTGGCACCGTAGTGAGAGGTGGCAACAGCACGGCCTCAAAAAAGCACTGGTTATGTTAATTAATATTGTTAAGTTGCAATCATGGCTGTGTAACTAACCATGGTTTGGCAAAGCTTAAAGGCGCTGAAAAAATTATGGTATTGGAAGTTTCAACCTTTATTTTGAGCATTTTAATACATTTCCTGTGAAGGATGTCATTAAATTAAAATCAACAACAAATAATGAGTCTACAAAAGGTTTGTGATCAAATTGTAGACAGGTTGGGATTAGACTTGGAAAATAATACAGGTAACGCCACTACTTCTGATTCCCAGCTGAGTAGCCTGATATTATCCAAGGACTCCAGTTAACACATAATACATTTAATAAATTTTTTTCACCCATTCTTGAAGGTATATTTAGTTTAACAAGTACAGAGTAAAGTATTTCTTTAATACTCAGTAGTCCTGCAGTGCAAATGGCTAAGATAACATTAAGACTAATCTCTTGAAATCCTGAAAACAAGAATTTAGTGAGGGGGAAGAGGGGAAGTTTCTCCTTGTGTTTTCAAAATGTTAAAACTACAAGCTACTACAAATGGTACTATTAGCATCATTTGTTAGGATGCATTTTCGGATTGAAGAACTGTAATCTAAGGTAATAGTCAGCTTGTCTGTGAAGTTTATCACAGCATACTTCTTGTCCATTATAATTTCAGAACATTTCCTGCAAATATTTTTATCTGACATAAAAACAGACAATCACTACTGAAAAAATGCAATCTAAGTGAAATATGCATAGGTAATTTAGGATTAAGAAAGTGCAACAAAACTGACTAGCAATTGAAAGTACTCTTTTTTACATATTCTTAATAAGCTATTACCAAAAATTATATATATATATATATATATATATATATATATATATATATATATATGTAAATACCAGGGATATGTATAACAAAAATTGCTGCTTTAAATAAAATATGTTTTTATATCAATGTAACATTATCAAAATAACACATGATATTACCCCTAAGGTATTCTCATTTTTTTAAAGATCCAACATGGTAGCCCTGTTAATATGCACTTCACTAAAGAACAGAATAGCTGTTACTTATAAAGATTGTAACAACTGACATTGTAAGGTAAAAGAAGTGCATGTCACTGCAGCAAACAAAGAATGTATCTATCTGTACAAGTTTGTCTTATTAACTTCCCCTAACAAATATGGAAAATTTAAATGTTTGTTCAGAATATAATTTCATAGAAGTAGCAGTGTTAAAATTTAACTTGATAATGATGATGATGATGATGATGATGATGATAACAGCAATAATGGATAACATTCAATATTTAATTTCTTTCATCAAAGAGAAATGTAATTTGCCATTTTCCACCAAAATGTGAATAATTCTATTAAAATTTTATACAAAGATTTTAAATATGCTTTGTATTGGAATGCTGTTCTTTAAATTGAAAATTTTAAAATTGCTTTTTCCCAGAAAAATAATGGCCATTTATAACTAATTGCGCACAAATGGTAACAGCTTGAACTCTTGTTGCAATCAGGGTACAATGCTTACAAATACCTCCTACCAACACAGAGGAAGGTATATCACTGACTACTCATTGTACTATCCTTTGTTGGAGTTATGCGTGTGGCCATAGTTGATGGCAGTGGATTCCAAGTTCAGAGTTTTAATGATGATAATGACCATAAGAAGAAGAAGAAATGAAAGCTGTTACAAAAATAATCTCCAGATAATTGAGGCTTTTCCTTGTGTATCATCATTGTCATTTGTATGTATTTTTATTTTTATTTTCATCCTTTTACAACAGTTTACATTGTTTTTCGGACATGTCAATAGTATAAATATTTCCATTAATTGTATATATGTGTACAATAGTATTAGCTAGATAATAAGACAATAAACAATTTTCAATTACACCTCATTAAGTTATTAATAAAAGCTAATAATTCAAATTATATTTTGAATACATGCTATAACACAGACTGATTAACTCATGGTATATGTACAATATGATACATATTCATCTATGAAATAAAATGTATGTAGTAGTAGGAACGATTTTAAACATTTTTTAAAATGGTGGCTTTTAGTAATTACTTTGATATTCTGAGGCAGTATGTTAAATAGTCTAATACCCAAATTCTTTACATTATTTTTAGTTATGTTGGTTCTACAGAACTGAATATGCAGTGCATTCTTTTGTCGAGTGCTATATTGATGGAGGTTTTGATTTATTTCAAGCTGATTATACAATTTTTTAATATTAGTTAATGTCTCCAATATAAATATGCAAGTAAGAGGCAATATTTTCTTTTCTTTGTGAAGAGCTCTACATGAGCACCACTATCCTTGCCACGTATTATTCTAATTGCCCTTTTCTGTAATTTAAATATTTGCTCACTTTCATAACATGTTTCTCAGAAAAGTATGCCATAGTGCATTAGTTTGTGAAAATTTGCATAGTAAACATTCCTTTGAATATTTAAGTTTACTTTATTTTTATTACATCTTAGTAAGTAGCAAGCTGAGCTCAATTTAGACGCTAACTTTTCAATATGGTTCTTCCACTTTAGGTTTTCATTTAAAATGATTCTCAAAACTATATAATTATTATTATTGTTATTTTTGTTATTATTATTATTAAATTCTGGCCCTGGGGTGGCGATTTTAAGTCAGCCCTATCCATACTTCCACCTCTGATTAGCTCATGTTGTGCATCCCCAAGGAGTAAGACTGTTCTTAGGTCCTTTCAGTAGCCATCACCCTACCATCGGAGGTAGACACCACCGCTGGGTGCCACCACCTCAGAAATGTGTCCAAAAGATGGAATGAGTTAACCCGTGAATTGAGTCTTGTTATTAGATAGTATTATTGTCATCATCGACGTCGTCGTCCTCGTAATCAACTCTCCCCTTACAACTCGCCCATGAGGTCATAAACTGCAAACTTGCATTGCAAATAAGCTGAACAAAAGGACAAATGAGGGCACATTGTAGGAATACACAATTTATAAAATATATTCTGGAAGAACAAGGACTAACACCTTTGAGTGTGAAGTTGACCGAATAATTAATTCACAGGCGCGAGGCGGAACGAAGTTCGAACACCCTAAAATAACGTCATAGCCGATGGAGGCTCCATCTGCTGGTAGACGGAATAACTGTAAGTCTTGGCCGCCCACCTTCTCGCACCTGTCAAACCAGTATGGGCTAGAAGGTGCACACAAACAGGAGAGCTCTTACCTAGTGGCCGCCATCTTATAGTGTTTCTATTGGTAAAATTCAAAACATTACTATTTTGAGTAACGTTGCTAAATGTAAGTGGATTTCTAGCGGCTGGAATGCTGACAACTCTTAAATCCGCAATGCATAGGCACAGTTTTAGATAGAACATCACGAACCCAAAGTTGTCGTCCTCGTGATTGAAAGTGGTGTGAGTGTGAAGTGTGTGTGTTTTGATATTGTTAATACTTGAATTTCAAGCGCAATGGGTTCAAAAGTGGAGTATGTAGAGTCTTCGCATATCTACGCTACAAACTACGTCCGGAACTCGAAGGCTATCGGAGTGCTGTGGGGAATTTTTACCATCTGTTATGCCATTATTGCAGTGGTGGCTTTCGTAACCCCTGAGTGGGTCGGAGACACTAAAGAGTCGGAGTACCCTGGACGTTTTGGATTGTGGGCTCGCTGCTACTTCCATACAACGACAACAGCTGGTGCCGGTGGCGGCGGGGGTGGTGGAGGTGAGGATTGTAAGGGCAGTCTGGACGATTTGTCTACCATCTCCAGCGATGCTTTTCGTGCAGCCACTATCTTTGTAGGGCTCTCGGTCATTCTTGGCCTTCTGGTCATCTGCTCCATGCTACTCTTCTTTTTCTTCAGGTCCACCACCGTCTTCCACATCTGCGGCTGGCTGCAAGTTGCATCAGGTAAGTTGAATTTCGCGCAAATTTATATTTTATTTTACGCCAGAAGGAACGTGATTTAGCTTTTCTAATTATCGAAATTACCACAGAGTTACATTAAATGTAAACATTAACGACATTGTTTTAGTAAACAGAAAGGGAAACTATGTGTCTGTATCATTTAGTGCTATAATTTTAAAATATACCTAATAGAAAGTGTCAGGTTGTGTAGAAAAATATGCAGTATATGGTGGTTTACTTATAGGTAGTTAAATTATCTCTGAGCTGTGCTGTTATTCAGAAGAATAACCATTTTGCAGGGAAACTAAACGAAAATTTTGGAAGACTCCTTCATTGGTAGGAAAACTTTTTGGTTCTCGGGAGAAATGTAAGAATAGGATTATGTTACTCTTTTGTTGAGCCTCGATACCCGAGGAAGAAAAGTTTAACGTCATGGTAGTTCTATCGGAAGAACTATGAATGGATAAAATTATGCTAAATGAGCTCGGGGTCCATAGAGGTACATTCGTATTTTTAGGATAAAGGAAATCTCCGAAAAAAACCCTTATACGAGTAATTCGCCCTAACCGATTTGAACTCGAAACCTTTTTAAGTTAATATTTTGGTTGCAATCGAATAATCTTTACTAATTAAAACAAATCAATGTGTTCCATTCACATGACTTTCTCTAGCTGCACCACATAAACTTTTGTTACAAAAGACTATTCTTTTATCTACGTCATGGTATTTACGAAGAAATTAGCACAAACTGTCTTACTGCTTGCTTCCTTGTATTATTATTATTATTATTATTATTATTATTATTCCACAGATTAAACATTGCACATCATGCATATTAGGGTTATAGTTATATAATTTAATCAATACATGATACATTTTACAGCTTTTGATATATATGGTCAACAAATTGTTCAAAATGCTTATAGCATCATGTACTAAACATTTTATGTGTTCTATGGTTTGGAAAATGAAAAGCCATCGCAATATTAAGGGATGATTTATATTAATCTTATAACTCGGATGAGAGGCCTTTGTTTAATTTTACTCAATACATCCCTCACCAAGCAAACCCTAGTACTTAGCCGTATCTTCGGGTTTCACTCAATTTTTGTTTAGCTATTCTCATTGCTTCTAACATTTTCAATGCGTAACCTCAGGGGCCATTGTTAGGGATTTATTTGTAAAAAAAAAAAAAAAGACATTTTCCAAAAGTAGGTCTTAGATTGTATAAGCTCTTTCGTATTTGTATATGATGCAAATTTTATTATTATTATTATTATTATTATTATTATTATTATTATTATTATTGATTATACTATTATTGTGTAACATTTTACTTTAAACGCTAATAAATTAGGTTAAGAGTGGCATTAATGTAGAACTTGTAAAAATATAACAAACAACGCAATTATGTTTATTAGCATGCGTTTATATCTGTTTCAAATATTTAACACTGTATTTGTACATTCTCAGGTCAAATTTAATCTAATTTTTAGATAATTTAAAACGAACGTTTTCATACTTTCCATGAAGAGAAACGGCTGATCACCTAAGGTCGTATACAGCGGCCTTAAACGTTTCATAGAAATATGGCAAACCCCTATTGTAGCAATTCTCAACACAAGTGAATAAACCTCAAGAACCTAATGCTGGTAAAATTAGTTTTTCATTGAAATTTTAATTTATGTAGCTCTAAATAGTTTGCAAATATTATTATGCAGTGCACTGCGCCGCAACTAATAGGTCTGCCAAATTAGCTTAATAATAAAAGCGACATAAAATAAAAAAAAATAATATAGTGTTAGTGAAACAATGGAATGACGGTCGTCGGAGGTGTATAGAGAATTTTTTCTCCAGAATGCTGCACTTTCGTTGTTAAGGCAGAAACTGAATACCGATTTCCTGTCATCTAGGTTTGCTGAACAGTATAAATAGCATTCATGCAATGGATTACTTACGGGTCTCAAAAAGCGTCCATATTTTTTATCAGGCGTCACCAACTCGCTTGATTTAGCAAGCAGGCTTGCTTCGTGCGTGTAGTGACAGCAGCGATTGTTTCTCTTCCTTGTAATGCGTCGTGTGTCAGTTTATGTCAGGAACAGAAAACAACATGCAAGTCATCGACTCCTACGTTTATGCCTGCCTAGAGGAATCTTTCTTATATATAGAAAGTGGCGGAATAGAGTTAATTTTTGGTAAAGTTCTGCATTCGAAAATTCAATTTGCAGCGTCATTACGCAAACCAAGCAAGTGACTAAGATAGTTATCAAGGAGAAAAAGTCTTTCTAATTGTGTTCCATTCCAATTAATTACCAACATGCTAGTTTATATTCATTGCTATGAATGTGAGAGTTTTTGGTTACAAATGAATGCTCATACTGTTGACGATACAATTCGATTACAGCGGCACTAAGTTCAAGAGCTTGTTGTTTTGTTAAGTTTTAATAATTATTTGTTACGAATACAGATGTTCACCAAATCTATGAAAATACGTACCTATGTTCATATAGTGTATAATAGTATAACTATTAATGCTAAAGATAGACCAGATATTCTACCAATCAAGAACCTGCAATAGGTGTATTAACTCATGAAAAATGGATTAGGTATTTCAAACTCAAAATGATGCATACTGCCACAGCATTGAGAGAATTACCCGTTCTTGCTTTCTGTGCTGTTAGACATGGTAGGCGATTTGCAGGCGCATTTTGCACTCTCTGCTTTACTCAAAGGGGAACCAATTGATGACCCCTGCTTTATTTTCAAGTTGAAGTTTTTAATTCCAAGTGAGGTTTTTCCAAGTGAAATAAGGCATCGTCACCAAGTAACCACTCACCAGATGTATTTCTAATGCATTTTGAATCATAAATCAAGGCCATATCTGTTTTTGCCAACCACTTTTCTAATAGTCAAGTTGATAGGAACATTTTGAATTTGAATAAAATACAATTTTATATCCTAACAGTTTCGTCGTTTTCATTTTATTTCGACTACTCCGTAAATCGTTGTAACTGTAACCTTTTGATAAATCAAAATGCTGGTGTTCACTTTCACAACTGTTCCCATTTTTACTTTATCTACACGTATTATGCATATAGTATCTAAAGAAGGTATTGCATTCCGCTAAAAAATTCGATATCGATATTTTACCGGAAATATATGATTTGCGGTTTTAGAAAATGGCCCGTGTGTGTCTGTGGTCAGCATAACTCAAAAGCGAAAAGACCAAATTTGGCATTTTAGTCCAGTATTTTCCAAGGCTGCGACACAAAGTTTTTCAAGGAAATCTGCCCCAAATTACACTTTACATGGACAATTTTTTGAAAATTTTGTTTTTCTCAAAACTTGCGCTCAGGATTTTAGTTAAAATACCGTATATTAAAGATATTTACGTGGCAAATAAATTGTATATTTTGCATTTTCTGGCAATACCCTCTGAAATCCTCTTCATTCTGGATGAATTTTACGTAACTGGTAAACCGCAGATATAAACAAAGCTTACCAACAACACACGTAGATCTCGTCAAAACATAAGTTATGTCATATGTGCTTTTAGTAGAGTTAACCGTTTCCGATATATTCCTTATTTTGATTTTCAATTTTAAGCTGCTTTAGCTTTTCTCAAACGGGAGGTCATCTTTCGTTTGATCCTCTTTTGTTTTACTCCTGGCCATACAAAGCGAACCGAATTTCAATGTTATTCATACAGCGACCAGCTTTCAAAAGTTCTGACTATCGTTTTAGGGAAGTGGTATCCCTAATTTCCCTTGTACTTAGAACCATTGCTGCTAATGTTTATTGATTACCATAAGTATCTTTTGTAACAATATTTTGTAGAGAAAGCAATGTGAATGGAACACACCAGACTTTACTTTATCTACTAATTAAATTAGGTGAAGTAATGCATTCTACCAAAGTTTGGTGGAGATTTTACTGGAAATGTTTTTAGGTTACCCAATCCAATACAGTATTTTTGGAAAAATGCATGCATACGAACAACATAGCTCAAAAATGAAAAGTCCTTAAATGCTAAATTTTTATTTCAGTTCGATAGCATTTCCAAGCATGTGAAAGAAGCTTTCCAAGAAAACCCCACACCCTAAACTACCCTTTACAAGAGGCCGTTCCAACTTGACTCGTCTTAGAGTAATCACGCGTACTCGACCGCAGAGCTCGAAGTTGACTGAGAGGGAGCGTAATAGCCAATATGTCACTGAACGTAGGTCATGGCACAAAGCTTGCGTTTCCTCCCACTTCATTCCAACAGTTGATTCAGCCGAGCCGATGGCTTGCCCTCAATTCTCAACTGTTTTACATATTGCAGACACGCCTGTTCTTTTGATTCGCATTCAAGTTGGAATATCCTGTTTTTACATGAAGACATTTTCAATATTTTTATTTTCTCAAAAATGTCACTATTTTTTGTTTAAAATAACATATGTTTAAGTATTTTATGACAAATTTTGCATCTTGAATTTTCTGGGAGTAGGCTGTAAAATCCACTTCACTCGAAATGGCTTGTGTATATAGTTGGCAAATTATAAGAGATGTGCGAAAATTTAGTCCACCCCCCCCCCCAATCACTTACACGTGGACTTAAAAACTTACAAATGTAAATAAATCACACACACTATGCCAAATACTATTTTTGTAGAGTTGACAATTTTCGAGATATATCTTATTATAGATTTTTCTTTTCGTGACCATGCAAATAATTTCAAATTCATCACATAGTGGCATGCTCTTTAAATGTCCAACTGTTTATCTATTGTAACCTACACCGTAATGTGCAAGTGTGAATTCAAAATATGTCTAGATTATCAAGTATACCTATCAAATAATAAGCTTTTGAGAGAATAGTTTGTAGAAGAGTAGAAAAATACAAGTGATTGCAATAAATCTTATTTTCACATGTAAACTTTAAACTCATTTTAGAGCTAGAACAACAACTTCTCTTTATTCGTAAAATAGTCAAAACAACACAACTGAGCTCCTGATTCTGTGACAAGCTCTGAAATATTATTACAGTTCACACATAGTTATCTTCAACGTGGAATTCTGAGGGAGGTACTGGATATTTCCCATTGCGTTTTTTGTGCAAGAACCATAATTTATTAGTATTTCCTCTAGCACGTATGTGCATACAATGTAGAACATAGTAGCTAGAGAAGGTATTGTATTCCACCCAAAAATTCGATATAGAGATTTTACCGGAAATATATGTTTTGAGATCCCCTGAGTCCGAAAATGCATTTCTAGAAAAATGTCCCTGAATGTGTGTATGTGTGTGTGTGTGGAGAGAGCACAGATAAAAAACAAAAGAGCTTAAATACCAAACTTGGTACTTATGTTTGATATTTCCCAAGGATACGATACAATTTTCAAGAAAATACCCTCAATACAAACTGCCCTTTATATGGAACAATTTTTGAAAATTGTGTTTCTCAAAAATAGCTCTAACGCTTTTGATTAAAATATCATATAGGCATTAAAGAAATGTATATTTTCAATTTTCTGGGAATAGTTTTTGAAGACCTCTTTATTCTAGATCAGTTTTGCAGAATTTTGCAAAACGATTAAACCGTAAAGAATAGACAACAAAATTACTGCACAGAAAGTTTAAATCTCATTATAATACATAATTTATATCATATACGTTTTTCTTAGAGTTGGCCGTTTTCGCGATATTCCTTGTTATTTGTTTCAATTTTAAACGGGACAATGCAAAGCAAACCGAACCTCAATTGTTTCTATGACGACAAGCTTTTAAAATATTTGACTATCGCTTTAGCCTAATGTATTTCCTTATTTCATTCTACTTACAAGGAAGTAAGCAATAGGACTAATTCTGCCAGTATTTGTCTCGATTAGCATTATGTAAATAAAAGAATAATATTTTGTAAGAATAGTTTGTACATGTAGCTAGAAAATGTATGTTAATGAAACACATCAGTTTCTTTTTTCTTCTTCTTTCCCCCCCCCCCCCCCCATCTCCAACTTCATATCTTCACTCTGAAATGGATTCCATTTATTTGAAGTAGGTTGACGTAAAAATCGCCGTTAGCTTTTTCTACGCTGTCACAGTTTTCTCCAAACACTCGCAGGCTGTTCAGATCTTCGTGAATTTACGCGCTAGAGAAGGAATTCACTAATCGCTATAATTTGGGAAAGCAGAGGAAGTTATAACTAAGGGAGCCGCAGGATAGTCTGCAGAACTTGGCATTCTCATATCTGGTAGGGAGAAGGCCTCAATCCCTGTTGTTTAAAATTCAGAAAGTGTAGTGAGGAGCAGACATCCAGGGTTACAACTGCTAATGTGTATTGTGTCCTCAAAATACTGTATTGGTCTGAAGGCATTACAATAACAATAGCTTCTTAAACTGAAGATCGGAACCCAGTGAGGAGCAAGAACTATACAAAGACAGACACGGTAGACAAAAATCTTACAGTTCATAAATACTGCTCATTTTTCAGATACACGTGTGACAGACACCATTTGGATTATTAGCCTACATTTAATAATTTAATTTAAAACATTCTGATATTTATATTCACATAACTTTCTCTACTTATTCTTATCCCTACTGAATGTTTAACCAGATAAACATTAACAGAATAAAAGCTATAACTTAGTTTCTTATGAGTAGAAGGAAAATATGGAAATGACTAGCTAAAGTGATAAGTCAGATCTATCAAAAGCTGGTTGCTATGTGATTACAATTCATACTCTTTACAAGACTGGAATAAAAACAAAAGAAACAGTGTAAGAAAAGTTTTTTAAGTTGAAACCATTGATAAGTAATGTTTCGGAAATGTCATCTCTAGAAAAAAAAAACGTATATGGCATAAATTGTGACTTTTAACGATATCTGCATCCTTACGGTTTAACAGGTATGCAAAAATCATCCAGAATTAAGAGGTCTTCTGAGGCTATTCCCAGAGAATTCAAGATGTAAATTTTATTTTACATGTAAATGTCTTTAATATACGGTATTTTATTCAAAATCATTTAAGACATTTTTGGGAAAATCAAAATTTTCGACAATTTTTTCGTGTAAGGATAGTATTGTATGGATTTTCTTGAAAATCATATCGCAACCATCGAATTTTGCAACTGTTTGGAAGTTTGGAAGAAGGTGAGGCAGGTGCATAATATTCTTTAAAATACTGTACTCTGCTACGTTGATGCAGGTTGTATAGAATTGCACATCACAATACCTAATACTTAGTGCAAGGGAACGCGAGTTCATTCCTCTGTGCTTCAAGGTGTTGCTTGATGGAAAGGAGATGATGAGCGTGACAGGTTGCAACAGGGCGTTACATGTAATGCTGGTCGTGATTTCTCCTGGTGTAGATCTGTTAGAAAGGAAAACCTTGTGCTCTTTAAAATCGCTAGGATGCAGGCATTGTTATAAATGTGTACAAATCACCAAGGAAATTAAATGATTGCGTCAAACTATAGACTAATCGGCTTCGGAGAAACGTTTGTCTTCAAGCAGTGGTTAGCATATTATTTTATTGGTTGTTGAGGATTTTGTAGTGTTCATAAGGATAAAAGTCTTCATACTTTCGAACACAAACGCTATCTTTAATACTACAGGTACTCTTGCACAGAAGAGATAAAGAAAGCCATGCGGAGGTAGTACATCCATTTTTGGGCAATTCTTTGGGAGCTTTTCATAGCTGAATGTAAAAACTTAATATCATTAAGAGCAAAATGTCTACTTGCGTGGCGTTAAGGATAGGCCTGACTCATATTGAGAAGTCTGAATTATCTGTATACTTTTCTTTTCCCTTCCCCTCCCCTCCTTTCTTCTTTCCTTCCAATTTTTTTCTTTGGAATTTTTCCATGTTTTCAGAGCAGAAATGTTGGGTAACTTTGAAGTTCCTTGGACTCTGGGCCAATATGAGCATTATTTTGCCCATTTTATGCATTCATGTCTGCTACTGATAGCAGGTTCAACGATCTATACGAAGTTTTTCATAAAACTTCCAGATGTAACTTCTGAAAAATATGTCAGCGATTTATTAATTTACTATTAACTTCAAAATGTAATCAGCGATTTATGAAAAATAATTTAATTACAGGGCGGTGCCGTGGCCGAGTGGTTAAACTGCTCACCTCGCATCTAGGCAGCTCGGGTTCGATCCCAAGCGCCCGCTATAGGATTTGTGATTGACGACACGGCGTCTGGACGGGTTTATTCCAGGTCCTACGGTTTTCCCCGCCACTCAACACACCAATTGCTCTATCGTCGCCTTTCCTATCATCCATTTCGCTATAATTTCATGTCATCCACTTCCTTACGCTCATGCTTGGCTATGGGCCAACCATTCGTTCTAGGTTCTCCATTCTGTGATTTCGTGCGTTGGCTCCACGATAGAGGCTTTTAACCCCTATGCATCCGCGTCAGCTTGTCAGTCCTACATAAGAGGAGGGTAAGCTGACTACGAAAAATGTAATTGCACACTCATGTCTTATAACTGATACGTTTACTTACAAACTTGGTATTAGACTAGAAGGTGCGAAACGAAGGTTTTCAAGATTCTCCCCTCCTACGCTTTATATAAGTGGAAGATTTTTTTGAACATTTCAATTGTCTCAAAAATTACTTTAAAGATTTTGATTAGAAACTGTATAATAAACATATTTATATGACTAATAAAATATATATTTTTAATTTTCTGGGAATAGCCCAGGAAGTCTATTTCATTCGGAACGAATTTTGTACAAGCTTGTATAGCTGATAAACGTTAGGCGAAAAATGTAGTCTCTTGAACACGCAATATATTCCACTGAACATTTTTGTGCTATACGTAATTTAAAAGATTATTATTATTATTATTATTATTATTAATGGTTCGATTTCTTGAAACTTTGTCATTTAAGTGTAATTGATTTCAGTTGTTTGTCACGGTTCGGAATGAGAAGCTATGGAATTTTAAGGCTAGTGAATAGTGCTCAGTTTGTAAACATTTGTCTATCGTTATTTCCTTTATATATTTCTAACGAAATGTATAACGTAGGTATTTATACAAAGGTTTATCTCGATTAAAATTAATAGATGGAAAAATAAACTTTTTAAGAATAGTGTATATATCCAATAATAAACGATAGAGGGAAGAGAAAGTATGTGAATGTAACTCATCAGATTTTTTTTCTCATGCATTCATCTTTTTATTTCTATAATCTCTGCTACGATGCCCTAAGTATCTAGCAAGCCTATTCTCATACATTTTATTGTTCACTATCGGCGGTTGGTATACACTATAAGAATGGCGGAATTTGATGACCTGCGAATTTAAAATAGAAAAGCAGCACATGATTTAAGATGATTTCAGATCATGTTTACTGTAATTTTGGTATTTTAATAAATATTACTACAAGCATTCGTGACCATCAAACTGAACAAAAATCACCAGTACCCATGGTGCAACTAAAGAATGTGTGTCTTTTTTTTTTTTTTTTTTTTTTTTTTTTGTACACTCTTCAGTCTCTCAACATAAATTCGTGGAATTTAGACATCAAATACATATGAACTTTAAATGTAGAATAAAGCAGCATTACACCTTTATAGTTGCTTATATCAAATAATCTCAATATTATCGAAGTAATATCTCCCGCTCGCATCTGCATATTGATAAGCAGTTCCCGGAGCTATGAACCGAAGATCACCCTGATCAATGAGCAGTATATCCGAGATCACTACTCTGCAGTCAATTGCTTTATTCCTTGCAGGCACTTACGTCACGCGTATAAAATATTAAATGGCCAAGCGTGCTAAAAGCAATTCACCGTTATAATCGGTAATAGGGAAATCATTTGACCTTTAGGCTAAATACTAGTTCAGTTCATTACACCGCTTGTATC
Source organism: Hymenopus coronatus (assembly GCA_030762935.1). Classification (NCBI taxonomy): domain Eukaryota; kingdom Metazoa; phylum Arthropoda; class Insecta; order Mantodea; family Hymenopodidae; genus Hymenopus; species Hymenopus coronatus. Next base: position 73,470,549 of record CM060896.1, on the reverse strand, counting down.
TGCGCAATGCTGCAGCAAGCAGACAATTAAATTATTTAACTTCATGTAATCTGTGTGTCAAAATGTGGTTAAAAACGATGATCATCAGTTTTCTTAATTTGCCAAACTTGTGACATATTAATGCATCTACGTAAAAAAAAAAAAAAAAAAAAAAAATCTAATAATATTCCATTTACATGGATTTCTCTACATCTCTGTAACAAATTATTGTTAAAAAGCTTATTCTTTTATCTCCTTCATGCTAATCGATATAAAACTAGCAGGCATGGTAAGGGAGTATAATAGCGATAGTCAAATCTTTAAAAAGCTGGTTGCTATGTGAAAAAGTCCTTGATATGACCAGGAGTTGACACATTCTCGTATTCGAAATGTGTACGTATTTTAAAACTGAAACCAATAATGGCAGCTCTCTAAAAAAAAAAAAGAAAACGTATATGACCTAAATTATGTGCTTTAACGATATCTACATTTTTTGGGTGGTAAGTTTTTGTCTATCTATCGATTTACCAGTTATGCAAAATTTATCCAGAATAAAGATCTTCAGCGGTTATTCCCAGAAAATTCAAGATATACATTTTATTTGTAATGTAGATATCTTCAATATACAATATTTTAACCAAAATTGTTAGAGCTATTTTGAAAAAAATAATTCTTTTCAAATATTTTCTATGTAAAGATTAGTTTGGCGTGGGGGAATTTTCTTGAAAATCTTCGTGTCGCATCCTTGGGAGATACAAAATTTTGTATTTAACGAACGTTTCGTTTTTGAGTTATGCTGTCCACAGACACACGCACTGATTTTTTTCTAAAAATTATTTTTCGGGTTTCTCAAAACATGTATTCCCACTGAAATCTTGATATTGAATTTTTTGGTGGAGAATAATACCTTTTCTATACACTATGTACACAGTACGTGTAGAGAAAGTAATAAGCGCAGCAGAAAGATTAAAACAACTCTGGAAGCACTGCAATAACCAGCGACATTATTTCGGGGTTCAATACTTCAATTAGGAATGCTTGTTACATCAATATAGTTGTTTTTTTTAATATTGAGATAGACTAGGCGTCACCGACTCACTTGATTTTCTGCGGAACAGTTAGGCTTGCAATGGGTAAACCAGGAGTTTCTCTCTTTCTTGTACAGGATGATTCAAAAATATTCTTACAAAGTTTGGAGACAGCAACCTTGCATCAAAACAAGAGCAAATGTTCAAATAAACACATGTCCCAAAACCTTTCGTTCTCGATTTATTGAGGTTCAGAATTCTATTAATCAAAACACATAGTTCTTTTTTGACGTTTTCAGCTTGTTAGGAGGTGTTCTGCACAAACACCACATATAGCAAATGCTCATAAAACTCGTGCTAAATGAAAATGAAAGGCTATTTTACTTTATCTGAAAGCGTAAACATTTTAAAATTTAAGCTTAAATAAAATACAGACATAATATATCTATATAATGTTTGTGTTTTCTAAACTCCAATCAGATCGCTAATTCCCATGTTTGAAAAGTTGTTGATCTGATATCTTGCCTAAAGTGAAAGGTTTTCATGTCTTGCCTCAGCAATCATGCTCCACTGTTTTGATATGAAAATTGCAGAAATCCAAGTCATTCACATTAATGTGCAAGGTAGTTAATAAGTATAAGTAAAATATACACCGTAATCTATTCACAAGTTGTCTTTCTTTATTTCTTCGCTCGGTCTGTAGATGCATACTTTTCGTCTGATTTCCCTTTTCTTTTCGCATCAAAGTATGTTTCTCCTTTTAGGATTATGTTTATTTCATCTAGACTTATACAGTTTGAAAACTACAAAAGATAAACAAAACTTTGCTACATATAAAAATATGGAATTCATTAAAATAGATAGTTTATGACAAATAACTATGTTTCTTTTTTCATAGCGTTTTGTCCTCTTCTAAATAATGCTGTGGGTTTACATCCATTCAATTAGAAATGACCATGTATAATATAAAGCATTTACATTTGAAAACTTGGGAGTCGTTCTTTTCCTTCGTATGAACTGGTTACTGACAAAAGTCGGCCGCGTTATAAACAGCCGTAAGTTTGCGCATACTAAAGCCATATTGCTTTTTCGTTTTTACCATTAATCTGTCAAGTAATATTGGATAGTGAATGAAAGTATTTAAATTGATCTTCAACTACCTTAGTTGCCCATCATTTTCCTACTCAAGATAAGGAGAAAAAGCAGGGGAAGATACCTTATCCAAGTAATTCATCCCACCCGAGATTCAGATTAAAGGTTTCTAGGAACATTAGACAGATATGCTACCTTCTAACCGCGTAAAATACCGTAAGTTAAAAATCGATGATATCCAATCTTAAGGCGAAAGAGAGGAGAGCAGATTTACCTTCACGCATTGTTCTCGGAGTTGTGACGCATTCATACACTCATGGCAGTTAGAAACAAATCTTTCTAATATTTGGTTACCTTCAAAAGTGCCACTCGATTAGTCGTCACTGAGTGGGTGAAATGGAAATTATTTTTACTCTGTCTTGATGAATACAGACTCAAAACGAAGAATGAATGCAAATGCGGATTACGTCATCACTCCCGGTGCATGTCCTGAATAGTTTGACAATACTGGAATGCAGCAGTTGAGTCTTATAGCGGACGGGTTCGAATCAAGTCAAGATGCAAACATCGCCGCGCGCAGTCTTACACTCACCAAGTAGAACATTACTTTTCATTAGTGGTAAAGAAAACAGTCAGTTTAACCTGCTGTGGATCGTTCGCTGTACTGATGTTTTCTTTTTTTTTTTATTTTGGTCAGGCTGTACTGCGCTATATTCCCGCCTTCTCTGACCACTCCAAACCTTGCCTGGCTACACCAGCAACCTCCTCTAACAACTGCATCTTTCGTCAGACGTGTAATATGTAGGGTAAAGCGACAATGTGACGTCATTAGATTGTAGGAGAAGAGGTTGTACTTCACTGTTAATTTTTTTTTCGGAACTATATTAAAATCTCCTACCCAAGGAAGCAAGCGATCGATAAGTAAGTTTTCGATAAAATTATGTATATATACTGCTGCTTAACATCGTTTAATTTGGTTGGTCATATCGGCAATAAATGAAATTAGTGAAATGATGCTCAAATGAGTGTTATTTGACATTAATGAAGTGTTACTCGACAATCGTCTTCTGAGGATAGAGGAAAACCCCGAAAAAATACCCTCAGGACCTGTTGAAGGTGAGGCAGACGCTCTGCCATCACACTACTAAGGCGAGCCAGACACTTATAGTATGATAGAAATTAACAATAAAACTCAAAGAATTTCTATGAATATTTGCTGTTTTATCAAATCCATGAAGCAAGAATATTTTGTATGAATAGTAAACATTAAGACTACCTATATCTATTCTTTTGTTTTTAATTGTTTCATTTAACTTTAAAGGTCATGTCGGGGGTTTTGACTTGTGAAACAATTCATACTACTGCAGGTTTGGAACGTTAGGTTAATCAGTTTTATATCACACATACATACTTCCAGAGTCTGTGGGGGATAGGGAATAACTCTTGTGAAAGAAAACTTCCCCGCCCCAGCCTGAAATTGAACCTGGGACCTCCGGGTGAGAATTAAGCTCGCTGACCACTCGACCACGGAGGAAGTCAAATTTATATATAAATTTGTTAAAGGTTGAAGATATTCATTTGAATGTTAACATCAGGTGTTTGTTTTATTCAAAGCCAAATACGCTTAAGCTAATCGTTATTAACAATATGGTATTTTACATAATATAGAATATATATATTTAAGCGTTAATTAATACAATTAATATTGATTTTATCGTTAAATATTTGGGCATTTATTGCTTCTGGGGTGAAATACAATAAATAATTGGCGTTGGGAACAGTTAAATTTAATTTAAAAACGGCCCTTTACGGACTGAACGCCCGGAATGAAGTCGTAACTTTAAACTGAGTGGTACACAGCAAATTCGATCATTATTCATTAGTATGTATTCTTCAATTTCAATTGTAATATTTGTAATATCTGTAAAGTGGAACGAACAGCTCCTGTTTTCCTGCTTTTACAACCTCTGCAAATTGTAGCAGATTATACTCGTGGCATGAAAATGCTTTGATGAGCTCGTAAGAGGGAATGAGCATTATCTAAGCCTCTCACTGTGAAATGAAATAACGACGAAAGATATTTCATGGTCACTAGAGAGCAGAGTCATCATGATGAAGAGAGTGGAGTGGTCACGAAGCTTGGGAGGAACACGTTTTTCTCTCGGCAAAGTTCAGAGAGTGAGAGAATTATAGTCACTACCTGTTGCTTTCTGTTTCGTCACAAACGTGAAATGTAACGGGCTCCTAGGTTACCAGAACAGGCTCCTCCTGTCAACGAGTCTCACAGAAAGAGTCGCCTATTCTTAAGGGAATGCATGACTAACATTTCATGAAAACTCACAAAAAATCTATTTTTAAAATTTTAATTTCATAAAATAATTTAAACATTGCTGAACAAACAAAGGTATAGTCACCATTTTTAAATGCCTTAAGTCACTGGAGCCACACCAAAGCATTAAAGGTGAAATTGGACTCGGTAAGAAAACCTTCAGTTCGACGAGATGTTTTTTATAAGGTGCTTAATGCCAGATTTTACTACAATGGCACCGCAGGCGATGAAACTAATGAAGAAGGAGCACCGGTGGAATGATGGTGGGGGAAACCGTAGAACCTGGAGAAAACCCGCCCCTGCGCCACTTTGTCCACCACATATCTCACATGCGGTCGCTTGGGATCGAACCCAGACCATGTAGGTGAGAGTCGAGTGGTCACGGCGCGGCCTCGATGATATCTAATTTGCATTATGCAAAGTAAAAAACAGTTAAGCAGAAGCTAAGCAGCAATACAAGAGAAAAGTACAGAAAAGACAGCACCAGAGGAGAGGAAAAGGAAAGCTGAGGTCCAACCTACCTACTTGGTGGATTTTAGTGCATTCCAAACTTTCCTTGTTTTCTCGCTATTGATATTTTCAGCACTTTTCTTTCCGTAAAATGCTCCTTGCGAAGGAGTTTTTCTGTTACACAAATAAACTTTGCTGTGCATGTTTACAGAGGTACAATAAATAAGAATTTCCCTAAGTTTTGCTGTCAGATGTATTTAAGCATATGTTTTCTATTTTCAAACACAAAAAAATTTATATTTTATGACAAAAAAGGCACATTTATAACTTTAAAGAAAATTGGAGTCTAAACTAAAGGAGACACAGATAAACCCAGCCTATTTCAAAACATAGATGTATTGTATACCTTGGTTTAAAGTATTATACTAAAAATTTAACTTTTTTGTCGCAAGGGACGTGACAAAACATATACAAATTAGGTCTTAACTTTCAAACCATTAGAGAAAAATGGATGAAATTTGCACTGTAACTTATTGGCATTGTATTACATCTGTGATATTAATTTCAAAAAGTTAGCATTATTAGTTTGAAATTTCAAACTTTATCATACATGTCCTTAAGGACAGGGTTGCTACTCTCGCATAGTTAAAGATAATACAGCTAAAACAACGTGTAAAGATCTTGTGTCCCATTCCAACTCCTCTTACAAAAGTGAGCTGTCGATCGATTAAACACTGTGATCGGGTAGCCAATAAATTTAGTCGATTAATAGAATTGTATTACTGTATATTTCTATGTACTTTAAAGAGCCTCTTAATTCTGCTCACACAATTCACAATATGATTGCGAGGAAAATACCTGGCATTATATTTTAAAAATATGTAACAGACAAAATTTTGTAATATAAATTGTTAACTTATAATTGTATTTCGTGGCTTGCTAATTATAAATAAATAAACACTTAAGTTTATAATTTTAGTATGACGCAAACGTTTGAAAATGTGAAGTTGACAGTTACTTACAGTAACACCTCTTTGCTCTCGAACTTCCAAGCATGTTAGTACATTTACATGTTCAGAACTAAGGATACCCTTTCTCTTGGTAATGACATTTCCAGTATCACAAGGAATTTTTCTCATATCTGTTCATAAGCCATATTTGTGATGAATTTCACAAAAACTACTACCTCACAAGAACTGAGGTTTAAGTTTAAGTATATTCTTAAACAGAGATATACAAGAAATAACATAAGTAAGCTCAACGTGAACTATTCATTACAAAACATTTATTTGTTCTACTGTGTGTTAATGGCAATTGTCCATTCATACGTTGGCTGCAAATTTCATAATGGTAATCCCTTCAAGAAACTTCTCCACCCCTATCCACTATGCCGCCTGACTGTTTTATAAGGGTTCACAAAAATAGACTATCCGTTTCTCTCTCTCTCTCTCTCTCTCTATATATATATATATATATATATATATATATATATATTTTATAAAGTACGAGGGTTGTAACTTGAATGGTGGCAATTATTCGCTTACAACTAATACAAAAATTGCATGTTATCAAGTTTTACTATCAGGTGGTCACCAGCATTGTGTACAACCTGTTACAGTAATGTAGGTGTCATAAGATACCCTTAGCAGTGCCTGTTGTATTGATAGTACAAATGGAGCGGTCTATTGCCTGACGAATCTATGGAGCAGTTCTAAAGCGAATGCCACGAAGTGGTTCCTTCATCTTCGGAATGAAGTTTTTCAGAAGGGTTTAAGTTTGGTAGATGGTACAGTCGCATCGACTGATCAAATCAACTACAGTTTGCGCTGTACGTGGCCGAGAATTGTCGTGCAAAATGTTGGGTGGGTTTTGCAGAAAGTGTCGCCGCCGCTTGTTTCTCAAAGCTGTCGCAGGTTGTGTCGCAAAGATGAATAGTAATGCTGCTCATAGATATTAAGGTTATATATAGATCGAAAGTTCTTCAAAAATAATTCAGAATGAAGAGTATCTCATGAGTATTCCCATAAAATTTATTGCTTATATTTTATTTGTGCAAATGTTGAAGAATGCCATTTTAATCAAAATCGTTAGGGTAATTTTTAAGAAAATAAAAAATAACGAAACATTGTTTCATTTAACAAGTGGTGGTTCTTAAAACTATTTGTGTTGTATCCTTGGAAGATGTTGAACTTAAATTCTGTGTTAATACGAAACCGATTTTTCGTTTTCGAATTATACTGTTCATATGCTTTCTTCTGGATTCGGGAAACTCAAAACATATATTTCTGTTAAAATGTCGATATCAAATTTTTGGACGCAGTGCAATATTTCCTCTGTGCTTACTGTGGATAAGAAGTATAAGAGGTAAAGCTAAAAATAAACAAAAAGATAAAAAAAATCCGAAAGTGAGTATAAATCTTAAAAATTGAAAATGTATTCCTAAACCTACTAAAAATAATGGCATATCAGCCAGAAAACCCCAAGTAACTTTATGACACCGTCAATGTAGTTTAGGATGCATAGTTCTTTCAAATTTCTACATGCTATGGTGATATCCTAATCGTTCATATGTAAAAACGGATGGTGGTCTTTACATCGATTCGAACATGTGAGACGATGAATACCAATTTCAGAAATACAAAGCAGAAACTATCATGCATTTACCCAAAAGGTAGGAGAAAATGTAGTGTTTACTACCGCTCTCACTATATACATCACCAGAGGTGTGGACACTGATGACTAAAGCATCCATTTATAGTTCCCTTACGTTTTGTTGTTATGGAGGACTTGATATCATGGTGACTTGATATAAGGAACAATTAGACATTGCGTTGGTTTGCCCTGTGTGTATGCTAGGACAATGTTATCAACCATACTTCGTGCTATTTGCATGTTCGCTCTCTATCCCTCTTGTTATGAGTGGTTCATCGTGATACAAACATCCTTAATGTTTGAAAGGAAAATTGAGGAAGGGGAAGTTTCAGGCTTAAGTTTATGCTTGGCATTTACTGTCAAATCTGAGAAATGAAGAAAATCTAGAAAACCCCTATCAAGAAGGCAGTTCTGGAGGGATTTGAAGAGCGGACTTCCATGTGTGCATGTCTTAAAGACCTTGACTATCAGTGACGGTTATTCCGGCTTTAAACATCAGCCAAATAACTTGGTTCACTCCAACCCGAAATTGTAGGTTGAAGTATTTTATCGTCCACCATTCCGGTCATAGTTGTGGTACCTTCTTTTAGAGGGATAATGTTTTATTTACACCTCGTTACCTCCAGTGGTCAATACGGGGACCGCTAACCTCTGGAAAATATTGCCAATCGGCAATGGTGTTAACTCATATATAAGTTATCACTGGGCTTAAGATTTTTGTTTGGGCTTTATACTTTAGAAAACCACACGTTCACACTCTTATTCATAGATCTAGACTCTGGGGAGGACAAGGAAAAATCTTGGATAGAGAAAAATTACGACCGTCCACCCCGGGATCGAATCTGCGGCCCCACGCTCAAGATGCCGGTGCTCTACAGACTTTTCTATAGGACTCACCAGTTGTGGTACTTGTTTACCAAATCTGTTCAAAAGGGAAATCTTAAAATAGATATCTACCGAATGTTGAATATGTCGCTCAAGGGCCCCACAGAAAGAATTACGAAAATCAGATGAAAGTCATGCAAACCTCCAGGCAAGGCAAACGCTAGCATATCTTACAAATATTTTTATCAGCCCATCGGCAAGAAATCGATCGACATGGATTGATGAACACCTAGATCGCAGGTATCCACGTTGAGGCCCTCAAGCCAAAAGCAGAAGTTATGTTGCCCTTGACCAGTGAGTATGATTTCTTTGCAAGGAAATCGGCAGGAAGCCAACGACTCCTTAAAAGGTCGAATCAGTAACTGTATAAGAGCATGGTATAAAATAACTATCCTATAACAATGAATGTGGTCACAAATTCCTAAAAGCGTCGTTTTGCATACCAAAAATGAGAAAAATCTCTAGTCGAGTTTCAAGAATGGCGATTGTTACTTTCTAAGCCGTGTTCTATATTAGGCAGTTAATAAGTTCTTAGGTGATGCTTCTACCTATTTATTGAAAATGCCTTTCGCCAACAATCCTTAGAGGCTGACAAGTTTTCTCCTTTTCTTCATAAACACTTCTCAAATGTTTGGTACATACATGTACTAGATGAATCCATATTCTGCTCACGCTATTGTATTAAAAACGGAGATTATTCTGTCTCATCTCATTATCTCTTCCTCTCGCCGTCTCTCTCATTCTCCTTCCATTTCTATACATTCTCTTGTATTTCCTTTCGCGTGTCATTATTTTTTTACGTTAGCTTTCCTCTCTCTTCCATTCTCACTCTTTCACGTCTTCATCCCTGTGCAATGTATGGGTCATATGGTGTTTTGAATACCAGCAATCAAATTGTTTTTTCTGGGGTGCTAAAACAAAATCAAAAGTTTTAACAGTGCATGCAAGGCGCCTCTTACAAAATAATCGAATCTATATTTTCCTCTCATAATGTATTTATCACAGTAGTGTACGTAATAATATGGAATTGGTATGCCATCCTAAGTATTTATTCTACCAAACTTTTCAGAAATACAACGTTCATAAACTTTTGTTTTGTAACATTTAAATAGAAGAAAATATAACTGAGATAATTTGTGTCCTATTCGAACTCCTCCCCTTGGAGGAAGTAACTTAAAATTATATTAGTCATTTTCTAAATCTATGTTATACACAACGTTTTATAGCAAGGGTAGCCAGAGGCAAATGCTCCAAAATAGTCCGTCATTCAAATTGGTATTGATTATTTTACTAAAATCATTCTATTATATGTATAGGTGACTTACTGAAATTTGCACATAAAATATACTACTGATAACTAAAAGGTAAAAAGGAGAGAATTGATCTTCGAAATCCACATAGCATTTGTCGATTTTGAAAAACCTTTCGTTAGAATAAATTAACAAAGGAAGGTAATCATTACAGAGAATACTCAATACATTTGCATAAAGTCACACAGTTTTATATATATAGTATAAAAATGAAAGTTTAAAACAAGAATGTAGTCTCCAGTGCTTTTTAATGTTTACCTACACAACATTATTCAAGACTGGAAAGCTTTAGTTCATAAGGGAATCAAAACAGGACAAGATTAAACTCTAAACCATTTGCGGACGATGTAGTCCTGAATTTTGAAATGAGAGTATACTAAAATGGCTGTGCATCAACTTACGATTTGCAAAATCAATTAATTTCCAAAACTAAAACAAATACAATCGCCTAAAATGGCTGTGCATCAACTTACGATTTGCAAAATCAATTAATTTCCAAAACTAAAACAAATACAATCGCGTTCAAAGGCAAAAATTACAAAAGAACAAAACCAGTGTTAGATGGCACTCCAAAGCAGTTCCAATATCTAGGCCGCGACATGATATATGAAGACCGAGATATAGATAAATAGCTGCACAACCTCCAAGCACTTTGCGGAACAATACATAGTGCATTTAAAATAAAATTAGAAAAGAGACAAACATGAGATTTTGTTAAGTATTTACCTCATGATTCTCTATGGATACGATGCATGGGCTCTTAAAAGCAAAAGATAAAAGTAACATTCAGGCAATATAAATGGGATTTTCTTGCAGCGTGAAGGGATGTAGAAGAGAACATTGTACGAGAAATATTCGAAATGAAGAAATAAAAGAAGAGTATGGAGATCAAACTAATGTGCCAACTAAAACAAGAGTATATACAAAAATTAGTATCCTATCTTTTATGAATTGCTTATAAAAGAACTATACAAATTTTGACTATGCGCCTAATAGACACATTGGTCTATTGGAAGCGGTGAAGGGGCAGATGTGAGATAAGAACCAGTGTAACCCAGGTATGGACCAACGCCGAACCAACTGACACGCAACCCTCAAAGTCGGCCAACACCACATATGAAACGAACCGGTAGATGGAGAAACGGCAATAAATACAGATGCTGATTCTTAGACAAATTGTAGCGATATATATTCTATACAGTTTAGATAACAGCAAAATAATGCAAACAACTTTGTATTATATTACTCTTTTTCATTTGCAATTATTTCGTTAAAATCAGGTTTTCATTTGATAGAGCTATAAATAAAAATAGTAAATTACAGCTGCACCACTGATGGTTGTCAGTAAAATATATCTGTATTTGGATTTGGCACAATTCAGTTGTGAAAATAGTTGCTCATATGACTGTGTAGAAGCAAACAGCCAACATTTTCGCTGCAAAGAATTTTAATTGTGTATGATTTGCAACTGATAACTGCTTAAATCGATACCATGTTTTCTGTGGCACAAATATTTAAAAACGGGTATTAATATTGTAGCTGCAAATTCAGTCTTAGACTTACAGGTTCAATATGCACAGGATTTACAAAAAGACCGAATCATTTCACGGTAAATCGTTTATTATTTAGATTTTCTAGTGAGGAAATATACTTAATAAATACAATGTTCTCATTTGTATTTCGGAGGGATTGCAAACAGGGAAATGATACAGCTGCCCTTCTTGTAAATGTCCTTTCCACAGTTTCAATTGCACGATAGAGATGTTAATTGCATCGTCCATATTTTCAACTACATTTGTATTTCTTCCTTAGTGGGTAGCCCGTTTAAGTGTTTATTTATTGCTCCTTTCAACAGGACAAAGGTTTCTGTTACAAAAAAGTAATTGCCACCTAGGAAAGCCAAATAATCATATACAGGCTCTCATTAAAACTTTCCAATTGGAACTACTCGCGGCCTGACATTGTTAATAGCCTGCGCCATATAGGTATGGGCATATATCTGTCACGTACACCGAACTTCCTCAATGACATCTTCTGCCGTATGCGAGAAAGTCAACCTCTTGTGGTTCCCGAACTTATAACTGGTGTAGCTCAACCATGTGGAAACAAAGAGGAAGAAACATTTTATAATTAATGTGAAATCGATGCTAACTGAATATTTGAAATAAATTAGATGTTGTTCCAAATCCAAAGAAAAATCCAAGGCACACCTATGTAATAAAACTGCTGCGTTTAGCTCTCCAGTATCGTGAAGTTACAGTTGACGAAGATACAGCAGGACAAGATAGTAAATGGTGGTGGTTAATTTCGTCTTCCCAATTGCACAAGAAAACCTTGAGGGCAAAACTTCAGGAAGCGAAAGCGTTTGGAAAAATAACCATAGCCAGTAGTGATCCCAAATGAATTCAAGGCTACTCTTCTATTTCAACCAGCTTTGCTTAAACCAGATCGTAAACACTGTACAAATTTCACCCAATTCGGGATATAAACCAGTAATTATTTTTGGACTGAGATGTGGTCTGTTTCATGAAAACTGAACAAGTGTAAACGTTATTCTGACTTGGCTGAAGCACGACCGCCAATTTTTAACTGTAACACCCCTGTCGTGTATAGCTACATGTAAACACCAATCTTAGTTTTAGTGTCACATACATCGTCGTGTCACTGAAATATTTTTGTAGTTTATAAATTGACATAACAAAAATGACCTGAAAATGTGTCACTGAATTTTCTGGTTAGGTAGTCTTTTTCTGGATAGATGTAGGGACGTTCAAAGCGATCTTTGAGAGAACAAATTTCCTTCAGCACTATTATGGTGTAGTGAAAAATTATTAGAGAGGAAATGGAAATTGCAGAGCTTCTTTAGCTGTAGATAGAAATAAGAACATAAAAAGTGAACCAGCAGTACTGTAACTGAAATCTGTTATGTTTAAGCAAAAGCAATAAAATCACCCAAGAAGTAGAATAATGCAGCAATGAATGAACAATGAATGTTGAAAGGAGGTGACTGAATATATGTTCAAACTAAATTAGATGGCTTTCCTAACCGAGCTCATTCTTTATACGTAACTACAATTCTCAAAGTGTAACATTTCATCTTCAGAGTGCTTAATTTACTTACATGTTTACAATGAACTTCCAATACAAAACATGAGTTCAACAAAACTCAAGTGCCTAAGCTGTATATTTTTGGTGATAAAATCTTTTCAGAAGCTGTTGTTGACCAACAGAGATACTGGTGAACAATAGCCCTTTTAAATGGCAAGTGCAAACGACTGTTTATCTGATTCACAAAACGTTAATGGCAAGACAAGTGTGACATTTTGTGTTAAAAGTGCCTTTGGTGTTAAAAGTCTCAAAGATCTATAAATTCACCTACGTTAAACTCTATAATCAGAAAGTAAATTGAAGTTAACGGCTCCTATAACTATTGACATACCCACAAGGTGTAAGCAGAAAATAGTTAAATCTATGCAGGTCGTTCATGAGGAATTCTTTGACCTCACCAGAGGCCAATGTGGATACATAGCATTGGAGTTCGTTTATTCGTACGCATGCACTAATATGTACTTATTTTTGTACGATGGGGTGTTTTCTAGTCTTCCCAATAATGCTTACACAGAGGAAAATTAAGAACTCCAACATTTGAATTCATTTCCAAGGAAACTCGTTTCTATTAACATAATTCGGTGGCTATAATAACACGCTGTATAACTACACTAATGTGGAAAGTAAAATACAATCCAGTTTTCCTGCCTCTTCAATATCTGCGTGACTGCCTCTGCTGTCGAGTGGTCATCGTTCTGTTTTCTCTATCCAGAGGGTCCCGAGTTGGACTCCCTGCTGGAGCTAACCATATCCCACAGTCAAATGCCTACGCGATTGACATTGAAATTCCAATCTCCTTCCATATTCAGTAGTAAAACAAAAACACATGGAACGGATGAGGGTTTCCCGTTTGAGAAAAGTATTTTAAAACTGAAACTATTAACAGGAATATATCGGAAATGGCTTTCTTTACAAAAATATGAATATGACATAAAAAGCGTGTTTTAAAGAGATCTTCATTTTTGTGTAGTAAATTGTATTTTTACCAGCTATATGAATTTTGCCATCATCCTTTTCATCACTATTTCACTTCCTTTTTCTTTACCACCATACCAAGCATTGGTCCACCAATATATATATGTATGTATAAATAATTGATAACCAGCTACATCTAATAAAATATTTCTAGTATTAGCTTTCCTATTTCCTATTTATTGTACAACATGTTTAATACGATAGGCGTTAACAGATAGGTTACGCACACCACGCAGCATTCTTGAAAGTAATTTTGTTCAGTCTTCGCATGCCTGAGGTGAATTCCGTGTGTATCGCTCACGCATCTGAAGTTAATGTAAACCGTGACGTTGAAGCATCTCTGGTCTGACAACATTCCTGAATGGCGTAGCCCTGTGCCGGTTCAATAACTAACGGTATCAAAACACAACAATACTGTCATTTCCCGATGGTAGTGTTACGTAGGGCAGCACGTGGCTGAGCCCAAAAACTGAGCACGTATTTATGCGGCTTAACCACTCCGCTGACTCCAGTTCGTTTCCTCTCTGGTTACCGAGAGCTATAACGGCAATTGCTGACTTTACGGCGTCGCGCAACGGTAAATGCTTTAGCAGTCAATATTCGTAGAAGGTCAGTCTCTCTGGCAATGAAGTGAACTTTCACGTACGGTTAATTCATGATCAGATGTGTTTTTGAAAATTAAACGTTTGAACTTTTCGTTTGAACTTTTATGATAGCTGATCTGGAGGACGTGATGAATAGTAAACGAAGCCTTTAAAATAACCCCTAGTGAAAATTAATCAAATGAAGACAAGAATTGAGGTTAAAACTATGATGGATTTACTGAGTTCTTTCTATTCGTAAATAGAATTTTTAGTTAAACATTTTTACTAACTTAATGTGCTACATTTAAAATTATTATTGTTCTTATTAGTTCTGCTACTGTTGTAAAGCAACACAGCAAAAAAATAATATAGTAAGAAAAGAAAACTCAAATTTGAAAAAAAAAAAATGCATAATTGGAATGGTTGGTTGGTTTTGGGCAGTTGAAATATTTATTTAGTGTTACTAAAATTCCGTTATCATCCGTGCTTCAAATAAACTCTGGGTGGCCAGTCTCTCATTGGTTCGAATTTAAATCCGCCATAAGCGCATTAGCCTACGAACAAAAATTAGGCCGAGGTATGCGGCGAAGAGTGAACAGAACGAAAATATTCCATCTAACTGACAAGGAGGCACACTTTACTATGGCTCCTGGATGTGTGCGTCTCTTATTAGTTTTATGTCAAACATTTTGCATTCAAACATTAACCTACCGACACATAACGATTACAGGCTCAGGAGCGAAGGAAAAGGAACACAAATAACATTAACGAAAGGGATGGCTCATGCAGTTTCGTCTGCGTCTCAATTCGAAAGGTCGCTGGTTCGATCTCTGTGTCGGCCTACCAGACCCATGGGTCCTTTTTGCTGGTTTTCCCCAGTCGCCAGGCGAGTGCTGTGTAGGCTCACCACATATCCCGGTCTACTCTTTTCTTATCATCTCTTTCAGGGCTGAAGATTCAGGTGACAGTAATCGGCGGATTCGGGCTGGATGGTGATTTGCACATTTTAAAACGGTTATTCTAGCGTCGTCGTCGGGAACATTCAGTTAGGACATGCCTTCCGTTTAGGGCTTCCTCGAACCTGGTGATCAAGTATCTGCGTTTGTTGTGAAATACTTTTATAATAATAATAATAATAATAATATTGTTATTATTACTGCAAAGGTATTTGTATTTTCAACAGAATAATAATAGCTTCATGCAATAATGATTCTTGACTCGTCCGGCATCTGTTTGAAGTAAATATATTAGAAAAAAATCTGAATATGAGTTTATTTACCCATTTTTACACAAACTATTCTTAAAACGTGTATTCTTCATAATATTTTGCGTTAATCCAGAAGAACTTTGAATAAATGCTTTTTATATATTTCCTTTTAAATGCAAAGGAATAAGGGAATTCACTCAGCTAAAGCGTTGCGAGTAATCAGTTCTTTAAAAGCTGGTCACTTTGTGATGGACTTTACTTTTTGTTTGACCAGGAGCAAGAAAATGAATAACCACATCCCATTTGAGAAAAGTATAAATATTTAAAAAGCTGATGTTCCATTCACACGATTTTCCCTACATCTCTGTACCAAAGTATTGCTAAATAGATTAGTCTTCTATCGACGTTCATGCTAATCGAGATAAACATAAGCAGAAATAGTCTTAATACTTGCTTTTTTGTAACTAAAAGAGAAACAACGGAATACACTAGGCTAAAGCGATAGTTAAATATTTTAGCAGCTCTTTGCCACATTGCTGAAATAATTTTTTTTTTTTTTTGGTATGGTCAGGAGTTTACAAATTCCCGTATGAGAAAAGTGTAAGTCTTTTAACATTGAAACTAATCACAAGAAATATCTCGAAAATGTTCAACTCCACGAAAAAAAAAGAAAGAAAAGAAAAACAAGGTATATGACACAAACTGTATTTTACTAGATCAACATTTCTTGTGTAGCAAGTTTTTGCCTAACCTTACGGTTTACCAGTTAAGCAAAATTCAACAATATTAATCCAGAATAAAGAGGTGTCGCATTCTTTGAAGATATTGAACTTAAACGCCAAGTTGGTGCCCGACATTTTCTTTTTGAGTTATGGTGTTTGAGTTATGCTGTTCACAGACACACGCAAACACGAACATGTTTCTAAAAATGCCTTGTTTTATTCATATGAGCCAAAAAATTTTTGTAGTTTTGGCGAAATCTCGGTGTCGAATTTTTCTATTCACTAGATAAGTACATTTGTACATGCTTGCTAGAGAAAGTAAAATACTTTTTTTTTATTTAGGGAATCTCCAAACATATTTTCGGTGAAATGTTGACCTTGAAGTTCGGGTTAGAATACAACACCCTCTCTGAACATGATGTGTATAATACATGTTAGAGAAAGTAAAATACGAGGTCAGTTGAATATTTGCAACAAATTATTGTTAAAACGCTCTTACCTCTATTTACTTCATGCTAATCGAGAAAAAATTAGTAGAAATAGTCTTATTACTTGTTTCCTTGTAAGCAGAAGTGAAATAAGGGTGTACCATTGGTTAAAGTGATAGTCAAAATCTGGTTGCTATGTGACTGAAGCTCCTTTGTTTGTATGCACAGGAGTTGACAAATTCCTATATGAGAAAAGTATAGGTTTTTCATAGCTGTAAACAAAAACAAGGCATATCTTAAAAACGACTAGCTCCACGAAAAAAATGTATACAATATAAATTGTGTGTTTTAATGTGCTCTACATTTTCTGTGTGGTAAGTTTTGTACATCTCTTACTGTGTAGCAGTTATGCAAAACTCCGTAAAATGCATTCAGAATAAAGTAGTCTTAAGAGGCTATTCCCAGAAAATTCAAGATATACATTTTCGAGATTTTAATAAAAATCGTTAGAGCAATTTTTTAGAAAATCAAAATTTTCGATGTTGTCAGGGGGTCTCAAAACATATATTTCCGTGAAATCTCGGTATCGAATTTTTGGGTGCAATACAATACCTTCTCTGTACACTATGTACATAGTAAGTATAGAGAAAGTAATAACAAGAGTGCTATGATAAGAAGGTACCTATAAGTTTTTGAAGAATTAATAAGCAGTTTAAAGAATAGAAAATATATGTGTAAAGAATGCAAAAACATATTTCCAAATCCTTTCCTTTCAGTGACACATATTGTTGCCAAAGCATTGAAGAAAATACCGCCTGCAGACAAAAGATACCGTTTTGTCTAAGGGAGAGTTTAATCCACGAATAAGAAATGTTCTGTTCTTACGTTCAGCTTTATAGAGATGATGCGTTTATTGGGAAAATAAATTTGGAACAATAATAATATAATAATAATAATAATAATAATAATAATAATAATAATAATAATAATGATGCGGTCAGATTGGGCGAGAATTTTGCTTTAAATAGAATTATTCCCTACCTTTCACGGAATCTGGAAGTGTGAGCGTGGAAGTAAATATGTGCTTAATAGTAAAAAAATCTGATGTGTTACATTCACATGATTTCTCTAGCTGCTCTACAACCAAACTTGCAAAAGAGTATTCTTCTTTCTACATCATGCTAATCGAGATACTCAGTTCCTTATAAGTAGAAGAGAACTAAAGTAAGCACTATGTTAAGGTGATAGTCAAATGTTTTAAAGACTGTCGTTGTGCGATTATCATTGAAATTGGCTTCTCTGCTTGGCCAGGAGTAGAACAAAAGAAAAACAGACACTTCCTGTCTAAGAAAAGCATAATTACTTTACAATTGAAAGCAATAACAGGGAATATCTTGGAAACGGTTACCTCCACAACAAAAACATAAAGGACACAAACTGTGTGTTTTAACGATATATACATTTTCGTGCAGCAAGTGGTTTTCTACCTCTTACGGTTTAGCAGTAAAACAAAATACGGCAAAATTCATCCAAAATTATGAAGTCTTCAGAGGTTATTCCCAGAGAATTCAAGATATACATTCTATTTAGGATGTAAATATCTTTAATATGCGGGATTTTAATCAAAATCGTTAGAGCCATTTTTGAGAAAATACAATTTTTGAAAACTTTTCCACGTAAAGGGTAGTTTGTGGTAGGGGAATTTTCTTGAAAATCTTCGTGTTGCATTCTTGGAAGATACCAAACTTAAATACCCCAAATCATATATTTCCAGTGAAATCTCGACTTTGTATTTGTGGTTGGAATACAATACCTTCTCTATCCACTATGTACATTATACATGCGGGCTAGAGAAGTAAAAATCTGATGTTTTCCATTCACATGACTTTCTCTATATCTCTGTAAATTATTAATGTTAATAAGCTTATGTTTTATTTATTTCATGCTAATCGAGAAAAATTAGCAGAAATAGTCTTATTTCTTGCTTTATTGCAAGTAGAAGCGAAATAAGGGAGTACATTTTTTGTGGGTTAAGTTTTTGTCCATCTCTTACGGTTTAGTAGTTATGAAAAATTCATCCAGAATAAAGTAGTCTTCAGAAAAAAATACATAAATATACGTTTTATTTGTCAGGTAAATAACTTTAATATACGAAATTTTAATCAAAATCGTTAGAGCCATTTTTTAGAAAATCAAAATTTTCGAAAAAAGTTTCATGTAAAGGGTAGTTTGGGGTGGGGGGATTTTTCTCAAAATCTTCGTGTCGCATTCCTGGAAGCTATTGAACTTAAATACCAAGTTTGGTATTTTACCGACTTTTCGTTTTTGAGTTATCGTGTTCACACGGACACATGGACACACACACACACGGACCTTTTTCTGAAAATACTTTTTTGGATACAGGGGACCCTAAAACATATATTTCCGTTGAAATCTCGGTATCGAATTTTTTGGTGGAGTGCAATACATTCTCTATACACTATGTACATAGTGAGTATAGAGAAAGTAAAAATGGATTAAAACCAACGTTAAGAAAACCTTCAGTTTATGTAGTAATATAGTTGCTTTTCAAGCCGAAAGCCCTATATGGGGTTTAAAGGGGTTAATATAAACGAAATAAATAAAGGCTATGACATCTGTTTTACTTTATCTCCAGCTTTCTACCTATTTCGTCAACTCAAATGTGAGTGTTCTTTTCCCATGTTATTACTACATAGACTGGAGCTTCTTGGGTAAATAAAATAAAGAAAACAGGCTGTGCTTTTTCTGCAACAAGGACTACTTCATCACGGCCACTAAGCAGATGCTATAACCATATGGCAGACACTCATGAATGAGGAGTTGTGTTTATGAATAAGTCATTCGGTCGTCCATGTGGTTACCGGGAGCAATGATGAGTGCCAGATACGGACATCCTTCTACGACTGGAGAGTTTTGAATTCGTGTCTATCGGGAAAACATACAAGATTGTGTTTTTCTTGGATGCCTCTTTAAGTGTGTGTATTTACATGTGATCTTTGAAAACAAACTAGCCGTAAACGTGCTTGGTTGCTGCAACTCGCGTTTGGCTGATTGGAGGCGGTACCTGGCCTTTGTCCAAAATGCAAAAAATGAGGCTCCTTTGGGCTGGATCTTCTTATTCTGATGAATGAATAACTAGTTTCAAGGCGACTTTCTAAAGTAAGCTTGTTCAAGGAGATCGCAAAGGCTGAGCTAGTATCCTCTCTGTTATTTTTGAACAGATATTTATCTCATATTTTGCAAGACGAATTTCAATGATATGCAATAAGATTGTGATCTCGTAACCTTCTATGTCCCAATTTGTTCCAAGCACATGGTTACAGAAATGCATCTTCGCGGGGCCCGAATACTTTGTTAACCAGATAAACAGTCAAAGATTTTCAATATTTAGAGAGGTCATGAATCGGTAAGAGAAGGGTTTTTAAAACAACTTCATTACTGCTGCATATTTTAATAGAGATGGTATCGACCACGATGGAGATTCTGTGACGGCAGACTGGCTCACAGGCTAGACCAGGCGTCACCAAATTGTTTTATTTTGTGGGCAGCAGGGGTTCTCTCTTCCTTGTATAGTACGTCTGTGTCAGTTAATTATGTCGGGAACAAAGTTAGTTATAGAAAGTGGTGGAATAAGCGGTTTGCGACAAAGTTTTGCACCCAGAAAATTCAATTTTCAGTGTCATTACGCAAGCCAAGCAAGTGACTGCGATGGTTACCAAGGAGAAAAACGCTTCTTTCAAATTGTGTTTGATGGCAATTAATTACCAAGATGCCTGTTCATATTCAGTGCTATGAAGCGAAAGTTTTTCAAACTGCTGGCGATAAAATGCGATTACAATATATTAACCAAGTTAACGAACTTATTGTTTTATTACGCAAATACTTTAATAGTTGTCATTATTTTTGCTAATAGTTTTGTTATAATTATTAATTGCCACCAAATTTATGAAAAGTATGTTCATATCCGAAGTATAAATGCTAATCCAAAAGATATAATAAAGCTTTACAGGTGCAGTATATGAGTGACCAGAAAGGTAAAACATACTTTATACAAATATATAGTTCCAATACCGAAGTGAACGTTGTGGTTTCATCCTTTCAACGAAATGAATCATTTGTAGTTCTACTTTTTCTGGATTAAAATATGATAAACTGAAATCTATAAAGTAAAACTGCTACACGTATCAGGCATTTGATAATCGCCGCTAGAATCTGAAATCGAGGAATATATCGCTATTAATTTTCAATTTTTTTTCTTTTTTCATTTTCATGTCGCCATTAACATTTAAGGTTGCGTTGGCTGTTTTGTCCTTCGAAACAGTTGCCGCTCTTAACATTGATGTTAACTCATTCATTTGATTGTGGTAGGTAATATGTTTGTAGCTTTTAATCTCTCTTTCTCTTTTCCTCTCTATTTTTCTCTTACTGATTAATATTCTAGACATTATGCAGGAATGAGAAGAATTGCTTCCTCAAACCGGAAATAGAATTTGGTAGCGTAGAGTTTAAAGGGTAGTACGCTAATCACGGCAGAAGTAATTGTATAGCAAAAGTGTCTGATGAAATTATCACACCTGATCTGAACTGTTCGTAGCTACTGAAAAACCAAATTCAAATAGTAATAAATCATGAAAGGCTCATAAACGTTCATAATTGATTAGTCAATTATTTGTGCCGATAATGCTACTCAATATGAACATTCAGACATTCAGCAATTAACTATCTTGCTCTTATTTAACAACTAATGCTATTTATAATACTACTGCAAGAGGGGGGGGGGATGAGGAGGATACATAAAATAATACTCCGAATATCATCCCACATCATCAAATAGCAAACACTGAGAAATGCAAGGCTCCAGCTTAAATGAAAACGTAATAGATGTGAAAAAAAAATAATTTTGTCATTACATCATTTCCCAAATTTTTATGCATATTATGTGACTAGCTAAAGACGTACTAGACAACCCGCTATTCACAGGATAACTTCAAATAAAATAACTTTTCCAGACTTACAACTAACAGCGTTTGTAGCTGAGAATGGAAGCGGATGGAAGGTATCATAATTAAAAAAAAAATTGCTGTTGCTTTTGGGGCACTTCTAATTCATTATCATGAAATAAGTTTAGAAAATATAAAGAGTTCTTAAATGAGCAATTATGGAGCTTATTACACTAAAAAGCATATGTTCCACGTGCACTAATTATACTGCTTTGAGATCGCTGAGCCATAAACTATTTGCATGTCCTACAAAGTTGAATTCTGTTCGCTTTTTAGTAAATTATCTGCGGTGTAGGCACTTTCATAATTCTCGTGTCGGAGCGAAAGCTGAAAAATTAACATGTTGGGATGTCTCCCGGAACTATTGCAGAGTCTGCGGCTTTACGAAGAGTATTCTTCTTTGGCAAGAGAAACCGCTTCTGCGGTAAGGTAAATAGAAAAACAACTTCACTTGAGAAAGCTGGTTCGTTTAGCGGGAGGTTCTGGTTTAGGAATGCTGTACTTTGTTGTGTTTTAGGGTATACAGTTGTGCTACATAGCTACACAGTTTGCAGATAACAAATATATAGCATTAAGAAAAAGTTTCAATCAAAAGATATAGTTGTACAACATAGCTAAAGAATATGTGGATAGTAAATGTGTAACATTCAGAAAAAAGTTGTCAAAGTATAGATCTTGCCTTTTGAATTTTGAATTTTTATTTATTTATTAGTCTGTTTCATCCCTAAGGGACACTTGGAGTGAAATTTTGATTACAACCGGTTAAAAAACAGTTTTTCTCAAAAGTTCATTTGCACATTTTCAATATGTTCAATACATCTCATTTTTGTTTAAATACAACCAATGTTTCCCAGAATGTACAGTAGGTTTCTACTGTAGTATTACAAAAGACAAAATTATGCTAACACCAATAGTAATTTTTTTTAAAAAAAAGTATGTTTTATGAAAGCACAATGTTAGTTTAAAATGTTCAACCTTTTAAAATTGTAATAATTCGGTAATCAAAGCTATTGAAATAAACCCAGTTAACGTTTTTGTGTGCGATTCAAAGCTTTAGTTGTTTTTTGCTTTTTTTTAGTTTTTCCTCAAATTTTGAGGTACGTGGGACATTTTGATTAGGCAACATATGTACATGGTAACATTTATGAAGTAATTTATGTCTTGCAAAGTATTCATTCATTTGAATGAAATTTGGTATTCATATTAACAAACTATAATGCAATCACTGTAAAACTTTCGTAAACATCTACACAGAAAATTGAAATCACTCCCAAATTCTATCGGTTAGCAATTTAACTCAAAATTACCTTTTAGGGAAGTTAATCTAACAGCGAATGTATCAATCATGTCCTTCACATTACACAATTTTACATTAGCATTAGGATTCTGTTTTATATTTAATTTAATTGAATTTAGATTTAGGTAAATCACTTAAATATTATTAAAGAACGAAAGTATCCTATAGAGTTTAATTATTTTAATTTTTCTCTTTTCAACAAGAAGGTTAAATTCTTCGTGGAGTTTATTAATAATTAAATTGCAATAAAGCAGCTAATATCTTTATTTTATATATGATTAACTAAGGATATGCTTTTAGTTTGCTTGGAAGTAGAGATGCCGAGACAGCTAAATACAGGAATAATCGCAAGTTTACATTATTTCTGAATTTCAATAGTTGAATCAAGCCTACTTATTTTAAATCAAATACCCTTTCTAGCTAGGCTGAGTGACGAAGAGCAGCGAGATACTTACTCACAGGAGCATACCTGCAGTATGCAATACATCTCACTATTGAGGGAAAGTTGTAGTCAGGGCTGAGTGAAATAAGAGTAAGCACAAATACTTGTTCTTTGTACTAAGATATTGTATATCATGCTCCGCCTCCAGCCTAGCTTAGAGGTTTGTTGTTGAGTACACACCAGTATTTCGGCTCAGAAGAGTAGAGTCTAACAACCTGCTTTACTGGTTACTCATTCGATTAGAAGATTGTCATCTACAAAATTCATTTATATAAATTCAAGTATTGGATATTTTGTACTATTTCTGTGAAGCTCTTCGTAATAACCGGTCATAAATAAAATGAAAGAAAAATAAATTCAAAATCGGACGTTCCTTTCAAAATAATGCCGGTCGTTTGCATTAAAAATTAAACCAACATCTTGCATCCTATTTTAATACCGGTTATTTAATTAAGATCGTGTAAAATACTTGAGATAATAGGACATTTAATTAATCCTAGACACCAAAATAATAAGCCATACAATAAAATCGCAGCTACTTATTCTAGGATACATCAGTTCCCAGTAGAAAGCTAGTAACAAATTTGAATCGCATTTCACATTAGCTCAAAACAAGAATGTATGACATATCAAACTTCCGTTTCTTTCGTTTTATTTTCTCTTTTTAGTACATAGGTAGAGAAGGTCTTGCAATCCTCCCAAAAATTGATATCTGGCTTTCCCTAGAAATCACTTTTTAGGATCCGCTGAATAGAATAATATCCATGTGAAGCACATAACTCAAAAACGAAAAGTCGATTAAATACCAAGCTTAATAATTAAACTCAGCATTTTCCAAGGATGCATCACAAAGATTTTCAAGAACCCAAAAATAACATTTACATTTTGATTTTCTAAAAATTGGCATAACAATTTTTATAAAAATGCTGCCTATTAAATATATTTACACGACAAATAAAATGTATGCCTTGAACTCTCTATGAAAAACCTCTGAAGATCTCTTCAGTCTGGGTAGCTTTGCATAACTGAAGAGATAGGAGACAAAAATGTACTTCCACATAAAATGTAGAACTCGTTTAAACACACAATTTGTGTCATACACATTTTTTGTAGAGTTAACCATTTTCGAAATACTCCTTGTTATTGGTTTTATTTTGAAAATACTTAAAATATTTCTCAAATGGGAAGTTGTCATTCTTTTCATTTCTGTTTTCCTTTACTCCTGGCAAATAGAACCGAATTTCAGTCACATAAGTACGAGCTTTTAAGAGGTTTTACTATCGCTTTAGCCTAGTATATTCCCTTGTTTCCCTTCTGCTTATAAGGAAGCAGCAATAAGACCATTTCTGCTATGCATTTTTCTTTGATAGAATGGTGGACATAAGAGAATATGCTTTGTAAGAATAGTTTGCAGAATAGATGGAGGAAAGCATATGAACGAAACACACCATAAATCTGATCGAGTTTTGTATTAATGCAACGTGCAATAAGAGCTCTTAAAGTGAAACGCTGTTACCACAATATTTTAAAATTACTTCTTCTTTCTCCTCCAGACATTAATTACTACCCAAACGTTGTGTTTTGGATGTATTTTGATTTTGTAATTTGATATACAGCCAATTATTTTCACACCTAGTTACGTTCCTCCTAAACTGGAAGTATGTAAGGAAGTTTTGTATTTCTCAGTAGTTCCTAGCTATATCGTGATGTTGAACATATGTATGCAACCTTTTATAGGGTTCTGTATCCTCTGTAAAATGCAATTACATTTTTGCTTTTAATCTTTATTAATTCTGACAAATTAACTGAAAATCGTATCCCGAAATAAGTTATTTCAAAAGATCAACTATTTGGTTTTTTTGTATTAGCAACAGAAATAAGTATTTATATTATAAATATTTCATTAACTTGGAATTACTAAGGGGAAGCTCCTTTCTGAATAAAAGAGACAGTGCTACCAAAAGAAACGGTGATGCTTTTGAGTTCCATGCAACAATATCTGCCACACAGTTGTAGTTTGGCATCTTAGAATACTATCGTAGAGACGTGCCATAATTTAAATTCAACATGCAAGTCACATTCGGCGGTTTGGCTCGCGTTTGGCTGAGCCCAAAGGTGACTAAGTTGAACTTCTGCCAAACATTTTGGACATTCATTCAAGTCCGAAAAGGCATCGGTTAAAATTATGCACTTGGATACAAACTCTCATTAAGAGATGTATAGGATGCTACTTATACGAGCTGCATCAATATATGAAGATGTTAAGGAGAGGCGACAGAATTTAAACAACTGAATAATTAAGTCGAATTCCTTTCACGTCATGTCGGCGTATAGGGACAGCTATCAGTCTTGCTCGATTAGAACTTTTAGTTCGCTATTTCGTCACTATACACCATGATGAATTAATTCATCACCCAAAGATGGTACTATAGAACAGAATCAAGACTTGCGGACATTGAATGGCGCAATTTTGCCCTAGGCACTTTCAAAGGAAACTTTGCTAAGGATCTTTACTTCCGAAAAAATCTACCCCCTCCGTAAAGTTTGAACCCCCAACATAAGAGGCTAATATGGTAACTACTAAACCACGGAGGGCGACAATGTAACATTAAAGAAGAAGAAAAATCTGATATATTCTATTCACATTGCTTTCTCTATCTGTTCTGCTAACAAACTATAGAGTATTCTTTTATCATTAATGCATATCAAAACAATCATTACCAGAAGTGGCCTTATTGATTAGTATCTTATAAATAGAATAGACTACTGTGACAGTTAAATCCTTTAAAAGCTGTCGCTATGCGATTGTCATTCAAGCCAGGAGTGCCCATTTCAGAAAAGTTTAAGTATTTTAAAATTGAAACCAACAACAGGGAATATCTCTTTAATGGTTAGCTCCATAAAAAACTCCAAATGATATAAATAGTGTTTAGCGGTTTACCGCTTATTCAAAAGTCATTCAGAATGAAGATGTCTTCAGGGGCTATTCCCAAAAATTCAAGATATATATTTTTTTTTACCTTGTAAATAATTTTAATATACGGCATTTTAATCAAAATCCTTAGTCATATTTTATAAAATCGAACATTTTGAAAAATGTTTCATGTAAAGGGTAATTGGGGTGGGGTGATTTTCCTAAAAATAATTGTGACACAACTTTGAAATATACTAAACTTAAATAATAATTTTACAATTTGAACGACTTCGTTTTTATGTTACGCTGTCCGCAGAAAGAAAACACACACAAACACACACACACACACACACACACACACACACACACACACACACACACACACACTTCTGAAGAATACTTTTTTTATTCAGGGGGCCTCAAAACACCTATTTCCGGTGAAATCTCGGTACTGAATCCTTGGGTGGAATACTATACCTTCTCTACACTTTGTAGGGAAGGTATAGTAATACATTGTACATACGCGCTAGAGAAAATAAAAGGTAGCAAATGTTTCGGATCTCAAGGGGAGTCGATTGATTTGCCGTTTCTTGCAACATTGGATGAGTATGTATATCACAATACGCCAGTTTTTGCAACTGATACCTTGTTTGGTAGCTGATACGTAAGTTGCTTCCATATTTGTAGAATCCTCAACATGTGTTTATTCAGAACGCGGAAAGAATTGCAATTCCATACTGTTAAATATATGCAAGGTAGTGATTCACTAATATCCAAAAAGATCGTAAGCGGCAGTTGATCGTTCTAAAACTTTGCCAGTGAGCTATTAAGAAACGTTATAAGAAATGCTAAAATGATTATTTTTGAGTATTTAAAGTAGCTTATTCAAAAATGAATGCATATAAATGCAGAATTCTGTGTTACCTAGACCAAAATATTTTGTAAATTATACAATTTTTTGTTTTTTGTTTGTTACTTTCTCTACACGTACTATGTACATGGTGTATAGAGAAGATATTGCAATCCACCCAAAAATTCGATACCGAGATTTCACTAGAAATGTTTTGGGTCCCCCTGAATCCAAAAAAAAAAAACATTTTTGGAAAAAGGTCCATGTGTGTGTATGTGTGCCTGTGGACAGCATAGCTCAAAAACGAAAATACCGTTAAATACGAAACTTGGTATTTAAGTTCGGTATCTTCCAAGTATGCGACACGAAGATTTTCAAGAAAATCCCCCACTTCCAACTACCCTTTACATGGAATTTTTTTCGAAAATTTTGATTTTCTCAAGAATGGCTCTAATGATTTTGATTAAAAATATCATATATTGAAGATATTTACCTGACAAATAAAATGTATATCTTGAATTTTCTGGGAATAGCCTCTGAAGACTACTTTATTCTGGATGAATTTTACGGAATTTTGTATAACTGCTAAACCATAAGAGATAAACAAAAACTTACCACACAAAAAATGCAGAGCACGATAAAACACACAATTTATTTTATATACATTTTTTTTCGTGGAATTAATCATTTTTGAGATGTTCCTTGTCTTTGGTTTCAGCTATGATAAGCTCCTGTCCATACAAACAAAAGAACTTCAGTCACATAACAACCAGCTTTTGACTATCACTTTAGCCTATGGTACTCCCTTATTTCGCTTCTACTTACAAGGAAGCAAGTAATAAGTTTATTTCTGCTAATTGTTTCTCGATTAACATGAAGTTATTAGAAGCATAAGCTTTTTAACAATAATTTGTTGCAGAGATGTAGAGAAAGTCATGTGAATGAACACATCATATTTAGTTTTTTAATTGTTTCATTTATATAGCCGCATATATGTTCTATGGTCATATGGGGGGCTTTGTCTTGTGAAAAAAATTATATTTACGGTAGGTTTGGGCCATTAAGTTAGTCGTCTTATTTAATTAAACACCGCACATTCACTCTCGCGTGCATACTTCCACACTCTGTGGAGATAGGGAGTAATTCTGGTTAAAGAAAAACTCCCCGCTTTACCACTGGATCTCGAGGCAGTCGATATCTCTTTTGTAGTAGACGAGTTGTTTGATTCCCCCTTTTTACTTTCAAATTTCAAAATACGTTTTAAAATGTTGATGCATTGTCGTTTGTGCCAGCTCTCTTTTGTACTCATCACTTTTCTGGATTTTATTCAATCTCACTTAAGGACGGAGTAGTCTTGGATTTTGATTCTAGAACAACCCCGCAACTATGTGGATATACTCCTTACGTCGTTGGTCTAAACAAACTAGTCAGTGGGCTGTCCGTTTCAGTGGCAGAAAAACGTGCTTCTTCCTTTCCCTCAACCCACAACCACAAAGTGATAGGCATGTTTTGGGTAAGCATTGCTATATATTGTTTTTGAGTAGAAATTTTTCGAAATGCCTAAAACATTTGCAATTTGAGATATCGGATTAAACTTTCCTAAACACTTGCGAAGTCATTTAGGACATAATCAAAAGGTTCTATGTAGAATATGGTACTATTTCTCTCATATAGATAAAATGGCTAGGGATGTACCATAAAAATCTGATGTGTTCCATTCACATGACTTTCTCTACATATCTGCAACATATTGTTAAAAAGCTTATACTTTTATTTACTTCATGCTAATCGATGAAAATTAGCAAAAATAGTATTATTACTTGCTTCCTGTAAGTAGAAGCGAAATAAGGGAGTACCATAGGTTAAAACTGGTTGCTATGTGACTGAAGTTTGTTTGTATGGACAGGAGTTAACAAATTCCTGTATGAGGAAACCATAAAGTTTTAAAGCTGAAACCAAAAACAAGGAATATCTAAAAAAAAAAAAAAAACAATCGACTCCACGAAAAAAAAGTATATAACATAAATTGTGTGTTTTAATGTGCTCTACATTTTTTGTGTGGTAAGTTTAGCAGTTGTGCGAAATTCCGTAAAATTCATCCAGAATAAAAGTCTTCAGAGGCTATTCCCAGAAAATTCAAGATATACACTTTATTTGTTAGGTGAATATCTTTAATATACGATATTTTAATCAAAATCGTTTGAGCCATTTTTGAGAAAATCAAAATTTTTGAAAAAAGTTCCATGTAAAGGGTAGTTGGAAGTGGGGGAATTTTCTTGAAAATCTTCGTGTTGCATCCTTGCAAGATGTCAAATTTAAATACCAAGTTTGGTATTTAACAATATTTTCTTTTTTGAGCTATGCTGTCCCTAGACTCACACGCACACACACATGGACCTTTTTCTAGATATGCTTTTTTTTTTTTTTGTATTCAGGGGGACCCAAAATATATATTTCCGGTGAAATCTCGGTATCGAATTTTTGGGTGCATTACAATACCTTCTCTATATACTATGTACACAGTACGTGTAGAGAAAGTAAAAAAGCCCTTCAATTTCACAAACCTCAATATCTTCATGGGCGACGTCATTCTTTACATGAGATGTACATATGGGAACATTTCTTGCACATGAGTTGGCGCCATATAGAGAATATCTCTGTGGGTGCATGATTTTCTATGACATCTCTTAGCATGCCACGAGATTGCTTCCAAATGGCTTGCAGCGAACGAAGCGATATTCTCTGCCATATGGTAGGCATTTCGACGAGCTTGTCTGACTGCAGTTTGGATTTTATATGTACATTGTCTACATTGTATGTATGTTGCTTGCTATACCATAGTTATCATTTATAGCTTCGTAATGTTTTACGTTTTAATATGATAAAAATGATTAAAGAATGTACTTCAGGACCAACTAATCCAGGCTCGCTGAAAATGGTAAATTTAGGGTTCATTTTCACCCACTTTGGAAGATAGAACATGTGTGTGCAGGAAAAATTGAACATTGAAGTGGAGCATAATCCTGTGGGAATATTTACGGTTAAAAAGTGAAAGAAAAGGGCTTAGGAAAGGCGTGGTTAGAACAAGAAGATAATGGTTCATACAAATCACTGAACTTGTGAAAATTTTAGTTTAACTACAGAAATTTGTGAACAATATAACATCTATAAAATATTT
Organism: Hymenopus coronatus; assembly: GCA_030762935.1. Taxonomy (NCBI): domain Eukaryota; kingdom Metazoa; phylum Arthropoda; class Insecta; order Mantodea; family Hymenopodidae; genus Hymenopus; species Hymenopus coronatus. Next base: position 73,440,098 of record CM060896.1, on the reverse strand, counting down.
AAATATAGGTTTGATCTATATAAATTGCAGGTAGGTAATATTGCAATGTAACATGCAACAATGGAGATATTGTTAAAGAAAAATATGTTCAGACTCTGAGGAGGATAAGGAATGAAATAAGAACTCCTCGAACTCTAGACCCCTCGCACATCAGACACGTGTTCTACCAACGGAGCTCTGCACCCAGTATAACATAATTGTGATGATCTAGGGATAATTAGTTTTAGAGCCATTAGTCCTTTCTTTAAGCTTTAATGAGCTGTGGCAGCTTTGGAACATTGTGTGTGTAGAAATTGAGGAAATTATAAATAAGATATGTATTGCAGAAATAATAACTGCAGCTGCAGCAACTAAATAATTACATACGGCATAATAGATGGCATGCAGATTAACGGCGCAAGATGATGTATCATCTATGGCGCCATCTCTTGTACAAGAAAAATCACAATCTATATAGGGCTTTAGAGGCATATGTGTCCCTTCATTTGTCAAGAAAAGAATCGCATGAATGGGGAGGAGGGAAGACGCTGATGGACTGATATTGTAGTAAAAGGCAAAAGTGCATATCCGGAGGGCCCCCCCAAACCCAACCAGAGCACCACACATATATGCTTCAAACTCACCCCTGGAGGGATGAGGGTATATGTCCGAAGGTGGGCCAGGTCTAGTAAACGTGCTGAGACGAATCCTAATTGGACGCATCCGAAACCGCTCAAATCTGCCCAAAAGCCCGAGCATCTTCAGGGGTCCCTTAGGGTAGGACTCATAGAGTGGCGGTCTCTCAGCAGTCCAACAGACGCCAGGGAGAAACGTTCATAAAGAGTACCTCCACTGCCCAGCCGCAAACACGTCGAATGCCGTCGCCTGATTCTTCAACCATGAAACAAATTATGATACAGGAAATGATGGACAGGAAAGTCAAGAAACAAGGAACTAACCCAGCCCTGATCCGGGAATCGAACCGAGACCTTCCGAAAGTGAGCCTCATACATTACCGTGGAGTCATCTTACTTGGTAAAGCTCAGTCCGCAGTGATTCTGATGGGAGAAAGTAACCGGATCTACAGATGAGAATGGGATGTTTGTTTTATATTTGGATATTACGGATACGTAGCATATTACCAAATAAATAAAGTCATTGGTTGGCACTTTCACTTTAATGTCATTCGTTTTTAAGAGAACAAATACCTCGTTTTATTTAATTTTCGTTTTGCATTCATATCACAAATCCATTCAAATATCTTCTGTTCTTACAGGAACACAATGTATCGAAGTTAAATAGCTTAGAGCAAATATTTTGCTAAATTTGTAGAGTTTCGAAACTTTTTCTGAGACGATATCCACATAAGGATTGTTATGTATATATTAATTAAAATAAATACTATATGGACACACCAAGTAGTGAAAGTAAATTTATTTTGTTGAAGCATGACCGTAAAATTGAATGTCTCCGGTTCTATAATGCGCTGTAAATAACCATTAGTTTCCTTTAAAGTCCATGCGTAATTTCTTTATTTCTCAAACTTGTTTGAAATGCCACATTATTGCCAAATACACAAAGGATTGCGATGGTATAACACTTTTGTACGCTGATTTTCGGCACCCTGTCACAATAACATCCTTTTTAGGATTTGGAAGTTACGATGCACAAATTTGTAGTACATTAGCGCAATAACATGTAAAACTTATAGTCAACAAAACATTGTACTTCAAAACTTATGTACTTCAGTGAATAAATCAAATCACAGAATTATTTCAAATTCAAGAGAGCAGATTGGACGGCCCATATTCGACCCCAGGGAAACGCATGCTGTATTTGTGGTGGACAAAGTGGCGCCTGGGCGGTTTTTCCCCCAGATTATTCGATTTCCCCCGACATTCATTCTACCACCTGCTCTATAGTCACCTTTTCGTTCGTCTATTTCACCAGCATTTAATATCATCTATTTCTTCACTTTCATACCACGCATCGGGCTGATCACTCATCCTAGCTGCAGTGTCTGATCTTGAGTCCATCTGCTCCTCAATAGGCGCTGGCTTCTAAGTTAGCACATTTGTATATGCTGAAAATGGTAGGCAGCGATATATAAAAATAGAAGTTATAAAATAAAGTGCAAATGTAATGGTTTTTTAAGAAGTATATATTCACCCTTACTTGGCGCACTTCACTCCGGGTCCTATAGAAATTGTAGCAAAATGCACGTGTATGACTATTAACGTTCTGTACCTTCAAGAGGTGTAGTGGTTTTGGTTTGTCGCTTTAAAACACTAAACATATTACTTACCTTAAAATTGCGTTTTGTTCTTGTGTGATGACATTGTTTTTACCGTTTTCACTGAATAATATTGCTCGTTTCCCTTTCTAGATTCTGATTTTGTATTTCAAGTGCCCTGCTTTTGAAAATTCTGATCTGATTACCCTAGGCGTAACCAACTCACTTGATTTTGTGCCGAAGCAAGTAGTCTTGCTCCGCGCATACAGTGGGTAAATGCATAACAGCAGATATTGTCTCTCTTTCTTGTACAGTATGTCGACTTTCAGTTTGTAATATCGGAAATAGTAAGCAATCCAGTACGCAGGTCATTGCTATACTGATAATTAATATGCAGCTCATCAAAACCGAGTGAGAAAATGAAGGTATTTAATGTCGCGAAAAGCTACGTTGTCACTTTTCTCTAAGTAATCGCTCGTAGTCTATGCTAGATATTTATCATTAGAACATACTTCTTAGAAGAAGAAGAAGAATGAGAGAAAAAACACGGGAGATGTTGCAACGCTATCTTTCTCTCACGTGAAATTAACATTGTGTTATTTAGTTGGTTTTTTTATTATTTTAATGACTAAAGTGATATATTCATTGGTGGAAGGTGAAATATCAACAACATACGAGAACAAAGCATGGGGTGTGTGTTACCTGAGAAATTTCTGATGATCAAAGGCAAAGCGATGTTAGCAATTAGATTAGTACACAATACAGTGTCTTTGTTTTATGCCTAGGCCACAGTGGCCTTATATGCGTATCGGCCGAAACGGCAGTGACCCCGGTGATATTATACCAATGCTCAGAAGCGGCGTAGGACGTGTCAAGTGTACGTTAATCAGCTGTGAGGTACCTCAGCCATTGCTTTGTCTTCGAGTTGCGAAGTGTTTCGATAATGCCTGTGTTGTGTTTGATTTCTTTTGGAAAGTTATTCTCTTATCAGCTGTGAGGTACCTCAGCTGTTGCTTTGTCTTCGAGTTGCGAAGTGTTTCGATAATGCCTGTGATGTGTGTGATTTCTTTTGGAAAGTTATTCTCTTATCAGTCCATGAAAATGCCTCTCAACAAATTCACGTTTGAACAGCATATTTTTATGCATAGTGAAAACTGAATCATGCAGATAGATGTGTAGGCAATTGCAGCAGCATTGTCTTTGTTATCTAGTTCTGGATAGAGATGGTGGGATGTTTGGTAATAAATTTAGAGCAATTGGATTGCTAAACCATAGGAGCGAAAACGACATGTTCTAACGGAGGAAAAGTTATATGAAATTTATTGGTGCTGCATTCGAAAACTCGCCTAAAAAGTCCCACAGCTGTGTTGCACAGAAAGTAGGTGTTTCACAAACTTTTGTTCACACAGCTAGTAAACTTTTAAAACTGAAACCGTACTGTGTGACTAGAGTGCATTAATTATGAATATTATGCAAAAAGAATTTAAGCGTGTGAGCGCCAATTTCATTCAACGATTTCAGGAATGTCTTCACGCAAATGGACTCTACTTATAACAATGTTAGTCCTCATTACATGCATCTTACTAAACTCGTGAGTAAGAAAAGCGGAAGTTATGGAATGCGAAGTGCATTACCACAATCCGTGGCCTTGGCATAAAATGAAACCACTATATATATATATATATATATATATATATATATATATATATATATATATATATATATATATATATTGCGACAATGATGACTTATGCAATAATTCTGACGTTCGCCGTGGTATGTGAGTAATCGCAGTTGGATTGCGTAAACAAGGAAGATTGGCGATACGCAACAGGGTACTTCGGATCGCGGCATCATGATTCTTCTTGATATTCGAGATGCTTCTTCAAGCTTCGGCTTCCAGAAGCGTCCAGTATCTTCGACAAGTTTCTAGGTAGTTCTGTGACGTTATTTTCTAGCCATAAAAGGAGGAAAACTTGCTGTGCAGGTTGTGGGTGCTGAGTCGTGAGTGACTAGGTCGTTAGGCGCGCGGTGGTGCGTGAGCCATGGATGACGTGCAGCAGTCAACCATCTAAACGTCGAGTGAATCACTTTAGCAATGGATTTAAAAATTTAACTGTAAATAATTTTGAGTCACTAAATACATTTGTTACAATATCATACACGTTGTCTGTTCCTGAATCTCAGGATGGAACGCATTTTCTCCTACTGACACGAAACTGGGACAAATAAAAAGTCTTTCTTTGGCTGATGAATCTTTTTGCTCTGGCGGATTGAAACTTGTTGTTTTTGGCTTCGTGTATCTTCCCCGAAACAAAGCTCTTCCTACATATGTGTCTAGTATAGTTTAACATGTGTTAATTCTCTGTTTATAGCTACTTAAAATAACAGCGACATAGACGCCATTTATCTTCTGTTCTGCAAAGCTTGTTCGCTCATGTTATTGCTAGATTTATAGTTTATTTCAGTTTGAGGGAAAACTAGAGGTATTTTTTCTAGGTTATTAATGCCTTTTCCCAAGAATCTATAGTCATTCTGTTTGATTGCGAGTATAGACGTTGAGGTATCCAAAAACAAGCACGGCACTCATACATAATGATCAGGAATACACGTTAGAAAAATCTGATGTTCCATTCACATGACTTTCTCTACATCTCTGTAGCAAATTACTGTTACAAACTTGTGCTTCTATGTACTTCATGCTAGTCGAGATAAACGTAAGCAGAAATGCTTTTTTGTAAGTAGAAGGGAAATATGGGAATGTACTAGACTAATACGACAGTCAAATATTTTAAAAGCTGGTTGCCATGTGGATAAATTCCGTTTTTTCTGCATTGCACGGAGTTGACAAATTCCCGTATCTATTTAAAGCTGAAACCAATAACAATGAATATTTCAAAAAGGCAAACTCCACGAAAAAAATGCATATGACAAATTGAGTGTTTCAACGAGATCTACATTTTTTGTGGGTAAGTTTTTATCTACCTCTTAAGGTTTACTAGCTATGAAACTCCAACAAAATGGTTTAGAATAAAGAGGCCTTTAGAGGCTATTCACAGAAAATGCAAGATATAAATTTAATTTGACGCGTAAATATCTTTAATATACGGTATTTTAATAAAAATCGTTAGAACCATTTCTGAGAAAATCAAAATTTTCGAAAATTTTTCCATGTAAAGGGTAGTTTGGGACGAGGAGATGTTTTTCAAAGTCTTCGTCATTTGATGGGGTGCAGTAATGAAGGATGAGACGTGGTCAGCGCCTCGAGACTGAGTGCACCTCGGTCCAGATCTCCCAGCGGGGGAAATATCCCCACGCTGGTACTGGGAATCGAACCCAGGTCTCACGTAAGCAGCAACGTTACCACCGCGCTAAGGGAAGATACCAAACTTAAATATCGAGTTTGGTATTTTACCGACTTTTTGTTTTTGAGTAGGTGTGTTCACAGACACACGGCCCTTTTTCTAGAAATACTTCTTTAGATTTAGGGGACCTAAAACGTCTATTTCCGGTAAAATCTCGGTATCTAATTTTTGGGTGCAATACAATACCTTCTCTATACACTATGTACATAGACGTGTAGAGAAAATAAAAACAAATTTAAATAGTGTTCTCCAAGTCTTATGTGGAAAGACGCGCTGCCGGATTAATGGTTCTCATGCCGGACATGATGTTGCCACTTTTCTTGTCACTAGATCACTAGTACTAGAAAAAGCCGCTATGTAAGTCTTACATCATCCATGTCTCATCCTTACATCAAGTGGATGCCATCTGGTCCGCTTAGGTCCGATGTAGGACTCTAGGTGAATAGAGTAACGAAGGTAAAAGATGACTTGCGGAATAGGCTTTCCATTCTACCAAAAACTCAATTCAAGGACTATTATACTACTATAATAACTACTGCATGCTCTGCAAAAAGAAATCTGGAAGCGCAAGAAAATCACCTGAGTATTGAAAACTGTTGCTATTTCGGATCTGAGACGAAATTATGTCGCCTACGTATGTACACAGAACATCGCATTTCAGCAAAGCTATTCTGCAAATCACTTTTCTTCTTTATTTACCACATTTTGTATTTTATTATCTTTCTAAACTAACCCTTTCAGGTATTTCGTTTAGGGTTTGATAACTATTCTTTTCCGTGCAAATGAATCAACAAACGTAGGCGGTTTTAAAAATTCTTTCTTGAAATCTAAACAATGCTGTATATACCACCTATATTTATAACATAATGATTTATCTCTAAAAACTTGAAGTGTTCTATTCACATAACTTTCTCTGTCTGCAAACAACTATTCTTACAAAAGGTTATTATTTTATCTACTTCATGCTAATCATGATGACCATTACAGAAATGATGAAATTGCTTAGTTCATTATAAATCGAAAGGAATAAACTAGGCTAACGCGATAGTCAAATCTTTAAAAAGTTGTCGCTATGCGTTTGGTATTGCCAGGAGTAAAACAAAAGCGATGTAATGAAGGAGGACTTCCTGTTTGAGAAAAGTTTAAAATTGAAACAAATAGCAAAAAAATATCTCTGAAACAGTTAAATACAAAAAAGTGTACATGACAAATTGTATGTTTTAACGAGATCTACTGTTTTGTGAGGTAAGTTTATGTCTATCTCTCACGGTTATACAAAAGTCATCCAGAATGAAGAGGTCTTCAGAGTCATCAGAAAATTCAAGATGTACGTACATTTCTTAAACGTATGATATTTTAAACAAAATCCTTATGTTTGAGAAAGTCAAAATCTTCGAAAAATATTCCATGTAAAGGTAGTTTGGGATGGGGTATATATTTCAAACCTTCGTGTTTCAGAATATAAAGTTTGGTTTTAACCAACTTTTCGTGATCGTGATCACAGACACGTGGACACACACATACACGGACATTTTTCTAAAAATGTTTTATTTTTGACTCAGGGGACCGCAAAACACATTTTTCCAATGAAATATCTTCATCAAAGTTTTGGGTGGAATATAATATCTTTTCTACCTACTAAGTACACAGTATGTATAGAGAGACGTATATTTAATGTAGTTGTGGAGCACAAATATAGGATGTTTCGAAACAACACCGAACCAAGATGTGGATATAGTTGCTGTGATCCTATGTGATATGAAAATACCGTTTACAAGGCCAATTAAGATACATCAACAAAACGCCTCATGGCCACGTTAACCTTACGAACGAAATCATGTGCCTGGTTCTTGCTGTATGGAAAGTACCGAGTCGCGTGCTTTAGCAGTGTTTTAAACTATCTGACATGTGTCCAGTGATTGGCATTAAGGGATTTCTTGCTCTACGAAACCTCGCTAAGTAATCGACAACTTTTCGTTATTTGTTTATTATCCAGCAAAAATCAATGACTTGTTTGTTTAACGGCGTTGTCAATTGCCAGGATCATATCAGCGGCACCGGTATGCCATAATTTCGTCCCGCAGGAGTTGTTTTACATGCCAGTAAATCTACTACATGGTCCTATCGTTTTTAAGCACACCTAAAAATCGTGGTTTTGGACCGGGATTGAACATAGGCCTTGGGATCAGAAGGCAAGCGGCTAACCAACTGAACAAACCAGTCATTCCAACGTACAGTTTCATCATAAATGGCAGTAAGTGAAAGGAAATGACTGGGAAAATAAGCTGAGATATAAAATTGTATTTTAGAGGCAGTTTAACTTTGGTGATATTAAGGATGGAATCAAGGAACTGATAAAGACAACAGAGGCAAGAAACTACCAAAGGAATGTAGGTCAAGTTAAACAAATCTAAATCCCTTTTGCAGTAAGAAAAGATTATTTTACTTTTGTTAACTGGTAATACGTAGGTATTACGTAAGCAGTGGTTCGTTTAACAATTTCTTGTTGAGTTTTACAGTAATTGAGAGTTTCCTAATAGGATAATTATAAAATGAGCCGGACAATAAGGTACTCGTGGTTAGGACAAAATACATGTTTTTTTTTTTTTATTCAAGTATAAATTCGAAACTGCTGTAAGTAGTATTTTGAGTAGGTAACTGGCCTTTGCCCCTTTACCTGAAAGATGTTGATAACCAGTAAGGAGAACCCCTTTATTTTCATGATACGTGGTTGCCAAGAACACCCTTTGAAATGTGAGTTCGTGGGCATCAGTTCGTGTGGCGCCTAATTTCAAAATTATATAATTTTCAATGTTACATAAAACATGCCTAAAATATTTTCGAAGCTGCGACATCAAACTACGGACTAATTCAAGTATAAGCGATAAGACTGTTATATTCGTTTGTCGTTTCGAAACAGCCGATATACTTCTAAAATCTATGGAAGTGTTCACGAACAAATTTAATGATTGGGCTTCTTAATATGATTGGGCTTCAAGATTCCGGTATATATTTTACTTTCTCGAGGGCTATAATAATAGCTGCCCACTACATATTACAACTACGAATTATCTGGAACACGTTTAAGGCATCTACATAACGGTAGTTGTCAGGTGCTAATTCGTTTATTTTAAGAACATATGTGACTGAAAGTTTGAAATTCTAAGCTACCAATGCTAATTTTTTAAATTTACACCACAGGGGTAATATAATGGACATAGATTACAGTGCAAATTTCATCTATTTTGCTCTAATATTTTGCTCAATTTTTTTTTGTCACGTAACTAAAAAAAGTCCCTAACGACAAAACATTTAAAATTTTTATCTAATATTTTCACCCCAGATTCATAATGCTTCTACTTTTGAAATTGCCTTAGGTTTCTCTGTATCTTCTTTGATTTAGGCTCCAAAAATTTTAAACTTATGAATATTTTTTGTCATTAAATATAATTTTTATGTTTGAAAATTTAAAATATATGCTTAAATATATGACAGTAAACCCTAGGGACATTCTTATTCAGTGTATCTCTATGAACGAATACATAACATTTTATTTGTGTAACAAAAAGTTGCTCCTCAAGGAGCATTTTACAGGTAGAAAAATGGTGAAAATATCAATACTGAGAAAATAAAGAGGGATTTGAATGCATGGCTGACATTTAAATCCACATGTTGGTAGGTTGACCCTCAGCTTTTCTTTTCCTCCCCTTTGCTGCTGCCGTCTTTTTTGTTCTTTTCTTCTTGAATTGTTGCTTTTTTTCATCACAATTTCGTACAATATCACCACCAATGCTTTGCTGTTGCTCCAGTTAAGGCATTTTAAAATGGCGGTTGGTGCCAATTATACCTTTTTATATTCAAGAATGTTTAAATTATTTAAGGAATTAAAATAAAACAATCGATTTTTTGTGATTTTTTAGCAACTTTATCGGAATGGGAGGAACTAAACCATTGTTAGAAACGAACCCGGATCAACATTGTGGTAAACATGAGCTTTATGCAGTTTATGCTGCAGATTTAAAATCCGCGTCAAAAATTTTTCCAATGGATGCTGTGTGCGATTTCATAAACATGTGAATCTACACAAACATTGTAGTTTAAACCCGTAACAAGGCCAAAGGACAGCTTATCAAAGAGATACTTTTAGGTTTACAGAATCAGTAAACCTGTCCTTGGTCCCAGCCAATGTCTAATAAGAATAATGAGACCATACTATACGATTGAGTTTATCTTTTGTTTTTCACTTCCAATTTTTACGACGTTACTTTCTGATCTACTTCACGTTAATTCTGTTATGTTGTTAAGTGCATTTATGGAATTCAGTTCTAGTAACTTAACCTACCTTATTGTTTTTCTTGTTTTACTATACTATATGTAAGATCTATATCAACAACTCTAACTTTTGATGCAATTATAACCTCAGTCATGGAATATAATAGTTCAGATTTGCCATTTAAATTTCGCCTGAACTTTTACTTCTTTTTATTTCTTAATATTTATTTTTGGTTTAATTCATGCAGCAATATAGCAGCTGTAGTTTAGATACAAATTAGTTTTTAAGATCAGTAACCAGGCCTGGATAATGAATCGCTACTTTGCCTGCAAGACTAATGTTTCTGGCCTTGCTCTTGGACCACTATGGCAACAGCTGTTTGTATTTTTTTTTTTTGTAAGTACTATATCTGTTACAGTAAAATCTATTTAGTCTGAACGCCTATGGATCAATAAAAACTGTCCAACCTAGTGGGATGTCCAGCGAAGAGGAGTTTTTTTTTTTGTTTGATTTTGTTTTTTAAGCATTATTGAAAAAGGAATGAGTATGGCTATATAATACTAATCAACTGCTATGTATATAAAATAAAACGTTCTGTGAAATATGTAGAAATAGGTTCAGAAAACTCGTCATAAGCTCTGCCAATACTCTGCTCACTGAATACTCAACTTTAATCATAAAAATGAACAAAATGGATCAAAATTCCAGGTTCACAATTGTGGGGAAAATCTCTTCCCATTAAACTGTGTTAAAGGTTAAAAGAGCACAGTAACATGTATGACGCTCAAATTTAGCTAGAGATACAAAAGTGCAACATCAGCAACCATAGAAACAGGTTGACATTGTATAGAAAAATTTCTCATTAAATTGAGCAAAATGCCCCTATAAAGCTCAAAAGAATATCACTTAACTCCAAAAGCTACGTGCATAGCAGAAATATAATAGAACTAAAGAATTGTCCAAGATAGAACCATATGGAGTGTTCAGCTTCTATGATTCAGGGGCTTAAACATATATAGGTACATTTTAAAACATGAAAATATATCCAACGAAATGAGGTTTCCAAATATATTTACTGATGTCATGTTGTGGGAAAATAGTATGTCATACATATGCATTAAGTGCATGAAGAATCTAAAAAGTAAAAAATACTCGACTTCATCTCGTATTTTTAAACTTTCTTCGTTTTTCAATGATGGATGTATGGCACTTGCTTCGCAAAATACATACTTACTATTATTTCACGATAAATAATCATTTTCAAAAGGTAACTTCGATGTAGATACAGGTTTGGTATTTTAATTAACTACAGCATCGTGAAACATTGCATTTCTAGCATTTTACCGCATTTTTTAATACTAGTGAGATGGGTAAATATTGGCGTAAACAGACATACAACTACGTGCACTTCTTTCTAATTTTCGAATGTAGTATCAAACTACATTCTAGTTACATTCTGATTTGGAGTTTGAACAACCTTGTGCTGCTACCTCAGCCGAGTTAACGGGACTTGCGTGCACCCGGAAGGTCGACAGGTAGGCCAGTAAGGGGGTCCATAAACAGAAACAATACCGTTCCTAACGCTGATTCGCATGCTGGTTAGCGACGGAAAACAAATTTTATGCCTCCAGTTTCACCCAAGAAAAGACTGATCTACTTTCTTCACCGACCGCGGCCTTGATCTCAATAGCATGCATGTTCAGGTTAAAACGATATTAAAAAGTCGTTCAGTCGTCTTCTTAAAAGGCTTGCAACCAGTATATTATTGGAACGTGATCATTCAGAAATATCGTACAAGGGTGAAAGGGCATTAAGCATTAACATTTCATGTACTACATTCACGTCATACTTTTCTCTATCATTCTGCAACAAACTCTTACAAACCTTATTCTTCTATTTACTTCACGCTTTATCAGTAAAAATATTTTAATACATACGGAATTTAAACGGAGGGAGTTTTGAATTCAGAACAATAGATTTAAGGGTGTTAACATTTAATTATTCTTTTGGGGATGTTAATTGTTATTTGATTTGTATATTAAATTGAATTTTATCAGTTTAGAAAAGATTAATTAATTAGTAAATTATTATTGTTTTTTCCTTGCACAAGAGGAATAAGGCAAATAATAGTCTAAAGCGACAGGAAGATCTTTTTAAAATCGGTCGCTATGTGGCGGTTTTGAAATGAAGTTTTCTTTGCTTGACCGGCACGAAAAAAAAAAAACGAGTAACAGTTGGTTAAGAAAAATACAAGTATAAAAAGTTCAAACCAATAATATATAATATCTCGGAAATGGTTTAATTCTTAGAAAATTGTGATGAGACCTACATTTTTGTGTAGTCAATTTTGTCAATTTCTTACAGTTTACCAGTTATACAAAAGTGATCCAGAATGAAGAGGTCTTCAGAGGCTATTCTCAGAAAATTCAAGATATGTATTTCGTTTGGCATTAAATATCTTAAGAAAATTGAGTTTTAATCTAATTGGTTAGAGCCATTTATGAGAAAATCAACATTTAAAAAAATGTTCCATGCAAAGTGTAGTTAGTGAGGGATTTGAAAAATCTTCGTGTCGTGTTCTTGGTTGATATTGAGCTTAAATACAAAGTTTGGTATTTACCTAATGGACTTTGCTCAAGTGATGATGTTCACAGACGCACACACCGTTTTTTAAAAATCCTTATTTTGGGTTCAAAAGGTCTCAAAAAATATACTTCCGTTGGAATCTCAGTATCAAACTTTTGGATCGAATACCCTACCTTCTTTGTTAAATTGTATGTATGTACAAGGCGGAGAAAGTAAAACACACGAGAATAAGTGCAAAATACACTACTGATTCTATGGAAGGGAGGCAGTTAAAGAGAGAGGTGATAGAAGTGATTTTCTAAAGTATTAAAGATAGAGCTTTTGAGTTTTTGAACAGCAATACTGGCAACAAAAGCAGATTCAACCAATCTTCATTCAGATAGGACTTTTCATATGCATTAATTTATTCGATTTAGTTAAAATCAAAACCTATCTTCTAAAAGCTTGAGCTAAGTGCACCGATTTTTAAAAATTAAATTTCTTAATAACTTTGTAACAAACTGTCTGGTTGAAATTTTCCTGATGTAAATAGTATTTTTTAAAAATGATTTTATATAAAAGTGAAAAAATCTTCAAAATAACAGCGCATGATTATACTAACTGGTTTTTTAAACTAATGTATGACCAATATAAAAAGTTCAACCAAAACTTTATTATGCACATTCTGCACGATTTGGGAAAGAATTTCGGAGCCCATGCTGTATTTTTGCGGGAGAAATAACAAAGAAATTGAACCTGTGAAAGATGGCTTTAAAGTTTGACATAGTTATTTAAACAGCGAAAAATGGGGCCCAAAAATTTGTTTCTTCTGCCCTAGAAGAATCTAGCATTCCAAATATGTAACGGATGTCTCAAATGCCTCTCCCCAATGAGCTGCTCATGACCTTTCAGTTAGCAATGGATCCCACTGAGTATTGTTGGGAATGAAGCTGTGCTGAAGTAAAATTGAGAATAATTATTTACTATTATCAAAGATGTTCTAGATACTTTTCTAATCCCTGTAGGCAGGGTTCGACTCTTTTGCGCTTATTTCGGACACTAGTGTTTCCCGCGTAATCGTATATACATAATTTGTGATTTCTTCCTTTAGTTCATTCTGTTTACGGGGTACATTACATTTATAGGCCGCAATGCCATGTCCTTACTAACAGGTCTATGTACTGTGTACACAGATGCAGTTGTTTCCTGTTCTGATTTCCGCATTTATTTAGTGGGGTTTCTTAACATTACATCTTGATATTACGCCCAGTTTAGCCTTTATTAAAACTTTAGGTCGACCGCTTTTTGGAGCATAATATACAGACCCGGTTTCACGAAATATAGTAATTAAAAATGTCGCGTATCATGATGAAGACATACCAAATTTGCAAAACGTTCAAGAAATTTACGTTTTACAATTTCTGAAATCTTATCACATCAAAGAATACGTCAATTGAAAACATTCTCTCTTCAATGGATAACATTTTGACTTCGTTTCACAAGCATAACCGCACAGTATTGATTACAAGCATACAAGTCTGTCTGTGTTATTCAGGTAGATGATGACAAACATGCTCAAAGTAATGCTCTCCCTCCATAGTTCCGTTACCAGCCGATATTTTATAATGTATGTTTTGCACTAAAAGTCCAACAATTGCTGTGACTCTTGAAGATGGTAGGCCATCTTAGGAGAAAGGCACCAGAGACAAAACTGGCTGGTTCTTCGGCGTAAGAAGAGTGGAACACCATGACTGTTGTGAAGTAATGGTGAGAGACAATCCATGGAAGACGGTAAATGACAGTTGACTGGAGTGGAATAAAAAGATTGAAACGTGGATGGGAGATGCTGAATGGTGTTACAAACTCGCCTTACAGATAATACACGAATAGTAGTAGTCATATTTGAAAAACATTTTATGAAAATGAGTGTGTTTTGTAAAGCAAGTTGTGTAATTGTTACACATCATTCTTTTATTTGATATTAATGTAAAACACGTGAAAATCATATCAATTCTAACTTTAGTGACTGATAAGCACTCGTAAAGGGCTATTCAACAGCTAATCAACAACTAATGATCGAACCGAATGAGTCATGTGGTTACGTTGCACTTGGGAGGTCTTTGGCCCAAATTCTTTGGACCGACTAATCTGGTTGAGGTATTTTCGTCGCTAAGGTAAACACAGGATTGTGTATTTCATACTATGACCCAACAATAGTAAAATTGTGAATAGATGAGCACTATGTTTGCTCTGCTTTCTATCCACAGTGTAATTAGTTAGACTGGATGCACTCTAGCCCCAACTACTCGTTGTGGAGCTAGGTGTTTGTTGTAAAGGGACGAACGAGACTTCAAAAGCTAGATGCACTTCGTTATCGGACTACACATGTTAAAACAGCTAACTGGATGGCTCCCTGACATCTTCTGGTAGGCGTAAAGCAAAAAATAGTATGGAATGTGGATGAGACCTGTTCATTCTGGATTACTTTTGCGTAACTCGTAAACCTTAAGAGATAAGCAAAATATTACTACCCAAAAAATGTAGATCTCATTAAAACACATAGTGCACATCCTATACTTTTCTGTGAAGTTAATCATTTCCAAAATACTCCATCACTGTTACTTTTCTCTAATTGGATGTTCTATATCTTTTTTTATTTATTTACTTAATTTCATTTAATGTTATAACTTCTAGACGTGCAAAAAGATTTCAATACTATTATATAACATCTAGCTTTTAAAATATTTGACATCACTTTAGCCTAGTGTATTCCCTTTTTCCATATACTTTAAGAAAATAAGTAATAAGGTAATTTCTGTTAAAGTCTATCTTGATTAACAAGAAGTAGATACACTTGTTTGTTAAAGAATAGGTGGGGAAAGTCATAAATGGAACGCATCAGATGTTATTTTCTCTATCATGTATGTACAGTGTAAGTAGGAAAAGAAGGTACTGTATTACACTAAAATTCGATAGTGAATTTTCACTGGAAATACATGTTTTGAGGGTCCTTATTCTAAGATAAATCCTTTTTAGAAAATGGTCCGCGAGCGTATGTGTGTGTCTTGGTATATCTGAGCGTCTTTGGTCAGCATAACTCATAAACGGAAATATGATTAAATACTAATTTTAAGTTCAGTAGCTTCCAAGGATGCTACACAAGACATTCAGAAAAATCCCTCCACGCCAATCTTCCCTTTATATGTAACATTTTTCAAAATGATCGATTTTCTAAAACATGACTGTAATGACATGACTTTGATTAAAACGCGTGAATTAAAGATTCTGGTTAACGGTAAGAGATAGACAACTTTTTACACAAAAATGTAGACCTCGTTAAAACACAATTTGTCATATAGGTATAGTTTATTTTAGAGCTAAGCATTTCCAAAATATTCCCTATTTTTAGCTTTCATTTTAAAATATTTAAACTATTTCAAACGGTAAGTCCTTATCCGGTTCATATTTCTTTTGTTTTACTCCTGGCCATGGAAAGAGTACGAATTTCAATGACAAACTGATAGCGGCAGTTTTTTTTTATATAAATATTTGACTGTTGCTTTAGCCTTGTGTATTTCCTTATTTTCCTTCTATTTATAAATAAGTAATGAGACCATTTCTGGTAATGTTTATCTTGATTAGCATTATGGAGATAAAAGAATAATCTTATGTAAGAATAGTTTGTTTGCTGAACAGATAGAGAAAGTGTAGTGAATGGATCACATCAGAGTTTATAAATTCATGTTGCATTTAGATTTAATACAGCGTGAATATCACCAACAGGATCTTAATGCTAATTTCTACTTACCAAATAAGATAGAAAATGCATTGAAACAAACTAAGAATAATCAATTAGGTACAAGTTAATAGGATAGAATAATAACTTGGCAAGGATATTGCATAATGACCACAAAATCAGAAATAATTATCTTCGTAGAATTCCTTAAGCTAAAAAGTCAAGGATTGCGTACACATTCTGAGTAAAGGTTTCTAAGTTTCCTAGGCATGCTAAGAACTGTGTTTATCAGTCGCCGCATATCACCTTGTCACCAGTAACTTTCACGTCGAGGGTACAGTCATACTCGTTGGACTTTCCAACGGTATGTTTTAATTTCCATTCATAATTCATTAGGCAAAGAGTTGAGTTAATCAATGTCCCAGAATTCAACGCACAAATTGGCCGGATTGTACAGAATTTGAAGATAAATAAATTGAGTTCTAATTTACGATTCGTATTTGCTACAGCATAAAACGTATTAAGGGTTAGCACACCATTGATCAAACCGCCATAGACCCTTACTTGAGTACTCGAATTTCGGAGTGCATGTGTGTGCGTGTGTATAATAATAAATAAATACAGTTGCATTGTTTATTTAGCGTGTGGTCATCGGGTTTTAAGATGTTGAAAGAGTTGGAAATTCAAATCTCCGTAAGTATCTTTATTTTTGTGTTGTCTCTTTTGTTTGCATTTTAAAATAAGCCGTTTATATTTTTCTGCGTGGCTCAATGTGATTTATTCGTACTGAAAACTACAAGAAATGTAATGTACCATTAGCATCTAGGTGCAACGGAGAACGTTTCAATATCAGTTGTATTAAACATCTGAAGGTATACACTTCTATGTACCTCGAAGGAGTTTCTAAAATACAGTTTAGTTTCTGCGTTTTAAAGCACACGCTACATTAATGTTTTCGACAAATCTAATTGCTTTATTAATATACGCAGCTGCCTTAACAAACAATTACTGCATTGAATATTGAACGCTACATAGATTTCATTCAGTCGTTTGAAAGTAATGTTTCCTGGAGGGTTTATCATCTTGACTTTAAAACCCTATAATAATCGTATGAGTGCTTGTCAAATTGTGTACACAATTGAGAAAAACAACAAAAATACAAAAAATCTGATGTGTTCCATTCACATGACTTTCTCTAGCTATTCTGCAACTGATTATTTTTACAAAAGTTGATCCTTCTCTCTACTTCGTGCTAATCAAAATAAACAGAGGAGCACAGAAATGGCCATTTTAATTATTTCCTTATAATTAGAAGGGAAGTCAGGAAATACACTAGGCTAAAGCGATAGTCAAATGTTTTAAAAGTGATTGTAATTAGTTAAACAAGGTCAGGAATTCACAAATTCCCGTATGAAAAAGTTTAAATGTTTTAAAAGTTAAACCAATAACATTTATAGGAAATTATCAACTTCACGAATGAATAAATAAATATATATATAACATAAATTGTGTTCTAGCAAGATCGGCATTTTTGGTGTAGTATTTGTGGTGTACGTACCTGTTATGTAAAAGTCATGAACAGGTCTTCACAGGTTATTCACAGAAAATTCAAGATATACATTTTATTTTCCATTTAATATCCTTAATATACGGCAATTTAATAACAATCATTAGAGCCATTTTTGAAATAATCAAAAATTTTTAAATTTTTCATGTAATGGGTAATTTGGGATGAAGAATTTTCCTCAAAATCTTTGTGTCGTATCCTTGGAAGACACTAAACTCAAATATCAAGTTTGGTATTTTACCTATTCTTTGTTTTTGAATTATCGTGTTCGCATACACAATCACTCACACATACGGAACTTTTTCCAATGAAATCTCAGTATAAATTTTTTGTGAGATGCAATACCTTCTCTACCCGCTATGTTCATTATAAATAGTGATAACAGTGCGGTTTTATTACCGTGGGATTCAATGACCAACGTTCTCAACTGAACCTGCATATTATGATCTGAAATCAACCGAATGGTTATCAGTGGCGTGCACATCCTCAAAGAACAGACAATTTTACTAAAATTACAAGTCCAATAGCTTTAAAAATCATGTTGATGTGCTTCAAAACTGTTTTTCTTTGACTACTGGCATACAAATAGAACATTCTAAATGAAAATGGGTCACTTATGTCCACATTCTTTTGAATTACGACCTCTGATGAGCGACCCAGAAAACATGCCATATCTTTGACATTTATCAAAAGGGACAATAGGTTTCTTCTCTCAAACTGTTTATCTAGAATCCCTCTACAATCCTTCCAATTTGTGCGATTTAATTCTGGGTCACTCTGTACCAGAAATGTATAGTTCTATAGTAGTATCATCAATGCCTCAAATTAGTTACTTATGCAGCTGCTATAGAAAGCAACGCTTGTTCTAACGGCTGACATGTTCACATTCGAACCTAAATAGATTCATATTATATTAGTTTGACTAAATTTTAAAATATACTCTAAAGCAGCAATCGGCAGGTACTTTACTCTGTGACGTTATTCCGCCAAGCAGTATTCTTTTTACTTTCTCTATACGTACTGTGTACATAGTGTAGAGAGAAGGTATTGTATTGCACCCAAAAATTCGATACCAAGATTTCACCGAAAATATATGTTTTCAGACCCCCTTAGAAAAATGTCCGTGTGTGTGTGTGTCTGTGGACAGCATAGCTCAAAAATGAAAAGACCGTTAAAATCCAAACTTGGTATTTAAGTTTGGTATCTTCCAAGGATGCGACACGAAGATTTTCAAGAAAATCTCCCACCCCAAACTACCCTTTACATGGAAAAAATTTCGAAAATTTTCTAAAAAATGGCTCTAACGATTTTGATTAAAATATCGTAAATTTAAGATATTTACTTGACAAATAAAATGTATATCTTGAATTTTCTGGGAATAGTCTCTGAAGACAGCTTTATTCTGGATGAATTTTACGGATTTTTGCATAACTGCTAAACCGTAAGAGATGGACAAAAATTGACCTCACAGAAAATAAAGAGCACACTAAGACACACAAGTTATGTTATATACATTTTTTTTTCGTGGAGTTGAACGTTTTTAAGATATCCCTTATTTTTGTTTTCAGCTATGAAAAACTTACTTTTCTCATACAGGAATTTGTCAACTCCTATCAGTCACATAGCAACCAGCTTTTGACTATCACTTTAGGCTAGGGTACTCCCTTATTTCGCTTCTACGTACAAGGAAGCAAGTAGTAAGATTATTTATACTAATTTGTTCTCGATTAGCATAAAGTAAAAAAAACTTATGCCTTAGAGATGTAGAGAAAGTCATGTGAATGGAATACATCAGATTTTTTCTCAGTAGGCCTGCTGTCATGGGCACTGAGTGACGGCTGGACACAAACCTTCCAGTGAACGGTGGTGGCCTTTCTACTTGTACATGGCTGGGTTGAGGCGATAAGCTCTTATGGCAAGCTTAAAGTTACTTTATATATGGAGTTTTCTCTCCTGTTTTCCTAAACACAAAAACTATGCCAATGTATTAAACAATATAATGCCATATATTTAAATATATAATAAAGCAATACAAACTTATTAAAAGCGCTCAATAAACACAATATAGTAGTTTCTCTCTAGAATTCTTGAGAGGTGTAACCCCAATTACTCTGGCGTGCCACTGAATCATCCTTCAGTTAATGTGCTTGCGTGTATTAAGTGATACACAAGGTAATTCATAAAAGTTCCAGTATTACATATTGGAATTTGTATAATCTAAAATTAGATTACTTTTAGTAACAAATATGTGAAAAAATTAAACTTAATAATTAAGTTTAATTCACTTGAATATGTAATAAATATAATAAAACATTCCTACCAAAATTTTGGGAACATTTCTCAAATAACTACTAAAGCACACTGAAGGCAATATGACACCATATAGTTTCTATATGTGCAGTTCATTACTTGCAGTAAAATTATACTATAAATAAAACTTTCAGCCAATAAGCAAACACGTTAACATAATGAATTACACACTATACGTGCCTTATCGCTACTTGATGTTCATCCAGACTGTTCCTGCTGCTCCCTGCTGCGAATTCACAGTCCAATACTCGCCGACTGCTGCTCTAAAGCTAGAGTCAAACTAACTACCTCTGTAGGTTCGTTCCCAAACTCACGGTAAACAGTGGGCGAGTTTATCCTTTGAATTTTGGTAATTGTAAGGTTAGTTTGTCCCTTGTTGAGATTTTCCAAGTGATACGTATGTGAAATATTCTTGTATAAGAAAGTGTAAAGCAAAATACCATCTTAAATTTCTAGTTATTACACTTCCCGTTAGATCAGTTTTCTATAATGAAATCAAACATAAGAGTATTGACGCAGAATTTGCTTAATCATAGCTAATAATTCTCGTTAACTGCATATTTATTGTATGAGGTATCTGTAATGTAACTGCTCTAACCTTAATAGAAATTAAAAAGAGCATGCCAAAGCAAAATGTTTTGTGACGTCAATGCTTTGTGAAAATACTCAGTATCAGAAACTGTTAAGTGAAACTATTAGATTATTGTATTAAAACAAGTAATACGTAATATTTATGTATCAGAGAAATTGCTGACAAAGCATGTATAACCTAAAAAACTTATTAGAATGTATTTGTAAGAAATGTAAAGAAGCATTAAAACTGTAAAAGTAAACAAACGTTGATATGACGCGAGTTACTGCTCCATGAAATAATATAAACTGGATATCATTTAGACATTAAGAAGTAATATTTAAATTAAGATTGTATATTGTTTAACTGAAAAACAAATGTAATACGCTACATTGCATTGTAATTGTAAAGCAAACTATGTTATTATATGTCCATGCTGTCATAGTAACCCAAGAAGACAATGGGTCAAAATATCGATGTGCAGATGATAATAAAATGCATACACCGAACAGTATCCGGTTAAAGGTTAGTGTCATAAAAACGATTCTGAGCATTTGCGCGCATTGTATAAGCGCATCATCTTAACCTATGTACATGAGATGGAAGCAATTACAGCTTGTAATATTACTAGGAAGGACTTGCACCTTTGTAAGTAGAATTTGATTTTCAGTTGAAACATTTCTTATAATCTTATGTGAAAACACATACTAAGATTAAGATTCTCTTACCAAACTGAGATTAGCTGGAATTTAACACTTCGCTAGATTCATCAGGACATACACATTTATAATTCCATATCAATACATTATTCGCAGCTAAAAGCAGAACTGAACAGAACAGTGTGCCACTACAACACGGAGACACACATACAAGCAACAGAGTTTTTTTGGCGACAGAAAATTAACAATTAGTTTTCGTACTACCAACTTCTCTAGAGATACCATCTGACGGGTATTAAAGGTGGGATCATCTGGTGGACCAACAGAATCAGAGCCACCAAGTAGGTTACACGCAGAGCAATCAGGCATCACAACGTAGGGGCGGAATTCAACAACCCCTACATAAACGCGCCTCAGTACCATGCTTTAACAAAATATTAGTCCAACAGTGGCGTTTATTGAGTGGAGGAAATGCTAGTTGAAACAATATTAGATGACCTGAAGCACATATCCAAGAGAGCAATACAGGACAATAAAGGAGCTTCATGTAAACTAAAATCATATTCAAATATAGTGAGTGCCTTGCAAATATTTTATATCAACGGCTAATTGAATTTCCGCTTCAATGCAAGTGATTTGCTGACCATGTAGTTAATTCGGACAATGGATGAGGGAAATCTGCAGATGTCAATCATTCTTATCTCTACTGTGTTGTTTACTGATTGTTTAGAGAAGTGGACTAAACGGAAATTTCTGTTGTAAACTTTCTCTTTGCCTATTGATTTAAAGATTCTCAAAGAGCGATATTCT
The DNA here is from genome assembly GCA_030762935.1 of Hymenopus coronatus. Lineage (NCBI taxonomy): Eukaryota > Metazoa > Arthropoda > Insecta > Mantodea > Hymenopodidae > Hymenopus > Hymenopus coronatus. The sequence continues at coordinate 73,418,030 of CM060896.1, read as the reverse complement.
GAAGTTTGTATTTTATAATCTGGTGAAAAATTTCACTGTGGACGTTCCTGGTGCCTGTTAGTAAATATGATGCATGGAAAATAATTACTGAAGCGTAACTGTTTTCATGCTGTTTCAATTTGGAAACAAGTCAATTTAGAGAATGGAACAAACCTATTTTACAAAGGCCTATATGACTTCACCTATTTTAAAAAGTTGATTCTGTGATTTTTGTTATAAGCATTGCCGTTTGTTCTTCAAGGATTATCTTTCTATGTATATTGTGAATTAAGTTTTACAGGGATTTACAGGGAAGTAACCAACGCTTTGGAGTTTATCGGAAGTGATATAGAGAAATTGTTATTAAAATGTGTATAATTTACATGATGCACACTGCTTGGATGATGGGCGTAAACATCGAGCACCAGAAAACTACATATTTCTCATGCACCGGGATTTCAGAGCGAAAAATTGGCATGCGTGCAACTTCATAAAATTCAACAACCTACAATTTGGTTTGAATATTGGAAATGAAAATATCTGTTGTTGACGCCCTAGGCATTAGTAAGAGACATGCGTGTAAGTCTGTAACTACCAGTGTCTTAGGATACTCCCTCTTGGGGTCAGGACTTGCACAGGTGTTCGTGACCGGATACAAGATAAGCGAACTTTACCTACTTTGTAGAGTTCACCTTATTTATGGGTGAAACCTGCTTCCATTTGTTACGGACATTAAATTCTGTTTTAATTCGCTCATTCCAAAATATAGTCCGCGTATCATGAAAAATAATTGGGTCATCTTGGCCAATGTTTTGAATAACTATAAATGAGTGGCTAATACATGTGAATTTTGATACACCGGTGAAACATTCATAACATAAACTAAAATATCTTTTCCCTAAAATGAACCTTAATAAAAACAGCAACATCGTAAACCAAGTATCTATATAACATCTTGTGAAAAGAATCCAGTTTGGGAAATATATTCTTGTCTCATATTTAAAAATAAGAAGGGGGGACAGAATAGAACTGGTATTGTTATTCAAACATAACGATCTGCACCAATAACATAATAAACATATATGTCTATTCTATCCAAGCCTAATAAGCTTCGTAGGTTATAAATTTGCAGTAAAATTATCACAACCTGTCTGTTCACCTATATTTTAGCTAGTAAGTGGGAGTGCCCTTCCAAGCACGTAGGGGTTTAGCTCAGGTGTTACCAACTGGTTGCCCTTTGATTAAAGCAGAATTAGCAAATTTGCGAATAGTCTACTGAGTATATAATTCCTTCAGTGCTGCGGCAGTAGATATGCAACACTTGGATTTTTAAATACGTAATGCACTTTTGTAGGTTAATACGCCTATTGTAGGTTCATGACTGATAGTAAAATAATGCTGTATTATTTACCTTGCATTAGTATTTATAATTCGGATACTAAGTCATGCAGCTGAAAGTAATGTTCTTATAACATATACTAGCGATGTGATTGTTTTAAAGGAACTTTTATTGGTGGAGATAAGGAAGCAAACTGAAAAAAGTCGAGAATAATGGTACAACGAAGATTAAAAGCTCGAAAAGAAAATTGAACTTGTTTTTATGCCGCCTTTAAATCTGAAGCTATATTGTCGGCGATTTGAGTTCAAAAACAACTGCTCAACGGCAGTGATGTCAACTGTTTAACATTTTATAGTTACGTTCGAATGTTGACACACTTAATCAGCTTTTGTTACAAATGAATCATACACACACACTTTTAATCACTGATTATACGTCCATATCGCAGGGAGAAAATAGGTAATAAGCAATGCTAATTATAGGGTATTTTCCCTTCCAATCAGGGACTTCGGTTGTATCACATTACCATAGAGATAGTCGACAAATCTTTCATGTCATTTAGTTTCCAACTGAAGCTCTCCAATGTTACATACCATATGCATACCTTTTCTTGGGCGCTAGTTTTTTTCGGAGAAGCGAGAGCCAAGGGAAAGAAGAGAGAAATCCTCTACCTGTCTTTCCGCAGTGTTGTCAACCAAAGATGATTTCTTTCATTCGGCCCTCAGCCATTATTGTGAATAGAGCATATATTTTACCGCGAACTAGCTGTATTACTAAACCGAACACAGCGTATGAAACTCTGGGATACAGTCAGAATAAAACCTTAGCATTGAGGCCACTAATATGAGGTTTCATATCATACTTCATGTCTAATTGGTGTCGCTCTGCTCTGCTTCAAACCTACCGAATGAATACCAGAGAGCCGAGTGCCCAAGAAAATATGAGTGCATAGTACTATTATCATTAGCAACTCCTAACATCCTTTCTTTAAAAGTATTTTCTGATTTTCATTCCAATTTACTGTTTTGTTACATAAACTAAAATTACATAAATAAAATGCGAGACTTCTTTGGGTTTAGGGATAGCAAAGACAATGCACGTCTTCTTCTTCTCCTCCTCTTCCCTTTCCGCCTGTTTTTCATTCAGGGATTAGTGGAATCCTCTTTTTCCGATCTCTTAACACAAATCTTCTCTTTTATGGTCTATACAAATATCTCATTTTGTTGATTATCTTCCGATTTTCTTTTATTTCAGTCATTTCGATATATAAAGGTATACATAGCAGTTTTATAGTTTAATTTACTATTTATTTCATGTTTTAAACAATATCGTCTTATAATGAAACAATACAACTTCTAAACCTCAAGAATATATATACGTAATTTTTCCCGCTTAAAAGTTTAACTTTTAATTAATCTATGCTTTAAATGGACATGCGCATTATTATTAATAGGCTTTCCTAAACTTAAACTTTGTTTTTACGCAAACATGTTTTTACGCAAACATTTTCCCAACATTTTTCCATACTCAAAATGTTCCACATGAAGCAGTTTTATGCTAATTTGTTTCAAAATGTATATACTGTCTCTAAAAAGTAAGTTTTCTCGAAATAATGATCCAATTTGCAGAAATAAATTATCAAATTAAAAAAATGTTCTATAATAATTAAGGTTAATATAAAAATGTCATATTACAGATCTATTTATGAACTCATTTGCTGTAAAACTTGAGTTTGTCGTGTGATGAGTTTTAAAAATGCATCACATAGCTCATTTTAATTAAAACAATGTATTTAGACAGTAACATTATCTAAATGACTATGCAATCAAAAGCTTTGAAATATGGCCGAGTTATCACTATATTATTGCGTATAATAATTGGTATAAAAGTATATAAATATATTACATATTCCAAATTTCACAAATGCAATATCGTAATTGCAAACTTGACCTAAATTCAGCTTCAAAGAAAGCAAGAAACCAGAAGTGTTTGTTTACGAGATACGATATTTCAAATGAACATATCCAACTGAACTGTTCAACGCATGGATCATTGTTTCATAATAAATGGAATTCTGCAAAGGGAAACTGCAAGAGAATATCCAGAATTTTGTGTAGGAAGGAGAGAGTTCCAATTACACACTTTCCAACTGAAGAAGCGGACAGTTGTAAAAGTGTCCACAATGAATGCGTCACGTACACTCCACATTCCAGTTGTGTGGATGTTTCCGCCTTTCCCGGCAGGTGCATCAGCTCGTGAAGCAACTTAGGCGTGACTGACCAATCACAGCCACACCCAGGTTCTTCAGCTCTTGTTCAACCCCAGCCTCCTGCTTGGCTTCTAAAATACGTTTCCAGTTCAATAAAATATAACCTGAATTAGGATTTAAATGTAGGATAATAATGCGAGTAAAAGCTTGCCAAACATGTGTAGTTCAATGTCAAACACACAGCTGGCAAGACGAATAAACTATTAAATAACATTTCTCCTATCGATACTGCCTACTCTTAACACGATTTCTTGCTTGTAAGGTACAACAGCGACAGAATCTTTAAACTTACTGTACTTATTCGTCAACGGAGTCTTTGAAAGGAATATGTTATCGTATCTGTTTTCAACGGTGCGAGAAGGACTGTGAATATATGCGACAGAGAACACCGAATACAGCTCGGCTTAGCATATCGGCAATATCCTCTCTGCGTCTCATTCCCCGGCAACTTTCTTTGCAGTAAGTAGGAAAAGTAAAAAGTTTGCGAGAAAATAAGGTTTAAATTTTGGAGTATCTATGCATTTATAGCTTCAATTAACCCTTTCTTGACCATACTTTTTATAAGTCTCGCTTGCTTTAAACACAACTATATAAAAAGAGTTCATACATCAGGGCTAATTTTGTATTAAACTAACCTTTAAGCATAAAAAATATTTTTTTAATATTACCTTATATTGTAAAAATATAAAAATGTTGCATTAAAGTATACTGATTTTTTTAAAACAAAAGAGCAAAAACCATGCAAATGCAATGAGATGTAACCAGTGTCAGCTTCTAAGCGTGCCGTTAAACCGGTTTCTGGCCTCGTCGTGTCCAAGCTGTTAGACCTCTGTCTCTTGTTCACTCCCAGACAGCCACATGTGGGATTTTAGTGGACAAAGCGGCGTAGGGGCGAATTTTCTCCGAGTTCTCCGATTTCCCTCGCCGTCGCATTCCGCCAGTGCCCCATCTTCATTCCATGTATCGACAGTGTTTTCGCCTGCGGTGCCTATCTAGTAAAAGTGGGCATTACACACTATAAAAAAACCGGTTAATTTTCTTGGGCCCTTCCCGTCCTTTACCATCCTGCAGTTGCTGGAATTTAAACTCATTAGGTTTGGCTTTGAATGTACAACCACTTTTTCACTATTGTTTAACGCTCTCGCGCATTCGAACCGCTTCGGTAGCAGCGCCTTCGGGAGAGAGATGAATGCAAGTGTAAACTGTCGCTAATGCAAATAAAAAAAGCACACACTTACACTTTAATTTAAAGTTTTGGGTTTAGTTTGCCACATATATGGTTAACTTTAAGTATATGATTTTGTTTTATTTTACTTATGTGTATATAAACCAAGCATATAATATGTATATAGCTTCTTGTATATATGCATTCGCTCATTTCTTCTATAAAAACAGTAAAACCATTACAAAAGGTTTATAGTAATCACTCATAAATTATTATTTTAATTCTTTGTTTTATTCTTATTTCTGTAGAAGTTGCCTAAGTAGGTCATCGAATAACACGACGAGTTTTCAATCTTTTAGGTTGCGGTCTCTGTTGGTAATTCTATTAAAACTATAATACATCCTGTCTCCTATTACGGTATAGGATCCTCAGTGATCAGGTAGATTCAATTACAAAGAAAGACAACCGCGCTGTTGGCAACCCCTTGAGAACCTCAAGCAGTAAAGAAACGCGTGAGAGAAAAACAGGTGCGGAGAATTGAAATCCCATGTAGTACAACCTACAGTGACATCACAAGTGACGAAAGCTTGTGGAATGTGACGCTATAATGATGTGTTTGCAAGCATTTGTTTATGGGCTGTCGCAGCATTTTAAAGGGTCGTAAAATTATAGGTCCTTCCTGAAGCCATATACAGAGTTTATGGCAAGTAAATAAGATTCCTAAGAACCCACTCTGAGGTATAGGGATATAGTATGCCTCACGTTCAAAAGGTCCCGAGTTCGATCTCGGTTTTGGCGAGTTATCAGGTTAATTTATCTTACGCTACTGTTGATTTATGCTGAAAATATTTTGATGCTGAGTAAATTGTATAAACTATTGAGTCAATTTTCACAAATCTGGTGCTTAAAGAAATTCGTAGACATTGTTTAATAGAATCTAACCACATGCAAATAATAAAAGAACTTCAAAGTTTTACTTTCTCTTTTACTTACCTATTGTAAGTAGAGGAATCATTGCATTTCAACCAAGAAACACACGAGTTTTTAGACTTCCTAAATAAATAAATACAAGTCCCCTTCACTTTCTCTACTACGTAGAGCAAATATGGTGAGTAAATTATTCAACCCCACAATTCCATACCGATACTTCAACGGAAATGCACGTTCTGAGTCCCCCTGAATCTAAAGATTATGCTTCACAAAAAGTAATCTTCTTAAAACACAATATTTAATACATATTTTTGTAAACTTACCCATTTTCAGACATGGCTTGTTATTGGTTTCAATTTTAACACTTGAACTGTACTACAATGGGATGTCGTTGCTCGTATTTCTTATCCTGGTCAAGCAAAGAGAATGGATTTCAAAGCCATCATATAACCGCCAGCTCTTAAAAGAGTTTGAGTATCGGTAAGCCTTGTATATTTCTAAAGGTGTGTATCTAGTAAAGCCATTTCTACAAATGTTTACCTCAAATAACGTGAAGCAGATAGAAGAACAAGTGTTTTAAAAATAGTTTGTTGGTGAATGCGTAGAGAAATGTATGTGAATATAACACATCGGTGTTAAAAAAAATATCCGTGTGTGTGTGTTTGTTAAATTAATATTTTAAATTGTTTGTCAACTACGCTTTTAATTGCCAAGACCATATCAACCCCGCTGGTGAGTCGGAATTTTTTTCCACAGGAGTTCTTTTACATGCAAGTAAATTCACTAATAAGGGGCTGTCGCTTTTAAGTGCACTTAAAACCATCGGTCTGGCCAGGTTTAAACCCGTGACCTTAAAAATCAGAACACCTAACCTTAACTGTGTGCGTGCGTGAGAAAGTAGCATGGGTAAGTCAAACGGATTTTCAAGAAACATTCAAAACTACCTTTTACATGGGAATATATTATTTTTAATTTTCAATCTTTTCCAAAATGCCGTGTATTAAAAATTCGACGTGTTCTATGCATTAAACCTATCTGTTCCGCAAACAAATGTTTCTTACAAATGATTGTGATTTATCTAATCATGATCAACATAGCATAATTATCTTTATTGCTTGGTTTTTTGTAAGAAGGGAAATGAGGGAATGTATAGGCTAAAACGATAATGAAATCTTTTAAAAGTGGTCACTATGTGAAACAATTGAAATTCAGTTCTCTTAGCTTACTAAGACTAAACAAAAGAGAGACGAAAAGAAAGATACTTTCCATTTGAGAAAACTTTTCCTTAAAACTGAAACAAATAGTTCGGAATATCTCGAAAACCGTTAACTCTGCCAAAAAAAAAAAAAAAAAAAAAAGTACATGACGTATATTGTGTGTTTAAGCGGGCTCTATTTTTTTTTTTTTTTGTAAGTTTTTTTACTATCTCATCTTAAAAACATGGAATTTTAATAAAAATCATTAGAACAATTTCTGAGAAAATCATCGAAAAATGTTCCATGTACTGGGAGTTGAGGGTAGGGCAATTTTCTAGAAAATCTTCGTGTCGTATCCCTTGAAGATACGAGGTACGTCCAGAAAGTAAGTTCCGTTTGGTAATAAAATTAAATTGTGTACAGATACAGACTAATTATTTATTGCACAAAATTCTACAACTCTTAAACTACTTATCCACATAACTGCCGAAATTTTGCAGGCATTTGTCATAGCGTGGCACAAGTTTTTGTATACCTTCTTCATAGAAGTTTGCCGCCTGTACCCAACATGAGCAAAGTTTACGAAATTTCAGTTTTTCGGTAACAATTTCATGAATTAGTGATCGTGAGCTTTGGAGAAATTCCATAGCACTAATTGTAAACTTGTGGTTTTCCTGGATCTTGTCATCAATCGCGTGAACCAGTTCTTCTGTAACCAAAGATGGACGCCCACTTCGTTGTTCATCGTGCACTTCACTACGTCCTTCATTGAACTGTCGGACCCATCTTCTCACCATTGAATCACTCATCGCATTTTGTCCGTAAACTTCGCAAATTTGCCGATAAATTTCCATTGGTTTCACTTTCCTAGCAGTCAGAAATCACACATCTGATTTCACAAGCGGCGGGATTTTCAATCAACACCGACATTGTAAAAAAACACAACAAAGCGTATGTGGCTGACAGCGATCTCAAAATGGTGCACGTTTCTTCTCCTTGATACAGAGCGTCTACCGCGCATGTGCGGAACTGCGATCCCAGCGCTGCAGCGGAGATAAATTGAAACGGAACTTACTTTCTGGACGTACCTCGTATTAAATTTAAATACTAAGTTGATATTATAATTGGGTTTTTGAGAGCTTCCCACAAACACACACACACACCCTCTCTCTCTCTCCCTCTCTCTCTCACACACACACAGAAACGGACGTATTTCTAAATGTGTGTTTCTTTTTGGATCAGAGAGATTCAACACATGTATTTCGGGTGAAATCTCCGTAAAATTTTTGGGTGGAATACAATACGTGCTAGAGAAAGTAAAAATATGACATGTTAAATGGTGCGTGTATACATCTATCTTGAGTTTTCTGCGAGTGTCCTGTAGTATTCACTTCACTGATAATTAATTTCGTATAATCTTGTAGAACTGGTGGCAATAGACGAAAACATACTACACAAAAAAGATGTAAACGTCTTAAAAACTCATGATTGACTCCAGGAAACTTTTGAGGTATATTTCGGAAATATTCGATTATTAATTATTCGAAATAGTCATGCTTTTGCTATTCTTTTAAAGTCCTGTAGACCTTCAGTTATCTCTAATGATCTAATGGAAAGAGTATGCAACATTATGGTCAACATATAATGTCCAGTTCATAAACACTTGTTTATCGCTATTTCCTTTACATCCATAATAAAATGTGAAAAATATAACTATTTATTCAAAGGTTGATATTTATTAAATAGGAGTAGATGGAAAATACTTTCTCTACTTTCTGTACATAGTGTATAGAGAAGGTATTGCACTCCACTAAAAAATTCGATACCGAGATTTCACCGATATATGTTTTAGGGTCCCCTGTATCCAAAAAAAAGTATTTTCAGAAAAAGGTGTGTGTGTGTGTGTGTGTGTCCGTGAGTCTGTGAACACGACGATAACTCAAAAACGAAAAGTCGGTAAAATACCAAACTTGGTATTTAAGTTTAGTATCTTCCAGGGATGCGACACGAATATTTTGAGAAAAAATCCCCCAACCCCAAACTACGCTTTACATGGAACTTTTTTCGAACATTTTGATTTTCTAAAAAATGGCTCTAACGATTTTGATTAAAATATAATATATTACAGATATGTACATGACAAATAAAATGTATATTTTGAATTTTCTGGGAATATCCTCTGAAGCCTACTTTATTCTGGGTCAATTTTACGGAATTTTGTATAACTGCTAAACCGTAAGAGATGGACAAAAAGTTACCACACAACAAATGTAGAGCACTTTAAAACATACAATTTACATTATGTACATTTTTTTTGTGGAGTTGATTGTTTTTGAGATATTCCTTGTTTTTGGTTTCAGCTATAAAAACATTTGTTTCTCATACATGACTTTGTGAACTCGTGTCCATACAAGCAAAGGAACATCAGTCTCATAGCAACCAGCTTTTGACCACCACTTTAACCTACGGTACTCCCTTATTTCGCTACTACTTACAAGGAAGCAAGTAATAAGACTATTTCTGCTAATTTTTTCTCGATTAGCAGGAAGTAAATAGAAGCATAAGCTTTTTAACAATAAGTTATCGCAGAGTTGTAGAGAAAGTCATGTGAATGGAACACATCAGATTTTTAGAAAAACGTGCTTGTTTATTTTTGTGAGTGTGTGTGTGTGTGTGTTGTGTGTGTCTGTATGTGTGAACAACATAACTCAAAAACAAAATACCATTAAGTTCAGCATTTTTCAGGGATACGACACAAAGATTTCAAAGAAATGTCCCCCATCCCAAACTACACCTTACAGGGAAAAATGGCTCTAATGATTTTTATTAAAGCATCGTATATTAAAGATACTTATACCAAAAATAAAATTATATGTTGGTTATTCTGAGAATAGCCTCTAAAACCCTCCTCATTCTGAGTGAGTATGAAACCAGTAAACTGTAAGAGTTACACAAAAAGCTTACGACAAAACATGTAGAATCTCGTTAACACATTATTTATGTCGTACACATTTTTATGTAGAGTTAGCTGTTTCTAACATACTCCTTTTTATTGGCTTCAACTTTTAACTAGTTAGACTTTTCTCAGTTATCTTCAATTTATATATCTTTTGTTATACACGTGGCTAGCAAAGAGAACCGATTTTCAGTTGCATCACATAGCGATAGCTTTTAAAAGATCTGACTATTGCTTTAGCCTATTATATTCTTTTATTTCCCTCGACTGACCATTTCTGCTAATGTTTTTCTCGATCAGAAGATGAAAGAATATGTTTTGTAAGGATAGTTTGTTTGCAGAACAGTAGATAGAGAAAGTAATGTGAATTGAACACAGTCAGCATTTTTTATGCTCTTCTGCAAAATGTTCTTACAGATATTTGTTTGCTCTATCGCTCACATCGTAGAGAATTTGCATTCCATCAAAAATAGGATACTGAGATTTCCTGGAAACGCATGTTCAAGACTTAGAACAAATTTGTGAGTGTGTGCGGGTGTGTGCGCTTGTCTGTGAGCAGCATACATCAAAAACGAAAAGCCTAACTAGATATTTAAATTCAACATCTTCCAAGGATGCAACAAAATTTTTAATACAAGTCCCATTCCCATACTGCACTTTAGGTGGACTGTTTTTCGAAAGTTTTGATTCTCAAAAATATTTTTATTCAAGTACCATATGTTTAAGAAACTTTCGTGGCAGATGAAGTGTATATTCTGAATTTTCTGGGCATAGTCTCTTAGGTCCTCTCCATTCTGGATGATATTTGCATAACTTGTAAACTACAAGAGATAGACATAATCTTGCTACATAAAATGTATCTACACCTCGTTAAAACACCAATTTATGTCAGATACAATTTTGGGGAGGGGGTTTAAAGTACTAATGAGTAATTCCTTGTTATTGACTTAAAGTTTCCAATATTTATACTTTTGTCAAATGAGAAATCGTCAGTTTACTTTCTCTATATAGTCCATGGCAGACAGGTACAGAAGGGTTCACCGGAAATACACGTCATAGCGTCCGCTGTATAAAAAAAAAAGATCCGCGCGCGCGTGTGTTTGTGTGTGTGTATGTCTGTCCATCCGTGTCTGTGGATACGATAACTCAAAAACGAAAAAATACCAAACTTGGTATTTAAGCTTAATATCTTTCACGGATGCGACACAAAGGTTTTGAGGTTTCGAAAATTTTGATTTTCTGAAAAATGACTAACGATTTGGATTAAAATGCTGTATATTAAAGATATGTACATGACAAACAAAATACATATCTTGAATTTTCTGGGAATAGTCCCAGAAGAGCTCTTTGTACCATTGGTAAACTGTAAGTGATAGACAAAAACTTATTACATAACAATGCAGATCTCGTTAAAAAACACAATTTACTTCATATATACATTTTTACTTTCTCTATACGAACTATGTACATAGTGTATAGAGAAGCTATTGCACTCCACCAAAAAATTCGATACCGAGATTTCACCGGAAATATATGTTTTAGGGTCCCCTTTATCTAAAAAAAATATTTTCAGAGAAAGGTCCGTGTGTGTCCGTGTGTCTGTGAACACGATAACTCAAAAACGAAAAGTCGGTAATATACCAATCTTGGTATTTATGTTTAGAAACTTCCAGGGATGCGACACGAAGATTTTGAGAAAAATTCCCCCACCCCAAACTACCTTTACATGGAACTTTTTTTCGAAAATTTTGATTTTCTAAAAAATGGCTCTAACGATTTTGATTAAAATATCGTATATTAAAGATATTTACCCGAAAAATAAAATGTATATTTTGAATTTTCTGGGAATAGCCTCTGAAGACTACTTTATTCTGGGTCAATTTTACGGAAGTTTGTGTAACTGCTAAACCGTAAGAGATAGACAAAAACTTACCACACAAAAAATGTAGAGCACATTAAAACACACAATTCATGTTGTTTACATTTTATCTTGGAGTTGATCGTTTTTTTAGATATTCCTTGTTTTTGTTTTCAGGGTCGAAAATCTTAACTTTTCTCATACAGGAATTCGTCAACTCATGCCCATACAAACAACGGAACCTCAGTCACATAGTAACCAGCTTTTGACTATCACTTTAACCTATGCTACTCCCTTATTACCTTTCTACTTACAAGAAAGAAGGTAATAAGACTATTTCTGCTAATTTTTCTAGATTAGCATGAAGTAAATAGAAGCATAAACTTTTTAAGAATAATTTGTTGCAGCGATATAGAGAAAGTCATGTGAATGGTACACATCAGATTTTTTTCGTAGAGTTCACCATTTTTTAGATATTCCTTGATATTGGTTTCAGGCTATAAATACAATAAATATCGTACTTTTCTCATACAGAAATTTGTCAACTCCTGTCCATACAAAGAAACAAATTTCAATCACAAAGCAGCCAGCTTTTTAAAGATTTGACTGTCGTTTTAGCTTAGTATATTCCCTCATTTCCCTTCTACTTACAAGGAAGCATGTAATAAGACATTTCTGCTAATTTTATTTCGATTAGCAAGAAGTAGATAAAAAATAATCACTTTAAAATGTTTGCAAGATGTAGAGAAAATCATTTGATAGAAACACATCAATTTTTTTCTTTATATTTCAAATGAACGAGATAAACGTTTGCATAAATATTGCGTTGCATCAATACGCGGCACATATAGGAGGTTGAAGCTGTAGGATATCAGTCAGGTCACATATTCTGCTTTTAAAATTCCATATTCTTTGCATGAAATCTTGAATAAATGAGTGGTGTCTTAGTTTTCAAAAAGTTTGAGATGAAGTAGTGGAAACTTGAAGCTATAGCAGTGAATATCTATGGAATATCCTATGCCATGACAGATTGACTTAAAGTAAATTGTATATTTTAACAAATCTGCATGTTTAGCCTTGAAAGTTTTTGTCTATATCATATGATTTACCAATTCTCTCACAGTGAACTGTTTTTGTTCTCCTGCGATTATACCTATTGGCATATGTATAACTGGTTTTAGGCACATAAATATACATTTTTTGGTCCATCTATATAAGGCAAGCATTTGGCGTTCCAGTTAGCCAATCCATACTTTTATTTGCATAAAATCCAAACAAACTTGGCTAAGTTCCTAAAGTTGTGCTGGTTTGTATTAATTTCCAGAAATTTACCTCAGATCGATAAAACTGAAGTTTGATCACAATAAAATTAAGCTTGGCAAATGGGAACTTTATGGATGGGAAATTATAGGAATTATTCTTTATATTATACGCCAATCCTTTTAAAAATGGAGACATACTTGTAATTGAAATTATGTTTCTGTTTTTCACAGAAACCATAATTTTGTTTAGTTTGAATCTGTGTAAATACCTAGAAGACTCTTAACTTTCTCTGCCTGAATAATGAGCTTAACTTCCTTAGAAAAACATCCTTTGTCACATCTAAATCCCAATTGATTTTTAATTTATTCAAAGAAATGTTCTTGAATAAATATATAAATGTTTCTCCCTGATGATTATGATGCATTTTATTCGGAAATGGTTTCAGTTGGATAACACTGGAATAGTTTTCTATTTGTAGGAAATATGACACTCAGTTTAAAAGCATGAAAGCATATACTTTCTGAGATGTTGCATTTCTTTTCATGCAGTTTTCAGAAAGAAAACCACTTAAAACTTCAGCGTAAACTGCTTAAAACAAAAGTTTAAAAACTAATGATAATGCTAAAGTACATATATATAGATATTATTCATTTCAATATTAATAAAGTGATATTTAAATCAAAATTATTAGCGATATTTTAGGAGAAGTCAAGGATATCGAAGATCGCCGCTGCTCTCCAGTTATTTTCAGCACTCCAGCGTCTAAATCCATGACTCTTTTCGATTACGTCTGGAGGGGTGCAATTATCCCTTAGAATAATTTACTTTTTTTCACTAAAGCTTAAATTATGAGAGTCAGAATACGTTAAAATGAACGTAATAAAATCCAAACAAAAAAAGAATTTAAAGGAGTAACACAAAGACTCAAGGGCAGTTGTTTCCAAAGTAAGAGCTTCCAAATATGAGACTCTAGGCATTTAAAGGGGACATATGGGATTTGGGTTCCCTTAAAAATTCCACATTTCATTACAAGAAGGCATGTCATAAGCGTGACACTTTTTTTCGTCGAACCTTCGTTTTTCAATTATACAGTTCATCTTACTTTATCTACATGTTAAATTAGGTTCCAAATAGCATGTATAGCTATTTATACATGCAACTGAATGGTTTATTTGTGGCTGCTTTTATTACCTAATAACTTTGAGTGTTCCACCTTATCAAATATTATAATAATATAATTGCAATCAACAAACTTAATTGATTGAGGCACTATTTATAATGTTAAAGTATTAAGAAAGTATAAAATGAAGTAAAAATATGGTAAACAACGACCTCAAAATTCAGTGGCGCAGTTGGTAATTCACGTTGTTACAACACCAATGGGAGAAATCTTAAACCAACCGTGAAACACGTTCTCTTTTCCTGAAATCTCTTTTTGTGTTTCGTACAGAGAAGAAACATATCATTTGCACATGCAATATAATCTATTGCTGAACTATTAAAAACAGACTAATATTTCAACTCATTGGACAACCAATTAGGCATTTATATGCTGCTTTTGGGTAAGAAAAACGTAGTTTATTCACGACAGAGTCAAGTTCATAAAAATTCACAGCTGTACTCAGAAACTTAGAATTCAATGACAACGAAATAACTGTAGGTTATTACAAGGGTTGATATTGCTGTAGAGCAGGCGTCGCCAACAGGTTGGCCTTTGAGTAAAGCAGAGAGAGAGCAAATTAGCTCAATCATTCTGCGAATCTACTATTGTGCACTACTGATCAAGTGCGCGGAGAGCCAGAACAGATTCCTTCACTGCTGTGGCAGGATGCATTTTGCGTTTGAAATAAGTAATCCACTTTTCATAGGTTAATATACCTATTGTAAGTTCATGTTTGATTTAGTCAAGTTGAAATGAGTGATATCCAGTAAATAAAGGATATCAGTGCTCAAATCCAGTAATAATAGCAAAAACGGCTTTTATAGAAAGAACATAATAAAATGAGCTGCAACGTAACAAGTATATGGAGTATAATATCAAAAGCTGAATTAACCAAAATCACAGCAGGTAATACTATTGTGAACAGAAAAATAGAAGCATTTTGTGTTCTATTCACATGACTTTCTTTTCTTCTTGCTAATATATTATTGTTAAAAAGCTTATACTTCTATCTACTTCATGCTAATATAGATAAACTAAAACAGAAATAGTCTTATTACTTACTTTCTTATAAGTAGAAGGGAATACACTAGGCGAAAGCAACAGTCTAATCTTTTAAAAACTGGTTGCCATGCGGTTGAAATCCGATTCTTTGCATTGCCAAGAGTTTACAAATTTTCGTATGTGAAAAGTTTTATGTAGTTAAAACTGAAAACAATAGCAAGGAATGTCTCAAAAAGGCCAACTCCATCAACAAAATGTATGACATAACTTGTGTGTTTTAAAGACATATGCATTTCTGTGTCTGCCCATCTCTTACGTTTACCGGTTATATAGAATTAAACGAAATTCATCCAGAATAAAAATTCGGGATTTAAGTTTTATTTGTCATGTACATGTCTTTAATATACATTTTTAATCAAAATCATTAGTCATTTTTGAGAAACTCGAAAGTTTTTTTTTCATATAAAGAGTAGTTTGGTGTTTCGGAATTTTCTTCAAAATCTTCATGTCTTCTTATTCTTGGAAGATACTAAACCTAAATACAAAATTTGGTATTTCACCGTCTTTTTATTTTTGTTATCGTGTTCACAAACACACGGACACATACAGACTTTTTTCAATTTTTTTATACATGGACATTAACATGTATCGACCCGGTATCGAATTTTGGGTAGAATACAATACCTTCTCTTTACACTATGTACATATTACATGTAGAGAAAATAACAATTGTTCTATTGTGTCTCTTGAATTAGTATTTACACTTTGGATATGAACATCCACAAATTTCTAAAGTTTGGTGGTAATTGTTAACCGTAACATAAATAATTGCAAAATTAATTAAAATTATTAATATAATAAAAGAACAAGTTTCTTAGCTTGATTAATACCATTTTGATATATACATTGTAACTGAAAAGTATGAACATTAATTTTTAACGGAAAACTTTTCCATTTATTTCACTGAAAATCAGCAGGTTATTTGGTAATTAATTGGCATGTTACACAATTTCTCAGAAACGTCTTTTTTTTTAATAACTGCGAGTTACGTAACGGCTCTGCAAAATGAATTTTCTGAGTGAAGAACTTTGTCCAAACTAAATATTTATTTCACCACTTTCTATATATAAGGGAGATTCATTCTAGATAGACATTAACGTAGAAGTCGATGGCTTGCGTGTTGGACTGACAAAAAAACACACTGTACAAGGAAGAGAGAGAATCCCTGATGTCTCTGTTTACCACTGTATGGACAGAAAATTAAGGAAGTTGGTGACACCTGCTATAGAGGTAGGGGAAGCCAGTGAAATATGTCTAGTGGTTCCAAGCTGTTCATGCTACAAGAAGTTTAGAGTTACGGATGAAGCATGACTTCATTAATTTGATAGGTAGTCAGCTGGCTTACTAATCCCAGCAGTGGCACGTGTTAGGTTGACCTCAGTCGTTTACGATTACGTTCTAGTTGAATAATTTGAAGCAGCGGGTAAGATGGAACTAGCATCTTCACGGACATGGTCCTCTAGGAGAGCTTCTTACCGTTTTGATAGTCCAACTGTTTTATTTTCAGCAGGAGTTGCAAAAGCTGCTAAGGTGTGAGGCAGCTTTGTTCCCTCCAAGAAAATAACACAGTGAAATCAGCAACAATAGTGATCAGGTACATGAGGAAAATTTACGATGCTATGAAAACGACCATTTGAGCGTAGGTGAAAGGCTCTTGGTTTAACATGGAATCACTTGAATTGTCGCTCTAAATTACAGATCAACTATTAAAAGGATGTAATCTATTACAGTTGCTATAATTATTTTAAGGATTCGACATTCCTTAAGACATCCCAGGTCAAAATGAATAATATATATATATATATATATATATATATATATATATATATATATATATATATATATTATAATGATTATTTATGATAGCTGAAACGAACTTCAGTTCCAAAAGGCTCACTTTTGTCCTTCTAATATAGGGATTAAACTGACAGCCTACTCCATTAAGCCTCTTCCTAGGGAGTTCATGCTTCTTTTCTCTTGTTACTTGGTTCTCTCTCTAAACCATTGGTCTTATTAGCCATTTTACTATGTTATTTCGATTTTTTTTTTTTTTTTTTTTTTTTTTTTTTTTTTTTTTTTTTTTACTTTTTCCATCAAGTTTAAATATATTCAAAATCTTTCTTACTTTAATTTTTGCACACCATTTTATCTTTCTTAAAATCGCATTTCAGCAGCATAACACTTACGTTTGCTTGTCTTACTGTCCTTGAATCATTTCCCCATATAGAATAACTTATAGAATAAGCTCAATTTTGTATCTTAGGTGCAAAAGTGTAATGTATTTTTTGTTCCATACATATGCTGAAATTGTTGATTTTATTTTCTAATGGAGCTCATTCTGACTCTACTCAAAATTAGTCTTTGCAGGATAAGGGGAGTCCCGGAGAAAATTTAATTAGCTAGCTCACTTCCAGACAGATTCTCACTTGTATACTGAGGATTTCTGAGCATATTCTGGTAATGAAGTGAAATCAACAAGTTCCTCCCAGAACTTGTCCCAACACATTTCGTATTATTTATGCTATTATGATCAACCATAGATTTTTTTTTTTATGTAATTGTTTCATTTATATAGCCCCCTTTAACATCTAAGGTCATATCGGGAGCTTTGCATTAGAAACAACTCGTTGTCTGTAGGTTCTTTACTTGGGTTTAAATTTTTCCTCAAACACACACACTCACATGCATACTTCCAGGCTCTGTGGAGAATAGGGAATAATTCAGGTTAAAGAAAAAATACCCGTCCCAGCCGGGAATCGAGCCCGGAACCTCCGGGTGAGAAGTCAGCTCGCTGACCACTCGACCATGAAGGCAGTCAACCATAGGTTTGTGTATCAGGTAGTTGCACAAAAATGATGTGTGCTACATCTTACATAGCTTTCTCTACATGAGTTGTAACACATTATTTTTACAAAGGCTTTTTCTTTTATCTATTTCAGGCTTGTCGAGAAAAACAGTAGCAGAAATGTTTTATTACGATAATTTTTTCTTGCATACAGATGATAAGGAAATACAATAAGCTAAAGTGATAGCAAGCTCTTTTAAAAGCCGGTCGCTATGTGATGATAACGCAAGTCCGTTGTGATATAAATTGGGTGTTTTAACGATACCTACATATATTATTTTTGTGGTAAGTTATTGTCTATCTCTTACGGTTTACCAGATATACAAACATCATTCAGAATAAATAGAAATTCAGAGGCTGTCCCCAGAAATGCAAGAAGTGCATTTTATTTGTCATGTGAATATCTTTGTATTATGGTATTTTAATCAAAGTCGTTAGAGGTATTTAAGAGAATCTCAACATTTTTTAACATTTTCTATGTAAAGAGTAGTTTAGGGTGGAGGATTTTCCTGAAAATATTCTTGTCGCATCCTTGGAAAATATTGAACGTTTGATAACCGAGTTTTTGTTTTTGAGTTATGCTGTTTACAGATAGACAGACAGAGAGAGACATACACACACAAACACACACACACAAACACACACACACAGACAGTGCAAATGCTCTTTAGTGACAGGAAACTCCTGGTGTAATCCAATGTGTCCGACAAAGAAACAAGTCAAGTTAAAAACTCATTTTAGTAGAAAATACAGACCATTCCTCGAGAATTCTTCACTTTCTGGTTGTAGTATTTCATATTTTTGCTTTTTTCTACCTCGTACAATTAACATACTAACTAGGGAACATGTTGCATTCCACCCAAGAACTCGATACCGAGGTTTTATTGGAAATATATGTTTTGAGGACTCCTAAATCCATAAAAGCATTTTCAGATAAAGGCTCTTGAACATCATAACTCAAAACGAAAATCTAGTTAATGCCAAACTTTGTATATGAGTTTAGTGTCTTTTAAGGATGCGACACGATTTTCAGGAAAATACACCACCTCAAACTATCCTTTACAATTTCCAAAATGTTTTATTTTTTCAAAACTCTAATGGCTGTAAAACGACTTTGATTAAAATACTGGCAAACAAAATGTATGTATTACATTTTCTGGGAATAGCTTTTGAAGTCTTCTTCATTCAGGTAGACTTTTGCATAACCTTAAATCGCAAAATATACACAAAATCTTAAAATATATAAAATGTAGAGCTCGTTTTAACACAATTTATAGCATGTAGGTATTTTGTGGATTTAATTATTTCCGAGATTTGCTTATTATTTGCTTTAAAATTTCCAGAACTTAGACTTTTCTCAGGTTGTTATTCATTTTTATCCTCCTGGTTGTGCAAAGAGAAGGGAATTTCAATTGCATCTCATAGTGACCAGTTTTTAAAAGATTTGGGTCTCGCTTTAGACTCGCGAATTCTCTTATTTCCCTTCTACCAGAAGGCACTAACCAATAACATAATTTCTGCTAATGTTTCCGTATCTCAATTAGCATGAAATAGACAGGAGTTTGCTGTAGAATATGCAGAGAAAGTCATGTGAAAGGAACACATCAAATTTTTAGTTTATATACAGCAGCAATGTATTTATCCCAAAGTATGAGAAGCACTACTACGCAATTTGAAATGTGAGCTATATATAGAGATAAAGCCTGAGGGAAAGCTTACTGGCGCGGTATAGTTCTGTGGTATTCTAACCGCAGAATAAAAACAAAACGAGTTCTTTTGTGGTAATTCTGTGGTTAAGGTATCACATCGTCAAGCTACCAGTTCTCTGCACTGCCGTGTTGTAACACTAAGAACTTTTTCTCTTGTGGTATTAATATAGTAATAAATAAGGACATAGTAAGCAAGACCTCGACTTTAACATGGCGATCCTATATGCACCACGAATACAAAGCCGTCCATTTTGATTGTTCCATATATTGATTATTTACAACTTTGTGGTAAAGTTCAGAATACCAAACATTGGAATTAAATGGATGGAAAAAATTTGTAGTTTGTTGGTAGAACCGATGCTATTTGGAATAGAGATATGGGCTGGGGAGGTACCCATTGACATGGTCCATAGGATGTTTTGTAGGAAAATAATGGCTAACCAAATATATTAGCAAAATAAGTTGCGCAGATGGAGATGGAAAGAGTACCTAGGAAGGTTATGATTATAGAAAGAGCATCGAAATATTGTTTAGAGTCTGAATCTAAATGAAAATAATGTGTTAATGCAGTGTGTGTAAAATATCAGGAAAAGAGTCTTAGGAACTCCGGTTGGACTAGTAAAATCGAATGGTCTTGGAAATGAATGGATGGGAGAATACTGGAGAGGAGGAAAAAAAAAATCATAATACATTTTGGAAAATAACAGGGAAGAGATTTGAAGACAGATCCAAAAACTTTTTGGTGGGTTAACGGAAAAAAGTATCTATAGATCAATGAAGGAAACACGAGCAAGCGCTTGGAGAAAAGGGATACAAAGAGCATCCCACAGTCAATGTCCCATTTGTGGAAGGAAGATAGATCAAGGTCACATAGTATTATCCCAAGATACGATTTATGGAGGAAAGAATTTCTGGATTAGAAGTGGGACAAGATGGATAGGAGAACAGCGTTAAAGGCAGTTTTTAGAAAGAATGGCAGAAGCTTAGGTCAGTTTTTCAGCAAATTAAGAAAAAATTAGATTGGTCTGTGAAAGGGAACTAGAGTTAACATAATTTTCTGTGTTATTTGTGTTTTCATAGCTTTAAAGAAACAAAATGTGTGTAAATGTGTGTGGGTATGACGAACTCGGAGCTTGCGCTGAACGCCCGTCATACTCTAGTATATATTAAACACATAAATACAATTTTATGATCCATTTAAATATGAGGCTCAAATTCGGTAATATTAAATTACTGAAATCATTTTAGGTGTTTGAAGTGGGCACAATCAGAAAACAATTCGATGCCATCAAACAGTGCCACTAAGAATCTGTTCTAACGTACACAGTGAAATCTCAGCACACCTTGATGTTTTTGCATAGTGTAGCCGGTGTAGATCGCCTTGCCCAATACAAATCATCCTTACAGGTCTGGGGACTGAGATGAACATTCGATAGTGGGTCTTCGACCTATTCATTGTCGCTGGAGTGTTTCATTAAGGTACTGTCTGAAGTAACCGGTCCCCATGGTGGGTTCGAGTCCCGCCTTGGGCATGGGTGTTATATGTTTGTGCAATGTGTATATGTTTGTGTAAAGGAACAGTAAAACCAGTAATCATACAGTAAACTTAGGGGGGGGATGTAAACGGGGATACAGCGCCGGAGTTCTGATCAGACTCCTGTACTGTTTAAAAAAGAAAAGAAAAAGGGAGCTGGGGCACTATCTTGTTGCAAATAAAACCTCCCACTCTCATAAAACCCATCTAAACGAAATGTCGGTTAAATATCAAACTTTGTATCTAAGTTTAGTATCTCAAAGGATGCCACACGAAGAATTAAAAAAAAATCCCCACCCACAACTATCCTTTACATGGAACATTTTTCAAAAAAAAAGACTAACGATTTTGATTAAAATGCTTTATATGAAGATATTTTCACGACAAACGAAATCTATTTCTTCTGTTTTCAGGAAATAGCCTCTGAAGACCTCTTCATTCTGTATATTTTTTGTATAGCTGACAAACCGTAAGAGACAGACAAAACCTTACTACAGAAAAAAATGCGGATCTCGTTAAAACACACAATTTGTATCAGGTAATTTTATTTATATATTTTTTGTAGAGTTAATTGTTTTTAAGATATTCTGAGATGTTGGTTTCAGTTATAAGCTACTTATACTTTTTTCAAACGGCAAATCATCTTTCTTCTCAAATCGAATTTCAATTGTTTCACATAGTGACCGGTTTTTAAAAGACTTGACTATCGCTTTAGGCTGTACATTTTGTTAATTCCCGTCTACTTACAAAGAAGCAAGTAATAAGGCCCATTCTGATACTGTTTATCTTAATTTAGCATGATGTGGATAAAAGAATAATCTTTTATAAGAAAAGTTTAGTTTGTGGAACAGCTAGAGAAAGTCATGTAAATGGAACACATCTACATTTTTTAAATGTATCATCATATTTTTGTACACCTTCTCGATTAATATTTGGAGAACGATGCCCTTTCTACCAAGGGCGTTAAGATATAGAGTAAGGTACAGTATCTAAATGGAGTTTTGTATTGATATCTTTCTTCATTATTTAGTTAGACCAAATCGTTATTTTCAGGGAACAAAAGCGTGTAACTGGTTTTATCAATGTTCAACTACATTACAGATTTCTAAATCCCCAGATCTTTAGAAATTTAGCTTTAGGTACTGATTCACGCTATTTCCATCCATGATCGCTTTAAGAACAAACGATTTTAATTTAAGGCGCCTGAGATCAGCCAGGATACCTGCATTGACTCTTGAGTGGCAGCATTATTTTATTTTTAAGGTTTTAACATATTACTACTTTAAATGAATTCAATATCGAATCAAATTTTAAGCTGTACAAAGAATAGAATGCTGTAACACATTACACATTCATTTATTATCTAGATGTTTTGTGTAGTAAGATTTTGTCTATTTCTTACGGTTTATCAGTTATGCAAAAAACATTCAGAATCAAGAGATCTTCAGAGGCTATTTCCAAAAAATTCAAGATACACCTTTTACATATCATATAAATATTTCTAATATTCTATATTTTAATCAAAATTGTTAGTCAGTTTTGAGAAAATAAACATTTCCAAAAAACAAAACTTCATGTAAGGAGAGTTTGGAAAGGAGGAATTTTCATCAAAATCTTTGTTTCGCATCTTTGGAGCATGGTGAATTTAAATATCAAGTTTGGTATTTAATGTACTTTTGACTTTTGAGTTTTGCTGTTGACTCACACTCATATACACACGCACGCACGTACGCGAACCTTTATCTAATAATTGCTCCTCCTATGGATGGAATGCAGTATCTCCCATACCTAAGTACTATGTACAAAGTAGAGAAGGTAAAATATGCCACACATGTTAAAAGTAGTTTTAGTTTGCTTAGTCTATGGTCTTCGTTTCGCAAATGTTCCTATTTGCAAAAAAAAAAAAAAAAAAAAAAAAAAAAAAAATCTACTTTTAACCCTTGTATCATATTGTATTAATACATTTCGAGCCATATAATAAAGCAACTATAGTTAAAATTTGTCAAAATTTACAAATCCTCTGTCGGGTTCTTTTTGTAATTGTGTTTTAATTGTACCAAAGAATGTACCTTCACAAACCAACTAGGAGCCAAACCAGTGTGATTATTCACCTACGCCCCAAGAGGCGTCCTCGGAACCAGGAGCAACGACAGATAGAAGCATCACGACCGTCGGACAGACAGACCGGGGATCCCGCCCCACACAGGATCCAACTCCGCTAGGGGCGTTTGGTCATCCCGCCAACCAGCCGAAGCCGGGAGAAGAGGAGACCCATAACATTCGTCTATTTTCCCAGCCACCCGCACTAAGCACCATCGTCAACACTTCCAATCCATGCCGGTCCTCTTGACCGCGCTCGCTACAGTGCTTTGCTTTGGTGCTTTGTGGCACAGGGGTCGTGGGTTCGCGTCCCACCTTGGACATGGGTGATTGTATGTATTAGAAGCCAAAACGGTAATCAAATAGAAAAAAAGAGAAATACAGCGCTGGAGTCCCGGCAAGCCTCCGGAACTATATAAAAAAAAAAAAAAAAACGAAAGAAACCAACGGGATGAGGAATGAATGAAATTATAATGTAAAGACATAAAGGGTCAGAAAATTTGGAAGAAACCTTCTCAATATTCACCTGGCAACCCGGGGAAATCCCTGAAAAAGCCCATGGGTCAGTAAATCGGCCAAGAGGATCGAACCAGGCCGCAGACACGCCTGAGCCATCATTCTCTCTTATTTCAAGGTTACTGCTGAACATTGATTTTCTTCCTTTCGTGTAGTAACCGCTAATTAAGAAGTACAAGACTTGCTAAGCCAA
This sequence comes from Hymenopus coronatus, assembly GCA_030762935.1. NCBI lineage: Eukaryota > Metazoa > Arthropoda > Insecta > Mantodea > Hymenopodidae > Hymenopus > Hymenopus coronatus. The sequence continues at coordinate 73,393,954 of CM060896.1, read as the reverse complement.
AGCTTATTGTCATGTTGTGTAGGATATACGTGGGAATTACCAGCAACATGAGTGAATGTAAGCACGGTATTATCTACTCAATGTTTGAAACATCTCTACCACTTGCTGCAACGTCTTGTTGCACCATTAGTGGTTTCTTCTCTAACAATTCTTCGAGAACAATGAAAATTTCTTCACACGATATCCCTTATCAGATCTGTGCATGTGCAATCTTGACAGAAAACCAACCTACTACTAACGGTGTTACCACCGAGACCCACAAACATGCATTTTCACGACATTAAAGTAAACATTCCCATGCGCATTCTGTGTTATACTTTCATAATAATTTAGTTTGGCAAACGGCTTCTCTTTTGCTTTATGGATCTTCTGGGCTTGAACTGCAGCAGCAGATGTACACTTGGAAGCAAAAAAAGTAGCTTATATGGGAACAAGGGGATTTAAGTTGGTACTGTATAGCTCCGCCCTCTTCAAACGTCATCTCCCCTCTTCTATAAGCCTGCCAAGTGATTGACAAATGGCTTATTTCATAACAAAAAATGGCTAGAGGGTAAAATTTTAGACATTTTACTAGGAGAACCGTTTAAATTATAATAATTATGATATAAAACACTGACAGTAATAAGACATTTGTTTAAAGATTATTTGTACTACTACACATATTATTATTATTATTATTATTAATTATTACCTAATATTATACATCAGGCTCATTGGCCTATTCACTCTTCAAAATCTGGCGTGTATCCACCTTGTTCTCTAATTTAGTATTAAATTTTTTGTTCGATTATCGGTCATTGCTCATTCTTTTAATGTGATAATACGAGTACTCTTTCTGCTTTTATATTTTGGCATCGTAGAATATGTGTAGCTGTCGGCGGATGTTCATTCATAATCTAACAGGTTAAGACCAACAACACATCGAAAGAACATTAGTTTCTATTTTGTTTTTTGCGGAATGTTCAATTTTTCAAACCCAGAAGATAATACTGGATCGACAAAAGTTTTATAAAATTATATGTATTTAGTTGCATTATTTTTTAAAGTTCTTATCGTCCCACACATGTTAGAAACTACATATTTAATAGTTGTTTATTATTCTTACAGATTTATTATTATTATTATTATTTATATACAAAAGAATTTACCGAAAATGACCTGATACGTCGTAGTAATGTCCTCTAGGTGCTAATAATTCGATTAAGGCAATCATTTTAAACCCTTCCACGTAATACTTCAGAGGAAATGCTCGAAATGAATAATAGTTATTATTTTACAAGGTCGTTGTGTTAAAATAATTATTTCTGTCGTTTCATATCCAGTGTAACTTCGTTTATTGGTTTATTTTTGTTTCAAGTCATAAAGAGATGTGACAAGAACTGGGTGGAAACTATGTTTGTCAGCTAATTGTGGAAACCTCCAGAAGGAAAAGCACTAATCTGATCTGAAGAAATCTGCCATTTTTTCTGTTTCCAAGTGTACAAACAGGAACATTCCGCAAGTAAGTGAGGTAACCATTTTTTCCCTGTCAAACAGGCTGCAGTTTAATCGTCTTGATACACCTTTAAGGGATACTCAATAATGTTTCACACTTATGCTTTAATGCAAGCAGGTCCTTTCAGCGTTTGCTGCCTGACTTTGGCACAGCTAATAATAATCCGTTTTAAGGTAAGGTTAAGGGTTTCACTCTTAATTTTGACTAGTCATTTTACGTAGAGAAGAGGAGGATACTTTTACTACTTTAATTAATATATTTAATGCACTCATTTGGATGAACCACGAGTATATCCATTATCAGGTTGTATGTAATTTCTAAAATATCAAGCGTACCTCCTTAACGTCGCGATGTGTATTAATTGAGTATCTTTTATTCTTTCAATCAGCTGTAGAGCTACACAGAGTAAACAAGGGTGTAAAGAGTAGATACTCCTTTGTTTATTTGCACCATGTATTTTACAACGGAAACATCACACCGTGTATATATATAACTGTTATTACATGGCAAAATATATTGACCATTACTCTAATAAATGCTAACATACTTGGGAGATCCAAACTATTATGTGTTGATCTGCAAATGAAATGAAATAACGTTTTATTTATGGACGCTCTTTAACTACTCTTAGCGTCCCATTCTATATTGGACGAGAAGGACCGCTTAATTTTGCTCAGAGTTCTCTTTATCAGGCTTGAGGTTCTTTTACGTGCCGTAAATCTACGACACGGGACCAACGGCTTTACTTCCCTTCCGAAGAATATAAAGATTTTTACGCTCGAAAATATCCATCGTCCGCCGCTGGGTTTGAACCCGCGACCTTGGGTATATGAAGTTAGTATGGTAACCATTACACCAGTGGTCGGAGGGCGACGTTGATCTGCAAGCATTATATCCTACGTCATATGGTGTTAGGAATTTTTACAATGAACCTTCTCATTGTATTGATGCTGGGTGGGAAAACAAGTTATATGTTACATCACTGGATTCTCCGAAATGTTAATTAAAATTATTTCTTAACCTCTTAGTAATGTTTTTAACTGAATAAGTATCATATTATCAAAATACCCGAAGTACTTGGCTAGCAAACTTATACAACTTCACAGGATGGGGTTAAATCTAGATGTATTTTTGAAGACTCTTGAAGACCCCGGCACCAATTGGTGTTTCCATTTGGGGAGGAGGGAGGTAAAGGCTATAAAGTGTTCATTGCATCAGTTTAAGATTTCTAGAGTCCGTCCAAATCGTCTTAACATTCCATAGGGGCAAGAAGAGAAATGAGTAGTGATAATAGTGCTGGGGGGGTAAGGGACTAGAAGTATTATCAGAACTAGGAGGCAGTCGCATATTGTATGTAAGCTTCCCTTGAAAAGAAGTGTAATACCAGACACCCATCCAAATTGCTCTGGAAGAAACCATGACGCTTACTCCCACCTCTCTCTTATTAGGCAAGTGGACTGCTCAGTGCTATTGCGCATCTATGCTTCAGGATAAAGGGAATGCCACGACAATTTAGACGGGCTTTAGTTGCGCGTACCAATATTAGCGCTGGTTACCTCAGACCTTTGCGTATTTGTTCAAAAGTCATTTGTTCCAAAGAAAATGCCTTACAACAATGAGTTGGCATGTCTTGTTGAATAATAGTTTCTGAAACGAAATTTCCATGTTTGGCTAAACTTTCTGAAGTAGAGAAAGATACCATCATTTTCTGATGCTGGTAAACCACAGGATATATTTTTTCACTCCAAACTTTACAATACCAAGCACACTCCACCAAATGTATTGTCCATATCAATCTTCATTGAATAGTATTCTGTGAGGAAATTTTCCTGAAAATAGTTTTCTGACGAGTTCAATGACCATTTATAGCATAGCGAATGGTCATGCTCTGTAAAGTTCAGTTGCCTTCAGCATTCTTTTAGCTACAAAGAGTGCCGTATTTAAGACAATCTTATTTATATTCGTGTAGATTCTGTTTTCTCAAGGTAATTTTTCTCTTCTGTTGAAAAAGAAAAAGCATGTTAAACGTGTTTAGCGGCGCTAGCACTTGTCAGGGCCGGCATGACGATGAGCCAGAATTATCCCCTGCAAGGATTTTTTACATGGCAATAAATCTGCTAGCAGGATCTCTTGTATTTAATCACGCATGCTGTCTCTTAGGCCGCGGCCGGAGTCGAACATGTTACTTCGAGCTTAGAAATCCAACAACTGCAACGGCTGGGTCAACCATCTGTTAACAATAATTGAAAAGAAATGTTGAATGCTCATCAGCAATTAGTTTTTTCCTCAACTAAGAGTAGGAGAAAGCATATATTTGGAACAGGTTTACGTTACGCTAGAGTAAGCGCCTTTGGGTTAAAGGCCTTTGGTGTTGAGGTCAATAAATTTGTTGGCTTTAAATTCAACACAGTATGCTTTCATTTTAATTGCTTTCTTCCTGCATTAATTGCTGGAGACTCGTGCTAATGGCGAAAGAAGAGGATATGCCTGACTTACTTCGGATATTGCAAAGTTTTCGTCATTTTGGATCAGTGAAACAGGCTCATTCTGTGTTCTCTATATGCGGCTCAGAAATTAAATAGATGACGAAGTTTTACAATATAGTTTAAACGTATATAATTAAAATAGATTAAAATTAATATTAAAACAATATTATTAAATACATAATATACATAAATATTATTACTTGAAATAAATATTGCTGGTAATTAAGGATAACAAAAATAATACATATTTTTGAAAAATGAAAAAAATGTTGAAACTGAAATGTATAGTTTTTGAGTTAACTTTAGTTTAATTAATATCTGTATTATATGGAAATGGAGTTTTATTTATGGATGTTCTTTAACTGCTGTGGTTCTCAGCGTCCCATTCTATACTGGGCGTGAAAGACCGCTTAATTTTGCTCAGAGTCCTCTTTTATCAGACTTGATATTGTTTTTCGTGCCGTAAATCTACGACACGGGACCAACGGCTTACTTTCCTTCCGAAGGAAGCCATGCTAAGAACTTTTACGCCCGAAAAAATCCATCGTCTCTCGACCTTGGGCACATGAAGTTAGGATGATAACTACTAGGTCACGGAGGTCGTCAACTGACTTATATGGAATGTATCTATAAATTACATTCTGAAGTAAAGGAATAAGCAGTTATGACCGGTTTTAGAAATTAGGAACCGGGGATGATGATGTACATTTTTATTTATTTGTATCTGAAGTTGTTTTTATGGCATCCTTAGCGGCATATCGCTAAAGAAATAATGGCCTGCAACTTAAAAATATATATTAATGTTTATTGTTTTTATATGATCTGATTTATATCCAAGGATGGCAAAAGGTGATGGTTAATTGGACTCTCGAACATGGCAGTCCTGTGATTCCATTATATTCCACGAGCTACAGATGGTGTCATACAGATTCACTATTTTGGAACTCTCGTCCACGCCTGATACGTTATATTTTTCATTATAACTTTAAATCTTATTTTAAGCCAACACAACTTTAAAGATGTCGGATTTCTAATACATAGTTACCCACATTTTTTTTTTTTATATATTTAGATAGTGTTTACATGTATAATGCATAAAATAGGTAGCTATACAGTTTGGGCAAAATCTGGGTTCTTCTGACAGTTAAAACGCAGTTAGTATTTCTCAACTACGAATAAATAGCAAAATACTTGAATTTAATAACATATAAAACACTCTTAAGTTATTTATTTACCTACATGTTCTTTTTATCTAAAACTAAAAGAGTTCTACAGGGAGAGCTTTGTTTAATACAAATGTTGAACAAGTTTAACAATCCAAGAATTTAAAATCATTTATGATCCAAAAACCAGATTCCAAGGTATATAAGTAACCTAGAAGTCCAAATCAAAAAGTTCGAAACAGGTGATAAGTAAGGAAAAGTATAACAGTTTCATTCTTTCGAAATGCTGACAACATTTAAGTGCACTTGAATTAAAATGGGGTTTGTTAATCTTAAAAGAAAATACTTTAGCCACTCAGGGTTTACTACTACAAAATGTGGCATTCTTTTGATAAATGAGACTGTTCATGCAACATTCAAGGTGTCGCTCCTCGTTGAGTTAATTTATATTACGTTTCCTTGCGTAAAAGAATGGGGGTCGTGCTGACTCATTGGAATAATCTATAGTATGGTCGTATGCTATCTCAGAAGAGTTATTGTTTACGCAGTAAATATAGGTGTCTCCGTATCCATAAGCTTTATATGTTTAGGCTCACATTTTTTAACAATTGAAACAACAATCTGACGTGCTTCATTCACTAGCTTTCCCTAACTGTTCCACAAACAACTTTTCTAACAAAAAATCATTCTTTTATCCGCATCATGCGAATCATTTATCAGAATTGGTTTTATTGCTGGTTTTTTTTGCTAGTTGATGGATTGCACAGGCTAAAGCGATTGACAATTCTCTTAAAAGTCGGTCGCTAAATGAAACAATTGAAACTCGATTCTCTTTGTTTCCTAGGAGAAAACAAAAGAGAGACGTAAAGAAAGTTCGACTTCCGTTTGAGAAAAGTTTAAGTAGCTTAAAACCGAAACCAGTAATTCGGAATATTTCGAAAACTGTTAACTGTACCCAAAAAAAAAATAAAGTATGACATAAATGTTGTGTTTTAATGTGATCTACATTTTTTTTTTTTTTTTTTTGTGTAGGTATAATTTTTTGTCTAACACTCAACGATTTACCAGTTATACAAAAATTATGCAAAAGTCATCCAGGGTATTCGCAGAAAATTCAAAACATACATTTCTTTTGTCGCGAAAACATCTTAAACATGTGACATTCTAAAATAATCATTTGAAAAAATCTACATTTTTTAAAAAACTTTCCATGTAAACGGCTTTCAATTAACCTGTAGGACAAAAGATGGCTTCTGGGCACAAATTCAACATCTTGGGATCTTGAAGCTTCTGGTCTACACTACCGCAGGCATTTAATTTTGTCTATGCAGTTATAAGGGCCAAGAATTCATACACCCGATGTTATATATATTGTTGTGTGTGTTTTAATTTAGAAGATAATAATTTATACACACATTTTTTTCGTTATTTAAGACGAGTGTTAGTTTATACGCATAGATAGACCCATTACTTCAAATGCCAAAGTTATATTAATGCAATATTATGTTCTACATATCCAGTCTTAAAATTAACAAACATTAAAAGGTGTCGAGGAGCGCGAGATTTGAACCTAGGAATTTATGAGTGGAAGCAAGGCCATCTTAACCTCTCGGTCATCATAATGTTGTTCTGTGATTTTTCAGTATTCATAAATTAATCATTGCTATCAGCCATAGGTTGTTGTTCTTTCGTGTGCGTTGTGAACACAGCTTTTACAAAGATACACGAAGCTCTTCGATGGATACAAGGAACCTGCGTATGAATCATTTTTGTGTCCACGAATGAACTTTGAACATATGGACGTGCTAGATAAAGTAATGTTCACCGAGTACATTTGCGATGCAGATGATTTAATGCTTTGTTTAAATGAAGCATTGGTGACCAATTCCTGAATAGCAACGTGGATTACGTAAAATTAATAACTTTATTGCAAAATTCTGTTTGAAATAAAACGAACCTTCAAAATGGACATTTTGAAGCTCTTATTTGACTTCTAGTAATGTTTTCTTGTTGCAGTTAATGTTAATGATGTATTTCAGTGGACAATGACTCGAACTAAACGCTGGAACAATGAACCATCAGTTCATAAACTTTCACGTTTTCTTCACTAATTTTACTGAATGCAGTCGAATACATTTCAAAACAGTTTCTTTAGGTTTCCCAAGATTATTTCATCGTGTCAAATTATTAAGTGATCTTTTACACCCAGCATAGAATAGGAACCTGAGAGTCAAAAAGCGCCCATTGAAACAGAAGAAGAAGAAGAAGAAGAAGAAGAAGAAGAAGGAGAAGAAAATTGCCACGTCAGATTGGAACATTGTCTTGGAACTTTCAGAGGTGTATGTAATACATTCAAATCCATTGTGTTTTGAAAGTGCAAGTATAATATTCTTGCACTTACTAAGGTAATGCACCGTTGTAATTCCATCATAAGAAGATTTGACAGATATTTTAAAATATCTGATTAGTTCCACTCACATTATTTTCTCTACATCTCTGCAATAAATTATTGTTAAAAAAAGCTTATTCTTCTATTTACTTAATGCTAATCGAGAAAAAAATTAGCAAATATGATCTTATTAGCAGCTTACTTAAAAGTAGAAGGAAAATATGGGAGCATAAATCGATAGAAAAGTGTTTTAAAAGCTGGTTGCTATGAAGAAGTACGTTTATTTGTAAGGAAAGAAGTTGACAAATTCCCGTATGAGAATAGTATACGTATTTTAAAGCTGAAACTAATAACAAGGAATATCTCAAAAACTGTCAACTTCACGAAAATATATATAAAGTAAATTGTGTGTTTTAACGAGCTCTACGTTTTCCCTGTGGTAAGTTTTTTTCTATCTCTTATTGTTTACAAGTTATGCAAAATTCCTCAAATCCATCCAGAACAAACATGTCTTCAGGGGCTATGACCAGAAAATTGAAGATATACATTTTATTTGTCATATAAATATCTTCAATAAAAGATTTTAATCAAAATTGTTAGAGCCATTTTTGAGAAAATCAAAATTTTCAAAAAAAGTTGGAAATGGGGGATTTTCTTGAAAATCTTCGTGTCGCATTTTTGGAAGATACCAAACTTAAATACCAAGTTTTGTATTTAACGGCCTTTTCGTTTTTGAGCTATGCTGCCCATAGGCACACACAGACACACATATAGACACACACGCACACAAACGAACATTTTTCTAAAACTGATTTTTTGGCCTCTCAAAACATTATTTGCTGTGAAATCTCTGCATCCTATTTTTGGGTACAATACAATACCTTCTCTACACACTATGCACATAGTACGTGTAGAGAAAGTAAAAATCCAGTAATAGTGCAGAATTAGATTTTTCATGAGTCCATGTAGCATTGTAAGAGGTTAGGAAGTAGGGAGCTTCTGTACAAGGCTCATATTCTTAGTGCACCCCCTATACTTTCTTTGTTCAGATGCAAATAAATAGCCGCACACACAGTGATTCCATTGTTTCTTTCGTGGATCTTAGCATTCCACTTATAAGCAACCTCATTCTTTTGTTCTTCAGGGATTTCACTTGTAAACACCTTCCACTATAATCAGGTTATCGCAGAAATTGCTGAGCCACTTACTCAAAGAGTGTTTCAATCATTTAACATTATTATAAAAGCAGGGAAAATAATTTTATCATAATCATTCACAGGGTTTGAACCTCAGGCCCGTTCCGTTGCAATAAATTGTTCATTCCAGCTTAAATTTGAATGCCTTATATTTCGTTTTCCTCGAGGTTTATAATTGCATTTTTGTTGGCCTTCAGTTTTTACCTAATTGGCTCCGAATAAAGCGTTCAAAGTGTCAAATAAAATATTCGGAGTGGTGAAAAAAGGAATGACAACTCAGTGGTATAAGTAATGCTTTTTTTGTTGTAATACTCATAATAACAGCTAAAATATACAACGGAAAAAGAATAAATGACAGATATAAATTCTAAGTGTAAGAAAATGTAGCTGAAATTGTCACCTAATTACAAGGATAGCACCCCACCATCAACTGCATGGTCATGTCGGCGGTATTTCCCTTTGGAAAATACTGCCATCAACACCATTGTTAATTTGTGCACTTTTTCATGGTATTTATATTTTTATTTTATTCAGTAACACTCTTATTCATACTTCCTAACCCTGGGTAGTATATGGAACAATCTAAGCTATAAACATGTTTCACTTCCAGCCGAGAATCGAACCCGGGTTCCCTCGCACAGTAGACAGGTGCTCTACCAATGGGGCTAACAAAACACATTGTTTCTATGTTTTCTGATTCGTAAATTTGTTCGCCTGCCTGAAAATAACTTCATGTGCTGAAAATCCCTAACTCTACATTTGTAGTTGGAAACCATTCTGCCTTCTGACAGCGATTTGAAAAATCAGGGTATTTCTCCATCTGCATTTTTCGGGTGTAAAAATTCTTACCATGGCTTCCTTCGGAAGGGAAATAAAGCCGTTGGTCCCGTGTCGTAGATTTACGGCACCTAAAAGAACCTCAAGCCTGATAGAGAGGCCTCTGAGCAAAATTAAGCGGTCTTTCACACCCAATTTAGAATAGGACGCTGAGAACCACAGTAGTTCAAGAGTGTCCATAAATAACACGCCATTTACATTTTCCATTTTTGTCTTGTTCCATATCTACTAATATTGCTTGATGAACAGTGCTAGGTATCTTTTCAGAACTGCAACTTTGTGGAATCGGACGCACGTGTGACATGAGCCCATTGAATACCGGTGCTGCCAATAAATTAGACAAATAAAAAACTGAGCAGTTGAGCAAAAGCTTTTCTCTGTAGCATTTTCTGCCAACAGCTTCTCCAGCAACTTAATGACTGCTCAGCAGTTTCCATGGTCTTTAGAATGCACAATAACCAGCCGACCAATAAGAAAGTTTACTCCATCAGCTTTTGCTCCATTTTGTTTTATAAAGGCGATTTCTTAAATAAATCATTTCACGACATTCTGTGGCTTTAGTTTATAGATAAAATTAAGTTTCTCGTGTATGAATGTGTAATTTTAGTGACATTAAATATGTCAGCTGTAAATTTCACGCTATCATTAATAAAAATACGTTGAGTATGTACTTATATATTTCCTAAAGTAGGTTTTTGTGTATTTTGTCTATTTTCTTATAGAAAATTACATCTGAATGAAGAGGACTTCAAAGTCTATTTCCATAAAAATTCAAGACATACATTTTATTACTCTTTCTACCATATACATTGTAGAAGGTATTATATTTCACCCAAAAATTCGATACCGAATTAGGTCCTCCGAATCCAAAAGGAAGTATTTTTACTTTCTCTACGCGTATACACATGTTAAAGTAAGTAGAGATGATACTGTATTCCATCCAAAAATTCGACACCAAAATTTGACCAAAATACATGTTTTGAGGTCACCTCAATCCAAAAACCATTATAAAAGGGACCGTGTGTGTGTGCGTGAGAGAGAGAGAGAGAGAGAGAGAGGGAGAGAGAGAGAGAGAGTCTGTTTTTCCGGAACAACATTACTAAAAAACACAGTCGATTAAGCACCAAACTCGGTGTTTAAGCTTAATATCTTCCAAGGATTCGACAGGATGATTTTCAGGAAAATTCACCCACCCCAAAGTTCATTCAAAATGGAACATTTTTCAAAAGTTTTATTTTCTCAAAACTGGCAGTACATATTTTTATTATTACCACATATTAAGGATATTTCCGTTGCAAATAAACTGCATACCTTGAATTTTCTTGGAATAGCCTCTGAAGACCTCTTCTTTCTGGAAGACGTTTGCATAATTGGTAAAGCGCAAGAGTTAGACAAAATCTACACAATTACTAAACAAAACATGTAGATCTCGTTAAAATACACAATTTATATTATACATTTGATTTGTGGAGTTAACCATAACTGGTTTGGTTTCAATTTTAAAATAATTATACTTTTCTGAAATGGAAAATATTTATTCATTTTTCTTTCTCCTGATCAAGCAAACAGAACAGAATGACAATGCTTTTCATACTGATCAACTCTTGAAAACGTGACCATCGCTTTAGCCTAGTATATTGCCTTATTCCTGCATCTCTACAAGGAAATATGTAATAGAATTATTTCTGCAAATTATTATATCGATATGCATAAGGTAGATAGAGAAATAAGCTTTTGTGAGAATACTCTATTGCAGTGTAGATAAAGCCATGTGAATGTCACCTTACATTCCTTTTATAAAACTATCTTAAATATATGCTATTTTAATCAAACTCGTTAATTATTTTTACGAAAATCCAAAATAAGAAGTAGCTTGAGGTGGAAAATTTTTAAATCTCCAAGAGCAACCTTTGGAGGATACTGAAGTTAAATATTAAGTTTGTATTTATCGTTTTTGGGTAATGGTGTTCATAGACAGACAGATAATTTGCACAGAGAAATATGATGCTGTCGCGGATTCACGTAGCAAAGGCACAGGTGGCACTGGATGGCCTTACAAGACTTTTGCGGTAAGCCGGGCATTCAGGAAATTATTTAAGTAACAGTGTATCATGAAATAAGTAGCCATGCAAAAGTTCCATAGGTATTACCTGTTAGAGCATAAACAAAAGGAATTAATAAGAAAACCAGCGAAGACGCTAAATGGATTCATCAGATTAACCTCATTACTCTTGTTCTTGCACAAATAAAGAAGCAGCATATCTCATTAATATTTGCTAGCCTCTGTATAGAACTAATTACTGATGTTATAAAATTATTGTACATTTTTTTTTGTTAGCTCTGTTTAATATTTCTTCTTAGAATTGAGAATCTCTGGAACTTAACAAGATATAAACAGTTTAAATAAATATTTAGACTACTTTTCGTCATTTTTAGATGGGTTTGTATGCACTGCGTATATTTAGAAATCGGCAACTCCGTTAATCCATCATTACTTTAATATAAAGGGATTAGGTCTTTCGACCTGTTCCGTCCTCAAACTGTCTCTCCATCTGTTTATGAATCTTGCTTTTCTCTTGATTTGTATTGAAGGACCTTCTTGGGAATGCAGAATTCTGGCTTTTGTCGGACATGTACATGATATTTCTCTTGATATTCTTTATTATTTTATTTAAATCAAATGTATTCAATTCTTTCCTTATTTCATAGCTATATTTTTGTCTGTCCTCCTATACACAGCAACTATTCTCAAGAACCTTATTTCTGATGCTTGGTAAATGGTATACTTATTCGTTATGACAAAAATGAAGTTACTGGAACTCAAATGTAACTACATATTATTCTGTCATTTTTGAGAAACTACGTCCATCATTAAGCCAAAACAAAAGAAAAACAGAAGGAAGGAATGAAAAAAGAAAGATGAGAGTTATAATGTAAAGCTTCAGCAAGGGTAATGTATGGAATATGAAGTGTTTAATATATATTCTATCTAAGGCATCCTTTCAACAGAATTTGGAGAGAGAGAAATAAATGCTATTTTCTTGGCGTGCTGAGATTCTGAGGCATGTTTCAGTTTTCTCTGTAGGAGATAGGAACAAGATCGAGAATTACGAAATGAGAAAAAGGAGAAGAAGAGCAATACAAGTTCCTTTGACCTCGCGATAACAAGAACTCAGAAACATAAATTGTCTTTGGAGGACACGCGCCCAAACTGCAACCAAATATAGAACCACAGAGAAACGCACCCAAGAAATAGGAGGGCCAATGAATTCAGTAGTCCAAATACGGAGCTCAGGAACACATCAGGATATAATCACACTCTGTATTACATTTATGTTATACCTAAGAATTGTTTGTATTTGTTCAAGTGATGTGGTGGTGGTATTAGTTGAACATTCAGCCAGAATTCAATTCCAGCGATGATTTATTCTTATGCGGGATGGTTTTGAAAGCGATGCGAGAACCTGGTTAGGGTCCTGGATACCAGTTCAGGAACTGTTTAGGCCAACATTAAAATATCTATATCATTCAGCATATTTTATAAAATATTTGACAGTCTAATGGTCTATCTGTTATTAAAGTTTTCTGTGATATGAATGACATGATTAAATCTATGGATAGTTAGCTACTTTTTATGAAAAGTGTTGACTACCGAAGCAACATAACGACAAATAAATAAGCTGAATTATTAATACAACCAAAATGTTAACTTCTGAGTATGGAGCCAATTAATTTCTGCGCAACACAGTGCATACGGATTACAAAAACGGAAATAAAATATAATTAAAAGAAAAAAAAATGTTGCCGAAGACTTGACTAGGAAGGCTTACAGAGCATTGGAGATCAAGAACGAGCCAAAGGATTCAAAGCCAATATTTGCCGCAGAAAATGATAGCCGAGGTACTTTATGTTATAATCTTAGCTCTATCCCATATTTCTTCAATACTGCCATTGAAATAAGTATCCTAAGTGAGCTTATGTGAATAGTATGGTTACCTATATAAAATTAACAAGTCTGCTTTAAATAAAGTGCCTTGTTTCTATTTTGCGAGCACTGATACGTGGTATCAAGGAATAACGTTTGAAAACTTAGTTGCAAGCTGCAAGAAATGGTTTCAAATTTGAAACCAAGTGATTTCAAATACCATTAAGTGCTACTCCAATATCAACCAACATGGACGCAACCATTGGTAGTTGTTCATATATTTACATAATGCCGCCGCTTTGATCTCAAGTGGAAAAAGTTAAAATTACTAGTCATATAAAATGATTAATAACTAAAGTGTGTATATATGTTTTTAAAATGTGTCTGGCATGTAATTGAAATTGTAACATGCTTCATGTATATTTTAATTAATCTTCATTAATTATCATGATCACTTAAGTCTATTTAAAATGAAATATTTCTGTATATTTTTTATTGTTTGATTTTCTAAGGATGACATTATTGCCATAAACTTATTGTGTTTTTTGTAACTTATGTTAACAATACTTTTTAATTAATGTTCTTTTCATTGTATTCCAATGTATCGTTATATTTATTCTGAAAATTATTGTCATTACAATGTATAAACATTACCGTCTAAATAAACTCGAATCAAAGCGATTAAATAAAAATAAGGTATAAAAGAAAATTATGGGCGCAGGCGAAGCCGCGAGACAACTGGTTTTTATTAAAATATCACGTATCTCAGGTAATGAAATAATGTCTAATTTTCCGTAATAGCTTCGAAGTTCTCTTGTATCTCAGGTAATGAAACAAGAATTGTATAGATTTATCTTTTACTTTCTGCAATTAATAATTTCATTCATATGAACTATATACAGAATTGAAAAGATTTGAATACGCTCCACTCAAGAGGGAATTGTTCCTCATAAATCGGAAAACAAGTTTGATACTATTTTCTATTTGAAGGTCCATATGATCAACCTTCAATTGAATCCTCTTTATATCTATGCTCATATTACTAAACACAGACAAATGATTGCCATTTCCTTAACTTTTAGCCCAGGGGAGATACAAAAATTATTTTCCATCATATCCTGTGTTAATCAAATGACATGATAGAACTTTCTGGAAGCTTTCTGGAAGATTCTGGTCTTGCATTCCAAAGCTTTCGGTTACGGGCACGCGCTTCCGTGTCTACCAAATTCTCCAGTCCCGCCGATTCGCATACCAAGGTGAACGTGAGAACGGCTTAGACGGTAGTGTCACAATATCGGTCTATGTTTCTTCTTCCTTTATAAGTAGTGGCAATCTGTTGACTTATATTCTTACATTCTTTCAATGTGATGGAGCCGATTAAAATTTAGATTGTATGTACTTTCTCTTGAGTAGTATATGTGTAATTGTGCTCTCATTTTCTGATAAGTCCAATATATCTCAGTAGTTTATGATATCCCCTGGTTGCGTTATGGGCGCTGAGCAAGGTTGCCTTCTTAGAGACTTCGATCTAGCTCCTTTGCATATAAACTCCTACAAAGTGGACTGCTACTTCCCCCTTTGAGCCATTTGGTACCCACGCGCACTTCGTACTGTAAAGGATTATGAATACCTGCAAAACTAAAAAAGGTAGACAAAATGAATAATAGCATTTTTGTTCCTGTGGTTCTCGAAAGCTCTTAAAATGATAGAATGTAATCATTACAAATTTCTTCTACTCTGTGAAAGTTGTTCTTTTTGTGTTATCAAATCATTTCAGTGTTAGCTGTATTTTCTTTGAATTTTTCCTATTCTAAGCGGCATACTCGGGAAAATCAAGTGTCCATTATTTTGTTTATCCTAATCTCAAGAAAAGGATTTGCAATAATTATCATTCTACTTTAAAAATGATGACTTGGGTTAGCTTAGAAGATTTGTTATAATAATAAGTAAATTGAATCATACAAGTAGTTTTCATAATTAATGGGAAGTAAGTGTAAAAAAAATCTGATGTGTACCATTCACATGACTTTCTCCATATCCCTGCAACAAATAATTCTTAAAAAGCATATACTTCTATTTACTTTATGCTAATCAGAAAAAATTAGCTGAAATAGTCTAATTACTCGCTTCCTTGTAAGTAGAAGCGAAATAAGGGACAACCGTAGGTTAAAGTGATAGTCAAAAGCTGGTTGCTATGTCAATGAAGTTCCTTTGTTTATACGGATAGGAGTTGACAAGTTCCTGTATGAGAAAAGTATACGTTTTACATAGCAGAAACCAAAAAAAAAAAAAAGAAAAAAAAAACGGAATGTCACAAAAACGACGAACTCCACGAAAAAAACGTATAAAACATAAATTGTGTGTTTTAATGTGCTCTACATTTCTTGTGTAGTAAGTTTTTGTCCATCTCTTACGGTTTAGCAGTTATTCAAAAGTTAGTAAAATTCATCAGGAATAAACTACTCTTCAAAGGTTATTCCCAGAAAATTCAAGATATACATTTTATTTGTCAGGTAAATATGTTTAATATACGAAATTTTAATCAAAATCGTTAGAGCCATTTTTGAGAAAATCAAAATTTTCGAAAAAAGTTCCATGTAAAGGGTAGTTGGGGTTGGGGGGATTTTTCTCAAAATCTTCGTGTCGCATCCCTGGAAGATACTAAACTTAAATACCAAGTTTGGTATTTTACCGACTTTTCGTTTTTGAGTTATCGTGTTCACAGATACACGGACGCACGGACACACGGACACACACACACACACACACACACACACACACACACACACACACGCGCGGATCTTTTTGTGAAAATTCTTTTTTTTTTGGATATTGGGGACCCTAAAACATATATTTCCGGTGAAATCTCGGTATCGAATTTTTGGTGGAATGCAATACTTTCTCTATACACTATGTACATAGTGCGTATGGAGAAAGTAATAAAGATTTACATGAATTATTTGTAGAATAAATAGCAAAGGGTAGAGAAAGTTTTGAAGCCAATGCACGCCATTTTCATTTTGTGTTATCTAATCTATCGCGTTTCATCGATACGTTGTTCGTATAGAGAAAGGCTTCTAAAGATTTGCACGCAAGCAGACTTAGTAAGATGGAAGGACAACAGAGTGACGGAATCGCAAAGTCACGTTGACGCCTAAGGCCGTGTAGTAATCAGCAGTTAAAAATTACACCGAACTTTAACATTCAGAGCGGAACAATTCACTTTCAACTAGAATAAATCGTGTTCTAATCTGAATTGACATGCGTACAAGAAAATTACAGATTGTAGAAAAGAGAATGTAAGTGCTAAAAGGTCGTATCATGTTTTAGAGTTATTGCCATTTTTTCTTGAAATTAAGTATACCTGTATATGAATTTAGAAATCTTTCAAAACCCAAATGAAATAAAATAAAAAAAAAAACTGGTGTGTTCCATTTAGATGTCTTTCTCTACATCTCTGCAACAAATTATTGTTAAAAGCTTATTCTTCAATTTCTTTCATGCTAATTGAGAAAAAATTAGCAGAAATTGTGTTTTTACTTGCTTTCTTGTAATTAGAAGGGAAATAAGGGAATACACCAGGCTAAAGAGATAGTCAACTCTTTTAAAATCTGGTTGCCATGTAATTGAAGTCCCTTTATTTGTACGGCCAGGAGTTTGTCTTATATGACAAAAGTATAAGTATTTTAAAGCTGAAAGCATTAACAAGGAATATCTCAAAAACGGTCAACTCCACGAAAAATGTTTATAACATAAATTGTGTGTTTTAACGCGCTCCACAAGTTTTGTATAGTAAGTTTTTGTCTATCTCTTACAGTTTACCAGTTGTGCAAAATTTCGCAAAATTCATCCAGAGTAAAAATGTCTTCAGAAAAATCAAGATAAACATTTTGAGTGTCATGTAAATGTCTTTAATATACGATATTTCAATCAAAATCGTTAGTCATTTTTGAGGAAATCAAAATTTTTGAAAATGTTTCCATGTAAAAGGTGGAACATACCAAACTTAAATACCAAGTTTGGTATTTAACGGTCTTTTCGTTTTTGAGCTATGCTGTCCACACACACACACACACACATACACACACAGGGACCTTTTTCTAATAATGCTTTTTCTGGATTCAGGGAGACCCAAAACATGTATTTCCGATGAAATGTCGGTATCGAATTTTTTGGGTGCAATACAATACCTTCTCTATACACTGTGTACATAGAACGTATAGAGAAAGTATATAATTTTGAGTGCTAGTGATATTTTTTAAAATAAAAAGCATAAGGAATGTGATATAAAATTATAAAGGTTGTAAGGATAATGCTGAAAACTAGAGGATAATCCAAGAAGTAACGGCCATTTACGAATTCATGTTGAGCAGATCGCTGGCATGCTCATACTCAAGGTGGAATTGTTTCCTCCACATCTTTTCTCAGCATTGCCTGAGTGCCAGTCGAAATACGCTATTATTGTACATTCTGTGATTTTTCAAAATGAACTGTTTGATGATAAAGCTACGCCAAATGGGAGGTGAGAGATATTCGATTTTTGTATGTTCGGAAGTTGAAACTTGCAGAGTCAACTAAAGGAATTGTATGGTGATAGAGCAATGAACGTAACAAATGCCAGAAAGTGTTGGGAAATGTTCAATAATGAAGAAATGTGCATGATGAAATTCGATCCGGACATGCGTTACTCATCACAGATGATTGAAGAAATATTTTGCCAAAGACATCTTTAGTATTCATTAATTTCCGAGTGAAGATGAGTTTTATCATTTCCTAGACTTTCATTTCTGTACCTCTATTTTTCGTTCTAGAAGTGAATACTGTTCATCTTTCTTTACGGCCTATTACATCCATTAGTAAGATATCTCTTCAGTTACACACTCTTGCCGTAAGCATTTTCGTTCCGCCTCTTGCTTCTTCTGATTACCCATGCTATTTTGGAGTGCAGCTCACATAACTGGAGAACAAGTTCATTTCTTATTTGATCACATACAGAATGACCGTTGCAGATGAATTCTTTGAGGGAAAAGCCCAAATATTGAGGTCAAGAACTTCATAACATACTGCTTTCAGACTCCATTATTTGCGTATTATGGTGCTGTTACTCTCGGATTACATTAGATTTTATTTTTGCTGTTGTTTTGGGCTTTTCTCTTGATATAATGCACGTGATTGCAAACCTACATATTCTTATTCAAAGATACAGTAACAAAACACTTTAATAACAAATACATATGGTAAAATTTTATCCAAAAGTTTTATGATACTTATTAGATTGGAAATGGTTTTCTTTCGCTATTAACGCACTTTATTCTGAAATGTGTGGAAAAATCATATCCTTACCTTTTCTGTTAACAGGTTATGATCTTAAAACCATATGGTCTATTATGGCCTTCATAGTTCTCTGAGAACGCTACTGAACCTTATTTGAACTATATAGCAAATTCTTTCTCCAGCATTTTTAGAGTTTATGGTGCACAATACATTATTAATTTTCTGGGAAATTTTTAGTTTACGATTACCGGTTAAAAAGTTCGTGTATCTTTACTTTTTCTAACACATACTGTACAGTGCGTTATATCCAATATGTAAATCTTACGTATATTAAATGTTTTGGGAACAAAACAAAGCCTGTTTAGAAACAAATCACTGTATCTGTGTGTTGTCTGTGACTAGCATACCTGAAAAACAAAAAGTCAGATAAATACCAAGTTTGGTTTCCTCCAAAGAAGCGACACGTATATTTTCAAGGAAATCCCCCCTCTACATGTAAAAATTTCGAAACCCTTTTATTCTCTGAAAAATGACTTTAACGATTTTTATTAAAATCTCTATATGTAAAAGACAGTCGTGTTAGTTACACTATTTATAACTCAAGAACGGCTGAACTGATTTGGCTGAAAATCGGCGGGGAGGTAGCTTAGAACTAGTAGAAGAACATAGGATACTTTTTATCGCGTTTCCGTGGGACGTGACATAAAATGTGGTATAACAAAACGCAACAGACAGCTAAACCATTGTTGTCCATGGTGTTTGTTTCGAGTTTCTATTAGCTTATTGTGCCGATATTATCATTAACAATGCCGCGACCAAGACAATCGAATTTTTCCCGAAAAAGCCGTAATGCAACTAGGATTCAAAACCTTGCAAATGAAATTGCACGTGAAGAGCAACTATCCAATTAAATTTTTAAACTCCTTGGATGTGCCTGGCTTACCAACGCACAATTTACGACTTAAGGTTAGCTCCGTAGTAATCATGCTTCGAAACATAAACCAACCAAAACTGTGCAACGGAAGGCGTTTGATGGTAAGTAAATTGATGAACAATGTGATTTACGCGACGATACTCAAAGGAAAATTCGAAGGCGAGGAAGTTCTCATTCCGAGGATCCCGATGATCCCAACCGATTTGCTGTTTGAGTTTAAACGACTTCAATTTCCGATCCGTCTTGCATTCGCCATGACCATTAACAAATCACAAGGCAAATCCTTGAAAATTTATGGTCTGAATCTAGAAAATCCATGTTTTTCCCATGGTCAATTATATGTGGCATGTTCACGGGTCGGAAGACTATCTGCGTTATTTGTTCTTGCGCCTGATAATAAAATAAGAAATGCCGTCTATCACAAGGTGCTTCACTGAAGAGTGAAAATCGTGCACCAAAATACACGGCCAATAAATAATAATCATTAAAATACTTGGTTTTTTGTATTTATATTTATTATCCTAATAAAAAATTGAACGTAATAAAATCCCAAATGTACTCGTTTATTGCCTCTAAGGCAGAAGAAAGTTCGCCGGGTCAGCTAGTACCATATATTAAAGATATCTACATGACAAACTGTGCTCTTTTGTTTTGAATTTTTTTGGAATAGCCAAATAGGTACACTTCATTTTTCAAGTGTTTGTATAACTGGTGTACGTTAAGAAAAAGACAAAAAAAAATAGGCAATACACAAACAATGTAGAACTCTAAAATACACAATTTTATATGTAATCTATTTCCGAGATATTCGTTATTAATTTTAAAAATGTAAAGGTAGAGTCTGACTGAAAAATGAAATGCCAAAGCCGAGATTTGATTAAAATACTTATATTTACTAGTAAATCGCCATTGGTATGCCATCTGAGAATCATTTGAGATCTTCTTATGGTTTGCAGGGAAAATCTCGAGTCAGTTGTGTATTTTAATGTTGTGTCCGTATGTTGCCATCGTAGCTCAATGGTCAGAGAAACTGACCGAAGATCAGGAGAAATGTGGTTGAAATCCCGACTATGGAATTTTATTTTTCAGCTCCTGTCCAACACACGGCTGGTGTGGAAGAAACAATTATTTCACACTGATTGACCCAATACTTGGTTAAGTTACGAAGACCATCACCACCACTACTAAATAGTAGTAATAAAATCAAATGAAAATGGAACATCAAGGGTAAAAATAGTGTATTTATCTATTAATTTATTAGGGGTTGATTCAGTACAACATAAAAACGAAAAAAAAATATTGTAAACATTTTAAAATTTTCAGGAACCAAAATGGAAAGCGAGCGAAATCAGAAGCCCAAAATATATGCGTATTTTGGTTCCAATATAGAAAAGAAATGCCTATCTATGATGATCAATAGCTTGGAAAGTCGATTTTGTGAGTAAAGACACGCCATTATTTTATTCTTCATATTGCGAAAGCATCATCCTTGATTTGGTTATAATAAATAGTGCATATAACAGTTTGTTGTTCTGTGTTTTCCGGTGATGTTTTCTGCTGTTTGATAAGGTTCTGATTCGCCTGTCATAGTTTACAACCTTCTTGAAACCCCTTCCAAGCTATTGACTATTTGAACAGAATATACCATTACTGGAAGGGGAATTATGAAACCTTAACAAAAATCTCCCGCTTCAGTTCCCGAGCTCCGATGGATTTTGTGAATATTCAGGTTGTAGTTTTCATTCCTGTTCCTTAATAGAACCATCCTTACGAGTTAAAATGGTATATTTTTAAGGTAGTGCTGAAGTGATTAATCATCAATTTTTACTTTTTTTACACGTACTATTCGATACCGAGATTTCACCGGAAATATACTTTTAAGATATCCTGTATCCAAAAAAAAAAAACAATTTTGAAAAAAAGTCCATGTGTGTCCGCGTGTCTGTAAACACAACTCAAAAACGAAAAGTCGGTAAAATACTAAACTTTGAATATAAGTTTTATATCTTCCAAGGAAGCGACACGGAGCTTTAGAGAAAAATTCCCCACCCCTAACTACTCTTTAAATGAAGAAGATGTTGATTTTCTCAAAAATGGCTCTAACGATTTTGATTAAATTACCGTATATTAAAGAGTTACATGACAAATAAAATATATATCTTAAATTTGCTAAGAATAGCCTCTAAGGCCTCTTCATTGTGAATGAATTTTGCATAATTGGTAAACCGTAACAATAGACAAAACTTATTACATAAATAATGTATATCTCATTAAAACATACAATTTATTTCATATACTTTTTTTTTTCGTGAGATATTTCAAGTTATTTGTTTCCGATTTAAAATACTTAAAGCTTTTCTCACACTTCTCTCCTGGCCATGCATAGAAATGGATTTCAACCACAGGCACTCAGCTTTTAAAAGATTTGACAGTCACTTTAGCCTAGTGTATTCCCTTATTGTCCTTCTACTTATAAGGAGCGATTAATTAGTACAATGTCTATTTTAATCTCTATTATCATATAGTATGTAGAGGAATATGCTTTTTAACAATGATATGTTGCAGTGATGTAGAGAAAGTCATGTGAATGGAATACAGCAGATTTTTTTCAGCTCCCATTGTAGCCTCTGTCCTAGCGTGACCATTTCAAATGGGGACCTTTTGTCAAAAGCAAGCGTCAGAGGTTCAGCGTAATGGTACTAGTTTTTCATCAAAGAACACAAGAACATCAAAAACAATGTTTGAGGTGACAAGACGTTTACCTTCCTTATGTCATTCTCACACAGAAAAATGCTTGACCTCCCGTGCGTGACGAATCACTCTTCGTGACAACCGAGTTTCAAGAATTCCTCATCGGTTTGCTTTCCTTATGAGCCTTCCAGCTTTCGAAAATCTGGTTTATACACGTAGCTAACGAGAGAGATTCCATCAACAACACGACTTCAAAGGAAAGAACATATATACTAGTCACTTAATAATGGTATTCCTGCAACCTTGTATAGGACTTAGAATGTTTCAGCTTTCACACTATCAAATACCAAGGACCTTGTGGTATATCATGGAAGATAACACTCCATTTCTTTGTCAGAAAAATTGACCAACCAGCAAGGTAACCAACAGATGTCGTCATGCTCTCTTACCACAGTGTAGGGTAGAGCTTAGCTTTAATTCCCTAAATCATGATAAGGAGTAGTCAACGCCTACTAGTAGTTCGAAATTGAACATAGTATCAATAACAAACTGTTGTCCAATCGATCGGCGCGAGGGTTGTGAGGAAGGGGCAGACAACTTGCTCAAAACAGAAAGTAAATATTTGTGTAATGACTGGTCCACACTGTTCAACATTTATCTTAAATAATTAATGGTTAATATTGAACATGTAACAAAACATTCAACATAGTAAATGTATACACCTGTCTTCAGCATCCTGAAACTGCAATATTTACTTCCTGTACACGTACTATGTACTTCCACCCAAACATTTGATGCCGAGATTTCACCGGAAATACGCGTTTTAGGGTCCCAGGTATCCAAAAACAGCATT
Source organism: Hymenopus coronatus (assembly GCA_030762935.1). Classification (NCBI taxonomy): domain Eukaryota; kingdom Metazoa; phylum Arthropoda; class Insecta; order Mantodea; family Hymenopodidae; genus Hymenopus; species Hymenopus coronatus. Next base: position 73,370,711 of record CM060896.1, on the reverse strand, counting down.
TTTGGAAAAAGGTCCGTGTGGGTGCCCATGTGTGAACACGATAATTCAAAAACGAAAAGTCGGTCAAATAACAATCTTGGTATTTAAGTTTAGTATCATACAGAGATGCGACACGAAGACTTTGAGAGGAATCCCCCCATCCCAAACAACCCTTTATATGAAAAAAAAAAATATATATCGAAAATTTTGATTTTCTGAAAAATGGCTAACGATTTTGATTAAAATATCATATATTAAAGATATTTATATGGCAAATAAAATGTATATCTGGAATGTTCCTCTAAAGACCTCTTTATTCTGCCTGAATTTTGTGTAACTGGTAAACCGATAGAAACAGACAGAAACGTACTACACAAAAATATAAATCATGTTAAAACTCACAATTTATGTTATATACGTTTTTTTTCGTGGAACTGACAATTTATGAGATATTCCTTGTTATTTGTTTCAGCTTTGAAATACTTATACTTTTCTCATAAGGGAATTTGTGCAAGCGAACAGTGGTACTTCAAGCATAGACCAACCAGCCTTTAGAAAATTTGACTATCGATTTAGCCTGTGGTGCTCCATTATTTCCCTTCTACTCACAAGGAAACAGGTAATAAGACCCCTTCTGCCATGTTTTCTCGATTGGCATTAAGTAAATAGAAGAATAAGTTTTTTAACAATAGAGATGTAGATAAAAGTCATGAAAATCCTGAATGGAGCACATCAGATTTTTTTAACACACCATTCACATTGGTTGAGTTTTAGAACAACAAAATCTGTCAACTAAAAGCAAAATGAACTCCAGTGATAAAAATCTCTGCTTGGTATGTACGATATGAGAAAAAATTAGAAAGAAACAAAATATTTATGCGGCCTTATCCGACCAAACGACATAGCAGTGGGCTTAAGATTGATGTGAGATTTGGTTTCACACATTTTTGAAAATGAATGAAAATGACCAGCCTTGTTTTAAAGAAACTAGAATCTATAATCCACAAAGAGGCACACATTTCAGGATAACTATTCGGGAAAGGCTAAGCCTTGGAAAATATGTTTCCATAGTCGAGAAAACTTAAATTAACTTAACCCCACAAGCCACAGCACAAATGGAAATTCACCAAAATGTCGAAAGTTAATTAATATTTTCTATTAAGATTGGAACTTATTGTTTTTGTTTTGTTTTTATTGTTTCGTTTATATAGCTCCCTTTAACTTTCTGTGGTCGTATCGGTGATGTTTCTTTAGAAATAACTGCTTGTGTTTCCTCGCTGAACTGTAGAGTTTATTAGCTTTAATTCTTTCAGAAGTATACTATTAAGCATACACGTATTAAATCTTACATGCATATTTCCAGACTCTGTGGGGATAGGGATGACTCCAGTTGTGTAGACATATTCTAAAAAACGTGTAAACTTTATTTGTGGAGCTTAAATCCACTGAAGTAATCTGTCATGTTATATTATACATATACTGTTAAGAATTATGTTAACCGTAAGAATTATATTCTTACTTTTAAATCTACTCGCCCCAACCGGGAATCGAACAGCGGACTTCTGGGTGAGACCCCAGAATGCTGGCCACTCGACCGCAGAGGCTAGTTGATATATTATGTAATAATGATGATGATAATGATAATAATAATAATAATAGTAATACTAATGATTAGTGTAGAATTATATATAACAATATTTTTTTATTATTTGCGGTTTGTGGAGGTGCATTCGAATGAAGAAGAAACAGCTGAACACACAGACGTTTCCAAACCATGGGGAGACCAATGAAATATACGTTTTCCAGTAGGTCGAGAAAATAGTTTGGGGTTCAACAATGACATTGCTTAATTATAATTAAGATAAATAAATATATAAATGATTGGTAAGATATAATAGTTAAAATAATTATATTCGAATAGAAAAATATTTCATTTGAAGCTAATTTATTTTTTATTTAATACAATCCTTGCATATCGATCCAACACACTCTCAATCAACATGTTAGTCAATAGAGTTTGTTCACCTGCTTTCCGAATTAACTCACATGTTGAATGTTAAGTACTATGGACTGGGTTTGAGACAGCTGAATGCAAGAAGCTGTATCTCTTTTCCTTTATATTTTATAATAATTAAGGATAAGTTATGGTAGTCAAATACACTATTATATTCAAATGTTACACAGTCAAAAAATAAAAAATAGCAAAAAAACAATGTGTCTCAAGATGTAGAGTAGATACTTTCTACCCTTTCTTCCCTGACGCTACACCACTTTGTTGCTGCTGCAGGAGGAACTTATAGAATACAAATGACTATTATAAAAAAGAAAAAGGTTGAAAAAGAGTTTATTGGGTGTTCTATTAGTTTTGGAGTAATCATTTTACTACTTTACACCACTTTTATGACGTAAATTATTGAGTATTAATTTACAGGTACTTACCGCCGTTAAAATGTACAGTGCTCTCTTTTGCTTAAAATATATAGTATTTCTCTTAATATTTTAAGGATACCAACCAGAAAAGTATTCACGTTTGACACTTTGAATAACAATTATAGGGTAAACATTAAAGAAAGAAAAGAACAGAACGGAATAAAAAATGAAGAAAAACTATTTTAAATTTGTAATGTGCTACTTGAACTAGCCTATTACAAAAAGGCATATGGCAGTATATCTGTGTATTAATGATGGGTAAAACATCAAGATGTCAAACCTGGAATTTTCATATTTAATTATGGCACACAAACAAACCTTTCGCCTGTTTGTCGGTGTACCAGTGATGGAGGAGTCACTATAAACGCCTATATTGAAACACCTTTGTAGAGCTTCAACATTATATTTACTGCCATTTTTATAAGCAGGACCTTCAGTGCTGTTTTTAAATAAAAATCCTCCTGGAAGCCATTTACTACAGTAAAAACCTCCATATTTGAACACCCTGCATGTTAAGACGGCTGGACATATTTTCTTGGAACCGGACAAACTCCTAGTTTAGTACTATATGTTGCACCCCCCTGAGCTCTGGATGTCCTATCTTGGAAAAGTCTATATATTTCTGCGATTTATGTGCCTGTTAAGAGTTAAATGCTATTCTATCGATTCTGCTTTATAAGTATATTTTGTTCAGTTTAATGAGAAGGGTTTTATTTCTTTACAACCTTCAATCTGTTTTACATTCCTGGAAGTACTCATTTAGGACTTTTGTATTTATCTTGTGACTAAATTTCAGTGAGTTACATATTAACTCTTGTAATCATCAGCACAATTTAAAAAGAGACTGGCTTTCTTTGCAATTGTGAACTGGAATTTCTAATTCCTGTAACTTTGTTTCTTTGCGTCGTTAAAGTTGAGCATTTACTGTGGGTTTTAGTATTCCGAACACAAGCATGAAGAAGTGCTTTAGGTGAATATGGTACGATTTATGGTACCTGAAAATCCACCCACTCATAAATGAGGCTTGAGTGTACTAAGGACTTGGAGAATTGTGCATCTGCCGTGTCGGTCAGCCACAAATGTTGAAACTTTTTATTTGGACTTGAATGATATGTTGAAAAACAGTGGTCATTGTCAAAATTTGAAAGCACTAAACAGTGACAATTGGTATGTACCCTATATCAACTGAATGTGATTAACGTGTAAATTTTTATAAATGTTAAGTGTTTGTATTTTTATTTGATGTATAAAACAGTTTCTTGGCAGTAAGTAACGACAGTAATTTATTTTCCATTGAGTGAAAAAGAATCGTTAGGCATCAAGTTGGACTGGACAATTTTTTATTGAACAAATTGATTTATTTGTTAAATATACAACTCCTTTATTAAAAAAGCGACAATATTCTAAAATGCGTGTTTCCCAAATTAAAGAGGCCTAGAAATCACAGAGCTTTAAAAGCAGCTCCATTAGTGAAAGTTTACGAAGCATTGAATTAGGATATTCTTTCAATAATCAGTGTTTTCTAAAACACTGCAGCATCCAATACGCCAAAGTTAAATATGCACTTACCATTAACAAAGTTAACTAAGGTTTAGTGTCCGCATGACCTTCAAAACAAGCTGCGGGCGCCCGCAAAACATTACCATTGACCTTCCACAGTCTGAATCACTAGTGCTTTACTTATGGAAAACACCATTATATGTTTGTAAAGTGATAGCTATGCAATGTTTCAGCGCCAAAATATTGTGCAACTTTAAACACGACGCTATTATAAGGGAACCTTTACTGCGAAATTAAGAGAATTTGAACCTTTCAGCTCCGTTTTAAAAGTGTGAATCGGTGTACGTTTTGATACAAAGTACATGTCACGTATTCAAATAAAGTTGCTATAACTGAAAATTACGACTGTATGTTTATACGACTTTTTTATTACATGGTGGAGAGTATATGTATTAAAGCTGTTGATTTAATCGAACCGATTAACGCGTAAATTCAAATTTCTGATTAACCGACCAATATGCTTTAATCGATTAATTGAACCGACTAAAACTGTAATGTGGAAAACTAAAAACTGGTCTGAGTGTTTCAAAATCTAAGTGTGCATTATTATTTTCCATTTTCTGCCTTGCAGAATATAAGGAAGTAAATACCGGACATCCTATTGTTTATTAGCCATAATAAAACAGTCAGGCGCACAATCGCTAGGGGGGGGGGACGATTAAGACATTTATAGATAATGTATGAATGGACATATACCAATATCTAGAAACACACAATGGAACAAGTGAAGCTTAAATCTCGAATAGTACGTGGTTCTTCACATTTAGTTTTTGTAAAAATAGTAACAAATTATGGCTTATGAAGCAAAACAAAAATGGAGGAAAATGCCTTGTTAGAGTGTTTTAAGTAATGCTGGAAATATTGTTACTAGCAAATGGAAATTGAGTTTCATTTATGGACGCTCTTTAATTGCTGTAGTTCTCAGCGTCCCATTCTACACTGGCGTGAAATAACGCCTAATTTTGCTCAGAGGTCTCTTTGAGGTTCTTATACGTGCCGTAAATATACGACACAGGACCAACTTTCCTTCCGAAGGAAGGATTTTTACGCCCGAAAAAAGCCAGCGTCCTCCGCCGGGCTTGAACCCGCGACCTTGGGTATATGAGGGCGGCATTGTTACTAAGAGAAGGACTGCCCTTGGTTCTGAACTAAATTTACTATCATTTCTCAAGCCCTGGAGCAAGAGGTTTGGCTGTAAATGTCTCTCAGCTTTACATTTTAAAACTTTGTTGTCATTAAATTGTTAATATTGAATATTAACAATATAAACTTTACTTCTTGTTATGTATTTATTACTACTTGTAGTTACACACACCAAATACAATTTTAGTATAACTTAAACAATGTTATGAATACTTTGTTGTTTATAACATGGAATTAAATATATATATATATATATATATATATATATATATATTTTTTTTTAATGTGTAATACCACGTGTTATATATTATAGTGTTTAATTTAAGCCAGTTCTCTTCTGTAATGCTTAATGAAAGTCGTTGCAATCGAAAAAACAGTAAATGAAATTAAAAAAAAGTGTAATTACTTGAGTTAAGGTAAATTCCTCCCCGGTAGCTGACCAGAATTTTTTCTCTCTCGCTTCCTAGATCTAGTACCGCTTATTTCCCTTCCGAAGGAAACCAACCATGCTAAGGAGTTTTACGCCCGAAAAAAAAAATCCATCGCCCTTCATCACAACCCACAACCTTGTATACTAGAAGTTCTGATAACGACGGAGGGTGACATTAAAGTATAACGTTAGTTTATACCCAAAAACATGAGTTATATATAACACTTGTTTCTTTATTTGCTATCATAAACTAATGACTAGCATTTAAGATCTATCGAATGATTTTTCACTTTTTCTACTTATAAATAGTACATGGGTAGAAAAGGTATTGGTTTCCATCCAAAACTTTGATTCCGAGATTTCACTGGAAATACACCTTTTATGTTCCCCTGTATCCAAATAAGGCATGTTTACTTTATCTAGCTCGTATGTATAACGCACTTAGTTGATGGAGAAGGCATTGCATTCTACTCAAAAATTGTATACCGGAAATACATTTTGAGACGCCGTGAATCCAGAAAAAGCATTTTTAGTAAAATGTCCTTGCGTGCATATTTGGGTGTGTGTGTGTGTGTGTGTGTGTGTGTGTGTGTGTGTGTGTGTGTGTGTGTGTGTGTGTGTGGACAGCATAGCAACAAAGTCCGTTAAATACCTAACTTGGTATTTAAGTTCAGTATTTTCCAAGGAAGCATAAAGAAGATTTTCAAGAAAATCATCCACCCCTCAACTACTCTTTATGTAGAAAATATTTCAAAATCTTTATTTTCTCAAAAAATGGCTCTTACGATTTTGATTAAAATACCACATATTTAAGACATGTATAAAACTTGAATTTTCTGGGAATAGTCGCTGGAAACCTCTTCATTATGGATGATTATTGTGTGACTGGTAAACCGTAAGCGATACACAAAAATTACTGCACAAAAAAAATTGATTTCTTTAAAATACCTAATTTGTTACATAAATTTTATATATAATAAACTGTTTCCAAGATATTCCTTGTTATTGGTTTCAATATTAAATTACTTAGACTTTTTTTTTTCAAACGGGAGTCTCTTGTTTTACTCCTAGCCACGCAAAGAGAGCCGAATTTCAATTGTTTCAGATAGCGTTACTTTTGAAAGATTTTACTCACACTTTAGCCTAGTGTATTCCCTTATTTCCCTTCTGCTTAAAAGGAAGCAAAGAATAAGTCAATTTCTGCTAACGTTTATTTCGATTAGCATGATGTGTAGATGAAAGAATATTCTTTTGTAAGAATAGTTTGTACAAATTAACTGAAGTGGATTAAATTGAAATTGGTATAAATCTGTGATTTGCACCGCAGATTTCTGAATATTATCCAGGTAGTGGAATCATGTAAATGGAACACATCAGATTTTAATGATGTTGCTACAGTAAATAAACAGTATTTATGGAAAATAGCTTCATATTGGGCATATTCGTGCTACAAGTGTCTGAATCAACACATCCAAGTTGTAACAGGCCATTATTGTATTAGGGGACATGTAGCATTCCATTGTTCACCTTTTATGATCCTCACTATTCATCAGCCTTGGAGACAAGAAAATAGCCTATGCGAATGTATTGCAATGTTTATTACCTCATTATACCATTATCATTACTATGTCAAGGCCACTAGGACACTGGAACTCGATGCTGAATTGTCCGTCGCCGACGTTTCTATAAACAGGAAATGTTGCGTTTCATTTGACATTCCTAAAGGCACTGTCAGCAATAACACTAGAGAAGTAACACAAGAACAGCGAAAGTTTTCTTTTGAGTTATTCATAATGGTTACTTGATTGTTCTAAAACCAGAAAATGCTAAAAGCGTGCTCAAAATTCATGTTGTAATAAAATCCATCTTTATTTAGACTTTAACAAAGATAAATAAAATCTAACACCTTTGTTCCAGTAAAGTAAAAAATTATTTCCTCAGCTTAAATGCAGCTACAAAGTTCTTGCTTTCATTAGAAAGATTTTGAACTTCAAAGGAGACGTTTTAAAAGTATGTTTGTACATTATAAATTAAGTATTTACTTTCTAATGACTGTCTTATTTCTCTTTATTTAATTTAGTTAGTTAAGTTAAAAATAAAAAAAAAAAATAAAAAATCTTGTAAGTTTCTTCACAAAACATTTTCATTTATTCCATATACAAACTATTCATTGTTCTAACTTCATCATGCTAATCGAGATAAACAGTAGCACAATTGGTCTTACTCGCTATACTTGCTTCCTTATAAGTAGATGAGAAATAAGGGAATACATTATGTTAGAGCGGCAGTCAACTCCTTTAAAAGCTGCCCGCTATGTGAATTAACTGAGGTTCGGTTAACTTTATGGCCCCATTTGAGAAAATTTAGATACTTCAAAAATAACAGGGAATATCTGTCAACTCTACAAGAAAAATGTATGACATAAATTACGTGTTTTAACGAGATCAACAGTTTTTATGTAGGAAGTTTTGTCCTATTTCCTACGGTTTAAACGCTATACAAAATTCTGCAAAACTCACCCAAGATACTCTCATTCTAAGACATTCCTAGTAAATTAAAAATATACATTTTACTTGTGATATAAATATCTTTAATATTAAATCAAAATGTTGGAGCCATTTTTGAGAAAAACATTTTCAAATGGGTAGTTTGTAATGGGGGTGGTGGGGTAGTTTTTTGAAAATATTTGTGTCGCATCCCTGGAGAATACTAAACATAAACACCAAGCTTAGATTTTTAGGTATTTTCGTTTTTAAGCTATACTGTCCACAGACACATACGGACCTTTTTCCAAGAATGTTTTATCCTGATTCATTCCTATACTTACGGTGAAGACTCAATATCGAATTTTTGTATGGAATACAATACCTTCTCTAGCTATTGTATACATTGTATGTACACTAAATGTGATGATATCTTAATCTTAAGGATATACTTTTATTTTCCTTCGCACATGTAAATGTGTTATCATTAAAACCGCCGTCGTCATCGTTATTAGCCTTTACTTTATCTACCCGCGTGTACATATTAGCTAGAAAAGTATTGTATTCTACCCAAAAATTCGATGTTGAAATTACAACATAAATATGTGTTGAGATCCCCTGAGTCCGATTTTTTTTTTAGAGAAAAGTCCTGTATGTGTGCCTGTGGGCAGCATGGCTCAAAGACGAAAATACCATTAAAAACCAAACTTGGTGTTTGTGTCGCATTCTTGGAAAATATTAAACATAACATTTTTATTAAAATCCTACTCTTTACATGGGAAAATTTTTTAAAATTTTGTTTTTCTCAAAACTGGCTCTAACGATTTTGATTACAAGAGCATACATTAAAACATTTACATCATAAATAAAATATATATTTTGAATTTTCTGGAATACCCTCTGAAGACTTCTTTATTCTGGATAAGTTTTTCAGAATGTTGCATAGTAGTTAAACCATAATCTTACTACACAAAAAATGTGGATCTCCAAAAAACAATTTATGTCCTTAATGTTTTTCTTGTACAGTTGACCAGTTTCGAGATATGCTTGTTGTTGGTTTCACTTTTAAGCCACTTACTGTTCTCAAACGGGACCATGCAAAACAAACCGAAGCTCAATTGTTTGACATAGCGACCAGCTTGTAAAATATTTGACTACCGCTGTAGCCTAACGTATTCGTTTATTTCTCTTCTACTTACAAGGAAGCAAGTAATAAGACCAATTCTGCTAACTTTTATATTGATTAGCATGATGTAGATAAAAGAATAATATTTTGTAAGTATAGTTTGTATATGGAACAACTAGAGAAAGTTATGTGAAGAATCACATCAGATTTTGTAATGAATTCAATACTAAGGAGTTAATCAAAATGAATTTCTGGTGCAACTGCCTATCAGGGCATGCTTTATACAAAGGACAGCTAACGTTATTTCCTGGTTGGCATTTATCAGAGGGAAATTGCGTTGTCACTTTAATGCTGGTTATTAATGAGTTACTTGAAGACAGGAGATAAGAGCTGATCAGGGAGTGAAAGTGTGCGATACTGTTGGCTCCAATGTGGCTTGACGACGACGCGGGGGACGAAAGAGTGTCTTGTGCTCAGCAGAACGCAGACACGGTGAAAGTAATTATAATGTCTTCCGGGAGAAGGTGCAACTGTTTGTTCCTTACAATGCACGCGGAAATTAAACCTGCTTTGTATGCAGGCACTACTTCGGCTTCCACGTCACAGCTCAAGATAATTAATAAGGAAGTGGCTCAAGGCTAGCAGACTAATATGGTGTCCCAGGAAACATCTCGGAAGTTAGAGGGCGTCAAAGACATATAAAAGTGAAAATAACACAGTTGAACCATATATCAAGGGAAAGAGGGAAGATTACTTGTAACTCAGAATTCCTTTCAACTAAGATTTTGATAATATATATATTTTAAAAAAAAGCCATACAGTGGGCCTACGTGTGCAAAATTTCACAAACAACAAAGATACTTACGAAGAAAATATTATTTTGAACTTGGTCCTGTTTTAAAGAAATCAGTTAACTTAGCTTGTTTCACTTTTCTTGCACTAAGTGCATAAACCTCATTTTGCAAACTTATTAATCAATTTAGAGATTTTTCACTACCACTTTAGCCTACACACATTTATTGCTCTTAACAATTCACTCACCTTAGTGATTCCATGACAATCTTTAAATCCTTGCAGCCATCCTGATGAAGCCTTGAAATCAGCTGTGATGTTCATTATTTTAACTAAATCTATCGCTTTTGCTTTCAGCATGTCGCCGCTGATTGGTAGTGTTGCAGCACTGGAACAATGTGAAAAGTGTCATTTCCAAAACAGCATATCTCCCTTCCTGCTGACGGCTGCGTTTTGTTGATTTGGCACTAAATTTTAAAAACTCGTCCAAAATAGCATTTTTGTTACTGATGCCTGTACATAGCGTGGAGTAAGCAATTCATAAATCTGAAGCAATTTCGGTTTTGGTTTTGTGTGGATTAAGCTCCACCTCTCGTATGAATTTCACTCTCTGGTCTAGCATATAACTTTTCGTTTTCTGTTCTCCATGGCTGATTAAAAGTAACTGAGATCTGAAAGACAAACCGCTGTTTAACAATATAGACCAGATACCGAACATTTTTATCTTTACTTTATGTTGCTGCATTGTCGCGCACTACCAGCAAACGTATTATTGTCTTTTATTTCCGAGGCTGAAAGCCGCACACTCAGCTTGCGTCGTTGTCAACAGAGATAAGGAAAATACCCTAGTTTCTTTTAAGGTTGTGTATGCCGCATGCTCATTATAATTACGTAAAACTCAGTTGTATTTCACTGAAATTGAATACTTATAACAACTAATTACGTATAAATAAGGTTCTGTTAACAGGTTTCTAAATTACTTTTTGCTGGGACCTACTAAAATTTGCGCATAAATGCGAATTACTGACAACTGGGCTACGTATAAAACAGGTTCAACTGTATTTGTTATTAGAATGTATGATGGGAATGTTTTTTAAGCACAAAGAATAAATAAGTAAACCGTTTTAATATCTAGTTCTAAACCACTAGTGCAACAACATTTTCCCCAAGAAATAAAGACGTAGAAAAAAGACGAAATATCACCAAGTACATGGATAGTAAAATTATTTTCGTTTCGTTTCGTAATCGGCTTACCCTCCCCATAGTTGTAGAACTGACACCCCTCTAGAACTTACAAGCTAATGCCTAGGGATCAGAAGCCTATCGAGGAGCCTACGGCACGAAACCACAGAATGGAGAACCTGTTACGAGGGGCCAGCCCGTAGCCAGGCATGAACATGAGGAAATGGATGATATGAAATGTAAGTGAAATCGATGATTGGAAAGGTGATGATGGAGCAAATGGTGGAATGAGTGACGGGAGAAACTGGAGGACTCGGAGAAAACTCACCCAGATGCCGCTTCGTCCACATGCGGGCGGCTGGGATCGAACCCCAACCGCCTAATTGGGAGGCGAGCGGTCTAATGCCCACGGCACCGCCATAAAATTACTTACAGCATACAAAGTAAGTTTTATAAAATAGTTGCCTTACCAAATCTGGAGCAGACGTATTGGCAATGGAGAAAGAAGAATGAATAAAATGTTTATGACCGCAAGAAGATGCATGAGATAACCATGGAGTAAATAATCGAAACAGTGGAACACAGAAATGGCCAGAAATATATAATAGTTTCAAAGACTACGCCGTGTACCACCATATGTGCGTATGTTTTGATAAGGAAGCATCGTCGCATTAAGGAATGCAATCAGTAAATACACAGAGACGTAAAGGTTAGATTGTTTTGTTCATAATCAGCAGACCCTTGGGAGCAGATAGTACCAGTTGACAGATGAGCGATGTGGCCCCGCTGTAATGTGTGTGAATCGCATTCTAGAGGTTGCGGGTTCGGTTCCCGTCAACCGCGCACTTGAGTTTGTTTGTGGTTTCCCTTAGGCGAATGCTGGGGTGCTTATTCTTCACGATCACTTTCCATCATTTCCTTTCATGCAATTGCCATTTCCTTCTCATCTTTCGTCTGTGCTCCTGGGCTCGTGATGTGTGGTAGCACTAGCAGTTGGAGCGCTTGTATGTGCACTGTAAATGCTGTTCTCGGCGTTGATGCGGCGTTGTGGTCGTGCCCTCACTGCAGCCTCCCCTGCGAGACGTTGGACGAGACCCGAAACCTGTGGTGTTGGCAGCAGAACCTGGCGCCAGGATGAACTTTCAGTCTCTAAATTAAGGACTTCTACGTGTCTCTATGGCCTGTGACCTCTTGTGGTTCCCTGACTTCATTCATTCCTCCTGAGGGTGCTTTTCCCAAGTGTACTTTCCTCTAAAATATCCTCTCCTATCCTAACTTTGATTAGTTGTTTTATTTAGGGGACTTCTCATTTTTAGTCCACGTCAATTTTCTTAAAAATCGATGCAATTTTTTTTCCCGTCTATTCCACTAAATGGTTTCTACCTTCCTTTAAGTAACTCCGCCAACTGTTCATAGCAGTCCGCCTACTTATTCATGTCGATGAGAGTATTTAACCTTTCTTTTAACGGACATGGTAAATGCTTCGTCTCCTTGAACGGTCGACAAGAGCCTACCAGTCTACAAGCTTACGTAATAGGCTGGAGATTCCTCTCTTCGAAATGCCAGGGTAATTAACTTAAAACATACTTTTGCCCTTCGTACTTCCTGCAGCATGTGCTGGTGAAAGGGAAGTTTTAACACCATGTTCGCTCTCAGCTTTATTTGGAGGAGAGAGTGGAACAGAATTTAAAACAAATTTTTACTTTTTCTGCATATGTACATAGTATTTAGAGAGGGTATTGTAATGCACCCAAAAATTCGAAACCGAAATTTCACCGGAAATATATGTTTTCGGTTTCCCTGAATCCAAAATAAAAAAGCATTTTTGAAAAAAGATCTGTGTGTGCGTGCGCGCGTGCGTGCGTACGTGCGTGTGTGTCTGTGGACAGCTCACCTCATAAACGAAAATACCGTTAAATACCAAATTTGGTATTTAGATTTGGTAGCTTCCAAGGATGCGACACGAAGATTTTCAAACTACCCTTTACATGGAAAAGTTATCGAAATTTTTAATTTTCTCAAAAAGGGGCTAACGATTTTGATTAAAATTCCGTATACTCAAGATATTTACATCCCAAATAAAAGGTATATCTTGTGTTTTCTGAGAATAGCTTCTGAAGACTACTTTATTCTGGATGAATTTACGGAATTTTGTATAACAGCTTAACCGTAAGAGATGGACAAAAACTTACTGCACAAAAAATGTAGAGCACGTTAACACACACAATTTATGCTATATACATTTTTTGTGTGGAGCTGATCGTTTTTAAGATATTCCTTGTTTTTAGTTTCAGCTTTAAAAAACTTATATTTTCTCATTCAGGAATTTTTCAGCTTCTGTGCATACAAACAAAGGAGCTTCAGTCACATAGCAACCAGCTTTTGACTATCACATTAACCTATGGTACTCTCTCATTTCACTTCTGCTTTCAAGGAAGCAAACAATAAGACTATTTCTGCTAATTTTTGTCGATTAGTATGAAGTAAATAGAATCATGTTTTTTTAACAACACTTTGTTGCAGAGATGTAGAGAAAGTCATGTGAATGGAACACATAAGATTTTTTAACATCGATTTGCTTCACAAGTTGAGACATGAAAAGACTTTGTAACAACTTAAATGCGGAAAGTTATCACCCATTCAGATACATACCCGCAGGTAAAAGAACAGGAAAGTGAAGAAAGTTTGTTCTCTTTTGGTGCATGACAAATTAGCAAGCGGAACTAAAAATCTCGTTTCGTTGCTGCTTCACACGTATCAGCACAGATATAGCGAACATTGTAATTTTTGCTTGATGGTACGAACTACAGCATTATTACTAATTATACTAAAAAGAGAGTATCTTCCCTGGCTCTATCTGCTTAAACTTGCTACATATTTGCTCGTTGTAATAAATTAACATTTTGTTAGTAAAAGTTAGGGTAATTATTTACAAGTTGGGCCACTAACTCTCTCCGCTGCGACTTATACCAGTTTTGCACTTTAACGGGACCGTTGTGGTTAGAGGGGGATTAGGGGTGCGGAGATGGTTTAAAAAACTTTTTTTTTTTTCGAGTGGAGTGGAAAAACCCAATCTACAGGCGACAGAGGGGATAGCTCTGCCAAGTGTGGGGGTCGCCCTAAACTGGCAATACCCACTAAAAAACCACTCCACCGGAGAGAATTCGGGTGTAGGAATGCTGCAGTACCGCATGTTGCACCTTGGAAGACTTGTGGTGAGGAATAAGTACATATTGTGTGTGTATATATCTGCAGCTCTGTGACAAAAGGACGTAGTCAGTATAACATTTTCTGCCCTTTCGGGTAAAGTCGTTGGTATATTTCGTATGTCTGCAGCCCTGTAACATAAGGACATAGTCATTTAGATATTTCAATTTGGTATAAATTCTAAGCTAGTTATATTTTTACAACTACTGCTGCCCTGTCTGGCGAAGTCATTAGTTATTAGTTGTGTTCAACCCTCTAACTAGAGAGGGCGTTGTCATTTAGCAGAGACAGCATTGGTTTCTCATGGACTTAGTGGTCACCCATCCAAGTGATGGCCATGCCCAATGCTGCTTTACCTTAAAAAAAAAACTAATGTTGCTACCTGTTTATATATACACACTAACCTAAACAGATTGGAACCTAACCTCGCGCTTAATTTGAAATCCACAGGCTTTGAAAGTGTCATCATAAATACAAAGTCAATCAATCGCACTTAGTTTCATTCGATTTAAGAGTGGCCGAAATTCTGCATAATAAAATTCACTGAACAGCTGTATCTGCGTGAAACATTCTCGTCATACATCAGCACAGCGTCTAGCGACATATGCCGGTGTTGCATTCCACAACACTGTTCGCCTGCCGCCGACAATGAAACTCAGGTTTTAGGCACTTTAGTGTGTAGTATTATTATTTATTTACATTGCAAAAGTACTACAAGACTTCTTTATTTATATTCTACTCCGTCTAGGCAGCATACTTCATAAATATTCACAAAAAAGGATCGCTACGCGCACTAATAAATTAGCGTTTAACTTTATTACGGAGCTTTTCCGATAAAAAAAAATTGGTGAAAACGTTACAAGTATAAACCAAACTTAGAGTCAAACCACAATTTGTTTAATTTCTAGAGGGGCCCAAGTTGTCTATAATTACAAGTTAGGCATGATTAATACTATACTTTTTCTTTAATAAACAAACAGTGCAAAGCACATAAGTAGAAAAGAAAGGTAATGAAATTCAGATAATTTTTGTCATTTGGAGTGCTTAATCATTTATTGCCATGCCTATTATGCAAATAGTTGATACTACAGTTTATTACTTTCTCTATTCGTACTATGTACATCGTGTATAATTGTATTGCACCCAAAAATTCGATTCCGAGATTTCACCGGAAATATATGTTTTGAAACTCTCTGAATCCAAAAAAAAAAAAAGCATTTTTAGGAAAATTTCCGTATGCGTGTCTATCTGTCTGCTGTGTGCGTGTGTGTATGTGTGGGTAGCATAGATCAAAAATGAAAAAAACCGTTAAAACCAAACTTGGTATTTAAGTTTGGTATCTTCCAAGGATGTGACATGAAGTTTTTCAAGAAAATCCCCCACCCCAAACTACTCTTTACATGGAAAAAAATTCGAAAGTTTTGATTTTCTTAAAAATGGCTCTAATGATTTTGATTAAAATCTCATATATTTAAGATATTTACTTGACAAATAAAATGTATATCTTGAATTTTCTGGTAATAGCCTCTGAAGACTACTTTATTCTGGATGGATTTTACGAATGTTTGCATAACTGCTAAACCGTAAGAGACGGGCAAAAACTTACCACACAGAAAATGTAGAGCACATTAAAACAAACAATTTATGTTATATACATTGTTTTCCTGGAATTGATTGTTTTTAAAATATTCCACTGAGCAATATGCCGGCACGGCTTTAAATTTCCCAACTGACTCACATGTTTCCCGGTAAACCATAAGGTGATCTCAAATTATTTTGAGATGACACCCCAATGGCGACTTACAATATCGCAAGTACTTTAAGTACGGACTTCATAGTTTAGCCAACTATTAGGTCAATTAGTGTTAATTTGTCACGGGCTTCACACTTTATCTAACTGTTAGGTCAATTAGTGTTAATTTAATTGTTTCTTTCACACAAGCCGTGTGTAGGACAGGTGTTGGATAGGTAGAGTCAGACTGAAAAATTCAATGCCATAGCTGGGATTTGAACCAGATCTCCCGGTCTCTAGCCGATTTCTCTAACCACTCAGCCCACCATGGTAATATGCTAGTACAGCATTAAATTCCTCAATTGACTCGCCTGCTTTTGTTCAAATCCCGGCTATGGCATTGAATTTTTCAGTCTGACTCTATATTGAATAAAATTCAAATATGAAAAGATATGCGGTGAATGGGAGCATATAGGAACAAACGCTTCATTTTGTTTGTTTGTTTTGTACTTTTAGATATACAAATTATTCAAGGCATTTTTTTCATTTATTCTCATTAATTTCGTCACCCTGTAAATTTTAAACTCAGTACAGACATCTTTATGCTCTTACGAAGGATATTTCAGCTAAGAAGTTGATCATCTTTTATGTGTCTCAAGCACCCTCTGTTGTATCTAGAGATAGATTTTTTAAATACCTAATGTTTTTTTACACAGCGTTGTCAAATTATTTTTAGCTTTTGAAGGTTTTGGCACGTATTCATAACAATTATCACACGAATTAAAGTACTAATTCTCATTTCTTATGCTAACTTAAACAATGTAGCACATATTTTGGGATGGAAGTTGAATTCAAAACAAATGTTGATGCTGATTACAGTAATTCGCTTCAAATAATGAAGATAATTAAGTGCCTGTTGAGTTTAAATTATTTAGGTTATGAAATTCAGATTTCAATCATTAAATTTAATTCTTTGTATTCCCCAAAACGAATTAGACCTGATCTTTTTAACCCCTTCAACCCCCATTTTGTTAACTAGTAGAACAGTAGAAAGTGATACAAATTCCACAACATTATTTTAAATTTACAATCTTTCATAAAGTTATTTAACAAACCCTACAAAAAAGCTAAAAATATATACACCCATTTAAATGTCCTAATCTACCTTCAAATGATATTTTAATAGCAATTGTATTTTTACAAGGTCTGGTACCTATTCGTAGTAGCTAGAGGAAGCATCTGTTGCATTCTGCTAGAACTTTCTATGTTTCACCTGAAATAGGTGTTTTTAATCCAAAATAAACTTTTTTAAAAAACGGCGTGTGTGTACGTGTCCATCTGAGAACACCATGACTCGAAAACGAAGTCAGTTAAATACTAAACCAATTTTCCAATGATGTGACACTTCCAAGAAAATTTCCTAGCCCGAATTACCGTTTATATGGAATATTTTTCGAAAGTTTTGAATTTCCCAAAACGGTTCTTACGATTTTAATTAAAATAACACGTATAAAATATTGTTATGAAAATAAAATGTACAATTATCTTAAATGTTCTGTCAATAACATCTGAAGTCCTCTTTATCCTGCATTTAAGGTAAACCATAAGAGATAGATACATCTTATTACACCAAAATGTAGATCTCGTTATATCAAACAATTTATGCTAAATATATTTTTTGTGGAGTCTGATATATTCCTTGTTTACATTCCCTTCAATTTTTCAATTTTAATTTTGTAAATTTTAATTTTAAATGTTGATTTTGTACCATTTTATAGAAAAAAACACCTCAGGGAAGTGGGATAATCTTTAGCTCGTCTTTTATTGGCAGGTTACTTTACTAATTGGTATTACAGTTAACTCTGCCAGATTTCCCCCCCCCCCCTTTTATTTGTTCTAGATATATGCTAGGCTGTTTCCTCCATTCATTACTTTCTCTACCATGTATGTACAATGTAAATAACAAATAAGTATTCCAACCAAAAATTCAATACCGGAATTTCACGGGAAAGATAGGTTTTGAGAATCCGAAAAAAAGGTATTTTTATAAAAAGGCCCGAATGTGTGTGCGTGTGCAGACAGTATAACTCAAAAACAAAAGTCGGTTAGATACCATTAGTATTTAAATTCAACATCTTCCAAAGATTAGACACTTCAAGAAAATTCCCCACTCCCAACTACCCTTTACATAAAACAATTTTGAAATTTTTGATTTGATCAAAATCTAACGATTTTTATTAAAATACCATATGTTTAAGATATTTTCATAGCAAACGAAATGTATATTTTGAATTTTATGAATTAGCCTGTCAAGACCACTTCATTCTGAATGCCTTTTGTGTAACTAGAAAGACCATAGGGGACGGACACAATATTACAATACAGAAATATAGATATCGTTAAAACAGATATCTTATGTCCTATGCATCTTGTTTTGAATTAAGATTTCCAAGATATTTCCTGTTATTTGTTTCAGTTTTTAAATATGTAGCTTTTCTCAAACAAGGAGTCATGTTTCCTTTCATCTCTCTTTTGTTTTATTCCTTGTCATGAAAAGAGAACCGAATTTGAATTGTTTTAAAAGATTTCACTATCGTTTTAGTCTAGTGGGCTCTTGTACTTAAAATGAAGCAAGTAATAAGACAATTTCTGCTAATTTTATGTCCATTAGAATGGCATAAATAAAAGAATAATCTTTTGTAAGAATAATTTGTTTGCAGAACAGGTAGAGAAAGAAATGGAACACGTCGGAGTATGTTTTATTTTGTTTTAACAGTTTGTGCTGTGTGTTGCTTTTCTGGTGTAAACGAATATTTCCTCATAAACTATTTAATATACTTAAACTAAAATTTTACAATGAAAATAAAAACGTCTTGAGGTTCTTAAGGTTCTAGTTTAGTATTAACAACATGGTTGAATTATTTAAAAAATATATATAATCGCTGATGAAGTTTAATCCAAAGATGAGTAATACTTTCAGAAAATTCCTATACTTATTAATAAACGAGCATATTGAATAAAACTGGTTCTGTGAACTTGGAAGGAATGCGTCTTAAAGTTTCAGACTGAGATAATAGGTATGAAGTTAGCAATGAATGATTGGTACGAGGGTTTTAATCCCCTCTTAAATTAAAACATTTCTCAGTGTAATAAAACTAATCTCAAAGCTATTTCACAACTGAACGTCTATTGTTATGTTACAGCTGTGTGTCTGGTGGTTGGAGTGGTCGTATACCCCGCAGGCTGGGACGCAGCTGATGTCCGTCGAACCTGCGGCACCACGGCAGGACGATACGAGCTGGGCGAATGTGGCCTGCGGTGGGCGTATTTCCTGGCCGTGATAGGATGTTTGGATGCCATCATCCTTTCGGCACTGGCCTTCATCCTTGCCACTCGACATGTCCGGTTGCAGCCCGGAGATCCTGCCTACGCTGCCAACGGTTCCCTCTACAAAGGTCAGTGCCGCCCAGCATTCCATTTCGTGATGAAACGCCAGTGTTGATGAAATCGCGGCAACTCCTATTTTATTTACTGTTGAGTTTTGGCTCGCAGCCATTCCTGGTCATTACGACCAACCTAGGAAGTGATGGGTGCAGAAATAATGGCGCTGATGAGGCTGAAGTTAGTTGAAAGACTCGTTTCTCATACTGCTGCCAAAAGCAGTGTCACGTTAAGGTATTTGGACTTTACAAACATTGTTAAGTGTTTTATTTCCGGATATATCCTAGTCAACATTTAAGGTATTCTAAATGTTGCTTTTAATTGCAACGCGTAGTGGATCTAGGAAAGGCATTTGACTAGTAGACGGGAGGAAACTCATTTATGTTCTGAAATGAGAGGGCTGATGTGCAACCTTTATATGAAACAGCTAGCTATTGGAAACAAAGATTAAATCAGAAGTGCAAGAGAGGGAGAGAAAGAGAGAGAGACACCCCCCCCCCCACACACACACAGACAGACATTTGCGACTGAGATCCTTTTATCGCCCCATTGTGCAATTTCAATTTGATGAAGAGGAAATATGAGGAAGAATACATATTAAAATTATGATGGCTAAAGAAGAGCCAATGAGCCTGAAGAACCTGTTAATGGGAATAAATAATGAGTAGCACATGGTACAGAAAAGAAGTTAGAGAAAGACTATGTTTATTGGAAGATATAAGCAAATTTGGAATAAAAAACAAAATTGAGTTTTGTTTATGAACGCTCACTGTTGCGGTTCCTAGCGTTCATTCTATGTTCGACGAGAAAGGTCACTTAATTTTGCTGTTTATCAGCTTGAGGTTTTTTACGTGCCGTAAATCTACGACATGGGATCAATGACTTTACTTTCTTTCCTAAGGAAGCCATTCTAAGGATTTTATGCCCAAAAATAAGCTGGGTTGTAACCCGCGACCTTGGGAACCAGAGGCTATAACGTTATCCCTAGACCACGGAAGACAACTAAAGCAAATTTGAGATGATATAGTAGAGTAAAAAGAAAGTTTTAACTATTTGAGGATACCACAAACAAGTCATAGAAGGAGGAACGGCTCTGTAACTGATCAGGTGGGGACTGAAATCAACGAGATGATTTCTAAAAGAGCAGCTCAAAATAATAGCGAATAGGAAAAATCTTCATGTAGGGGAGTATACCAGGTGATAGAAAATATTGACTTCAGATGTGTAGAGATATAAAAGCGGATTAGAAGCAATAACGGAGGAGAATGCAAGAATTATAGTTTTCCCTTTTCAACAACCACACAATTTTGGCCCAGGAATGAGCATTCCATACATCCAACACCATATGCCGATTGCTTTTCTCATTAAAATGTATGCTGCATGTTCACTACACGAATACAATCCTTCTGCGCCTGTTGATCCATCTTATCCAAAGAAATAAATGCAACTCCTCTGTACAAGATCATAAAATTATTTGACTAGCCTAAATTTATGGTTTACCTTGTCAAAACTGGTTGTAATTGTGGCAATTATAGTAACTTGCTTCTCATAAAGTTACTTTTTTAGACTAAATTGAGTAACCTTCGGTGGGATGTTTTTGAGAAAAGTAAGTTCTGATATTTAGCTATATTTCCGCAAAATGTTTGGTTTGTTATCCATTTCTCCTCCTGGTTGATTTGCAAATACTCTATGATTACTCTCGAGTATGTTTAAGAATAACTCTTTAAAATACTGCAAGAGAAGCAGTTTCCATTAGACGTACAAACACCGACTAAGTCAATGTGCCACACCTTCCTAGAGGCGACCGTTCCGCAAACAAAAACTGGATTCGCCACTTAACATCACAAGCTCTCCTCTTGTGGTTTTTAATAAGTCAGCAAGACTTCCGTTCAAAACTTGTCAGAAATCTTGTTATTTTGGTACCATCCACATCCAGTGCGACTCATTTGTAGAACGCTCTTTCTTTCTTTCTTTCTTTCTTCTTTCTTTCTTTCTTCTTTCTTTCTTCCTTTAAACGACAGCTGAGAGAGAAATACTCGGGTGGTTTTCGTGGGCTTCAGCATAGGCCTCATCAGATTTTGTGTATTATTGGTTTACTTTCTCTAGCACGTATGCACATACAATGTATATAGTAGCTAGAACAGATATTGTATTCCACTCAAGCATTCGATAGCGAGATTTTGCCGTAAATAGTTTTTAGGTCCCCTGAGTAAAAAAAAAAGTCCGTAAAATGTGTATTTTGACTATTCTGGGAAGATATATACATCTCGTTCAAGATATATATTTCGTTTGCTATAAAAATATATTTTTAATCAAAATCCTTAGAGCCATTTTTGAGAAAATCAAAATTTTCGAAAAATGTTCCATGTCAAGGGTGGGGGAATTTTCTTGAAAATCTCCGTGTCGCATTCTTGGAAGATATTAAGTTTGGTATTTAACGATATTTTCGTTTTTAAGCTATGCTAGCTTTTCACACACAGACACACACACAGACGCACACACAGTGAAATCTCGGTATCGAATATATACAATACCTTCTCTATACACTTTGTATATGGTACGAATTAAAATCATCTGCAATGTATCGGCTATACAAGGTATTCCAGGCAGGATTCAGAACAAAATCCATTGACAATGTGACAACGAGACTTAAACACTTGCCCATGTCCTTGGCTCTTGTTCTTATGGTTAAACTCACCGAAACGTTCAACTCATTACTGCAAGGCCAACGTTTGCTGAAAGCCTAAAAGAATTAGGATTTATGGCCCATGAGGAAGTTCAAGGTCCTTCACTCAAGGCTGCATGCCCGCAGGATTGCCATACGCGCTTTTAAAGACCACAGAAAAGCATAAATACTCGACCCAACACAACACAAGCCTAACAACATCTGCAAGTGGACAGGGAGAAGAAACAAATTTATGAGTCAACCATTAATTATTATAGAACAAGAGGCAATAGAAGTAATTGGTTTGATATTGGGAACCGAGCAGGATGTCTCAGGTGGTTTCCTCAACGGTTTCGGGAGGTCGTGTGTTGGATCCCCGCGGCCGGCCTACCTAACCCATGGGATTCTTTCGGCGGTTTCACCGGGCCTCCAGGTGAACGCCTGGTAGGTTAATTATATCCGCCGACTTTTTCGGTCCACCATTTCCTGTTCCCATTATTTTTTAATCATCTCTTTCAAGGTTGAAAGACTAAATATGGTATTCGGCGGATTGTGGCTGAATTGGGAACACTCAGTCGAGACAAGACTTCCGGTTTTTGGGTTCCCTCTGGAATTCACCAGAAAGGTCAGGGGGCTTAGAAGCAGGGCCTAGGGCAGCTTTGAAGCGTTCCAACTGTAACCGATAGGAACTCCATCCCTCCATCCTTGCGCCAGTCGCCATTCGAGTTTCTCCTCCAATCCCTCCCGGGTCACGCAAGTGACAAAGAGTCATAAGAGCCTACGTCCGGTGCGCTACCCCAGAGTTTTGGAGTCCCGTCCCTGACTAATCCTAATCAAAAGTTGGTAATTCCTCACTTTCTGGCTTCAAAGTTTTAAAATATCATCCAAAGTTTATTAAGACAACATTTACAGGCTAAATATTTAGAAGCGCTACTCTTTTACTTATTGTTGTAAAAATGTATTAGATTCTACAATTTTTACTTTATCTAGCACGCATGTACAATGTACTTAGTGGACAGAGAAGGTAGTGTATTCTACCCAAAAGTTCGATACCGACATTTCACCGAAAATACATATTTTAGGGTCCTCTAGATCCAGAAGTGTGTGTGTGTGTGTGTGTGTGTGTGTGTGTGCATGTGTGTGTGTGAACAGCGTAATTCAAAAACGAAAAGTCGGTTAAATGCCAAACTTGACATCTAAGTTGAGTATTTTAAAATGGTGTTACATGAAAATTTTCAGGAAAATCCCCCCACTCTGAACTACCCCTTACATGGCACACTTTTTTAAAGAATTTATTTTCCGAAAAATGGCTCCAACAATTATATGAAAACACCACATGTTTAAGACATGTTTATGACAAACGAGATGTATATCTTGAACTTTCTGGGAATAAACTCTGAAGGCTTCTTCATTATGGATGACTTTTGTACACCTTGTCAGAGACAGACAAAAACTTACGACAGTAAAATTGTAGATCCCCTTAAAACACGCAATTTTTGTTTTGTAGAGTTAATTGTTTTCGAGATATTCCACATCATTGGTTTCAATTTTAAGTTATTTAAATTTTTCTCAAACGGGAAACAAAGCGACCGGCTTTTAAAGAATTTGACTATCGCTTTAACCTAGTGCGTTCCATTATTTCCTTTTATTACAAAGAATCAAGTAATAAGACCAACTCTACTCATATTTATCTCGAGTAGTATGATTTAAATAAAAGAATAATCTTTTACAAGAGAAGTTTGTTTGTGAAACAGCCAGAAAAAGTCATGTGAATGGAACACATCAGATTTTTAAACTAAACATTTTCAAGTGTCTTCTTACCTTTATAATTAGTATTTGTATATTGTGCTTGTACCGTCCTTACTCTGTCACTCTGTTAAAAACAAATAGTAAATATTAAGTAGCCATAGCTGAATAATTGAAACTGTTGAAGGAATTAATTTTATCAGAGATATTTTGCTCATAAGCTATAAACTTTTAAAAACACTGATTTCTTCATAATTGTAAAACTCGAATGTGTTCCATTCATATGATTTTCTCTAGCTGTTCCGCAAACAAACGTTTCTTGCGAAAGATTATTCTTTTATTTACATGCTAATCGAGATAAACATTAACAGACTTGGTTCTAATACTTGCTTCTTTGAAAGTAGAAAGGAGAAAAGGAAATACATTAAGCTAAAACGATAGTCAAATCTTTTAGAAGTCGGTCGCTACTTGAAACAATTGAAAGGAGTAAACAAAAGAGAGGCGAAAATAAAAATACCTTCCCGTTTGAGAAAACATTAAGTAGTTTAAAACTGAAACCAAACACGGAACATCTCGGTAACGGTAACCTTTGCAACAACAACAAAATAAAAATCTGATGTGCTCCATTCACATGACTTTCTCTACCGCTCTGTAACAAATTCTAATCGATAAACGTCAGCAGAAATGGTTTTATTACTTAGTTCCTTATTGGTAGAAGGGAAATAAGAGGACACACTAGACTAAACCGACAGTCAAATGCTTTAAATGTGGTTGCTCTGGCAAAGAAAGCCGACTCTTTGCGTGGTCAGGTGTTGACAAGTTCCCGTATGACGCAAGTATTAAGTATTTTAAAACTGAAATCAATAACAAGAAATATCTTAAAAAACGGCCAACTCCAGAAAAAAATACATAATTGTGTGTTTTAAAAAGCTATATTTTTTTTTCGCAGTAAGTTTTTGTTCATCTCTTACGGTTTACTAGTAATGCAAAATTCATTCAGAATAAAAATGTCTTTAGAGGCTATTCCCAGAACATTTAAGATATCAATTTTATTTGTCATATAAATATCTTTAACATACGACATTTTGATCAAAATCCTTAGAGCCATATTTGAGAAAATAAAAATTTTCGAAATTTTTTCCATGTAAAAGTTAGTTGGGGATGGAGGGATATTCCAGAAAATCTTTGTGTCGCATCCTGGCAGATACTGAACTCAAATACAAAGTTTTGTATTTAACCGAAGTTTCGTTTTTCAGCAGTGCTGTTCATACATGCACATGGACCTTTTTCTAAATTTGGGATTCACCGGACTTGAAATATGTACTCCCGGTGAAAACTTGGTATCGAATTTTTGGGTGGAATACAATAACTTTCTCTATCCACTATGTACGTTGTACAGAGTTTTTTTTTTTTTTTTTTTTTTTTTGGTAGTGTTTAACGCCCACTTTTACTCTAATGGCACCGCAGGCGATGACACTGATGATACATGAAGGTGGAGCCTCGGTGGAATGTGATGGCGGGGGAAACCGGAGAACCCGGAGAAAACCCGCCCCTTCGCCGCTTTGTCCACCACATATCTCACATGCAGTTGCTTGGGATTGAACCCGGGCCGTCTAGGTGCTAGAGAAAGTAAAAACATGGGTACTGTGTTAATGTTGAGGAATAAAGCTGAATCACAGTCCATAACAAAATGCTGGGAATATGAACATGAGGGTGAATATGCGCGTGTTTAATGATATAAAATTGATTAACCTAATGTACTAAACCTACAGTAATGCCAGTTGTTTCACAAGTCAAAGCCCCTGATATGACCATTGGAGTTAAAGGAGCTATACAAATGAAACAATTAAAAAAAGTCTGATGTGTTGCACTCTTTGCTTGGCCAGGAGTAGAACAAATGAAAAACGGACACTTCCGTGTGAGAAAAGTATAAGTACTTCACAATTGAAATTAATAACAACGGTAAGCTCCACGAAAAACATGTATATGACATAACTTGTGTATTTTAACAAGATCTAAATTTTTATATTGTAAATTTTTGTCTATCTCTTACAGTTTATTAGTTATGCCAAGTTAAGCAAAATTCATTCAGAATAAACAGGTCTTTAGAAGCTATTTCCAGAAAATTCAAGATGTATATTTTATTTGTGATAGAAATAGTTTTAATATCTGGTATTTTGATCAAAATCGTTAGAGTCGTATAGGGTAGTTCAGGGGTGGAGGATTTTCTTGAAAATCTTTGTGTTGCATCCTTAGAAGATACCATGTTTAGTATGTAACCGTCTTTTCGTTTTTGAGCTATGTCCATAGACACACACACACACACACACACACACACACACACACACACACATGGATCTGTTTCTGAAAATGCTTTTTATGGATTCATGGGGTCCTAAAGTATGTATTTCCAGTGAAATCTCGACATCGAATTTTTGGGTGGAATACAATACTTCTCTATCCCTATGTACATTGTACATACGAGGCTAGAGAAGGAGTATCTCATGTCATGTGATATGTCAAAGCTAAATACATATAGATGCAGTGAATAATTTATGCAGAGAACAAAAAGAAACAGTAAAAGAGTTAAACATGCGAGTACAGTGACTTGGATCTTGAACTAAGGCCAACAGTTCGACAAACCGCTTTGTTGCCCTTAGGCGTGTCTGTGCTGGGAATAATGAAGTTCTCACAGCCAATCTTGATTTACTGTAAGCTGGGGACTGGTATTAAGCAAATATGTGGCATGGTACGCAAGGTTGTTCTGACCTATCCTATGCAAAATCAGCAAAGTTATTGTTGTTTGGAGGTCAACGTTTTGCTCCTCATCTGAGCTTCATCTGAGCACTGCCTATTTGAGCATAAGACAATTTATCCTGTCCTGCCCTGCGATAATTAATAAGGCGTGCCTAAAGTGAACACTTCATTTTGCTGGCACTATAGCTCGTGCGAAAGAGTGCCTTCCTGCTGTGCAAGGGGTCCGCCCTGCGGTGGAAATTTCCCTCTAGCCACGATCATTTCCTATCCACCCCAAAATCTGGAAGAGTGTGTTTGTGTGTGTAAGTGGCGGTGTGCGTGTTATCTAATGAATAAAATTAAAGAAAAAAATCTGACATGTTCCATTCACATGACTTTCTCTACAGCTCTGCACCAAATTAATGATAAAATAACTCATGCTTCTATTTACTTCATGCTAATCGACACAAAAATAGCAGAAATAGTCTTATTACTTGCTTCCTTGTAAGTAGAAGTGAAATAAGGGAGTACCATAGGTTAAAGTGATAATCAAAAGCCGGTTTCTATGTGAATGAAGTTCCTTTGTTTGTATGGACAGGAGTTGAAAAATTCCTCTATGAGAAAAGTTAAGTTTTTCAAAGCTAAAACTAAAAACAAAGAATATCTGAAAAATATCATCTCCACGAAAAGAAATGTATACAACATAAATTGGTGTTTTCAGGTGTTCTACATTTTTTATGTAGTAGGTTTTTGTCCATTTCTTACGGTTTAGCAGTTATACAAAGTTCCGTTAAATTCACTCAGAATAAAGTAGTCTTCGAAGACTACTCTCAGAAAATTCAAAATATACATTTTATTTGTCAGGTAAATATCTTTAATTGGCGCTATTTTAATCAAAATCGTTAGAGCCATTTTTTAGAAAATCAAAGCTTTCGAAAAAAGTTCCATGTAAGGGGTAGTTTGGGGTGGGGGATGTTTCTCAAAACCTTCGTGT
Source organism: Hymenopus coronatus (assembly GCA_030762935.1). Taxonomy (NCBI): domain Eukaryota; kingdom Metazoa; phylum Arthropoda; class Insecta; order Mantodea; family Hymenopodidae; genus Hymenopus; species Hymenopus coronatus. Next base: position 73,343,065 of record CM060896.1, on the reverse strand, counting down.
CGCATCCCTGGAAGATACTACGCTTAAATACCAAGTTTGGTATTTAAGCGACTCTTCGTTTTTGAGTTATCCTGTTCACAGACACACGGACACACACACAAACACACACACGGACCTTTTTATAAAATACTTTTTTTGGATATACGGGACCCTAAAACATATATTTCCGGTGAAATCTCGATATCGAATTTTTTTGGTGGAGTACAATACCTTCTCTATACACTATGTACATAGTACGTTTAGAGAAAGTAAAAATCTGATGTGTTCCATTCACATGACATTCTCTATATCTCTGCCACATTATTAAAAAGGCTATTCTTCTATTTCTTTCATATTAATCGAGGAAATATTAGCAGAAATGGTCTTATTACTTCCTTGTAAGTAGAAGGAAAATAAAGGAGCACCATATGCTAAAGCAACAGTCAAATGTTTTAAAAGCTGGTTCCCATGTGATTGAAGTTCACTTGTTTTGTATGGCCAGGAGTTGACCAGTTCCCGTAAGAGAAAAGTATAAGTATTTTAAAGCTGACACCAATAACAAGGATTATCTCAAAAACGGTTAACTCCACGAAAAAATTTATAAAACATAAATTATGTGTTTTGAGAACTCTCCATTTTTTTGTGAAGTAAGTTATTGTGTATCTCTTACGTTTTACTAGTTATACAAAATTCCAAAAAATTCATCCAGAATAAAGATATTTTCAGAGACTATTCCCAGAAAGTTCAAGATATACGTCTTATTTGTCATGCAGATATCTTTAATATACGATATTTTAATCAAACGTTTAGAGCCATTTTTGAGAAAATCAAAATTTTCAAAAACTTTCTATGTAAAGAGTAATTGGGGGTGGATTTTCTTGATAATCTTCGTGTCGCATCCTTATAAGATACTGAACTTAAGCACCAAGTTTGGTATTTAACGTGCTTTTCGTTTTTGAGCTATGCTGCTCAGACAAACACACGCGCGCGCGATCACACACACACACACACACACACACACACACAGAGACAGATGACAGACACACACACACGGACATTTTTCAGAAAATGCTATTTTGAATTCAGGGGGTCTCAAAACATATCGGTATTGAATTTTGGGTGCAGCACAAAATCTTCTCTATACACAATGTACATAGTACGTGCAGAGAAAGTAATAGAAACAGTGCACAACATTATGAGTATATGAGTTAATACCATTGCGATAGGCAATATGTTCTAAAGGAGAATGCCGACGAAATGACGGTGCAACTAAAGGTAGGGTATAAATGGAACAAAAGAAAAAGTAAAGTCTATTTATTGACATGAAGGTGGTTTTATTCCTTACTCGAGTTATCTTGTCAAAACATCCCATGTGTTCCATTCACATGACGTTCTCTAGCTGTTCCACAAACAACTTTACTTACAAAAGCTTATTCTTTTATCTACATCATGCTAGTCAAGGTAAACACTTGCTGTTTTCTAAGTTGAAGGGAATACAGAGGCTAAAGCTAAAGTCAAATCTTTTGAAAGCCGTTCGCTAAGTGAAGCAATTGAAATTCGGTTTTCTTTGCCTCTAGGAGTAAATAAAAGAGAGGCGAAAAGGAATATGTCTCCCGTTTGAGAAAAGTATCTTAAAACTAAAACCAATAACTCCCAATATCTTGAAAACGGTTAACTCTACAAAAAAAAATGTATGTGACATATTAATATTGTGTGTTTTATTGGGATCTAAATTTTGTGTCGTAAGTTTTTGTGTATTTCCTTCAGTTTACCAGTTATACAAAAGTCATCCAGAATGAAGAGGTGTTCAAAAGCTATTCCCAGAAAATTCAAGATATACATTTCATTCATCATAAAATATCTTAAACATACGACGTTTTAATAAAAATTATAAGAGCCATTTTTGAGAAAATCAAAATTTTTGAAAAATGTTCCATGTAAAGAGTATTTAGGGATGGGGGGGGGTTTCTTGAAAATCTTCGTGTCTTATCCTTGGAAGACACTGCACTGAAATACCAATCGATTTTTGGTTTTGAGCTATGTTGCCCACACACACACACACACACAGGTACAGACACGGAAATATTTCTAAAAGTGCTATTTTTAGAATTCAGGGTCTCAAAACATATATTTCCGTTAAAATCTCGATATCTAATTTTGGGTGGAATACAATACCTTCGCTATCCATGTGTACATTGTTACATACGGGCTAGAGAAAGTAAAAAGACTATCGTCACCAAATCAAATGTACAAATATTGTGTTATCCAGTGAACACAGTTTTCCTGGGCGCCACGTTTGATTCCCATCACGGTCGTAGTACTTCTCTCTCAGCTTGGCTAGTTTTTTTGCTGCGTGTGTAGACTGGCTAGATTTTTTTTTCTTTTCTATTTTCCTTTTGATGGATTAAATGAGATTTCAATATTAGGAAGGAACTGGCATCCAAAATCCATTGGAATCACTGGCGACCTAACCACAGCCGATTTTTGCAAGCCTTTGGTGGGTGATAAAAAAACATCTGGAGTCTGAGGATTTATGCCAACTACCTTCATTTAATGAATATAAACCCTTAAATTCAACCACCAGCATAATTTCTGGAAATATGAATATGTATGTTTGTAAACTTCACTGGACTAAATGCTAGACTAAGTTTTATCTGTTTTAGTTTAATCTGTTTTTTTCTACATCCATCGGACTAATTGTTACGGATGCAAGGCTACAAGCTGTATTGTAAAAATCACCTTTGTTGTGGTACTGTGTTGTGTCGTATATTTATTTCAGTGTCTGCAGTTTGAGTCACTGAATTAGCAAACATTACATAACCTGAGTATGCTCATTCCAATCTGCCTAATGGAATTATTCTTCTTCAAATTTTATGTATTCTAGTAGGTACTAGTTCAATGGGAATTTGACTTTTCTATAGTTTTCTCCAAATCATGATGGCCCTCAAACGGGACCGCTCCCACTACCACTGCCCAACAACTATTAGCAAATAACAGAAACCTGTGCTAGGGGAGAGAGGCAACGTAGTAAAAATCTGATGTGTACCATTCACATGACTTTCTCCATATCCCTGCAACAAATAATTCTTAAAAAGCTTATACTTCTATTTACTTTATGCTAATCAGACAAAAATAGCAGAAATAGTCTAATTACTCGCTTCCTTGTAAGTAGAAGCGAAATAAGGGACAACCGTAGGTTAAAATGATAGTCAAAAGCTGGTTGCTATGTCAATGAAGTTCCTTTGTCTATATGGATAGGAGTTGACAAGTTCCTGTATGAGAAAAGTATACGTTTTTCATAGCAGAAACCAAAAATAAGGAATGTCACAAAAACGACGAACTCCACGAAAAAATGTATATAACATAAATTGTGTGTTTTAATGTGCTCTACATTTTTTGTGTAGTAAATTTTTGTCCATCTCTTACGGTTTAGCAGTTATTCAAAATGTAGTAAAATTCATCCAGAATGAACTACTCTTCATAGGCTATTCCCAGAAAATTCAAGATATATATTTTATTTATCAGGTAAATATGTTTAATATACGAAATTTTAATCAAAATCGTTAGAGCCATTTTTGAAAAAATCAAAAGTTTCGAAAAAAGTTCCACGTAAAGGGTAGTTGGGTTTGGGGGGATTCTTCTCAAAATCTTCGTGTCGCATCCCTGGAAGATACTAAACTTAAATACCAAGTTTGGTATTTTACCGACTTTTCGTTTTTGAGTTATCGTGTTCACAGACACACAGACACGGACACACACACACACACGGACACACACACACACACACACACACACACACACACGGACCTTTTTGTGAAAATGCTTCTTTTTTTTATATTGGGGACCCTAAAACATATATTTCCGGTGAAATCTCGGTATCGAATTTTTTGGTGGAGTGCAATACTTTCTCTATACACTATGTACGTAGTGCGTATGGAGAAAGTAAAAATTGTTTCCTGGAAATCCTGCTTGCAAACTAAGAATCACTCTGTTATGGGATCAGTAAATGGAAGACTTGGCAACAGCAACGGTTGGTTTCCAACCTCAAACCACCTAACCATAAACTTTAAAGTCAGACTGACTTTAGAAGAGTGAGGTAGGGCCATCATGTTCTAAATAATACTGTACAGTTATAGGCATTCTAGAACTTAATGACTATCATTATAACAGAGAATGCCACCTTGTGATAAAGCCTGGGTTCGATCCCAAGCAACTATGTGAGATTTGTGATGAACAAAGCGGCGTAGGGACGAGTTTCCTCCGGTTTCTCCGGCTTCCCCCGCCATCACATTCCATCGGTGCTCTATCTTATTTCCATGGTAGTAAAAGCGAGCGTTAAACACTATCAAAAATCTGTGATAGGTTGTGTGAAGTTAGAATTTTATTTTCGGGAAGAATATTTAATAACAAAGTAGAAACGCGCACAGAATGTGCAAATAGATTACGAGTCTTCACTGATAGGCCTTTTGTTCTCCTAATACAAACTTTAAGTGGTTTGTTTGTTAGACTGCACAAAGAGCAAACACTGTCATCCATTGCACGGGGAACCTATCTATATTCATACAAATTTTGTGATGATAGCCGTGTACTGAAACACATGTAATGAATGGCATGCCGTTGAATTTTTTCGGTACACTTCCACTTTCGATTTATCAGCTTTGAAAGCTGAAAATGAATTTCTTATTACTTTCTCTAGCTCGCATGTATAATGTACATAGTGGATAGAGAACGTATTGTATTCCCCCCAAAAATTCGATGTCGAGTTTCACCGGAAATATATTTTTTCTCCGAAAAAACGCAGTTTTAGAAAAATGTTCGCGTTTATGTCTCTCTGTGTTTGTGTCTGTGGACAGCATAGCTCAAAAACGTAAAACTTATTATTTAAGTTTGGTATCTTCTAAGGATGCGACACGAAGATTTTCAAGAAAATCCTCCCACCCAAAACTACCCTTTACATGGAAAATGTTTGAAAATTTTGATTTTCAAAAAAATGGCTGTAACGATTTTGATTAAAATACCATATATTAAAGCCACTTCTATCACAAATAAAATGTATATCTTGAATTTTCTAGAAATAGTGCTAAAGACCTGTTTATTCTGGATGAATTTTGCTGAATTTTGCATAGCTAGTAAATCGTTATAGATAGACAAAGACTTGCATAAAGAATGTAAATATCATTAACAATTTATATCATATACATTTGGAGTTAACCGTTTTAAGATATTCCTTATTATTGGTTTAAATTTTAAAGTACCTATACTTTTCTCAAGCGTAAACTTGTCAATTCCTGGCCACGCAATGAAATGGATTTCAATCACATAGCAACCACATGTTAAAACATTTGACTGTCAGTTTAGCCTAGTTTATTTCCTTACTTCCTTTCTACTTATAAGGAACTAAGTAATAAAACAGTTTCTGCTAATGTTTATGCGATTATCGTGAAATAGAGAATTTAAAACAATAACGAATTTGTTAGAGATGTAGAGAAAGCCATATGAATGGAACACATCAGATATTTTTCTCTCTACTTCCTAATAACCGAGATAAACATTAGCAGAAAGTGTTTACTACTTGCTTTCTTGTAAATTGAAGAGAAATAAGGGAATACACTAATCTAAACGATAGTCAAATCGTTTAAATGCTGGTTGCTATGTGGTTGAAATCCATTTTTTTGCATTTCCAGGAGTATGAGAAAGTTTAAGTATTTTAAAACTGAAACCAATAACAAGGGACATCTAAAAATGGTGAACTCCACAAAAAATGTATATGACATAAATTGTGTGTTTTAACGAAATCGTTTGTGTAGTAGTTTACCATTTAGCAAAATTCAATCCGAATAAAGAGCTTTTCAGTAGCATTTCCCTGAAAATATTCATTATATTTAACGTTAAACAAAATCGTTAGAGCCATTTTTGAGAAAATAAATAGTTTCGATTTTTTTCCATATAAAGGGTAGTTTGGTGTGGGGGAATTTCCATAAAAATCTTGGTATCCCATCTACTAAATATACTAAGCTTAAATATAAAGTTTGGTATTTTAATGTATTTTCGTGATCACAGACAGATACATGACACACACATGCACGCGCGTGGCCCTTTTTCTAAAAATGTTTATTTTTATATAGGAGACCCTAACACCTGTATTTACAGTGAAATTTTCGTATCAAATTTCTTCTCCACTTACGTACCATGTACTATGTAGAGAAAGTAAAAAGGCAGACTGTGGGACATGTTGAACAAACTATTTAAAGAAAGCTTTGTGGATACCCTGATGATTCAAGAGAGAAACAGAGAGATCAAGACTTGGCTTCAAGACGTGGAAGATGATTTAAGCAAGTATGGAATCAGATTTCAAACGGGTGAAAAAATGTCAATGACTACAATTGGTTGAGGAGATATAAAGCCTTGCATGAAATCGTACACTTCTCAAAGCCTGAACGAAAGCTGAGAGATCGTATCATGACCTCCAATGTTACACGCCACCTCCAAGCCTTGTTTGTGCTTATTCTAACCTAACAAATATTAAAGTTTTAATTGAGGTTTCCGTGTGAGCGCTAAACTGCTGGAGGGTTACTGAACCGTTGAATGGGCAGTCGAGACCAACAGGTCCTGCCGCTCCTCTCAAACTCAGGGTCATCGGAAAAAACAAAAAAGTGTTTATATGAGAATGGCTTCTCGCAACTATTGTTCAATTGTCCAGGAAATGTTGGTCAGCTACTATGCACTTTCGTTCCCCGACTTGATAAACCGTTTTGTAATCAGCTGAATGTGAGTCACTCCGTACTTTTGGCACACTTTCATGCATTCGCCCACCAACAGGCATTTGTTTCTCTTTGATATTACTGGGCAAACTCAAGTAGGTTACCTATGTTCCGTAAAACAGGCTGTGGTACTAAGAATTTGTTGCTTACGAGGAAAGCTTCTTTTCGAGCAGACATTATGTCGTAAAATGAAGATTATTCGACGTAGAACAAATATGTTTACAGACACACAATCTTCTGACTTCATTAACATGGATTAAATGTACAAAGTTATTAAAAAAGGTCGGATTATTGTAACAGGCATAGAGAGCAAAAGCAACATGTAAATATTTAAAAATTATATCCCACAGAAGAAATAGCTCTGCTGCTTAAAATAGCGCTCTTAAAATTGGTTGTGTATGGGGGTATATACACAAAACCATAAGAGTAGTAGCTCCAAATAAAAAGTAAACAATTGAATAATAGGCAGAGCCAGACTGAAAAAGACAATGCCAGCCGGATTTGAACCACGGTTGCCATGGTGGCTCAGTGGAAGAGCAACCGGCTAGAGACCGGGAGATCCGTGATTCATATCCCGACTATGGCATTGAATTTTTCAGTCTGACTCTTCCTATCCAACTCCTGTCCTATACACGGCTTGTGCAAAAAACAATTAAACCAATACCATTTGACCATAATGGTTGGCTATTCTATGAATCCTGGGACTTAAAGTACTTACAACATTGTAAGTCGCCATTGGGTTTGTCATCTCAAAATAATTTGAGATCGCCTTGTGGTTTACCGGGAAACATGCGAGTCAGTTGAGAAATTCAATGCTATACCGGTATGTGGCTATGGTAGCTCAGTGGAAGCGCAACCGGCTAGAGACCGGGAGATCCGTGGTTCAAATCCCGGCTCTGGCATTGAAATTTTTCACTCTGACTCTTTCTGTCCAACTCCTGACCTACACACGGCTTATGTGAAAAAGCAATTAAACCAATTGAAAAATAATTTTAATACAGATGACCAGGTGATAATTGCAAGATTGGATGAGAAAGTACAGAAAGTAGTGTATATATTGAATAAACACTGATAATAACGGATAATAATACGTAGGTATATCTGTAAACAGAACAAAAATAACGAGTTCATAAAATCAGAAATTGTAATCAGATTTAAAGTTATTGATTAATTTAGGATATAATGTTAGACTCAGAAATATTTATAAACAATATACTATACTATAAGAGGAAATTTAAATAAAAATACAAGGAAACGGAAGCATAAGTTTTAATAAGTGTGGCGATACTAGTGTTCCGAGGAATGGAAGCCGATAAAACAAACAACAAAATGCGATAGAAAAAGCGCAAAAGAGATTCCTGAAAGTTTTCGAGGGATAATAAAACGATTAATAAGGATAGCACAAACGTTAGTGAAGAGTTGAATGTGCTTAGATTAAGTATAGGATTGTAGAAATAGAAACAATGGGAAAGAACCCTTAAAACATTCAAGAATATCAAGAAAGATGTTAAGAATACAATCCAAGATGGAAACTCAGAATAGGATCTTCAGGTGGAGAGATCAGGAGTTTCTTGATGAGGAAAAGTTAAAAATTAAATCCTAATGATGATACTTATGATGGAAAATGTAACGTGTATAGAAATAAAAGAGTTATAACAGCTTTAAAAGATCTATTGTTTGCTATTTGCATAATGGTTTATAATTATCTAATGTATATGAATATATATTTTGTAGCGTAACGTCCTTTAATCTGATTCGTCATATCGGACAATGAATGAAATAGGTGATATGATCTCGAGGTCCATGGTGCTTAAACTTACACGAAATTCGTCTTCTCAGGATAAGGGAAAATCCCGGGGGGGGGGGGGGAACTTATCTGGGTAACTCACCCTAAGCAAATTTAAACCCGCGACCTGTTGAATGTGAGGCAGACACGCTACCCCCACATTAACGAGGAGGGTTTAGATACCCTGTATTAACTTTTATAAGCAATGAGTAACTTATTTTATAGCTGCCTATTATTGTGGCAGTAGTTGTTATGTAACTCCGTTATAAAAGTATCTGTTACTGTGTGACAAAATGGATTATGCTTTATTTTGTACCTAACGACTAAAATAATTATATTTAGATTAAGTTATTATATACTGATGTGGTATTATAAGAATATATTTTCCATTTACACAACTCAAAATTGAACTAGTTTTCGCGCTTTTATGTAATTTAGAATTATGATCAGCTAATTGGCTGGAAGAGGGGAAAATTAACAAGTAGTTCTGAAGGAAAATGTAACCTTGTCAAACAAACATAATAAAAAATACATGTAAATTATCTCATAAAGAGTAAATACGCAGGTTTCTATATTTTGACGTGTTACTGTTGGAAAAGAGGAAGTTAAAGCAAGTAGAAAAATACAGTGTATATTTTACAGTGTCGAGTGCAATAAATGTAGAATGAGGCATTTGTTTTTAGAGCATTGTCATATCTGACTACGAGCTTTAGAACTAATATGCTGAAATCGGCTTCCGCCAATCCATTAAGCCAAGACATTTCGACAAAATTTTACCTAGAAAAGTACGAGACATGTTTCGTAAAGAAAGCTCTGCTCGTCTGCGGCTACGCGTCTCTGTTTTGCTCTGCACTTGATTCTTCAAATCAATCTACGAGTGACGGGCGTTCGGGACAACTTTCATCATGCACATTTGTTCGTCCATTGCTTAACATTTTACACAATTGCATTTCTTTCTTTCATTGCTGCATTACCTTGCACTTTAGTGGACGGTAAATTTTTGTAGGTTTCAACTTCGAGCCTTTAAAAATCGTATAATATCTTTCATCGTAGGCGAGACTTTATATTATACAGTTGTTTTGAACAATCACAGAATGCAGATTAACAGCTTATTTCGACTGACATTCACAGAATGCACATTAACAACTTATTTCGACTGAAATTCACACATCTCTGAGAAAGGATATCTAAGTAATCACTATACCTTGGATTGAAGTATGGTAGCGATCTGCGCAGCGGAAATGTGTAGAGAGTCGTAGTTCCTGAATTACGGCCGCTGCTGTTGTAACCGTTGTAGTAATGTAATCGTAATAGAATGACCGTTACATTACTTTTCGATCACCCATTATAGAAACTGTAGACTAGGGATATCTAGAACACTCAAGCATAATTAGTTTCATTCCTCATTCTATCCTTACTTATTACAAAAATAAATAAGAAGCAAATTTAATTGTAATTAGTTTCGACTTGATAGTAAGATATATTCAATGAATTGTATATACAACATAAAATTTATAAATAAGAAATAGAAAGAATTAGAAAGCACTGTTTATGCAATAAAACTAAACTGGATCATTAGTAGTGTGGAATAAGTTTTCATGTGAGTTTTGGTCTGGGATTATAGTTTGTACTAGCATCCTATAAACATCTCATATGTTAAAATAGTGTATTTTATGAAAGCTAACCACAGAGGAAGTGCTACTGCACAATGGTAACAATAACCCCACGCTTATGTTCGCAGGTGAGGTGAATGGCGCTTTTGTGGGAGACGCACAGTCTGTGGCGGGTTCCCGGAAGTCGCTGAACCTGCATCCGGTACTACTGATGCCTCAGCCACATCATTCCGGTGGGGAAGCTGATCGCTTCTCGGAGTTTTCCAACAGAACTGGTCGCTCCAAGTCATCGGCCTATCGTGCGGAATACGCATCTAGTATACAGAACTTCCAGCTTTGAAGTGTCTTTCAACTGTTTTCCAGCAAAGAAGATACAGTCTCCGTTGAAAGGGCAAGATAAACCTTTCATAGGAATTACTGAATCAAGAAATAAGAAAAGGAGTAAAGCATTTTAACCTTCAGAATGTAGAAACATCGTTGATGAAGGAAAGGAGAGATATAAAATATTATTTTAAGAAATAAAATTGAGAACACCCAAATATTTAGACTGTTAATGATACTATTTCAATTGTGTGACAAGTATTCTGCATTTTAACAACATTATTTCTTGACAAGTGTTTCATTCCAATTAAAAAAGTATTAGGGAAAATACTTAGCAAAGTCCTCTCAAATGTTGCAAAAAGCTACCAGAGAAACAGAGAGCATGTGGTGTGTAGGTACTCAGAGAAAATAAAACTGTTCTACACATGCCAGTTTCATAAGCTATTAGCTGAAAAAGGCATCTGTAAAAATATGACAGGATTCATACTATCTTGAGAGCAATTTTTGTTTTAAGCTGGTACAATATATTCAGAAGGTTGACCATTTGTTTTAGTTTCATAATAATTTTTATTGGCTTTTTAAATATTATAAAAGCTGTGCCTTAAGATGCTCATTAAAATAATTAGTCATACACATATCCTATTTTTATATTGTTTTTTAACTATCCTAAGCTGAAAATTTACTACTAAAAGTATTTTTAGAAGGAATGTTAGTAGCTTCAATAAATGTAATATATAGCTTGTAGCAGATATGTAATATAGCTTCAAATGAGGTTTTCTGAGTCATTTTGTTTTATTTGACATCTGCCGTTGACACCATATATATGTTAATAACAATTAAAAAAAAAGGAAAAAAAATGACAAAGAAATACACTTCTAAAAATATATACTATCAACTGAAGCAAATCAATAAAGAATGGTCAAATACTATACTAAATATTTTTTTTTACCGAAACATTTGTTAACATTGCAAACAGTTAATCCTAATATTCATGTATATAAATACGTGTCACTTATAAAACTTTTCTGCTGATGTGTACATCCAGAATGTAAGGAATAATGCAAATAAAACTAAAATTAATTATTTTTTAAAAACTTCTCCAACACTTTAAATTGATATATTAAAATAAAAATTTCATAAAAAATATATGTTTCATTCACAGGACTTTCTCTCTCTGTTCTGCAATCAAGCTATTCTTAAAAAAGCCTATTCTTCCATCTACTGCATGCACAAATGGTCTTTGCCTAGTTCCTTGTGGGTAGATGGGAAGGGGATACACTAGGCTAAAGCTACTGTATTCCAGCTGGTTAATAATATGGAGGAAAGAAATTGAAATCAACATATGATATTTGGAATGAGGAAAGCTTCAGAAAGAAGTTAATTTCCTGCTGCTGTTAATTTGTAATTTATGATTTCCATTTTAATTTGTTGAGGTGATAAAACCTACCTGAGAAATTAACCTAAAGAAATAAAAATCTGGTAGTTACATTCACTTAACTTTCTATATCTATGCTGCAACAGCCCATTCTTACAAAAGCTCATTCTTCTATCTATTTCACATGCTTATTTAATGCTTATCAAGATAAACGTTAGCAGAATGGTTTTATTACTATATTATTATTTTATGCAAAGGAAATGCAATAAGCTAAAGCATTAGTCAACTCATTTTCAAAGGCAGTTGCTTTTTGATGGTATTGTAATTCCATTCTCTTTGTTTAACCAGGGAGGAAAAATGTAAATAAATGACTTCCCATTTTAGAAAGGTATTAAGAACTGGAAAATTTAAACCTGTAACAAACAATATCTCAGAAAGGGTTAGCTGCACAACAAAAATGTATATGATGTAAAGTGTGTTTTTGAACATCTACACTTTTTTAAATATCATTTTTTTTTATATATATCTTAACGGTTTACAGTTATGCAAAATTCATTAAGAATGAAGTGGACTTCAGAGGCTCTTCCCAGAAAATTCAAGATATACATTTTGTTTGTCATATAAATGGTTTTAATTTATAGTATTTTAATGTAAAGTATTTTAGAGCCATTTTTGAGAAAACCAACATTTTCAAAAAAATTTCCATAAAGGTAGTTTCGTTTTGGGGGATTATTTTGAAATCTTCATGTGGCACCCTTGGCAGATGCTGAACTTCAATATTAAGTTTGGTATTTAACTGACTCATTTTTGACCTATGTACACACCCACACACACCCAGACCTTTTTCTAATTTTGTTTTAATTCAGGTGACCCTAACATGTGTATTTCCAGTGAAATCTGAGAATTGAATTTTTGGATGGGATCAAATACCTTCTTTACTTATGGACAGTGCACAAAGTAGAAAAAGTAAAAATATATTGTTGTGTTTAAAATACTTCTATTAAAATAATGATAGACTTTCTTTTGTTTTGAATGGAATTCTTGCCACAGTTAAGAAGTCTAAATAATATACTGGTTTATCTAAAGCTGTAAATTATTTTCTAATTTTGCAATTGTGGTTACTAGATGCTGATTAACTGGACCATATTCAAACCCTCATATCTAACTCCAGCTTTTATTCCTTAAGTTTGAAGGTGTAGAGTAATATTTAGTTAGACTAGAAAGACAATAAGTTGGGAAACAATTGAAGGTGCAGCACTGTTCTTGAACATGGAATACTGTGATATGGCATTTAAAAGTAAATATATTGATTATATAGAACACCCACAAAAAATGTCACATCAATTCAGTAGCAAGGTTTGTCACTGTTTGATACACTATTTCAATTTGTTCAAATGTGGAGAAAGATAAGATGTTTAAATGTTATAAATGACTAGCTATAGGAAATAATTTAGAATTACTAAGGCCATAATCATTTCATTTGTTATGTTTCACTGCTTAATATTAATTCACTGTAAAACTTGTATATAATTTTACTGTAAATTTGAGTTACCCCATGTATTTTAAAACCAATGGGAGATAATAAATATAATTCTGAATATAGTTGATAAGTATTTCAGTAATAATCTATATAAGCTTTGCAGTAGGTAGAAAAAAATAAATGCAAATGCAAATTCTGCTGAATATAGCACACTAATGTTTAATTCAATCAATAATTGCATTTGCTATGAATTTGTGATAATTTGAAGATGAAAAAGTTGATAAACTTGTGATCAAACCATGATAGCTGAGCATCACAAACTATACATTTTTGTTATCTGTAATATAACATCTACAAGAATATTCTTGCTTTAAATATATTATTTACAAAATGTTTTGTTCCCATTTTGATTTTTGATTTAAATTCTTAATGAGGAAAGAAATATGTATATAAAGATTTATACTGTAAGGGAGAATGAATTTTTATATATGTAATGTTGCTCAAAAATATTTAATAATATAATTTTATTGATAATAACAAAGTTTTACATTCTGCAAGTATGTAACATTTAATTAATATAAGCTGGATAAATCACCTAATCCCAAGTTATTACAGCTATTTCTAAAATGAGAGGTGCTGTTGCAGTGATGTTTTTACGGTGCGAAAATGCAGATAAATATAATTATAATATAATATTATAAGCATAAGCATAATTATTCTATGGAGAGTTTTATACAGCGCTATTAAATCAAGCTTTATACCTAGAATTTCCTAGATTCTATTTCTTATGCCTATTAATGCTGAAGAGTTTGAAGGATTTTATCATCATACAAATGAAGACAAACTTTTTCTGTGAGTAATTAAATTATTTAAAGTTAAAATAGGCTCAGAATGAGAAATTGCATTTGTTTACTCACTTATTAACCACCATTAGAGTAAATATTCTCAGAATAACTTTAAATAAATCACATTAATTAATTTAAAATGGACAATTCTAATGCTTAAAATTGCAATACTTTAAGTCAAAATAGCATATCAATTAAAGATCAAACAAAAATTCCTTGTCTGCATTGCGGTAAATTGTATAAAAACTTAAAAATTCATGTAAGTAAATTACATCCACAGGAATATCAAAATTTCTAATAGGTTCTTTTCAACAGATCAAAGAAACATCTAATATCCCAGATACTCTTCCCAGTGTATCAATGACAGTACAATCAATATCCCACAAGAATATAGTAGCAATTCTCATAATAAATATACACATGACCAACATCTGAAGGAATGGCTAAATAAATTAGATTTTTGTCCTGACAATACCTTCAATGAAGATTTATCTGAATTTATTGAATTTTTTTCTATGGTAACACATCTAATGTCAGGACCTAAAAACCCTGCACAGAAATATATTGAAGCATGAAAAACAGTCATTTAAAAATAATAACCGCCAATTCAACAATACCAGAAATTCTTAAAGGTCTTCCAAAAACGAAAGTCTAAGATGTAAGGCAAAATTTGATTATGAAATGATCCAATATGAATTTTTCTACCAGAGGAGAAAAGCTGTCAGAAAATTGTTTGTAAAAATGATAACAAATGCTTGCCATTTACAACTTTTGTGGTAAAATCACACTTTAAAAACATTTTTGAAATAATAATCATGTCAGAGAATCATATGAAAATTCTATTGATGATGAACTCTCACTTACCAGAAATGATACTTAACTCAATGACTAAAATGACATTTGGTACTAGTCCTGGTCCATTTAAAGTTATTTTGAAAGCAATAAAAAAATTGAACAGGCTGCTAAATTACTAGCTGAAATTTTTAACAGAATGTAAAAGCAGTATTTGTGCTTGATAAGCTAAAAGCAGCTCTAAACTATGTTAGTACATAAAGGTGGTGATGAAAATGACATAAGTAAATGGAGACCTATTATTATATCTTTTGTAGTATGATGTGTATTTTCAAAAACTCTGGATTTTATTGTCAGAAATTTAATTGATCTCAACTCCTACCAAACAGGCTTCCTTATGGTACCTGGAACATTTATTAACATTAATATAGTTGAGGGAACCTTACGGACCGCTAGTTCATAAAACTGTTCTGCTGGTCTGGTTTTCTTAGATGTGAGTAAGGTATTTGATACTATTTGGCATATCTGTGCTCAACAATTAATTCTTCAACACTGCCTATATCACGAAATAGTTTAATGATAAATTTATTGGTGGACAATACCACTCAAATTCAAGTAAGAAAAGGAAGGTCATAGAAGATCCAACTTAAAAGAGGAATCAAGCAAGGTGACCCTCTTCCTCCAATATTATTTAACTTTTGTAGTAACCACATATTAAATGAATTATCAGAGAAAAGTGTCTCAGAATCATATGGTTTCTTCTTATCTCCTGAAACGAAACCTATAACAATACTTGGTTTTGCAGATGATATAGTATTAATATGAAAGGAATGGTCACATTGGTTATTAGCCTTCTTCAAGAAATAGGCCTAAGTATTAATACTGAGAAATCTAAAGCCATTTTCATAAACAACAGGAAACTTGATGTTGGGATAGTTAAGACCTTACATAGTGAGATTCTTCTGCTACTGAAGAAGTATGTTTTTTTAAATCAATCTTTAATTTTTAATTCTGATTACATTTTGACTAAACTTAATAATCTAGACAGACTATCTTCTACTCATCTATTACATGCTTAGCAAAAGTTGTCAGTTATAAACCAGTTTATTGGACCATCTTTAATTTATTATTTTCAAACTGCCACTATAAACAAAATGCCTTTCTATTGAAAGCAGACAAATGATTTGCAGTATTGTGAAAGAAATTCTTCAGCTACCTTGAAACACTCCAAATTCTATGATATATATAGATCTCACAAATATAAAGGACTTTCACTAATGAAAACTTCTTGGGAAGTGTATCTTCAGCAACTGAATATTAACAGCAAGCTGCAGTTACTGAACAATCCATATGTCAATGTAATGCAAAAATATGAAGCCATCACAAACTATTGCTTTCTGCTCTACAAATGGAATGATTTGTTAAGACTGTCAGGCAGTTGAGAAACACCTTACGTGATAAAGAATGTCAGGCTTGTTGTTCCTATCCTCATAAAGGAAAAGGAATGGAACTGTTTCAGAAGTTACAGCTGCAAACACCTGGCTAATTAGTAAAAAAGGCTTGAGCAGTTCTAAATGGAGGGACATTCTACAAATGAATGCAATGGTAGTTCCAGTTCGGAGTATTCCTAGACGATCTCCAAGTACAAACCACTGCAGTGAGTATGAAACACTTCCGCATGTGCTTGGAAACTGTCCTCAGGGAGAACTGCATAGAATTAAGAGACACAACACCATAAGATCATCTTGGCAAAGCACTACGTGAAACTGGTCTAGAAGTTTATGTGGAAGTTCACTGCCCAACTGATGGTGGTGATAATCGTCGCTTGACATTATTGCGACAAATAGAAGAAAAACAGAGGCAGAGGTAATAGACCCAACCATTCGCTTTGAACTGAACAAAGACCAACCTCAAGAAATTCATCTGGAAAAACAGAAAATATATGATTCCACCATACTGTACTTTAAAGAACAATACAGTCTCAGAAAAATAACAGTAGTAGGCCAATTTTTTGCATCTCGAGAAATAATTACAAATATGTTTGCGAAATGGAGGGTCAGGTATAAAATTAATAGAAGTGTGGAACAAGCAATCACACAGAACACCACAAAACATTCTGTAGCCTTTTTTGAAATCATTTGTATGATTTAACCAGAATGTAAAGTGTATTATGATTTAGAAATTTATTTATTTTTGTAGTTTTTCTCTTTTATTGTTATAACTGTTATTAAACTATTATAACATATGGTAAAATATGTAATACTCAACATTTTTTGTTAAAATCCCTAAATGTATATTTTATTCTGTGTTTTCTCTATTGCATGTGTACTTAAATTGCTTAATCTGTGTAGTATTCATGACATACCTTAAGATTGTTTTGATGTGTTTTAGTGTGCTCTTACTTCTTTTTGCTGAAATTTAAAGTCACAGAAAATATAAGGATTAAACATATGTGTTGTTCGTTCCTACACTGTATGAGGTGATTAATCAAATAATATTTTAGAAGCATTTGTGGTGATAGATATTAATTGCTTCATCCTCACACCAACAGCAGAGTCAGAGTTGTTCACTTTGAAAATATAATGGGTACATACTCATTTTCTTGTTGGGAATACATTGTTATATTGCTGAAATTGTTTTTCATTGCTTCAGCAAAATGAACATTTTAATAATCTCTAAATTGTACCTCCATCTGAACCTCTATTACATCAACAATTTTATATGTCAGAATTTTATGCACTGGCACTGGAAATAATTGTGAAGCCATATTATTGTCCAAAGTTTTGCTGATATTAACACAATCATTGACTGTGTGTTCATGTTGCAGATTTTTGAAGTTGCATATGATTGGTTTTATTTCATAGTTGCACATATGTACATTACTATGGGCATACCTTTTCTTGGGTATTAGTTTTATGAGGAAGCAAGTCAAGGAGAAGAAGAAAGAGCCTGCCTTTCCACAGTGTTGTCAACCAAAGATGGTTTTGGTGATCAGGTCATTTAATTTACAACAAACTAACTGAAGTATTAAATGAAACACAATGCATGTGCATGTGCGTGAACTCTAGGAACCACAAACAGAATGAAACCTTAGCATTGAAGCCACTAATAATGGACATATAGCATACTTGTCTCGATGTTGTCACTCTGCTTCTGAAACTGTGGGAAATCTACTGAATGAAGAGAGGGGGACCCAAGCTTCCAAGAAAAGATAGTAGATGTGTCCTTTGTTTGCAGCACCATAAATAAATGTCCTTTGAAATGAAATATCTTCTTATACAAACAGAACAGAAACAGAAATTTAGGATCCTTCAATCTTTTAACCACTTCTGTAGCATCCCATTTTTAACAATTTCAATTATATGTACAAAAACTCCTTTAAGTCTTTGAAATGATAAGGTATTGTAACTATTGCTTTGAAGTGGAAGTTCCATCTTGTGGATGCTTGTGGTAGTTTTAAATCTGCATCTCTCAGGACTTAAGTTTTCATTGATGGTTTGCAGGCAGTCAAATCATAAATAAAGAGACACACATTATTGTTTTGATTCATACAGAGCACTACATTTAATTTGTGTGCATAACAAGAATGAACATTGCATGTAGGCTTCTTGTTTAATAATGCTCTTGCAGAACCCAGATATGTCTGAGAGATTAATTTTGTATATACACCCATTCACTGAAATTCCAAGAAACTTTTGTTTCTTGAGACATAAAATTCACAAATCTTTTCAAAAAGATACTGCCAGAACAATAGCAAAATATAATGTTCATCTGGGACTGATGAGATATACCAAAATTTCATCTGCCTGAATAGATATAAATTCACAAGCTGAGATTTTTTCTTAATTTATTCATTTATTCCCTGAGTTACATATTAATTAAGCTCATTCTGAGTATCACTCAAAGTTCCTTTAAATGGATTTCATAATGTCTTTTATGAACTATACTGCTTGCCCAAGCAATTAAAGTATTTCAGATAATTGCCTTTTTTTGTTGCAGAATCTTTACTCTGGGTGCCTTGTTTCCCTAGGTAATTTGAATTAATCTTCCAAATATTTGTCTATTGCCAGTTACTGATTTATTTTGTTTTAAAGCTAAAAGGCTTGCATCCTCTGTCAAGGCATAACTGATTCTATATGGGTACTCCAAAAATGTAAATACTTGCTGCTCTGCTTTATGTTTACATACCCTCCTATGAACATTTTTATCACTTATGCCTCTCACACTATTAATTTTCTCTTCCAAATAATATGCAGGCATAACAATACAATGTACATTTTGTTATACTTGCTGGGAGCCATTGATTCTCCCTGTACCACTGGAACTGGAAATTCTTATTCGCTTCCATCCTTCTGTACAGCATTCAGATGTAGTGTGGCCCTTATCTTTAGAGCACATTTTGTTGCAAAAGAAAGGTAGAGTAGTGATGTTTTAATAAGATGGATAACCAAATACTCATTGCAAAGTATGAGAGAAAGGCACAGAGTGTAAGAAAAACTGCAAAATATTTGAATTCACAGAACAATACAAAATGAAAACTAAAATGCCTGGTAATCCACAGTTCCACCCTAACCTGGAAGCCGAGGCTAGACTCAAAGAATGTCTACAAACATTACAGGCTGCAAGGGAGCCGTTGCTATTTTCAACAACTAGTAAGCCCCTCCTTTGTACCAGCATGTGCAAGTCTGATATTACACAGACTCCTAAGTTTTTAGACTAGTGCAAGTCACTGCAGGAGCATACAAGCAAATTATTGTTGACTATTGGACATGTGTTTTATTATTTACATCCAACATATCATATTTGATATGTATTTAGTTTGAGTAACCAGAGACTCTCAGACACCTGTTCAGCGTTGCCACTTCTGTTTGAGATAATGAAGATTTTATGTTTGTTCTCTTACTACCGAGTAAGTCAAAAACCTCGGAACTGGCTGTGCAGTATTTTTCCAATGGGCGCTTGGAAACATGATTCTATGTGACAACAAGGTCATGTTTTTCACACAGTTTTCTCTGGAAGTGCAGTATTGAGTTGGCAGTGAATTGGTGTATCTATTTATAATTTGTATGAGCCAGCTCATCAAGTGAAAGTACTATTTGCAGAAAGATTTCCAGCTGTAAAAGTTCCAGGCTATACAACAATCCATGAACTTTACAATACATTTCAGGACACAGGAAGTGTTCAGGCTAAGACATCTAAAAGATGGCATACGGTTTTTACCAAAGAAACATCTTTCGGGGTACAATGTAGTGCAAGGATTAGTATAATATAAGTTCATGGCAAACAGTCCACACAGGACCATGGTCTACCACCCGGCCACTGCATCCCCATCTAGGCCTGAAGGTGTCATGAATGGGGTGCAGTGCTGGAGGGTGAGACATGATCAGCGCCTCAAGTCCCTCCCGGCTGGTTGATGCAGTCTTCTTGGTGTGGACCCGCTACTTCTCAATCAAGTAGCTCCTCAATTAGCCCCCCCCCAGGGACCTCATGAGGCTCAGTATACCCTGGGTCAGGTCTCCCAATGGGAGAAAAATCCCAATGCCAGTACCGGGAATCAAACCCAGGTCTCCTGTGCTTCAAATTAATTAATTATATCAAGTTAAAATAAGACTAACGAACATCTGTTTTTACCTGTCTGCATTGACAGAAAATCAGAATCCAGAAGCAAACAAAGAACTTCTTATCCTAAAGTGAAATGAATGAAAACATGGAAGTTCTGCAAACATAAGAAAGGAACTTCCATTCCAGTTTACTGCTGTGTGAGTGAAATGCATAAGATTTATCTACAACAAAATATTATAAGGCATTACATTTGAAGAAAGAAGAGGATTTCATGGAAATGGGCCTTGCATTTGAAAATCATGTACTGGAACTTATATCTTTTCATTTGCAGTCAATCCACAGACTGTTTTACACCACTGCCAATATAAAACATTGCAGAAGTATTTGAATATTGCAAGTTTGAACATGAAAAATTATATGACACCAAAATATTATTGAGAGGAAACTGTGAAAAAACTTCTGATAAAGTATGAACACATTTTAGATTATTAGAGAAAAATTCAACTTCAGTTTCAAACAACCAAAGGCTAATGTTTACAATTTTTGTAGAAAAAGGGAAATAAAACTACAAGAAGATCCATCAGATGCATGCAAGCTGGACCACCACCACCACTGCCACCGCCACCGCTACCCTTATCATCATTATCCATATGGTTTGACCTTAAGGACCATCACGTCCTCATCAGAATTGTTCATTCCATCTTAATTTTGGATACTTACATTTTGTTTTCCACAAGGTTCATAATTAAATGCTTTCTTTAGTAATTGGCTTTCATCAATTTTATGTAAACTTATTTTCAGTTCTTAAGGCTATAATCTAGTAGTCCTTTTATTCCTTCTCTCCTTATTTCTTTTCTCTTTAAACGTTCCATTAGAGACACGCCAGCAATTGACTTTAGAGGTCTCTACTGGGTGAGGACTCTCCTAAGGACATAGCCTCACTTCAGGGATTACATGAAGTCCATGTTCTCCTAGCTCCGGGGATAATACTTGTTAACCTGGGATTATGGGTAAAGACCATCTGTCCACAAGAAATGCATAATAAATATTACATTGGTGAAGTACCTAGCAATCTCACTCTTTAGAATAAATTTGAGTGTCCATTCTGGGGGAACAAGAATAGAGACCTCAATGGCAAGAATACTGGCAGAAGGGGCACCCCTCTTCTTGGGTTGGCACAAGAAGAAGCAGGTCTGAAGGCTTGAAGATGACAGACTCATCATCAGTGTTGCTGAGCAGTAGACTGATTATCTGCTAAGAGGACATTTAAATAAACTCAAATTCCCCAACCAAATAGTGGGATATAAAAAAGACAACCTATAGTTGGACTTTTGCCTTCATAAAAAACTACCAAAATCTGCGAGGCTATGGAAAGTAAACATCTCAAAGACAAAACATAATCCCAAATGACTTATGGATAGTGGCGTGATATGCAACGGTTTTCATCACAAGTTCTGCCAAAACAAAAGATTTCACCAACCAGATGAAGACTGGATGTGTGAATTGTGAATAAGCATTGTGAAAATATCACATAGCAAAATGCAAAAAAAGACATATTTCAATTATAAAACAAAAATTAGATTAATGTAATTCAGTTTATATAGTTGCACAATGTGTGCATTTCATTTACAATTAAATGATTGTGGATTTAGACTATGGTCAGAATCTTCTGGCTACAACAATTAACATGACCACCCAGTTTTACAAGCAATTGCTGTGGCAATGTGGCTATGTCTTTATTGTTTATTTTAAAGTGATGAGTGGTCTTACATATTTTGTTTCATGGAAAATCAGTCCAAGAAGAATCCAAATGCTGTTGCATCCCTTCTGTTTGAGTGTCCATTTAAACAATATTTCATTTTGTATGTGTCTGTAATAGTTTATGTTAATATCAAGTATTTATTTTTTTGTGTAAAAGTGTGGATTTTGTCAATATGATAGGAATTTTGGACTAATAAAGGCTGCCATTAAGATCAAATAATTATACCAACTGCTAAGAAGTAATGTCATGTTACAGAAGCTCTTCTCCATTTACTCTGACAATGAACAACATTTATCGAAGGATGACCAAAGGATATTGTTATTATACTTCAGAAAGAAACCTTGAAAATGTTGTTTTATATTTTTTTGTGGTTTATGAATATTTCCTTCTAAGTGTAAGCATTTATTAACAACTTTATTAAGATAAAAATTTATTGTTTTGACTTTATTTATTAATACTATTAACATTGGTCTTGTAAACCATAATCTCAAAAATACAGTTTTAGAATAGAAAGATATTCCAATAAAATACAAGACAGATGGCCTTGTTAGCATCACAGATATGTAACATAACTTTTGTACCATTATTTTGTGGAACAAGAAGTATATGTGGATGAACTGATAAATATTACACTAAAACCTACATATCTAGCAACCATTATCTACTCAAATAAAAGGAAAAGGATGCACAAGATCTTATCCAATATTTGTCAAGAGACAGTAGAGACTTGGAAAATACATTAGTGTGGAAGTGTGAATTGTCTAGGAGAGGGAGATATACTGTCTTCAGATAATGAAGAAGATTATTTATAGCATATGCAATCTCAGATATCTTGGCAAAAAATGAGAATAAAATTGTTAATGAAATATAGATACTTGCATGTTTTATTAAAAACGGTATTAAAAAGTTTGTTCTGATGCATTTCTCAACATTTGTCACTCTGAAACAATAGCAAATATTATTCAAAAAAATATTATATCAGCAAGAAAGTTCTTTAGTAAATAGGCCTACTTGCATGAATGCACATCTTAAAATATTAAATCTTGAGACTATTACCTAATATTAAAAAATTACACTAAAATTAAGAAAAGAAGTGAATTTTACAAATTATATAAAATGAGTTATACTTAACAAAAACAGTTGCAGTGAAGCAATAGGTCATCTGTAACAAATAACAAATCAATTCAGTAGAATATCTTTATTTTATATGTATATATATAAAAAGTTTAACATCCTTTAACCTGGAGTCCATAGAGCTTAAAGTTACTCGACATTTGTCTTCTCAGGATAAAGGAAAAAAACCCAAAAAAACCTTATCCTGGTAACTCACCCTAAGCAAGATTCAAACTCAGTGATCTTTTGAATGTGAGGTAGACATGCTACCACCACACTGTCTTAATATATTCAGTTGTCCAAAAAAAAAAAAAATTTAGTGCTTATGTTTCTAATTGATAAGAAGGTGAATGAAGCTGCAATACATTATTAGTAGTTATTAATATAACATGAATTAAATTAAATTTCAGTAGTAGGTGTTTAAAAAGAAGTCAACTTCTAATTTCAATCCCATTTGATAACACAATACCCACAACACACTTCCTCTCTGCCTCCATGATCTTAGTAGGCTTATGAAGATGTGCAAATGGCTGTCCAATTTATCAATTGTTAAAAGGTAAAACCATTCAACCCAAAAGAATTTCAAGAGAAACATTATGAAATGGACATTTTAATGATGAATTTATGGTAAGTTTAAAAGTACTTCTAATTAGATCTTCAAGAATTTAAAAAAAATTGGAGACTATCTTGACTGTATCATAACAAGCACAGTCATATCTTGAGAGGAGCAGAGTAATTGCTGTCCAATATTTCCAACTTAGTACAATATTTCCATTTTAAGCCATTTAAACTAAAACTAAAAAAATAATTTAATTTTATATAGTTTTGAGATTAAATGATAAGCATTGAATGGTGAGCATTTAATAAAATTACTCAAATAAAGTGATCAAACATACTGACCTAAGAGCTAGAGAGTGGGTCTGTGACTGTGTTGGGTTGTGTTATGTTTTTTTCTTTTTTTTTTTTCCTTTCTTTTTTCCCTATGAATAAGTGGGAGCAATGTAAGGATCATCACTAAATTATTAAAATAAAAGGTTAGTATTTAATACTTTATTTAAAATAAAACATTAGTCTTATAAACCAAACACAATATTTTAAGCATTACAATATGTACTCTAAAAGGTGTAATATTTATGAGTGTTCCTTGAGGAAATATTTGTCATATAATCTATATTACCACCATCTGGAGTACCAATGTCATGGTAGAGGGTTCTGGACCAACTTAGGTCAGGATTTACTTTCTTTGTTTCACATCAGTTCAAGGTCGAGAATGTGTAATGTGATTGCTAACATATTGACATTCACTGTTATTTTACTAATCTCATGGGAAAAGCTGTGATTTTAATTATTTGAAATCATTCCTCACAAATTTTTACAACTAAGTGGAAGTAAGAAGAAAAATAAAAATAATATTTGCTACTTGTAGACCAGCTATAAAATTAAAACTAAAGGAAGTGGTATAACTGTTGTATGCTAATTTCTTTTTTATTCGGTTTGATTAACAAAACATGTTGATGTGTTGCATTATTATTACTATTAATTTAAAACACATATTATACACATTGTATTATATTGTCATTTACTTTGCCCCACTCAGTGCTAGGCCTCAAGTTAATACCTATGAACAAATACCATTGTGTGATAGCATGCACAATCTATGTGTATGATCTGCAGGTCTTTCAAGAGGAGAACATCTTTACCTTATAGGTATACCAAGGCAAGCCTGGGCTTTGCCTTCCTGCTCATACAAACTAAATACCTCCACCAAATGGGGTATCACAATAGGAGTATTCAATAGGACTTTGAAGGAGAAGTAAGGTAAAGGTAGTATGGTCCCACATATTGTATTGTATTTTTGTTTTCATTCTTTTAGAACAATTTACTTTGTTTTTTGGACATGCCAATGCTATAAACATTTCTAATAATTTTATACATGTGTACAGCAGTATCAGCTAGATGATAACACAATAAACAATTTTCAATTACACATCATTAAGATATTAAGAGCTAGTAATTCACATTATAACACAGCCTGATTAACTCATGGTATTTGTACAATATGATACATACTCATTTTTTGGAATAAAATGTATGCAGTAATAGGAACAATTTTAAACGTTTTTTAAAATGCTGGATTTTAGTAATTTGATTTGAATAATTTGATATGTATGGAATTTAGTAATATTCTGAGGCAATATGTTAAATAGTCTAATACCCAAATTCTTTACGTTATTTCTAATTATGTTGGTTTTACAGAATTGAATATGCAGTGCATTCTTTTGTCATGTGCTATATTGATGGAGGTTTTGGTTTTTTTCAAGCTGATTATACATTCTTTTAATATAAGTCAATGTCTTGAATATAAATGTAAGAGGCAATAATTTTTATTCTTTATAAAGAGCTCTAGATGAGCACCGACTATCCTCGTCACTCATTATTCTAATTGCTCTTTTCTGTAGTTTAAATGTTTCTCACTCTCATAACGTGTTCCCCAGAAAATTATGCCATAGTGCATTAGGCTGTGAAAATTTGCATAGTAAACATACCTTTGAATATTTAAGTTTACTTCATTTTTAATACATTTTAGTAAATAGCAAGATGAGCTCAATTTAGATGCTAACTTTTCAATATAGTTCTTCCACTTTAGGTTCTCATTTAAAATAATTCCCAAAAATTGTGTATCTTTCCCATATTTAATATTGAGTGTGTTATAATAAATTTGGGGTACAAGATGTGCTTATTTTGGTATGTATGGGAGGATATCGCAGTAGATTTGCTTTCATTAATTACTAGCTTGTTAGCTTGAAACTAGGAATAATAGCACCTGCACTGGTCAGTGAAAGCTGCAAGCATGGGAGCTCAGGCAATGGGTAAAGTACTAGGTCACAGCCATGACAAACTCCTTGTTTGGAACCTAATGGTTCAAAGGACTACATTTAGAAAAGAAAGGATGCTCTTGTCAGGGAAAATGTCAGTGTCTTGGACGACTGTCTTCCATCTCTTGTCAGTGATGCTTCCACCTCTCCATCAGAGCACACTGTTCTGGTATTGGGTGTATTGCATCATGTGCTGTGTGGATGATGATGTTGTGTAGATCAGCAGGGATGCTCTGCTGTGAAGTGCTGAGGTGGAGATCCTGAAAGACATCCCACGTTGCCACGCCTGTCGAGGGTCTAAGTGGCGTATTGGAGTCCGTTGGTGGTGGTGAAGTCCGACCAGCAGGCCACCACCTGTAGATGGGGCATTGGACTTGCCCGACGGAGTGTCCTTTGCACAGAACCGGCGGCGGCGGTGGAGGTCGGACGTCAGAGCAGTGCCCATAAGCACAGCAGCATAGACAAGGCTGGTGACGTTCTTGTCTGCTAACCTCGATGAGCAAGTGAACAATCCTCACGAGCGCGTTAGACCCGGATTCGGCAGATGCGGGTAGCCTTCACCGCGACTGCACAGCCGGGTTGAGAGATCCCAAGGGATCCCCGAAACACTACACTGTAGCGAGGCGGCGGATGTCGCACAGGCAGAGATCTCTGCAGAAGCAACTGCGACTCGCGTTTTCCTTTCGTTTCGACGAGAAATATCACACCACGAGCCTGAATGTGTAAAATAAACTGACCAATAAATACCCTACTCTGCGCTACTCTAATGGGTCTGTTGCAGAATTTTCCCTCAACACGAAAAATTAAAACTAGACAATAATTGAAAAAAGGTGTAAAGTATGCATATTGTAATTCATTTTTGTTAACCCTAAAATGAAAATAAATAGCCTAACAAAATGTATTTTGTTTGTTTTATATCTTTAACTCTGATTATACTTTATTAATTATGTATAACACATTTATTAAAATTAAAAAGCCTGCACTTTATGACTTGCACGAACATTTTATTTGACTAGTATGTTTAATCAGAATAAACATTTTTATTTCACTGATCATGGCGAGAAAAATCCTGGAAAAAATGGAAATACACTAAATGTTATATCCTCAAGACAGAACATATAATGAGCGTTTAAATTTGCGTCAAGTACTTCATTTAATTCAGTCCAACAGTATTTTAAGGAAACAACATGTAGTAAACCTCTAACAAAGTGCCGGAGGAATTTTGGAAATCTTGTCATGTTTTCTGAAAATCATCAAAGCATTGGTTATTGCGTTCAACTTTGAGTTAGATTGACCACATGTAACGTGTGCAGGTTTCACTGAACTTTGTTTCTGGTTATGTACAAGGGAGCTTAAAATGTGTATTTTAATAAAATATTTTTTATCGAAGTTATCTCTACGTTACATAATTAAGCAATAGAGACAAACGAAAAAGATCTTAACTGCTCATAAACACATTTGAAGATTTTGAAAATGTGAGAGAAGCGTTCAAAACCTCCATGTAAACACTGACGCCATGAGGTAAACGTGATTCTTCTTTTAACAAAACACTAACAAAAACACGGCTGTGATCATTTCTTTTTAAGTAGACCTTGTCAGTAGTTGACGCGACTACCGTGCGTGAATGGAGTTTAGTGATTCGTGTGTCTCTTTCTGTTTGTCTCGTGTGTGTTAAATACGATTTAAACGCAATGTAGAATTCGTGGGCAAATGCGATGGTTCGAGTTAACTTGGGTACAGGTATGATATATTGGCATTTTTTGTTGGATGTGATCGCTAACATACTAAGTTATTTACGTATTAACGCGTTAACATTTCACTTGGGTGTAAGTACATTACATTCACGAGGTATTTAGCGGAAAATTACTGTAGGTTTAAATTAGGTTACATAACTTAACTTCTTTGGATATGGTATTCATTTTCTGCTATGAAGTAATGATGTATGTAAATGCGTGAATAATTTCCAAGCATTCTAGTGCTATGCATTTATGACGATTATGCATTTGCCTGAATTACTACATATTCTTGGTTTTGGTTGAATTGACATTATTATTCATTAATAAATCCATGCTCTGTTTATCCGAGTATCACTGCCTACGCTAGGGCATCTGACGAACGAAAAAAAAAGTAAGCAGGAGCTTATGCATTTGACGTTGCCTCTCAAAGCCGATGTACTAAACAACATCACAATAACGGTAGTAAATACGCTATAATTATGTGGTCTGTATATAAAAGATGAAATGATTTGCATTGTACAACGATCCCTGTCAGCAAAATATGAAGCAATTAACTGACAAATTTGCAACAAGTAACTAAAGTCTGTAGACTGCATAGACAAAATGTAATATTTATTTATAGTTGTGAAATTTGAGAACAAAAAACAAATTAAACCTGTAATGAAGCTATAGCTACAACATTTTCTGTAATTCGAGTCAAATTTTGGGCAAGTTGCAACTTTACCGCTGTCTTGAGGTGAGTAAACGATTAAGAAAAGGCCGACATTTGCTTTGTAGCAATCGATCTTATGTGAAGCATTTTAGTATTTGCAAGGCTCCATTTGTTGAGAGCAACAAATTGGTGATGTTGAGAGCAAGACGAAAGTTCACTTATAAAATGGGATTGTCAGAGATTACTAAAGCAGTGTTGACCTGTGAAGGTGCCTCTTGAATAGTGGGGTTGACATTATTTTAAGGAATTTAAATTTATATTCTAAACTTAACAATTGTAACTATGAAATATTATGGAACATTTAGAGCTTTCATATTGAAGTTTATATTTTTGTTGTTCTTCCATTAGAGCCATTTTTAGTTACTGGTCTGTTATAAACATTTAGGGTCGTAAGCTGCAAAGCATAGCAGAAGGATTTTTTTTTAATAAATACAAGACTGCGAAGCGGCGGCAGGGCGTAGTCAAGGGATCTGTGAAGCTAAACCCCAATGATCAAAAGAAATCAAAACCTCAGCAATCTTCACGGATTTCAAATCTGGACATAATGTATTCAACACTTTCAAATCCGGATCACCTTGGAACTTTTACCAAAACATCGATATATTTTCACTTGACTTCCTCTACCAAGAACAAATTTACATAAGTATATCCGTTATGCATTCCCATAAACGACTATATAAACGCTATTATTACACACAAAAACATTAAATTTATCGTTGCGTCACCAACTCCATCTGGAAGTACTGTACTGTTTTCGTGACATCGAGGAAACAAATAAAAACCAGTATCTTAAATATATATATGCGACAAGTCCTACTGAAAAATTCAAACAACAATAACGTTCCATTATTATGTGTATATACATATATATTTTTTTTCTCAAGTTTATAGGTACCATGTATTATGCATGCAAAGAGTGGTGTAAATACTAAATTTACTTGCAATGCCTTCAGTGGCCTTGAAGTTATCGTTGAAATAATAATTAAACGATAAACAAGAAATACTTCCATTATAAGGAATTAGTAATTGAATTAATTTTAATATTTATTCCAAAACAAGGGAACACTTTACCAAAATTGCTAGAATTCGAGAAATACTTCCATTATAAGGAATTAGTAATTGAATTGATTTAAATATTTATTCCAAAACAAGGGAACACTTTACCAAAATTGCTAGAATTCGAATTTTTATTTTCTACCCTTTTAGTTTGGGCGGAGGAAATATTATCTTTGTAAAAGCAATTTTTTTGGATAAATTTAGATAGGTATCTAATTAAATGTAATAATGAATATGCTTTCAATATTTTTTCCTTTGTATCTTTTAGATTCTGCTTTAACATTTTGAAACACATTAGACAAAGTAGCATCGTGTGAAATATTTTGAATCTCCAAAATGTAGAGAAAACAGTACGAGAAAATCAGCCCTATAGTTTTAGAAAGGCTGCCAGTCTACATGCATAGTGGCCTTTAAAAAGTTCACATGACACCACTCAGAAACGCATTACTGACCGATGTCAAATAGATCATGAAGCTAAAAGGTTCTGGAATAAATATAAGAACAATTTTTAATAAGTTTTATTTTTTTAAATTAATTTTTCTTTGTTTTCACCTATGCTTAATCTTAATCAGCCTATGTTACTCTATAAATAATGATTTATACTTTCTGTTTAGAAATCATTTCAAATTTAGCACTAAATTATAGTTACAGCACGAGGAAACTGCGTTCAATGTTTATTCGTGATAAAGAGTTGTTGTTATGGAGAGAAAGTTATGAACTTATACATTCATGGACATCCAATTTTTGATACTGCTTCATTGTCGAAAGGTTTCTAGGTATTCACGATCCAAAAATGTTAAGTAGTGTCAAAAATTGGACATACATGAATGTAGAACATGAAATCTTCACAGCTACTAGTGCTTCTTTTTATAATACTACACATGAACTTGTTTGTTCACTATCATTTATCAGCTTCTCTATCACGTACTTACAAAAATCAGAGAAAATACCCATAAATTACACTTAAAAATATAATGAATAGATTTTTACCATAAATACGAGCTTGAAACAGATCCTGGAACCTAAAAGAAAATGTTTTTCTACCTTCTCTAAGACCTCACAGAAATGTGACCAAATAGATATGATAAAACATTTTATAATGTAATATAGCATCTTTGATCACATCTGTGATGAAGGTTATAACCGCCATCACACCTTCGATCACATCTGTGATTAAAAAATAAAATGACACACATTACACATGTTCAGTGGTTACAGCCAAACCACTTATTTCCTATTACGAATCACAAGAAATGACTCACAGTTCAAAACTGAATCATTATAAAAACAGAAACAAAAGATTGTAAATATATAAAAACATAGTAGAAGCTGTTATGAAGTTCATGAAGGATATACTGATAAAGATTTGAGGAAAAACTTAAATGCATTGGGAAGCCCATATTTAGAACAACAAAATGAAAGTTATTATGACAGCTATTAATTACCATTTTTGCTGCTGTTTTTGTTATTCATACTCAGAAATGTAGCATTAATTAACGTTCTTTAAGAAACGGTTTGATTGAAGTTAAGTTTTAGGTTAGGTTATACGAAAATGTTATAGATGAATGTGATAGAAACTTAAAGTAAATTTATTTTTAAATATTCAATATAATGACACAACTAACATTCTAAACCGAACAAAATAGGAGCCGTTATTACAGCTGGTAGTGTTGACTGTTGGATATGCTTTTTAAATTTATAAAAAAAGATGTGATAAAAGGTTTGATGAGTAACATAATCGACAGCTTTAATGTGATCATAATATTTGATCAACGGTTTTTATCACGTTCTGTAACACAGAAATGTGATAGCGTAATATAAGCCTAATACTTATTATTAATAAAAGTAGTATTAGGTTCCACCCCAAAATTTATACCGAGATCTAATCGAAAATACTCCTTTTAAGACTCCCTGAAAAACTAAGAGTTTTTATTCTCCTGCTTACCTGTTAGCTAAAACTATGGCATTCCAAACAAAAATTTGTATATCTACAAAGGCGTGCGTGCCTTTGAGTATGTGAACAGATAACTAAAAAACGAAAAGTCACATATTTAAGTTATCTATCTTTCAGGGATGCGATACGAAGATTTCCAAGAAAATTCCGCAGCCAAATACACTTTACCTGATAAATTTCGGAAAAGTGTTATTTTCTTCAAAGTGATCCTAACGATTTTGTTTTGCGATATTACAAATGAAATATACTATTTTAATTGTTTTTTTTTTTCTCATTTTCAGTGTGTAGGATAGGAGTTGGACTAAAAAATGCAATAGGTTAGCTGGGATTTGAACCACAGATCTCCCGGCCTCTAACCGGTTGCTCTATCACTGAGCTAACATGGCAATCTGCCAGCATGGCATTAAACTTCTCAATTGACTTGCATGTTTCTCGGTACACTACAAGGTGATCTCAAATTATTTTGAGTTGACATACCCCAATGGCGACTTACAATGTCGTGAGTACTTAAGTTCCAGGCTTCATAGTATAGCCAACTATTATGGTCAATTATCTTTAATTTAATTTGTTTTTTCACACAAGTCGTGTGTAGGACAGAGTTGAATCCGTGGCTCAAATCCCGGCTATAACATCGAATTTTTCAGTCTAACTCATCCTATCCAACGAAATGTATATTTTAAATGTTTTGGGGGGGAATAGTCTCAGAAATTCCTTTTCATTCTAGTTGGCTTTTGTAGAATGGGTAAATGGTAAGAGAGAATCAAAAGCTTACTGCACAAAAAATGTACATCTCGTTTAAGCACATAATATATCGTATACAGCTTTTGTAATTGTAGACTTGATGATTTCAAACATAGTCCTCGTTAATTGTTTGAATTTTCAAATATTTATACGTACTTTTCTCATCTGACAAGTTCGTATTTCATAATGTAATTTTTTCTTTTCTTTTTTTTTTCTTTCTTTCTCTTTCTTTCATTCTCTCTTCTTTCTTTCTTGTGGCTATTCAAAGAGGATGGCATTTAAAGCTCATTACGTAGTAACACGCTCTCTCTAAAAATGTTACATTTATATGATTTTTCTCTCCCTCTATCATTTGTTATTGGGGATACGGACAATTCTTAGCAACGTTTATTTTTCTGTATAGTTCGTTTTAATCGAGATGAACGTTTACACATTTATTTATAGATAAAAACCTGATGAGTTCCATTCACATGACTTTCTCTAGCGTACCACTTATAAACTATTCTTGCAAAAGATTATTATTTTATCAACATATACTAATCTAGATAAACATTAGAGGAATTGGTCTTACTACTTGATGTTTTGTAAGTAGAAGGGAAATAAGGAAATGTATTACGCTACAGCGATAGTCAAATCTTTTAAAAGCTTCACTTCTAAGTGAAACAATGTAAGTTCCATTCGCTTTGCATGGCCAGCAGAAAAACAAGAGACGAAACGAAAGATGTCGTGCTGTTTGAGAACAGCATAGTTTAAAACCGAAATAAATAACAAGGAGCATCTCGAAAACGATCATATGTCCAAGAAAAACATATATAAGTTATGTGTTTCAACAATATTTATATGTTTGTTGTGTAGTCAGCTTTTGTCTATTTCTTACAGTTTATCAATTATGCAAAAATTCAGAAAAATTCATCAAGAGTAAAAAGGTCTTCAGAAGCTATTGCCAGAAAATTCAAATTACACATTTTATTTGTGATGTAAATATCTTTAATATACGTATTTAATCAAAATCGTTAATCATTTTAGAAAATATTTTGTTTAAAAAAATCTTCCATGTAAAGGGTAGTTTGAGGTACGGGGATTTTTTTTAAAATCTTCGAATCCCATCCTTGTAAGATATAAATTGGTATTTAACAGTATTTTTGTTTTGAGCTATGCTATCCACACACACACACACACACACACACACACACACACACACACGAGCGCGCGCACACACACATACATATACACGGATCTTATCTTTTTCCAAAAATGCTTTTTTGGTCTCAGGGACCTCAAAACACATATTTCCAGTGAAATCTGGTCATCAAATTTTTTAGTGGGAAGCAGTACCTTCTTTAGTTACTATTACATTGCATGAATCTACGTGTTAGAGAAAGTAAGTGGAACAATGATAGTAAAATCTTGAACTGGACACTATGTGCTGGCCTTAAAATTCCATCCTGTTTTCATGCAATCGCAAGAAAGATCTGAACCTCCAAAGAACTTCAAAAGAATGACAAATGTTGAACGATTCGAAATATTTATAGCGGACATTTTGGAAATGACTGTCAGAAAAAAGAAAAAAAAAAAGCTTATTAGAAACAATTCAAATTGTGTGTTATATGTAGTAGCTTTTCGCGTATCGTTTGACGTATCCTTTTACAAGATTATACAGAATTCCTTCGGAATGAAAAGGACTAAATACGCTATTCACAGAAAATTAAAGACGTGAAAATTAACTTTCATATATCTATGGCGTTTGAATAAAAATCGTTAACTCCATTTATGAGACACACACACACACACACACACACACACACACACACACACACACACACACAAAGAGCAAAAAACACTGCAATTTTCTTAAAATAGCTTCTTCGAAATTCAGGAGGCATCAAAGGAGGGTGAATTTGGTTTATGAGGGGTGAATTGAATAAAATTATTCAATTCCTCCCTAAAAAAGAATTTTCGCCCAAAATTCAAACTTTTTAAGAACAAAACATTAATTCCTTTAGTAATACTTTTAGTATATTTTATACTCACAGATGGTGGAATGCAGAACCTACCTTCTCTACCTAAAGATGTATCTACGACTCCATTGCTCATAGGTGTTTAAAACAAATGCTATTTCGGTTAACCTGAATTACTAAAAGACATTTCGTTAACAGTCTCTACATACTCTACAGTCTCTACATATAAATAAACAATAATGGTTAGAGAAATTCATTTGAGTAACAGATCTCTCTTATTTTGTTTTAAAGAAAGCCGTTAACAATCTTTTGTAAACAAGGTATTTCATGAATTATTCTTTTCAAATGAAGCGCTAGATTGCCGGCGAGTTAACTCTAAAATATCTTGCTAGAGTACGCTGGCTGTTGCAGTATCACCTTGTATATCACCTGGGAACTAGCGCTATTCATTATAGCGGAGAGTTTTGGTACTATTACTACTTCAAACTAAAGTAAGAGCTGAAGCGATTCTGACGCCGTATTAACTCTTTTCTCGGGCTTCTAGTCAATCCATGTTTTTATCTGGCTAAAAGCCAGGGAAAATTTAGAATTACTTTAGACTATTCCGATTTTAAATGTAACTTATTGTCCTCCTAAATTTAATGCAGAATTTAAATATTAGTATGCATAAAACTGAAATTTGTAACCCGTAAACGCATTCTTAAAAACCTGATTAAATAAAGTTAAACCGAAAGCAGAACCTGTGATAGTAATAATGCTACACTATGCTGAAATAAAATATGTTTTAGTGTTTTTATGATTTGTTAAGAATTATCATCGCTGCAATAGAAAAAGATAACATTTCTTATCAGTAGGCGTAAAAATCATTCATGAAACTTTACTTTTCTACCTATTTCATTTTAATCGAGATAAACATTTATAGAAATAACTACATTATAAAGGGAATAGCGAAGCCAAATGTTTAATGATGGTCTGGGTAGCTCAATTGCTGGCCTTCTGAACTCCTGGTTGCGGGTTCAAACCCGGCCCGGTTTTCAAGTATGCTTATAACTGACATCCCCATGTCAGTAGATTTACTTGCATATAAAAACTCCTGCGGGACGAAATTCCGGCAGCGTCGTTAACAAACAAAATAATAATTTTAAAAAAAAATGTTGAATGATTGAACCCAGTATGTTGGCCCTAAAATTCTACTCGTTTTCCATTGCATTGCAAGAAAAAACTGAGAAGCGACAGAACTTGAAAAGAATAACAAAGTATTGAACAGTTCGAATTAATAACGAATGCCTCGAGAATGGCTGTAAAAAGACAGCTGATTATTACTTTCTCTTCTACGGATAGTAAGTAGATGTAGTCCACCCAAAAATTCGCGTTAAAATTACACTGAAAATTATGTTTTGAAGGCCCTGAAGCTCCCTCAAAGAAAATCACTTTATCTTCATTACTATCTATACTAAGTAGCGGAAGCATTGAATTTCATCCGGAAATTCATGTTGAAATTACATCGGCAATATATATTTTAAGGTTCCTCTGAAAACCCCCAAAAGTGTGCTTATTCGTGAACCAAGTAACCAAAAAAGTAAAGTCGTTTAAATACCAAACTCGGTATTTCTCACCAGCTTTCAAGGATTGGACAGGAAGATTTTAAAGAAAATCATCTATCCAAAACTATTCTTTGTCTTGATTTTCTAGTCAATTACCAATATTTTGGCTAATATATGATATGTTTAAGATATTTTCACAATTAATTAAATGCATTATTTTGAAGTTTCTGGGAATAACCCTTGAAGTTCTCTTCATCCTGAATACTTTTGTGTGATTGCTAAACTGTGAGGGAAAGACAAAATATTACTACATAAAAAGCTAATGCGTTTCATTAACATGAATTTCTCTAGCTGTTCCACAAACTTTCCTTACAAAAGATTATTCTTCTGTCTACGCTGTGTTAAACATTAGCAGAAATGGTCTTATTACTTGCTTCCTTGTAAGTAGAAGGGAAATAAAAGAATACACTAGTCTAAAGCGATAGTCAAATCTTTATGTGAAAAATTGCACTTTGGTTCTCTTCTGCATTCCCGGGAGTAAAAGGAAAGAAATTGAATAAAGGTTGACTTGCCGCTTTTTAAAAGTTGTAATTCAAAATTGAAACCGATAACAAGGAATATCTCGGTAACGTTTAACTCTACAAAAACATTCGACATAAATTGGCTCTTTTAATGAGATCTACGTTTTCTGTGTAGTAAATTTTTGTCTATTTCTTACACTTACGAACTATACAAAGTCATCCAAAATGAAGAGGTCTTCAGAGGAATTCCCATAACATTAAAAATATGCGTCTCATTTGCCATGGAAATATCTTAAATATTGATAAAATTGAAAAATGTTCCATGAACAGGATAGTTGGAAGTGGGGGATTTTCTTGAACATCTTCGTGAAAATTTTTGGAAGATACTGAACTGAAATACCAAGTTTAGTATTTTTTATCCAAGCTTTCGTTCTTGAGCCAATTTGCCCTCGGTCACTAACACGGATATCTTTTTAAAAATGCTTTCTTTGGATTCAGGGTTCTCAAAACAATTTTTTCGTGAAATCTCGTAATAGAATTTTTGGGTGGAATACAATATCTTCTCTTTCTACTATGTACATTGTACATACCTGTTAGAGTAGGTAACAATTTACATTTAATTAAAGTACTTCACTTTTATGTGAAGTACATGGGGAATTATTTAGAAATTTAATTCCGTGTTGGCATGTTGCCATAGTTGCTCAGTGGTTAGAGCAACCACTGGACGGAGACCAGCGTTCCGTTCAAATACCGGCTAAGCGATTGCATTCTTTGGTTTGACCATACCTTTAAAAATATGCATATTTTTTATATAAATGATTAATAAGGCCATTTCTGCAAATATTTATCTCAACTAACGTGAAGTAGATTGACGAATCAGCATATCTAAGAATATTTTGTTGAGGGACGGGTCTTGTAAGTAGAGAAGATATTGTATTCCACCCAAAACTTGGATAATTCAATTTCGCCCGAAATATATGTTTTGAGGGTTACTGAATCCAGAAAGAATAATTTTTAATAATTGGTATGTGTATAGTATGTATAGTATAATTTAAAAACGAAAAAAATCGGGTGAGTAACACCCAGGCATTTAAGTATTTAAGAATGCTTCACAACGATTTGCTTGAACATCCCCCAAAAATTATCCTTTACATGGAAGATTTCTCGAATTGTCGATTTGCCAAAAAAGGCCGCAACATTTTGATTATTATGCCACATATTAAGGGTAAGAGAGCATCATCTCAGTAAAAAAAAAAAAAAAAAAAAAAAAAAAAGAAGCAGCGCAATGTATGGTAAATACTTTTTTGGAGTTAACCATTTCAAAGATATAGTTTTATTTTATATTTAGTTTAAATTTCGGAATACATAATATTCTTTTTCCAAATGATAAGTCCATCGTTTGTTTTACTTTCTTTATCCTGGGCATGAAAAGAGAACGGAATTTCAAGGGATTCACTCAGCGACCAGCTCTTAATAGATCTGCCTATCGCTTTAACCTAGTGTAATGCATTTATGTTGCATTTAAAAGAAAATGTCTAATAAAATAGTTTCTGCTAATGTTTAGCTAAATTAGCATGAAGTAGATAGAAGAATAGAATTTTATACGTAGAGTTTGTTGCAGAATAGGTAGAAAAAGTGTTGTGAATTTAACACTTAACTGTTTAAATACAAGTTGAAGGTTTTTATAAAAATGCTATTTTTATAATTCAAATTTGATAATTTTAAACCACATTAGAGACTTATGTTCCTTATTCAGGTGGACATTTTTTTCTAATAAATAAACTACTAATACTGATGATCTAGGTAATACAATACATATGAATTGCAGTTATAATTGCTTTGAAACTATTAATTAGCGTGTATTGGGGAATTTTTCCAAAATTTCATTCCAATAAGTTCAATATTATTTGATAAGGAGCGTTTTAAATGCTGAATCCTGCCTAAACATCACAATCGGTGATAATATACTTAAAATCCGCCAATTTATTTGACCGGAACTTCAACTTATATATACATACATATATATATATATATATATATATATATATATAAATAACTATTTTCATAAAATAGTCTAAATAGTTGTATTAAGAAACTGAGTATTTACGACGATTTCGGCCAAACGATTTCCTATAAGTAGTACGATATTTTGTTTAATACTAAGTGGAAATACTGTATATATTAATCAGCTATTATAATACATATTATATGTATGTTGTGAATGAAGGCAGTCATATGTTTCATATGCTTATTGCAGAGCTAACAGTCAAGTTATTGATTAAACAGTTGAAAGGATAAATATTTTGTGTAATATTAAGCGGAAATAACTTTATATATTGGTTGAATATTATAATGCATATTGCTGTGTTGTAAATGAACGCAGTCATATGTTTCCTATGCTGATTACAGGTCCAACACTCAAGTTACCAACTGAAGGGATACTAACGGTAAAATTCCAAAGAAATATTACAGAAATAGTAAGAAGACATGGGAATATTAAGTAAACATGAAATAATGGAATAAGTAAGAAACGTGCTAGTGAAAAGTTATTCTCATAGTAGATTTATTACTGCATATTTATATGTTGCTTATCCCATTAGAGCACTGTAGCGCACCACCTCTAGCTCGGGGTATCCGGTTTCGATCCCTGGTACCACAGTGGCGATTTTCTTCCTTGCTGGTAGGAGTGGGTGTGTGTCCTTTCATGATTCTCATTCTGAGGAAGGGAAGTGGCAACTTCACTGCAGTATCACCCTTGTCCAATCGCGAGATCATTGACTGACTTTGGGTTGAATACTCATCATTCATATGTTTATGTTGAATTACGGAAAATAACTTAATGGAATTGTTCAAAATGACCAACTGGTTTGGTGTATAAGAAACAGATAGCGTGAAATAAAAGCTATTGAAATTATAACATAACTCACTGAATTTCGCTTGGAGCAAACATTTTTACACGAAAGCTTTTCTGAAGAATTTGACTTAAATAAGCTAAAAACGTAAACATTAATTTTTTGCCATTTTACCCAATTTTTACGCTAGTTCGTTCAATTATACTGAATATTTGAAGTTGTGAAAAACAAAGTGACCGCAAATACAGACGTACAGATTAATGCAGACTATTGGAATAGAAGCAGAGATGAGGGGAAATATGAACATGGAAGCAAAATGTTATCATTTGTATGTTTTCAAGTTATTGTATTAAAGTGGTGAATTGTGTAGCAATGAAATCTCTTATTGGTTGGTGTACTTTCTTGCTTTTTTAAGTCAGAGACTTCAAAACATATTTTCAGTAAAATCTCGACATCGAACTTTTGGGTGGATTACATTTCTCCTACTTGCTATATGTAGTAGATAAAGTAAAAAAACTATTCTATTTAGTGTAAGCTCATTGGCATGGTATAGAGAGATAAAAGTGGTCTGGAACAGAGAGAATTGCATTGATATTTGTGATAAAGCAGCAAGAGAAGGCTTTGCCTGGGCTAGAATAGGGGTGATGAAATTGAAAGGCTTGAGAAGAGAGAGTGATATAGAGAAATGCCCCCTCTGCCACCTGAAGGATAAAGAATGCCATTTACTTTTAGAATGCGAAGAAACTAGGCTGCTTAGTAAGAGGATAGGTAAAAAGGAATGGTGGACAAAGCGGCGCTGGGGCGGGTTTTCTCCGGGTTCTCCGGTTTCCCCCGCCATCGAATTCCACTGGTGCTCCATCTTCATTCATGTATCATCAGTATCACCGCCTGCGGTGCCATAAGTAGTTAAAGCGGGCGTTAAACACTACAAAAAAAAAAAAAAAAGGAATGGACAACGTTACCAAAAGAAATCAAAGCGAGAAAGTTAATGAGTGTTAAATCTAGGAGAAACTTAATTGAAATTGGTAACTTTTTGGGTAGGGTCAGAACCAAGTGGATAAGGGAACAAAGCAGGATGAAGAAGAAAATTAAACAATAAGAGGTAGTATGTATTTGATTAAGATATAGTACGACCCAATAGCTTGGCAACCACAGGGTTTGAGTCTATTGGGTCCCAGGGTAAACATCAACTCAGTGGGGAAATAAAAATGTAAGGAAATGTATAATAATTTGTAAATTTTGTTTAAATAAATATTCACATTCATTTAATGTGTCTTTGAAAAATGTGACACATATACCTATGTAAGCATCAAAATAGTTCCAAATAAACACACACACGTGGGTCACAATGGTATCTCTTTAAACACAATTGATGTATCTGCAAGATGTCACTATCATCACAGCGGTGATTGACATCAACTACGGCTGTACGTTTACTAAGTGGATATTTAGGAGCAGTTGTTGGTATTGATATCAACTGAGGTGACCTAATGTCACGAAAATAACCGGAAATAATGGGAGAAATACGGATGGGTCCAAAAATGTGCACACCGTTTGATTATCATTAAGTTTGTTACAAATTGAGAATCAAGCCTCAGATTACTGTCTATGATTTGAGTGGACTGAATTGATAACTTTTGTTTTCAGAGCAGATTTCAAGTCAAGGTCAAAGTTCTAGGGGGCGTTCAGGGTTACAGCCCTCACTGTGGGCAGGTCGGTTACACACTCCAGTCTACCAGTGGTGATAGAACTCAACATATTGTTGTTCTGATGATTGTTACATCCTAGATATTCCTTTTGTACTACAATTATAAATCATTAATTTACAAAACGATATTAAGGATAAATATCAAACAGGATAAGTATAAACCATTTATATACTTTTGTTCCACGAGAAATGTTTCCTAAACTCCACAATCTCAAAAATTTTGAGCATGTTTGGGGCAACCTATGTATGAAACACTATTTTCCTCAGCGAGGCTTACAAAATAAGGACATACAAGTGAATTAAGTGATGAAAACTTGAAAATATGTTTGCAATTGGGTGGTACTATCACTTCCTAATACATCTAGACTTTTACCTCTGAAAGACACTAAAGGAAATGTTATATAGAGCCAAGGCACTTATGCCAATTGCGTTACGCGAAAACATTGAATTACTGGGTGCAACGATTCCATTGTACACGTTAGGGCAGGCTTTGACTGGAGCTGTTTAGTGTTGGTGTGATGGTAACCACTTTCAATGGCGAAGGGTGAACTAATTAAAGGATAGAAATGCTTCTGCTTCTTCTTTTTCTTCGCCTACTCTTGCTTCAGGAAATCATTTTTTCGATGAACCGACTGCTCGTATCAGCGAACACACAGATTACATACTTTCAGAGCTTACATTTTGTTAATTAATTCTAAAGCTTGTGTTGTTTCGTATTTACGCAGTGGCATGTATATAATTTTGTTTATGATGTAACATTTTGTCAATCCATTCAAATTAATTACTAAATATGCTTTAGAGATAATCAATTAGATATTGTTGCTAGATTATTTAATTGAAATGTAGGATACTAGTAATGTAGGAAATTACACAGAAATGTAGGACCTTGTATTAGCAGATTTTATATAAACATTTTTAATGTGAAAAATAGGAAATTGAAATAAATTTCACATTTTTACACTACTATACATATTTGTTTTATATTAATTTAGTATAAAAAGTAACAGTATGATTATTCACGATCTATAGTGACAAGTTTGGAAGAGTTCACTAGCTCCGCGCTGAAGCTTGTGGAACCAAATGAAAGTGCTGCAGTATAAGTTTATCACTGTGTTGGTTCAGTTGTATGCTATCGTTCCTGCCACGTTTATCACTTGGTGACAAATGGAAATCAGATGTACACAAAACTTCAAACGTTCATCTTTCAAATGACAAATTTCAATTCTAAGATTATTAAACAGTGCAAGAGGCGTAGATTTTCTGTATCCAAGTAAGGGATCTTGTATGTGCTTAAAAAAAAGTAAGGCCTTATCAAGACTTATTCCAAAGGATCTTGGCAAAACCACGATCGACCACCTTTCGCACCCCGGGGATAATTAGAAAGATTAAGGCCTTTGTCTCTGGATCAAATCTTGCAACTCAGAGAGCCATTGCATTTAAACTAGAAATCTCTATTTTTTTATTTCCATTTATAGATAAAATTACATTTGTAGTATAAAAACAAGGATATAGACTTGAACAATAAATTGACTTAGACAACCATGATAATTTCACTGCGTTACACTGGTGACACTGGTGCTAAATAGTCACTTTCCCTCCATCTTTCCCTGGTTTGGATGCTCCATCCTGGTGATTATATTACCGTTAGAGCTAGATGATCTGGATTCTCCTTTTCTGTACAGAATAGAAGCAAAAAACATTAATCGCAAGTTACCTGTAAGGAAGTCAATACATCTCGATCCTTGTCACACATCGAGACATGCAATCTGTGCCGCACACCGTTTCGCCATGGGCGACGTTAATTTGGCTAAGTGTAGTCGCTCTTTTCTCAACAGCCTTTTGAAAGTGACGACGTTCTTATTGGTCTCTGTGAACACAAAATACTGGTACCCCATGGCAAACCATATTTGTAGAAATTCATCTTTTGCGCCACTATATTGCAACTGGAGAAAGAGGCCATATATTTCTGTACGCATCTGCGTTGGGAACAGTTTTGCAAATTCTGTTGTTGTCCAGTTCCATAGCTGTTGGACTTCCACACATTGTGTGAGTTGATGCCTCGGTGTGTCAAGCCTTCCACACATTTGGCATAAGGGACTCTGAACCAGATTATGCCGGTACTTCTTTTCTTCTGTTGGTATAATTTCATGTATCAGGGCGTATGCTTGCACCTTCCATTCTGTTGGTATGTACGGGATCCTGAACGCCTTCCAAATTGCACTCCAATTGTTATTCGGATACTTTACTTGAATTCCAGATAATTTCACCTTTTTTGTGAGTAAATATTTATACAGTATCTTCGTCCGTATTCCCGCTAACACATCTCTCAGGGAAGCAGGCAACTATCTCAGTAATTCCCACAGGGGCCGGAAACTTACTGGAACAGCTTCAAGCCTCTGCGGTGACCGTTGCAAATCAGCCCAATACGCAATATCCTGTTCATCTCCACTCCCAGCCAGAGCTTCCAGTATTCCTTTCATAAGAAGTGCTTTACTTTTCAAATGGAGTGGTTGTCGAATTTGATTTCTGGCCACATTATAAAGGTAACCACGCCAAATATAATAGCCTATAGCTCGTTCAATTAACTGTGCATATTTCTCAGGCATTGGTAGAACTTGTGCCAGATACCATATTTTCGACAAAGCATAAGTGTTAACGTACCAGACCTTCTGGATTAAATTCAGTCTCCTACTAATTTGCTGCACAAGTACGTATTTAACGCGCGTCACCAAAACATTCCAGTTTACTTCAATCATCCTATGGAGTGTCTGACAGACCTGCAGGCCTAACACTTTCATTTGGTCTTTCTTCTGTATACCATACAGCACATTTCCTTTCCACGATCCAAGAGGCATCAACGTCGATTTTTGAAAATTTACTTTCCCTGTTGAGGTTTGTTCATACAAATGTAGTGCGTCTCTCAGCTTCTGCAGGTGCTCTGCTGTTCGCAACAAAATCGTGACGTCGTCCACATACGCTCTAACAGTAAAGAATCTGTTCTATGGACGAGGATTATACAACTCGTTGTGCAGCTTCCGTAACAGTGGTTCCAGGCTAAAGGCAAACAGTATCATGGACATTGGGCATCCTTGCCGCACTGAACGGTTTATGGGTATTGGTGACGTGAAGAAGCCATTAATTTGCACTCTGGAGTGAGCCACTTCATACAAGGATTGGATACTAGTAATTATTTTATCTGGGATTCCAAAACGTTCCAAAATCGCAAACAAATAATCGTGATGGATATAATCAAAAGCTTTTTCAAAGTCAATAGACACAAGACTTCCACTCTCTTCAGGGTGCCTTTCATAGTATGAAATAGTCTCTCTAATGGCAGCAAGATTATGTGTTATTTTCCTGTCAGGTATGCTACATGTTTGTCCACTCTCAATCACTGTTGGTAGGATCTGACGGAATCTATGTGCCATGACTTTCATAAATAATTTATAGTCTGTGTTTAAGAGAATTATTGGACGGAAGTCCTGTACGGTGGCTGGAGACTGCACTTTCGGCAACAAAACTATTATTCCGTCACTGAAGCCTACCACGTTACCAGTAGTATTCAATACTGCATACATGAGATGGAGTAA
Organism: Hymenopus coronatus; assembly: GCA_030762935.1. Lineage (NCBI taxonomy): Eukaryota > Metazoa > Arthropoda > Insecta > Mantodea > Hymenopodidae > Hymenopus > Hymenopus coronatus. The sequence goes on along the minus strand of CM060896.1, from coordinate 73,298,428 downwards.
CTCCTTCTGTATGACCGGGAAGAAAACTTTGTAGAAGCCATAGGTCAACGCATCGGGTCCGGGTGCAGATTGCAAACTAGCATGCCGTATGGCATACCTTATTTCCTCAGCCGTTATTGCTTGGGTCATTTATTCTTGTTGGTCCGGCGAAGTCTGTTTATTTACGCTGTTCAGTAGTTCCATGATCGCTGCAGTTGAACGTGGGGTTGCAGAGAACACGGACGTAAAATGTTCCTGGAATGCCTGCTTACATTCCGTAGTCGTAGACGCTACTGTCCCATTTGACAACGTCACACCAGCGATATATCTGGATTGAGCACCCTGCTTTTCTGAGGCTATATGGAATAAAGAGCTTTGCTCCTCCCCTATAATCGATTTAGAACAAGATCTTATCTTTGACCCTTCTAGGGCGTCTTCTTTCAGAGAAAAAAGTTTTTGTTTAACTTGCACAGTTCCACATGAACCGGTCTTCCCTCTCTTTGCAACCGATGCAAGTCATGCAAAAGTACATAATAGTAGCTCATGCGCAAACGATTTTCTTTCGCTTTACTTATGCCCATTTTCTTAAAAAAAGACTGAATGTGCGGTTTCATAACTAAAATCCATTGCTGAATAATCGACAGTTTGCTGTGTTGCAACCTATGCTGCAGTGCTTGCCAACTGTCCCTGAAATCCTCTTGTGTCGTATCAGTCTCCAATAGCCATTATTGAGTTTCCAATATCCCCTGCCATAAAGAGCAAATGGACAATCTAAGTCGACCTTTAGTGCGATCGCATGGTGGTCGCTGATCGCGGCTGGCACAACTTGGACATCTTGCACTTGCTCGGGCATATTTACATAAAAGCGATCAATCCTAGAGGCAGCCTGTCCCCTATAAAAGGTGTACTGTGTCTGGGTTCCATATTTATACTCCCTGTAGTTTTAAGTCCTGTACTAATCGTTCCAGGGCAAGGGATGGATGAAATTCCCCCCTCTGATCTCTGGCATTAAGAACACAGTTAAAATCCCCTCCAATAATTAGGCGGTGGTATCGATGGCGTAAATAAAAAAATGTTTGCATAAGAAGAAATTCCTCCCTCTCCTTGCGCTTATTTGTTCCAGACGGCAGGTAAAGATTTAAGTATAAAGTGTTATCTGCAGTAAACAAAGCTGTGATTCTACCACTTCCATGCTTTTCTATTAACTGAATTGGCAACCCTGCCCTATAAATTACAGCAGTACCTCTTTCATTCTCTCCAATGTTAGTGGCATAATTATAGTGAGGCCCTATAAAACTTAAATTATCAATATTTACTTCTTGCAAAAACACAATGTCCGGATCATAATCAGAAATAAAGTCTCTTAATAGCATCTGCTTTACTGGATTCCTCAAACAATTCACATTTAAAGATATAATGTGTTGACATAACACCATCACAATAAAAATAAAAATCATGGAGGCATGGTGGCTATCTCAACCGTACCCCCATCACTTGGAACTGGTACCATTTTCTCTTTTTTCTTACTAACCGATTCGTACGCTCCATCACCCCCCTCTTTACGTTTTTTCTGCAGCCTTGGATCTCGACTACTAGCAGCGATCATAGACGCCGGCTGTGTTTCCATTTCCACCACTTCTGTGTTTTCCTTCTTGTTCTCCTGTACTGGCGGTAACCGTCTTTGCTGAGCCTGCTCTGAACCTTCCTCCCCAGTGGTAGGCAGATCCAGTTTCACAGCCGTAATCTTGTCAGGTGAAATTACTTTTTGATTTTCCCCCTCGGTGACCGGGCTACGTACAATCTCTTCTTGTTGCTCACGAGCTGAAACAGAGTCTAATGGGGCCACCTTAGGTTGTAGCACTTCCGTTTGTTGTCCGCCTTTCTCTTCCGCTAATACCGTCGGCACCCTCCTAATGGGGAAGGAACCTTGTGCTAACTGTGCCCACGTTGGCGGATCCTCACCGCGGGGTGTCTGAGTTATTACTCTACGACGTGGACATTCATTACGTAAGTGACCCATACTATTACAAAATGCACATGTAATAAGTTGCCCCTCATAGCTTACAAAGCATAGCTTACCAATGTCAATATAAGAAGGAATATGTTTTTTCAACTCCATTTTAACTGTTCGCACTCCATTGCGAATTTGATAACGCAGATTCGAGCCCCAAGAATCAATCTTTAGTGACAACACTGTCCCGTACTGTGCAAGTGTGTCTTTAATAATACCTGGGTCCAGTTCCAGAGGTACATGATATAATTTGACAATTCTAAAACCCATTCCAGCTGTTGTTATAGTTACCCTACTTCTCTGCCCATTACTATGAGGAAAATTGGACTCACCATTGGTTTCCGTGATGGCCTGCTGGACTCTTTCCTCTGACTTGCACTTAATGAACACCTGCCGTGTGAAACTGTTTATCTGTATCATGTCTAACTCATCTTCTTCAAAACGAAACACCTCGTAAATCCATTCGTGCATTTCATATGGCGATGGCTTCGGCACATCTCGATCCACAAAAGAAATAACTATCGTATTTTTCCTTTCCACAATCATCGTTTATTAAACCTGTTTACTTGTCCGTAAGAGTATTCTGCTTAAATTTCAACCAGAATGCAGGAAACCACGTTTCCTTTACACACTTAGCGAGCGCAGTGTAAACAACTCGCAGACCCAAGAGCAGCCTTGCCTTAGTACCTGCTCGTCCACTCGCCGCAACGAGACTGTCATCTATTACTACTGTGAACATCACGTTCTACAGGGATTTTAGTCTAGTAAAGCGACATAAGAGACAGGTACATAAACTGTTGCCTAAACACATTTGCCCCCGCACCATAAACTAGTGGACTGCGCCAGCATTCACTCTATTTGGGACTGGGTATATGGCAGAATCTGTGTCATGTGCGGTGGGGCACAAGAAAAACGTGAACTCTATTTAACCTTGGAATTCCAATAGGCAAACAGGCAACTGTCAGATACCCAGACCTGGGTGACATTTGCCACATACTAATGGATTCTGCTGGCTGGAGACATCACAACTACCGGACTTCAGAAATATATCCGGAAAGAACGCTGGGAATTGGAAAAATGGACCCCTCTGTCATTGGATCTTATGCATTTACAGAGACTCTAGGTGCCGAACTGTGACAGAGTCAGCAACTACCACTCAAGGAAAAAAAAAACAAAACAAAAAACAAGTGAAATATCCTCCTCAGCTAGTCTGAATTACAGCTACAATTACCATATTGATTAATGTCACTAATTCTTATGTATTAGGATGTATAATATGAAATATTAATAAAAAAACCCTGCTATATTAAAAATAGGAGCGTGAATAGTGGAAAAGCTTGATAAAGAAAGTAAGGAAGGACCTGGCTAACTTTTCGGGGACACTCCGGGAACTAGCTCTGCAGGAAGTTCTTGCCTTGGAGGGATTTTCTGCAACAAACTATAATACTTTTTACTGATATTAAGCGTGTTATGTTTAACGTTATGCATTATGATTACTGATAATGGTTTGAGAAAAAAAAAACACATTGCAGAACGAGCAACTAATAGTAAAAGCTGTATGTGTAGCTGATGAAAAATGGAAGTTTGTTGCCGCTTCAGATAAGGTATACTATATTAAATAACTGATTGCAATAAACGCCGGGCTGTGTATTACCAATTTAGGGAAGAAACAATTTTGAAAGTTGGTATATGGAAACAAAGGAAAGTTTTCTCAAAAGTGGGGTAAGAGCAGGCTACAGTTACAATTACAAATTAATCATTCACCGTGTACATAAACTGTGAAAATCTTATCGGCATATTATCAGATTAATGTCCTGATACCAATTTTTCACACAGAAATTCACGCTATCTACGTTGCAGATGCAAATTAAGTCTGGCTGCATCAGGTTAAGGCATTAAGCCATACATCTGCTTCAAACAGCAAATTATTGGAGAGAGAAACAGGAATATATTCCATTTCAGCGACATCCTTGTTAAGTCACTGCATTGCCGATGGTTTATTGTGCATTTGGGTTAATGAAAAGGGCTCTTGGAAGCGGACTACCTGGAAAGTCTGCCAGGAGGAATGGAATAAACTGGGCTTCCCCGCACTTCGTATTAGTTTGCTCCAGTGGAAGCTGCGCTTTAGAGCGTCTGAGCTGGGTCGTTATATAGAAAATCACCGCCGATGGAGGTGTGGTTTCATAATATACTGGGTGTCTTAGTTTATCATCATAGATTGCGAACCATCCTCTATAACTGTCAATGAACCTTAAGAATTATATTTGCGTGAAAATATATTTTATACAAAACATCTGGTTTTGATTAAAAAGTATAACATATGACATAGCTCAAATGTTTAAAATTATATATCTCTAGAACAATAACTTTGTTTATTTCTGTGTAATTGCTGATATGTTCCATTCACATACCTTTCTCTAACCTTCCGCAAACCATATTTACTTAGAGAAGATTATTCTTTTATGTACATCATGATAACACCAGTAGAGTTGTCTTATTGCTTGCCTCTTTGTAAGCAGAGTGGGAATAAGGGAATGCACAGGCTAAAGCGATAGTCAAATCTTTTTAAAGCCGGTCACTTGTGAAACAATTTAATTTCGGTTTTCTTTGCTTGCTAGATAACTTCCCGTTTTAGATAATTTTATGCAGCTTAAAACTGAAACCAATTACTCGGAACATCTCGAAAGCGGTTAACTCTACAAAAAATGCATTTCGCATAAATTGTGTGTTTTAACGAGATCTATATTTTTTGTACAGTGAGTTTTTTACTATCTTCTACGATCTACCAGTTATATGTTAAAAGTATACAGAAGTCATCCAGAATGAATAGGTATTCAGAGGCTATTCCCAGAAAATTCGAGATATGCATTTCGTTGGCATGAAAATGTCTTAAACATATAGATAGCATTTTAATCAAAACCGTTAAAAACATTTTTGAGAAAATGAACATTTTCGTATAATGTTCCAAGTAATGTTGGTTGGGGGTGGACCGATTTTCTTGAAAATCTTCGTGTCGCATCCTTGGAAGACAATGAACTTAAATGCCATTTGACACACATGGATTCAGAGGATATCAAAACATGTATTTCCGGTAAAATCGCGGATCTAATTTTTGGGTGGAATGCAATACCTTCTCTATCTAGCCTGTACATATTAGCATTGTTGCAGGCGTAGCAAACCATACTACCGTGAAGAACATATAACAACCAGTATTCAGCAAGAACAAAGCGCTCAGGATTACTGAGAATTATTACAAAAGGTGAGACGTCTGTCCACCTCTTAATACTAGCCGTAATAGCAAAGACAGTTCATGGACTTGGTAATTAATGGCTGTAGCAAAGAACTTAAATGTCCTCCAACTCGCGACATGATAATGTTTTGTCTTTACGATTTATGGTACTACCATGAAATTATATATACTTTTTAATACGTTTTTAATGGAACGTATGTTTATTGTTTCCTTGCAGACAGCAGACTTATTTTACTGCATTTAATATATTTGGCCATTATTGTTTTCCGAGAAACCTTTGTGTTTCTTGAAAGTCCGTTGATGAAAAGGCGGATCAGAAACATTAAAAGCGCAGTTTCCAAACCATTTATAACTAAGAGAACAGCATGGGAACACTAAGGTGTTCAACTTCAAGGAGGTTAACATGAATAACGTATCTAGCTGCGCAAAACGGTTCAATCCTAGTTTTAGTTTGTCTGTTACTATGAATAGTAAGTAAAGAAAGTATTGTATTCCATCCAAAGCAGAAATTTCACTAGAAATATAGTGTTACTATAAATGAACTTTCCGATTACAAACTTGAAGTTTATGTCTCGTTAGCAGATACCTAGAAACATGATAATCATTACAATGGAAAGAGAAACTCAAATATTGTTTGTTATGTTGGTGAACCTGTTACATATTTATTAATTCCGTTACTAGGAGACTTTTGTGCGCTAAATTTTCACATATCCTAGTCTTTTTTTTTCACTGTACAGTGCAATTTTAGAAGAAAAGTTGAAAATAAATATCCTTCAAAAACTGTGTGGAAGATGTTTACGGAAATGTTTAAAGTTCCATCCATACCGTGTGCAACTGTTGCAGGCTCTGAAACCAGACTACAAAGCCAAGCGAAAGCGAGTCTTTCTGTGAGGAGATGGAACTCAATGGAAACTGAGGATTTCATCGATGAAACCACTTTCCATCTGTCAGGAAAAGGCACAAACACAATGTCGGCATATTGTCTTTGGAAACTCCTAACATTTATGTGGAACATTATCCTGACTTCCCGTGTACACGATTTATTTCCGTAAAATCTTCCACACAGTTTGTTGGGTGATGTTTAATTCTCTACTGGCTTTTATGGTGCATTTCTGTGCCCTTCTCGTGAAATCTCTTTCACACGGTCCACATTTGCCTCACTTACTGCGACCAGTTGACTTCCGCTTATTGATGCATCCGTTTTGAAGTTAGCGTACCACTTACAGATACTGGGCCCACTTGATGGATCAACACCGAATTTTCTTCTAAAATTGCGACTGGGTTATGTGAAGTTTTTTCTGTTATATTGTCTCCTAGCAACGAAATTAATAAACAGTTTCACCATCATAACAAAACAAAATTATTCGAGTTTCTCTTTCCATTGATACCAATATGTTTGTAGGTGTCTCCTAACGATAGGTATTCAAGTTTGTAATCTGAAAGATCATTTATAGTAACAGTGTATATGTTTTGAAGTTCGCTAAATCCAAAAAAAAAGTATTTTTAGAAAAATGTTTGTGTATGTGCCTGTCGGCAGTATAATCCAAAAGCGAAACGAACTATCCTTTAAATAGAAAATCGAAACATCCTTGATTAAAATAGCATATATTTAAGATATTTTTATTATCAAAACCAAAATATATATCTTGAATTTTCTAGGCAAAGTCTTGAAGCCCTCTTCAATCCGGATGGCTTTTGCTTAACTCTTAAATCATAAGAGATAGAGTAAATCTTACGACACCAACACGCAACTTATATTTTATACATTTTTGTAGTTAATAGTTTTCTAGACATTCCTGATGATTTTAAAATTTCCAGTACTTAAGATTTCTCTGAAATGGTAAGCTGTTATTCACTTCTTGTGTCGGGTCATGCAAAGAAAAGAGAATTTTTAAATCCATCACATAGAGACCGACTTTCAAAAGATGTAATTATTGCTTTGGTCTAGTGTATTCAGTTATTTCCCACCTAATTAGTAGAAACTAAGTAATAATATCATTTCTTCTTATGTTTATTTCAACTAGCATGAAGTTAAGAGAAGATTAAACTTTTGTAAAAATAATTTGTTGAAGAATAGGTAGAGAGTGTCATGTGAATGGAACGCATTATTGTTTCTATCTGGTTCACATATATAAACTTTTGCAGAGAGATTTTTCTTACATATTTTGTTGTAGATACGCTAGAATAAGGAAATGTAGGATAAATCGATAGTCAAATCTTTCATCGCTATGCGATGCATTGATATTCCTTTCTCTTTAATGGAACTTTTTATGTATCGACGCTCTTTAACTATTGTGATTCTGTGTCCCATTCTATACAGGGCTAGAAAGATCGCGGAATTTTGCTCAGATGTCTCTTTATCAGGCTTGAGGTTCTTTTATGTGCTGTTCTCTTTGCTAGAGTAGGAAGAAGAAACATCAATAACGATTTTCCATTTGAAAAAAAAAAAAAATATATATATATATATTTTAAAATGAAAGCAATAACTGGGAATATCTTAGGAAAGGTTAACTGCACAAAAAATGTATTTAACATAAGCTATGTATTTTAACGAGATCTAAACTTGTTAAGAGTGAGGTTCTCTTCGTCTCTTCTACGAGGGCCGTTTTTTTTTCAACCTCCGATAGGCTATAAATAAAAGAAAAGTTCATAGAAAACAATTATGTATTACTAAAATTTTTGTACACGTATGGTTACTTTTCTACATAATCACCGAAAAGATTACCTGTGCACAAGCTTTCCAATACCCGCTTCAAACAATGTTGCCGCTAATGATATCAAATGAGCATTGACTCTGTTTTGAAGATCTTCGTTGGTTTCAAAGTGCTGCCCTCCTAGCCTCGTCTTCAGTTTAGGGAAAAGGTGAAAGTCGCTGGGTGTCAGGTCAGGACTGTACGGCGGATGGTCGAAAATGCCCCATTGAAATTGTTCAAGGAGCCGATGGGTTGTGCCAGCAGCGTGTGAACGATCGTTGTCATGGATCAACACAATTCCTGAAGTTAGTATTCCTCTTCGTTTGTTTTGAATGGCTCTCCTCAAACGTCGTAAAGTACGAAGATCTTCAAAACACATTCGTGTCCTTGGAAGAAACTAAACTTAAATATAAAATTTGCATTTTACGTTTTTGAGTTGTTTTCAGACACCGAACACACGGAGGTGTTGGTGGTGGTGGTGGTGGTGGTGGTGGTGGTGGTGGTGTTTTAATCAAGGTTGTTTCGATTTTCTATTTAAATGACACTCGCGTCGCTTTTAGGTTATACTGCCGACAGGCACATACACAAAACATTTTTCTAAAAATGATTTTTGGATTTAGAGAACTTCAAAACATATACAGTGGTGGTGGTGGCGGTGGCGGTGGTTGTATAGCTCAAAAACGAAAAGACCGTTAAATATCAAACTTAGTATTTAAGTTTCTTATCTTCCAAGGATGCGACCGAAGATTTTCATGAAAATCCCCACACACCAAACCACCCTTTACATGTAAAAAATTTCGAAAATTTTGGTTTTCTCAAAAATGGCTCTAAAGATTTTGATTAAAATATGTTATATCAGTTAAACCGTAAGAGATAGACAAAAACTTACTGCACAAAAATATAGATCAGAATAAAACACACAATTTATGTCATATATTTTTTTCGAGGAGTTGGCCTTTTCAAGATATTCCTTATCATTGATTTTTAGTCCTAAAATACTTAAAACTTTTCTCATATGAGAACTTGTCAAGTCCTGGCCACGCAAAGAAACGGATTTCAATCCCATAAAAGCTACATTTTAAAACATGTGACTTGGTTTAGCCTCATATATTCCCTTATTTCAGTTCTACTTATAAAGGAACAAATATGACCGTTTTTGCTAATGTTTTAGCATTAAATAGATAGAAGAATAAGTTTATTAACAATAATTTGCTACAGCGATGTAAAGAAAGTAATTTGAAATGGAGCACATCAGATTTTTTGTCTCTTTTGGTTATATGAAGTTGGACTCCTGGAGAAGCTTCAGACTCTGATGTGCATACAAGTATGTCAGTGGCCGTCCTACAATGTTTTAAGGACGTGAAGCTGCCTGCTTCATCAAAATGAATACTGTAAAGCATGAAACTACTAAAAAGAAAACATTGCATAATCTACCTAGCTGAATGGGCAAGATCTACTATGATCACGTAGTAACTGATGCGGTACCGTTGTAAACAACCCTAATTTAGGTTTGGCCCACATGACTTTGATCCTTATCTCTTTACATTCACGTGTACTAAACCCAGTTCAGCCTTAAGTTGATCCTCGTCAAAACAACCGTAGACGACCAGTGCACCGTTGCAATGTAGCCTTCCGCCATTCGCGCCAGAAATACTGTCATACTTTCTCGACCACGTGACGTGCAAGGCGGCATATTGTAATGTAAAACGAACAGAGCCCTTATTTTGGCAATTTAAACAGTAACTAAATTATTCTATTAACGGAATTGCTGCTTTCCAATCCAAGTTTGATAAGCAGGTTATCAACAACAGTGTCCCTTAAACTATACATCTCCCAAAATAACGCTTCTTCTTTCGCTACATGTTCGAACTGCAAGCAACCGTTATTATGCAAATAAATTGCGGAAATCAGGTGACGCATACGCATTGCATGCTGAGTCTTATAGCTCTGTTTAACGGTATTAATCGGCGACTGTTAAACTCGTAGGTATTTGTATACAATATTATACCATTTAAGAAAAAATGTATTCTGTCATTTAGATTATTAGCATGGTATTACATTACTGCGCGCATTGCTACTGGGTCAGTTTTGGCGGGGATCAACCTAAGAGTGAATAGAAAATAGTCACCTTTCATTAACTATCGTCATCGAATAGTGTGTTATGCGGTGCAATTTAGTTCCTTATTTAACATGATTATATTTGATGTATCGAAGAAATTGTCAAATGTACAATGTGAACCAAATGTAACAATGTGAACCAAATATATTACATAAGAGTTATACATCTGGAATCGTGTAAATTCTTTTCAGGAAATAGATGGGAGGATCCTTTGCTTCAGACCTATCTCTCAGGATGACGATATAGTATGTGTTCATCATGACAAGAGTGCTTATATTGTTTTATCGCCTATTCTCGTGGTAAGGTAACGAAACGCTTGCCTCACTTTGGTGCTTCGTGGCGCTCGGGATCGTGAGTTCGAGTCGCGCCTTGGGCATCGGTGTTTCTGTGTTTGTAAATGTGTATATGTCTATGTATATGTAAAAGGAAAATGTTAAAAATTGATAGATCAACTAAGGAAATGTAGGAAACTGGCAAAAAGGAATACAGCGCCGGAGTCCTGACAAGCCTCCGGAATGCGGATGAATACATCCCAACGAGGTAAGCTTATAAGAAACAAGAATTAATGAATGTGATCTAAATTGTTTGTTGCATGGACTATGGTTTCTTTACCGTCATCCCACTTTCCGTTTCGGAAACCCCACTGTATAAGCAGAGTTTTTGGACATACCAGCGAGCTTGTAAGATATGTGTATATGTATATATAATATATAATATATAAATACAAAGAACAATAGCCTGAAACAATGGACAAAAGACAAACTGAGCAAAGCTGGGTAACCTAAAAATAAATATCTAGCCATAAGTATAAAAATCTAATGCGTGCCATTTACATGACTTTCTCTATATCTCTGTACCATATTATTGTTAAAAAGCATATTCTTCTATCTATTTTATGATAATCGAGATAAACGTTAGCAGAAATTGTTTTAATTACTTGCTTCCTTGTAAGTAGAAGAGAAATAAGGGATTACAATAGACTGAAACGATAGTTAAATCTTTTAAAATCTGTTTCCCGTGTGGTTGAAATCTGTTTCTATGCATGGCCAGGAGTATACAAATTTCCGTTGAGAAAAGTTTAAGTATTTTAAATCTGAAACAATAACATCTCGGAAATGGTCAACTACGCGAAAAACAAACAAATATATATGAAATAAATTGTGAGCTTTAACGAGATCTAAAATTTTTGGCTATCTCTTATGCTTTCCTATTTATGCAAAATTCAATCTGAATAAAGAGATCTTTAGAGGCTAGTCTCAGAAAATTCAAGATATGCATTTTATTTGACATGTAAATATCTTTAATATATGGCATTTTAGTCTATTTCGTTCGAAGCATTTTTGAGAAAATTAAAATTTTCGATTTTTTTTCATGTAAATGATAGTTTGGAGTGGGGGAACTTTGTTTGTCTTTCAAAATCTTATTATTGCGTTCCTGGAAGATAATAAAATTAAATACCAAGATTATTACTTTACCAAGTTTTCACACACGGACACGCACGAACCTTTTTCTAAAACTCTTTTTAGATACAGGGGACCTAAAATATGAATTTCCGGTGAAATCTTGATATCGAATATTTGGATGGAATTCAATACCTTCTCTATACCCTATGTACATAGTACGTATAGAGACATTAAAAATTACTCATTTACATCAATCAATTTAACAAGCATGTAACCGTATACTTACTTATCCCCCTCCCGTTATATCATTTTTCGGAAGTTCTCTGTGGTTCGAATTTTATCCATTTGCTGCTTTTTGTGCTTGCGTTAAGGATAAGGAATATGAAGGAGTATATTGGAGCTTAACTCTTATGATTTCACAGAAAGCGCTGAAACAATTTATTGAAGTTTATTTGTAGTAAATAAAATGATATAAACATTGAACATTCTAAAAAACTTGTAGCAATGTAATATGCTGATATATGATTAATCCAAAGATATAAAGAAATCTCTGCGATGGGTAACGACAGTTATTTGAAAATAACGGTTTGGCTTAGCTTTGGAATTCACTGAGCGATAGTTCCACGTAAACTGAAAACTAGATGTGCCCAGAAAAAAAAAGAGGAATGAAATTGAGTGTTATTTTTGGAATCTCTTTAGAGGCTCGATTCTTAGTCTCATTCTATATTGGGTGTAAAGGATCGCTTAATTTTGTTATATGAGGCTTGAGGTTCTTTTATGTGCTTAAATCTATGACACGGGACGCATTTCATTTAATTTCCACGATTTTATTTCCCTGATCGCAATATGGTTGAAATTCTTTCCTTTGCATTGTCAGAACTCCCATATTTTAAAACTGAAACCAATAACAAGGAATACCTCATAAATGATCAACTCCACGAAAAAATGTATATCACATATATTATGCGTTTTAACGAGATCTATTTCTTTTAAGTAGCTTAACGTGCTTGGGACGATTTATGACATTTGTGAAATAGTGCTCAAGAGATCTCAGGGTCCATGGAGCTCATAGTTACTCGACATTCGTCTTCTTAGGATAAGGGGGGAAAAAAACCCGAAAAAAACCTTATCTGTGTAACTCACCCTAAGCGAGATTCGAATCGCGACCTGTTAAATGTGAGACAGACACACTACCCAGACGGGCATTTACATTTTTGTTCTGTAGCAAGTTTTTGTCTATCCCTTACGGTGAACCAGTTATCCAAAATTTAGAAAAATTCATCCAGAATGAAGAAGTCTTCAGAGAATATTCCCAGAAAATTCAAAATAACATTTTATTTGACATGTAAATATGTTTAATATTAGTCCAGATCCTTAGATCCTTTTTGAAAAAATCAAAATTTTTTAATTTGTTCTATGTAAAGGTTAGTTTGAGGTCGTCTCCTTAGCGCGGTGGTAGCGCAGCTGCTTACCAAGCGGGAGACCTGGGTTCGATCCCCAGTACCGGCGTGGGGATTTTTCCCCCGCTGGGAGACCTAACCCGGGGTGCACTCAGCCTCGTAGAGTCCCTGGGGGGCCAATTGAGGAGCTACTTGATGGAGAAGTAGCGGCTCCAGGTCATGAGGATCGCATTAACCGGCCGGGAAGGATTCGAGGCGCTGACCACGTCTCACCCTCCAATACTGCACCCCATCCATGACGTCTGTAGTGGACCGAGATGGGGGACGCAGCGGCCGGGCGGTAGGCCAAGGTTCCCCGTGAGCTGTCGTGCCGTGGAGTTAAAGGTTAATTTGGGGTGCGGGTATTTCTCTCAAAACCTTTGTGACGCATTGGACCAAGTTTTGTATTTTACCAGTATTCTGTTTTTGAGTTATCGTGTTCATAGACACATGGAAACACGGACACAGACACGTACCGTTTTCTAGAACTGCTTTTTTTTTATACAGGTACCCTAAAACGCGTATTTCCGGTGATTTATCAATATCGAATTTTTGGGTAGAATACAAGATCTTCTCTATACACTTTGGCATAGTATGTGTAGAGAAAGTAATAATTAAACAATGTCCTGGTGCCTCCTGAGAGTTTGAAATGTTGAAAATCAGTTACGCACCACATAATTAGAATGTGTTTTGTGCATGTGCTTTTGTTTTAATTCCTGTAAATGTTAACGGCAGAGCAGAATTTATGCAAACCGGTCCTTAAAGCTGAGGCGCCGCCTTGCCTGAGGGAAGTCGGGCGATTGTTTAAACACCTGCACTCGCGATTCTTACACAAAATTGCTTCCAAATCACCTTCGGCCCCGATCCAAATGAGATAATAACGTTTACTTCGCTGGAGCAGCTGTTACTTCGCCACACTAGGAAGAAATGTTAAATCCTCACATGCAGTCTCGCGTGCAGGAGAAATCCAAAACCTCATAGGTATAACGTTTGTTTTTTAACATGCACATAGATTTTTAATTCGATAAGCGTCTGAACGAAACAGAGTGAAGTCAAGACTTTTGGGGAAATACTTGGATCTCAAGAAGGGATATGTTAACTTTTGATATTTTTGTTTGGTTTCCATAACTTAATTTATGTAGACAACAGCATATTCTTTAAATTGTACATTATTACTTTTTCTTAAATATTGTAGGTTGGGGAAGCGTATAGAAGAGGATATGAACTATCTCGAAATAATTCTGTTTGTTTATTTTACTTTCTCGAGCACGTATGTACAATGTAATACGAGGATCGGCTAATAAGCCCCCGGCCTCACACAGATATGGCGCCACTAGGCCAGTTAGACAGTGGCATCGTATAGTTTTAACTCTAGACTAGCTTATATCTATAGTTACAGATCAATAGCTTGTTTAGTTTTAGAATTACATAATTTTAAACAAGACAACTTTAGAGTTTTCACGAAAATGGAGGATTTGGAAAAACGAGCAGTGATTAGATACTTCCATTTGAAAGGTTTAACGCCTAAAGAAATCAAGGAGAAAATGGACAATATATTGAAAGACTCTGCCCCTTCATATTCAATGATTAAAAGGTGGGTTGCAGATTATAAAATGGGACGTACTCTGGACGTGACAACTACAGAGATCATTGAACAAATTCATCGTTTAGTACAGGAAGACCGCAGGTGAAAGTTGTTTGAGATAGCAACATATCAAAAGAACGTGCAAATAATATTTTCAGTACTGTTTTGAGTTTTTACAAGGTCTGTGCAAGATGGGTGCAGCGTTTGTTGACACCTGATCAAAAGTTGCAAAGAAAAACTGTTTGTGTTCAGAATGTGGAGCTCTACCGTAAAAATCCTATTGAATTTTTGAGACGGCTTATTTACCATGGATGAAACTTGCATACATCACCATTCTCTAGAAAGCAAATCACAGTCAAAACAGTGGATTGCGCCAGGTGAACCTACTCCAAAGAAAGCAAAGTCAATTGCAAACAAGACGAGTGTTTTCTGGGATGCACAGGGAATTATTTTTGTTGATTATTTAGAAAAGGGTAAAAGTATCACTGGTGACTATTACGCAAGTTTTCATCACGACAATGCTCCGGCCCATCGTTCAGTCATTGTAATGGAAAAAAATGTGCGAATTAAAGTTCGAATAGCTTGAACATCCACCTTATTCTGCAGATCTGGGATCTAGTGACTACCACTTGGTCCCAAAAACTCTTGTAGTTCGAAGATTTCACAGCGACGAGGTTATTGATGCGGTAAACAGCTATTTTGAGGATCTTGATAAATCGCATCACAAAAATGGTTTAATTAAATTAGGACACCAATATGGCAAATGTATTAGCCTTCCTGGAGATTATGTTGAGAAATAAATAAATAAATAAATAAAATAAATAAATAATAATACTGTCTTCATTGAGAGGCCCAGAACTTATCAGCCAACCTTAGTAGTGAAAAGAAAAGTATTGTATTCCACCTAAAAATTTGATATCGAAATTTCATCGGAAGTACATGTTTTCAGATACGCTGAATTAATAACAATCATTTTTAGAAACATGCATTTGTGTGTGTGTGAATGTGTGTGTGTGTGTGTTTGTATGTATGTGTGTGACTGTGGGCAACATGGTGCAAAAACCAAAAGACGGTTAAATACCAAACTTCAGTATGTTCTAAGGATGCGAATACGCAGGTTTTCAATAAAATTCCCCATCTCAGCTATTCTTTACATGAAACATTTTTCTCAAAAGTGATTTTTTATTAAAGATATTTTCCTTGCAAATGAAATGCATTTCTTGGATTTTTTGGGAATAGTCTTAAAGATCTCTTCATTCTGGAAGGTGGCCGCGCCGTGGTCGAGTGGTTAGACCATTCGCTTCTCGCCCAGGTTTGATCCCAAGTGACCGCGTGTGAGATATGTGGTGTACAAACTGCGCAGGTTATCCCCATCAATCGCATTCCACCGGTGCTCCATCTTCATTTCATGTATTATCAGGTCATCGCCTGCGGTACCACAAGTAGTAAAAGCAGACGTTAAACACTATCAAAAAATTCTGGATGGCGTTTACAAAACTCGTAAATCGTAAGAGATAGAACAAAACTTAGGGCACAAAAATGTATGTTTCATTAAAACACATAACTTGTGCAATATAGGTGCATGTTTTTCGTGGTTTTTGATCACTTTCAAGATATTCCTTGTTATTGGTTTCAGTTTTAATACTTATACGAGAATTTGTTAATTCAAGGCCATGCAAAGAAATGAATTACAATAACATTGCAACCAGCTCTTAAAAGATTTGACTATCGCTTTAGCTTAGTAAACTCCCTTATGTCCTTTCTTCTTTACAAGGAAACAATTTTATGGGAATGGCCTCCAATGGCTTCATCTTGGATTAATTTTACATAACTGGTAAACCGTAAGAGCTAGACAAAAACTTAGAACACAAAAAGTGTGGATCTCATTAAAACATGCAATTTATGTCATCATGTTTTCGTATATGTAACCGTTTCCAAGATATTGCTTGTCATTTTCAACTTTAAGCTACTTTTCTCAAACGGATGGGTCATATTTAGTTTCATCTCTTTTGTTTTACTCCTGCAAAGCGAATTGAATTTTAATTATTACTAGCGACCGGCATTTTTAAGGATTTAAATATCGCTTTAGCCTTTGCCTTATTCCCTTCTACTTAGAAGTAACCAATACAAGATTCACAGACTACAGGTCTTCCAAAATAAAGTTGCCAGAATTATATTGAATATACTATAGTTCATACACAACGCCCACCTTCTTGGCGAATGGGACACGGTACTATCTCTAAACACATCCATACGCAGGCACATTCCTTCTCCCATAGACTATGCTAGGTGCCCAATGCAATACATTTATTTCTTTCTAGGAAGAAGATCTGTGGGAATCTTTCCGATCCGAAGTCGTTCCGCACAAGATATTCTGATCTTATGCGATAGTGTTTCCGACAGTGAAAATTAACAGTTCTCCGAACAATCCAACAGCGATCATTTAATTAATGGGTGACAGTGAGGCCAGAGGCTAACCTCAAATCATGTCCCTTTTCTGTACCATGTGTTCTTTATTTGTTATCTTAGCACCCTAAGATAAGGTGTCAAGAACGTTCCGGGAATTTGCCAATAAAACACAAAAAGTGAATTATTCATCCAATTTTATTTTATCACCTTCAAAGTAGGCCCCTTCTAAAATTACACATTTATGACAACAAATAATCCAATCATCAAAACATTTTTTGTAGGCAGTTTAGGAATCGATGTCAATTGTCCCGCGAATTTTCCTTTATGTCTTCTATCGACTGAAAACGGTGCCTCGAAGTGGTAACTTGAGTTTTGGAAAGAGAAAGAAATCAGCAGGAGCCAGATCAGGTGAATACGGTGGTTGTTCGATGAAATTTGTTGAGTTTTTGGCCAGAAATTCGTTCACAATAATAGCCTTGTGAGCTGGTGCGTTATCGTGGTGCAGAATACATGAGTTGTTGTTCCACAAATCTGGCCTTTTACGCCGTATTTGCTCTCTCAAACGCTGCATAAAGCTCAGATAATAGTCTTTATTTACCATCTGACCGTCTGGCAAGAGCTCTGAATGCATGACACCGCGATAATCGAAAAAAAAAACTGTCAACATGACCTTCAGTTTTTGATGAATTTGACGTGTCCTTTTAGGTTTCGGTTCAGTTGGAAGGCGCCATTCAGAAGCGTGTTGACTGGTTTGAGTGTCAAACTCGTAAACCCACGTCTCATCATACGTTACAATGCGTTTCATGAATGTGGGGTCGAAACTGGCTCGTTCTAGCGTCTCTTCAGGAATACTTCCGCGATTGAGTTTTTGTAGAAAATTCAAATCTTTCGGAACTAACCGAGCTGCAACGCGTGTCATGCCCAAACAATCGTTTAAAATGGTACGAATAAATTCGTGAGATACAGAAAGTTCAGCGGCAATCCCTCTCAGATCTAAATGACGATTTTCAGACACCATTTTCTTCACTTTGGCGATGTTCAGTTCAGTTGAAACCGTTGATGACCGACCAAGGCGAGGCAAATCTTCCACCACATCCCGACCACTTTTGAATACACTGTACCACTCATATGCACGTGTTTTTGATAAAGTCGATTCACCATAAGCCCTCTGTAACATTTTCAGCGATTCGGCACATGAAATACCATTTGCAATGCAAAATTTGAGACAAATTCTTTGTTCAGTATTGGTATCCATCATAAAATCGCACATCACCTTTGAGACTAACTAACAAAATGGCGTACTGTAAACAAACTAGATGACAGATGACGACAAAACTCCGCGTGGGTATAGAGGAAAGCTGTACCAACTTAGCGACAACAATAATTATGAATCCCCTTTTAAACAGGATTTTTAAATGATCAATTCCTGGTACTTTCTTGACAGAATGTATAAAGCAACTCTACTAGTACCATAATTATAACTGAGCTTTTTACATTATATGTTGTTTTTTAGCACTAAATTAATTATTTTGAGCATCTAGTTCCTTATTGTTTCTTTATGAAAAAATTACTAACTGGTAATACAGTAATTCCACATATCACATATAACGAGTAAATATCCACAAGAATTTAGACCCATTTTGTAGTCAATGTATTTTGAAAGAACATTAAAAATATGATGTGTTCCATTCACGTGACTTTCTATACATCTCTGCAACAAACTACTGTAAAAAAACTTATTCTGCTATTCACTTCATGCTAATAGAGGAAAAACTACAAAAATTGTTATATTTCTTATTTTTAAGTAGAAGAAAAATAAGATAGTACCACAGGGTAAAACAATAGTCAAATGTTTTAAAAGCTCATGTTATTGAAGTTCCTTTGTTTGTCTGGCAAGGAATTAAATTCCCGTATGAGAAAAATATATGTAAAACTGAAACCAATAACAAGGAATATCTAATAAACGGTCAACTTCGCGAAAAAATGTATATAGCATTAACCGTGTGTTTTACCGAGCTGTACATTTCTTGTGAAGCAAGTTTTTGTCTATCTCTTACGGTTTACCAGTTATGCAAAATTCCGAAAAATCCATCCAGAATAAACATATCTTCAGAGGCTATTCCCAAAAATTCAAGATATACGTTTTATTTGTCATGTAAATGTCTTTACTATACGATGTTTTAGCCAAAACCGTTAGCCATTTTTGAGAAAATCGACATTTTCAAAAAAAATTCAAGTAGAGGGTAGTTAAGGGTGGGGATATTTTCTTGAAAATCTTCGTGTCGCATCCTTGGAAGATATTGAACTTAACTTTCATTTTCGAGTTATGCTGCCCACTGACACACACACTGATAGACAGACAGACAGACGGACGGACGACAGACAGACAGTCAGACAGGTTGGTAAGGGGTGAATTAAGTAAAATAAAATAAAGGCCGTTCCTCCCAAAACAGAATTTTCGCCCAAAATTCAGACAAAAACAACACACACACACACGGACATTTTTCTAAAAATGCTTTTTTTTTTTTTTTTTTGGATTCAGGGGATTTTAAAACATATTTCCGTTGAAATCCCGGGATTGAATTTTCGGGTGAAATACAATACCTTTTCTATACACTATATACATAGTACGTGTAGAGAAAGTAATAAGGATTTGTCTGTTGATTAGCTCATTTGTAAACTAACATATATTTATTAAAATTGAAGTCTGTTTACACAGTAACTTCTTCCAACCACTCGGGTTGAAACTTACCCATTCCCCCCTTCATATTTTGCCACAACTAGCTGTTCGGTACAACTGCCTTAATTATTTACCTAAACAGAGAAACGTCACTTGTAGATTTTTCATTTCTTAGCCTTGTCTAGCTTCCATCTCCTCTCCATTTTAGAAGTCAATGATCCGGCCACTCCACTATAATTGCTATCCTGTCGATCAGACTGCATAAGCCTTGAGGATAAACAGAATTATTCTTAAAACCCTTTGGGATTGTATCATGTGCTGCTGCCATATGTTCCCCTTTCCAAATCTTCTCTCCTCCTTTGTTTATTCTAGCGAAGCATGCACCTTTGTGAATGACAAACCATAACATTATGAGAACCAGTTTGCATTATTAGGTTCTTTAATAGTAAAGCAAGGCAGTTTAGTCATAGCCTTCTGAAGCTTTTTATACGTATGTATACGATTATGTGTGTAGAGCCGTTGAGACATTTCATTCGACAGTCTCCAAATAACTGGGTGCTTTTAAGTTCTTGTGTGTGTACGATCCGAACCTTATTCACCTTGTACGTGCGAAGGAGATGAAATTATATAATGAAGCTGTCTGAAAGCCTCAAGCCAAGTCTCCAACCACCTTTTTTACTTGACCATAGCAGAAGCCAGACCGTATCTTAAGTAATTTGACGATACGGTCTTCTTTTTTGTCTCCGTTTTCGTTTTATAGGTTCTGCGCTTTATTCATACCCCAAGATTAAGACAAAAATCTTGCGTAACCTAATATTTATGTTGAGCGCTTGCAGGGCGTATACAGATCTTTCTTTTTCTTTCTCCACGGCAGCCGTCCGCGAGACCACAAAATTAATGACTTGCAAGAGACAGAAGTTATGTTTGTATGTACAGCGAGAAAATGTGAGCCATTTTAATGCCCCCTTTTGGCATATAACTAGAGCTACATATATACTAACGTACCTTCATAAACGCAATACATTCATTAGCCACACATACTAAGATTCCGAATTGCATTTCTGAAGATTTTGCAATAACCAAAGGACTGAGGAAGTTTGCATATCGTTGCTGAAGCTTGAAACAAGTTTCCTTTATGAGATTTACATTAAAATTTGTTGCTGTGCTATGTGAGTTTGTATTTTATATTTTTTGTATTTTATAATTCATTTATATACATTTGATGTCAATTTAGTAAGCTTATAGCCATATCCGAACGGATACAATTTTTATATTCTTTTGTTTTTTACTCCATGATTTCTCCTTATATTTTATTCTCTCTGTAAAACTCTCTGCGTAACTTTTTCTGCTGATTTTAAATTAATAGCATATTTTTACTTTCTCTACACGTACCATGTATACAGTATATAGAGAAGGAATTGCACTCCACCAAAAAATTGATACCGAGATTTCATCGGAAATATATTTTTTAGGGTACCCTGTATCCAAAAAAAGTTTTCAGAAAAAAGGTCCGTGAGTCGAATGTGTCCGTGTGTCCGTGTGTCAGGGTGTCCGTATGACTGTGAACACGATAACTCAAAAAATGAAAAGTCGTAAAATACCAAACTTGGTATTTAAATTTAGTATCTTCCAGGGATGCGACACGAAGATTTTGAGAAAAATTCCCCCACCCCAAACCACCCTTTACATGGAACTTTTTTCGAAAAGTTTGATTTTCTTAAAAATAGCTTTAACGATTTTGATTAAAATATCGTATATTAAAGATATTTATCTGATAAATAAAGTGTATATCTTGAATGTTCTGGGAATAGCCTCTGAAGACTACTTTACTCTGGATGAATTTTACGAAATTTTGCACAACTGCTAAACCGTAAGAGATGGACAAAAACTTACCACACAAAAAATGTACAGCACATTAAAGCACACAATTTAAGTTATATGCATTTTTTTCCCTTGAGTTGATCGCTTTTTAGATATTCCATGTTTTTGGTTTCAGCTTTGAAAAACCTATACTTTTCTCATATAGGAATTTGTCAACTCGTGTCCATACATGGGTTTTAACCACTTGAATAATAAGTTAGTAGAACAAAGGAACTTCAGTCACATAGCAACCAGCTTTTGACTGTCAATTTAACCTATGGTACTCCCTTATTAATTTTTTACAAGGAAGGAAGTAATAAGTAACTATTTCGGCTAATTTTTCTGAATTAGCATGAAGTAGATAGAAGCATAAGCTTTTTAACAATAATTTTTTGCAGAGATGTAGAGAAAGTCATGTGAATGGAACACATCAAATTTTTTAGCTACGATTAGAAATTATATAAAGGGATATTTTTCACTTCGAAGGGATTCTACGTGTGTGTAGGTGTATCAGCAAACTGGTTTTTGTGTGTATAATTTTTACCAGTTTCTACTGGTTTCGTCTTTAGTGAATGTTTAAACTTTGGCAGCATCTACATTTCATTACTTCTGGCTCGAAAAGAGTTGCTTCTCGACTAACAACCGCAGTTGTATCTTCTCCCACCATGCAAATTTTCGAATAAATTTTCTACTTATGGGTTTTACCATGTCCAACATATTGGATCCCAGAAGAACGGATAATAAGCTTAGCTTAATTTCTCAAAAATTCTTACACATATGTGATGAAACCATCGTATATATCTATCTTTATATATAATAGTAATTTGGAATATTTTTCAGATAGAATTCTTCATTTATGTATTGTTAACGTTATGCCAACTACTCGTAAATTATGTCGATTTATCTAAGAACATTTAGGAATTTCTTCGAATAGCTGTAAATAATGCATACATACATCCACAGTTTTGAAAGGATAAATATCTTCAGGTGATGTATCTTTAAATTTGTAAAATCCACAATATGCAAGATATCTTATTGTAATTGGGCGGCACCGTGGCCGGGTGGTTAGATCACTCACATCCATCTAGGCGGTCCGGGTTCGATTTCAGCATGTGGGATTTATGGTGGGCAAAGCGGCGTCTGGGTGGGTTTTCTTCGGGTCCTCCAGTTTTCCCCTCCACTAATTCCTCCAGTTGCTTCATCTTTACCTTTCCTACCATCTGTACCATCTTTCATGCCATCCACTTCCTCTCACGCTCATGCCTGGCTACGGGCTGACCACTAGTTCCAGATTCTCCATTCTGTGGCTTCGTGCCGTTGGCTCCCCGACATGCTTCTGACCCCTAGACATCCGCTTGTAAATCCCAGGGGGTTGTCAGTCCTAAAATACGGCGAGCGTAAGCCGACTTCGAAAATCTTATTGTAATTTATAGGAGTTGCTACAATAATAGTGACATTTTTACCACGTATCAAAATTCTAAGCTCTATGGTTAATTAAATAAACGTTTTCATTGTTTAAATTCCTTTTTTAATAAAAATGAGCCACATGATGCTTTTTAAAAATATTCACATAGAAAAGTCCAATGTTACAGTAAATGCAGTTTACAAATAGAGTGTCATATTATATTTTTATATTAGTCCAAATGAGTGTAGAAAAATTATTACTCTTCGCACTCTCCAAAACTTTTGTTTTATAAAAATTTAAGAATTTATTAATAAAAACTGGATATTATTTCAAAAGAGTAATTTGATCATTTTATTTATTTATTTATTTATAATTTTTTTTTTGTTATGGGACAGCACACAATTCTTTAAACAAATTAGTGAATAAATACATTGCACGGAACATTTTGTGTATTGAATGTTGGAAAAGAGTTTGCGGAAAAATAAACTATAAAGTTGGGAATGGTAGATATTAAAGCATCCACCTACGCAGCACACATACTTCCAGCGGAAGTCCAGACTGAAAATTCTGAAAATACTTACCTGAGCGATGAATATTCATATGTGTCTTTCAGTAGATGTGATCAATTTGTGTTGCTGTGGTCCACCCACCCGTCATAATTAAGAGATTTTCTTATACACAACAGACGTCGCAAAATGTGCACGCACAACTATGCTACCAACCTATTTTTTTTCCAGAAATCCGCGAGTCATCTTTTCCAATAAGCTTGTACTACCACTTTCGTGTCGTTCACATTTTCCATGAAGGAGACACCCAGGATTCGTGTAGTGGAAACAAGTTTCATGCCCAACGGATTAAGCGGCTCCGGCCAGTTCCCGACTACCAATATCTCCGATTTGGCCACATTTAACGCTGCAGCAGACAATCCCTTATACACCTCCGGGCCATGCTGTAATGCTGCCATATCTAGGTTATCAGCAGCCGCAATTGTCACATCGTCAGCATAGGCGGTGACAGTGAAGCGCTCATTATACACAGTAACTCCTCGGAGGGTGTCTTGAAGAATCTGGAGTAAAGGATTTAATGACAGGCAAAACAGTCCCATAGATAAAGGGCACCCCTGACGCACTGACCGGCTGATTTGAATCGGGATGCACAGCCATCCGTTCCACAACACCCGAGACTTCGCTGTTCTGTAGAGACCTTGAATCAGTTGAACCGTCGGCACAGGAAAATGTGCTGCTTCCAAGCACTTCCATAAATATTGATGGTGCACTCTATCGAAAGCTTTTTGGAAATCGAGACTGATCAAAGCTGCTACTTGATGTTCATTTCGGAGCTGCATTAGTACATCCCGAAGTTCCACTAACGTTGCAATGATATTTTTCTGTGACATTGCCGCCTGATTGTAATTTAATATTTCAGCATAAGCACCTTTCAGTCTCTTAGCCAATACTTTAGCGAATAATTTATAGTCCGCATTGAGCAATGTTATTGGACGATAATCATTCATTGTGGTTGCCCGAGCTGCCTTTGGGTGTAATACTATAATTCCATCCGCAAATGTGTCAGGAAAAGAAGCTGTATCCCACAATTCCACAAAGATTGGCATGATTGCGTGCTTTATGATTGGCCAACACGTCCTATAAAATTCATAGGACAGTCCATCAGGACCCGGAGACGTGTGTTGACTCGCCTGGAGAAGAGCATCTAACACTTCACGTTCGGTGATAGGGCTGGTTAGCATCTCTGAGGTGTCTTGCGAGACGTCAGTTTTAAATAGCTGACGATCAGCATACATATACGATGTGTCTTGTGCTGGTTCCTCATGAAACAAAGCTTGGAAATGATCCGCGATAAGTTGAAGAATGGCTCTGATCCCAGAGCATGGGGCTCCAGTGACAACATTCTGAAGGACCTCTGGATATTTTGCACGCCCCTCCTTCCTTTCTTTAGCAAAATAATAAAATGAATGCCGTTCCTCATCGTGTATGTGCCGGGCCTTAGCTCGGACTTTATGGCCATCTAGGTGCTGTAATTGTTTCATCTTAATAATCTCTTTCAGTCGTTTGATCGCTGCCGTCACATCACAGCCCTCTCGTTGCTTCGCACACAGGTCCCCCAGGGCCTCGTTATAAAAAAGCAGCAATTCCTTTTTCGCCCGTGCCCGCAAAATACTCCAGTATTTAAAAAACGAGCGGATCGCCGGTTTTGCAATTTCAGTCCACCAAACACTCTTCCGGGGTGCGGTTCTGAAGGAGGTTTGTAGCTGGTTCCATTTAACTTTAAAATTCTCCAGGACTTCGGTATCCTCTAAAATGGCGTTATTAATCTTCCAGTAACCTCGGCCGGCCTTCCGAATGCTGAGTTGCTGAACCTGGAGTTGACAGATGACGGCATGATGGTCGCTAAACGCCAACGGAATAACGCAAATGCGGTGTACAGCAGTATATATCCCTGGAGAAACATATATACGATCTAATCGAGATGCAGAGTTGTGACGAAGAAAGGTAAATGTTACAGCAGCGCCATACTTTATTTCCCAGGCATCCTGAAGCTGGAGCTGCGTCACTAGTTGATGTAACATAGTGCTGAAGTTGGGCGCACCTTTTTGGTCCTTAGCATGCAGCGTACAATTAAAATCGCCTGCGAGGAAGCATTCCTTAGCATACTGTAAATGTGGAATTAAATCATTCTGAAACAACCGCTCTCGTTCCTGTCGATGTTGGGTACCTGCAGGAGCGTATATATTCACTAACGCAATATCATCTAAGGTCGCAGAGATGATCCTCCCCGAGGGGTCCTTTTGAAAGTTCTGTAATTGAAGACCTTCCCGATAGGCAATGGCCGTGCCCCTTCCGTCTGATCCCAGATTGACTTTATAGTTATAACCATAACGAGTATCCAAATTATAAGTGTTCACTTCTTGCAGAAAACAGATATCAACGTTATTCACTCCGAGGAAGGTGTTGAGCAGTTTCTGTGTCACAAAATTGCGACAACCGTTCACATTTAAAGTCGCTATTGATTGCAGATAAATCATGCTAAGATGGCACGAGCACAAGGACAGTACCAGCAAGAACAGCACCATCAAATACCTGCTATCAATACTACGAAATTACTGGCTGGTGTCACTTTCTCCATCTGAAGAGATCTGTGTTGCAATATGTCCGCGAATCCTTGGTTCATCAGAAGAACTCCTTCCTTCCCCTCCAAGCGGAGGAAGAAGTAACGGGTCCGTATCTATCTTTACCGGGGCGGAACGAGAAGGTTGGGTCCCACCGGTCGCCACTGCTGGATGTAGAACTGCGTACTCCGCGGGAGTAGACTGGCTATCCCCGGAGTGGCTGTGTTGCAGTTCGCGTACTTTTAGCCTAGGGTCTCGTGCAGAACAAGACCCCCGTCCCACAGGTGAAACTGTGACTCGGATATCAGGAGGTACGTTGGGATAACTGGCCCCAGAGCGGGCCTCAACAGTAACCTCCTCTGGGAATTGCGCAGCTTTCTGCCCTGGTGCAAGCCCTCCACCATCACCACAGTTAGAACTCCCAGCGTTCCTTCCAGCATCCCGGGAGTCACATGACGACCTGCTTGCTGTTTCCTCCATGCTAAGCGACGCAGACGACACTGCTGTCTGCGGCTCGCTCAAAAAAGTCGATGCCACTGGCGTCATTAGCTGTGGTATAGGCTGTTCTGCCGGAATAGTGTACTGCTGTTCTGCCTCCATGTCTTGCTCAGTTTCCAGCTGGCTGCTCCTGGACAATTTTGCACCACTCGTTTTGCGGAGCTTTGCGCGCTTACCACTCTGTTGTCCAGTCGGCCGTTTCTCTACCCCTGCAGCTACATCAACAACTAGTGGATCAGAACCAACCTGCTCTCTCCCCTCGGAGGTGGGCGGAAAACCGCGTTTACCCGCGACTTCGCGGAGCACAGTTGCATACTCCCTATGCTGCTCATGCATGGACTCATCCTGGGTCGCACCATGCTGCTGAGGTTCAATTGACACGGAAGGCTGTACACGGACATTCAAAGGTGGGAAACTGTCATTCTGCTGGTCAGTTACCGGAGAAACGGGTGCCAAGTCGTTCCGATGTCCAACAGTCACCGGGCGCACATTAGTGGAGCGGTGAGGGCAGACTTCCTTCAGATGTTCCACACTATTACAGACATAACATGAGCGTGGCTGTCCAGCATAAGACACGGATAATCTACAGCTGCCAATGACAAGAAAGCTAGGAATAGTCGTCTTCAGTTGCATTTTAATCGTACGTATACCGTTAAACACTGGAACACGATAATGACGGCCCCATTGTTCTTTTCGGACATCATACACTGTCCCATAACGTTGCAGTGTTTGCTTTAACACCTCATTCGGAAGTTCAGGTGGAACGTCAAAAACACGCACAGATAGCGCATTACCGGTCGCGTGGTCAAGTATTACTTTAGTTATTTCCCCATTCATGTAGGTGAAATTCGTTTCGTCCGAGAAGGTATTTAAAGTCTTCTCTAACAGGAGTGCTGATATCAGTTTTACGTAAATTGCCCGTTCACTGGCGATTAACTGAATGGTGTCCACTTGTTCCGCATTTAACCGTAAGGTATCAGCAATAAAGTCATGTACCTCATAAGCTGTCGGTCTCGTTGCATTTAACGCAAATTTAACTCTAATTGTATTCTTCCTGGCGTACATTTCCATTTTTCACAGAGAAAGTACTCTGTAACACACAAATATAACACAAAAGTATTGACAAAGGGTTGTAGACAAAGCGCGGTAAGTCCCTCTTGCACTCACTCGCTGTCACTGCACCACCACTTGTAAACAACACTAGAGCTTCCTGGTAGCGTCCGCTCGGACCGGGCGCACAAACCAGACTCCTTCGTAAGATACTTAACTTAAATACCAAGTTTGGTATTTTACCCACTTTCCATTATTGAGTTATCCTTTTTACCACACGGACACACTTACACACGGCTAGTCAGATACACACACGGATTTTTTTCCAGAAATGCTTTTTTTATTATTCAGAAGCGACCCTAAAACGTGTATTTCCGGTGAAACTTCTATCATAATTTTGGATGGATTGCAATACCTTCTCTACTTACGCACCGTGTAATTTGTAGAGAAAGTAATAAATAAAACCTCTTTTTTAAAAGAATGTATCTAAAGATTTTAACTTATCATCAATTTGAGACACTGAGGAATAAAATATTTTAAAAGATTCAAGCGAAAGTAAATGTTTACAATTGCGTAGAAAATTCTAATTGTATTATTTATGTAAGCTAACAGGTCCATCTAGCCCTAGAATATCTCTTTTAGAAAACGCTTAATGTCTCTGCGTGCGCGCTCTCGCGCTTCTGAATAACATACATGCAAAACTTGCTATGCAGGTTCATAAAGTTGCTTTTACAGAAACATATAGAAAAGCTTTACTAGTTTAATTTTCATTAAAATGGTTATGCATTTTGATGACTAATAAAATATCTATATTTCATATTTGTGAATTTGTTTTTAATTCTTCCTATTATACCTCCACCTCTAACTGCATGTTCGTATCGGTGGCGTTCATCTTTGGAACACGTATATTGTCATTTGAGTCTACTTTTTTCACACACATTCACACTCACATTCATATTTTCTGGCTCTGGGAAGGCTAGAGAATATTCTTGGATGGAGAAAAATTCTCAGCCCAGTTGGGAACCGAGCCCGGGAGACTTCGCACAGCGGGTAGGTGCTCTATCGACTGAGCTAAGGGACCAGTTCTGTGAAGTCCTGTCAAACAAACGTTGTTTATAATATTTTATTTGACTGGTAAACATAAAACGAGGGGGGGGGCGGAGGGAAAATCACTCTACGAGTACAATAAATAAGTTTACAATATCATGGCATACATGTCTCAAAACAGCATATAGTGATCCGCTTTTTAAAGACTTTTTATCTCTTCGACCTATTGCATGCCCCTCATATGTGCTGCAAACTGTTGTAATGCAAACGTTTTATCTCGATTAATATAAACCAGGTACAAAAAAGAAGATTTTGTAAGGATAGTTTATGGAAGAAATACAAAAAATGGATTGGAGAATATAAAATATTTGAAAGTGACACATTTTTCACTCGGTCTCATAATTAAAGCTTACTACTTGCTCATGACAGTAAAACTTTAGCAACTGATCAGTCCAGATTAACTAAAATATGTCTGCAGTGCCTAATCTGAAAACATTTCTTGAAATGAGAAAATGTTTATGGTGATTATCATAATACCACGAATGTTTTCATCTCGTAGATAATTCACGACCGGAGCAAAGCGTCTTAGAGATGAACACACGAGTTGTATTTGAATAGACAATCCAGCGAAATCGACTATTAATAATTTATAATATGTAGGAAGGGAGATTTTATCAGGTTATGATTGTAATACTTACATAGCTCTCAAATGCTAGACGAATGTCACATAAAAACTTGTGACCTCTTTCTAAGCAAAATTGCATGAACCGTTTCCATACATTAGCGCGGTTTTTATCCGCATAAACGGGTCTGGCTTCATTAATTATTTGTTTTATTTCTTGTGCGGTCGCTTGACCAAACCGTTTCAAACTTTCCACCATCACGCAATGTCACTGATGACTGGATTGTCGTCTTGCTACTAATAACCAAAACAGGAGATTAAACAAACGAACATTAGGTGCGACAAGATTTAAAAAAAAATGAACATCAGCTGCGATAAGATGTTTCGACAATATTGCTCCAGTCAGATGACAGCTATTGGTTGAAATTGCCTAATCTCGGCCATTAAACTATTTGGTTTATAAAATTACATAAGAGATAGCTATAAACTGGTGATGCGTAGAGTAAGTAGTATGGCTGTTATATATCGAAATTTTCTGGTATTCGTAAAGAATTCCATTCTACTGAATGAAAGGGTTGAAAAAAGAAAGTCATATTTCAACATTAATTCAGCTCTAATAAAGTATAATTCTACAGAACTTCATTTTTCTTTTTAATCGAAACATTTCAAATAATTTTGGCCACTGTTAGACGCTGAAAACCTTTTGATATCAAATTCCGTACACCTTTTAAACTTATAACATGCCATATAAGAGACCTTGAAAAAGTTGAATTTACAATGTGATCAATACCGTGTTCATTTTCACGCACACATTCATCTTGTTGGTACTTAAGTAAACTATAGTATAATGAGTTATGAATGAACAGGTAAATAGCTTGGCAGCATGACTTCCGAACCCTGGCGCCTACTAGTAAACCTAATTTCTGAAACGTCTTCTGAGAGCACGATACACATCCATTTCCAGTATCAGCAGCTGCCACTTCTTTATTGCCTTGTCTTCTCTTTAAACAGATGAAGGCGTCAGGGGCTTGAAAATCATTTCGTGAGCATTTGTGGAAGTAGTTGCATCCGGCATTTGCCGCATCATCAATAACAGCACATGTCAAGTCATAAATGCTTTCAAAAAAACATTGACTTAATCTGGAAGTGAGTAGTTCTTCTTTAAATTGTATTACATATAGGGAAATAAAACAGTACGCTTGAGTTACTATTGGTAAAGCCTTGTTTCTAGCCCTTTAAAAACAGTCATGTTGAGCAAACTGATATGGACTTTATATATTATGGATTTCTTGTTGTTCAGGAAAGAATCAGTTAATCTGGACTTAATGGCAGTCAGTTTCTGGAGCTTTAGCTACGTTGAAGCATTCTTCTTGGGCTTTGGAATATACCATCTAGGGGCATTATACTGGGCTCATTTTGCTTCATGTTTATAACATTATAAACTTTAACTGAGTCTGTGTTAGTCACTTTTTGGGTTTCCTTATCTTGCCCATTTCTTCCAAGCAAGATCGGTGCACAACGTAAACGATTTTTTATAAGTTACCATATCGTTTCCTAAAATTCCATATAGCCTAGAAAGCTTCCATATAAATCATTAACATGTGAGAAACCATCGAGTTGCTTTAAAAATGTATGAGCAAAAGATATTTTATATTTTATATTTGATACACCGAATACCAGTATGGAAGGCACCCTTAAATTTGGTCAGGAACACATGTCAATGAACATTTTGAAGACGATGAAATGTGAAGGACCAATATCATGGTCTCTATATCCTATCATTACTTTAGCAGCAGATGTAGCACAGTCCATACCTAAAAACATTTATAGAGTATCACAAGCTGATTTTGCTTCTTGAACTGTAGATATTATTTCGAAGATTTCTTTATTTGCAAGAAAGTTGTTTATTTATAAGTTGTGCATTATCATTCCAATGTACCGACTGGTCGTTTTGCGGCCAGGCCACGATTGCGTATATGCGAGATTCGCTTGAATTGCAGGACCTCGATATGTTCCGCTAGTCGTCAATTACCTATTCAAGTCTAGGCTTCATTGACTGTGAATGCCAACTGAAAGTTAAAGTCTGAAAAGACTAGAGATTATTCCTTGAGTATCTCAAAAATGAAGGATAATTAAGACATCTGTGTTGTGTGTGAATTACTTTAGAATATTACTTTCTCTAGCGCATATATACAATCTAGAAAGTAGATAAAGAATTTATTGTATGCCACCCTAATACTTGATACCGAGATTTCACCGGAAATACATAATTTAGGGTCCCCTGAAACCAGAAAAGAAAGAAAAAGTAGTAAATGATAAGAGAATTATTAATATTAATTTTGGTGGACTTAATTTTGATTATTTTTGTTATAATTAATTATTTATATAGTTTAAACAAAACATTGCATTTTCATTATAGAAAAAAAAATATTATTTTTACAAATATATTCAAAGATAATAAGTTACCTATGTGTGTAAAATTAAATTTGCCAAGATTTTTCCATTTAAAGGGTAGTTGAGGGTGGGGGAATTTTCTTGAAAATCTTCGTATTGCGTCCTTGGGAGATACGGAACTTTAATATCAAGTTTGGGATTAACGGACTTTTCGTTTTTGAGCTATGCTCACACACACACACACACACCACACACACACGTACAGATGAACAGGGGGTCCCAGAACATGTATTTACGGTAAAATCTCGGTATCGGATTTTTGGGTACAATACAATACATTCTATACACACTATGTTCAGAGTACGTGTAGAGAAAGTAAAAATCTGATGTGTTCCATTCATATAAATTTTTCTAGTTGTTTCATATACAAACCATTGCTAAGGCTTTCTTTTATTTATATTATGTTACTCGAGCATTATATTAATGCCAGCATAATGTTAGCATAGTTGGCCTTATTACTTGTTTCCTTTTAAGCAGAAGGTAAATAAGGGAAAAAATTAGCCTAAAGCGATAGTAAAATATTTTAAAAGTTCGTCGCTATGTGAAATAATTGAGGTTCGTTTTGTATGCGTATGGTCCCGATGAGAAAAGTATAAGTGTTTTAATGCTGAAACCAATAACAAGTAATAACAAGTAATATCTCAGAAACAGTTTGTACTGAAAAAAAAGGCGACAATATGACATTATGTGTTTTAACGAGATCTACATTTTTGTGTGGTAAGTAATATCTCTTATGGTTTACCAGATATGTAAAATTAATAAAAATTCTTCCAGCATAAAGAGGTCTTCAGAGGCTATGCCCAGAAAATTAAAGATATACATACAATTTGTGACGTAAATATCTTTAGTATGTTATATTATAATCAAAATCGTTTGAGCCATTTTTGAGAAAATCAAAACTTCGGAAATATTTTCATGTAAAGGGTAGTTTGGTGTGTGGATTTTCTTGAACATATTTGTGTCGCAACCTTGGGAGATACTAAACTTATATACCTACCTGGTTATGTTTGGTATTTAACACACGTTTTGTTTCATTTTTTCACTATGCTGTCCACTGCCACACATGGACCTTTTTCTAAAAATGCAATTTCGGCTCAGGGGATATCAAAACACATATTTTCGGTGAAATATCGATATTGAATTTTTTGGTGGAATACAATGCCTTCTCTATCCACTATTTACCTTGTACATATGGGCTAGAGAAAGTAAAAACGAAAAGTAGATTAAGTACCAAACTTGGTATTTAAGTTAGTACCTTCCAAAGATGAGTCGCGAGGATTCTTGAAGAAAATTCCCCTACCCCAAACTGTCCTTTTGATTTTTCAAATTTTGGATTTTTAAAATATAAGTATTATTTGTATTTTGATTAAAATAATATATATTGAGGATACTTACATAACAAATAAAAGTCATATATTTAATTTTCTGGTAATAGCTGGTGAAGTCATCTTTATTCGAACGGAATTGTGTATAATCTTACTAAACGATAGAACGAAAACATACTGCACAAGAAAATTTAGATCTCTTTAAAAAACATAATTTATACCACATAGGCTTATTTGTTCCATAAGCATTTCGAGGTATCCGTTATTAGTGGTTTGAATTGCTGAATACTTTTGTCATTCTTTACAAGTGCTTTAGATATTCAATTATTTCTTACGATTGGAAAAAAATTATGTTACAACCATTACCAGTCCTTAAAAAATTGACTATCGCGATTTTCTTGTACAAAACAAAATGTGTAATGTAGCTATTTCTGCAAATATATATCTCAATTAAAATTAATTATAGTTTACCAAACTGTGTGGTTCGATTCCTGCGGTCGACCTCTCTGAACCATGCGTATCTTCCGGGTCACCAGGCGAATGGATTTTCCCGAACTTTCTATCCCTTTATTTCATCTCCATTTTAGTCTATCCGGTTCCTTCAAGCTTGAGTATCGGCAAAGTTGCGGTATGGAGGTACCTCTCGGTGGCGCTTTGGAAATACAGCTCAGCGGTATGTTGGCATGTAGTCAGCAGGAATAAATCAGGCCAAGGGCGCGGACTTCCAGCGCTCACCACGTTAAGGTGAAGAATTGTTTGGATTATATTAGGGATCCACTGCGGTGACTCTTTCCCCTCGGTCGGTTTCGTGGGGACCAAATATGAGAGTATATCATATCATCCTATCCTCCTGAACATGACGCACGATAAGCCTATGGTAGCTGCTTGTGAAAAACCCCCCCAGACCAACCAAGAATAGTTTGTATATTCAATAAAATTGAAAGAAGGTTGACAAAGTCATATTAGAGCTCACAATTCCTGAATTATGTTTCAGGAATTGAGTAAACCGTTAACCGCATACTAATTAGTATATGCTTAGAAATAAGAAGTATTGCAGAATTATAAACAAATTTTAAACAAAGCGTAGAGTTTTCCCTTGGAGACTAAATGTAAATAAATTATATTTAAAAAATAGCAAAAATAAAATAAATCCATTGGAAATTTAATCTTTTAAATCATCCTAAATCTCAAAACCATGCTTTCAGGTTGTATTATTTAAACACTTATTCTTGCTTTACACTATAACGCACCGCTTCCTATGATAAGCAGAAGAAATATTGCCATACATTTAAAACGATGATTTCTATGCATATGCGCACTTTGAGGTTCTCTGAAAGGCATTATTAAAACACAGTAATCTTTTTCCGCGCACACGTACACCGTACACATTTAATTCCGCACATTTAAAGTAATATAATCCAAGATTTTAACAACATTGGAATTCAGGAATATAGGAATTATTGAAAACATAATGCTTTTTGTGCTGCTTCAATTTTTAAGGGAATTAGTAAGTAAATAATTTATTTATAGGTGAAGAATCAGACTGAAAAATTCAATGACATGGATTTGAAGCATGGATCTTCTGGTTTTTAGGAGTTGCTCTAATCACTGAGTTACCATGGCAACATATGGACACGACACTGAATTCTCCTACTCGCGTTTTCGCCGTGAACTACAAGAAAATTTCAAATTATTTTGAGATATCATTACTCAATAGCGACTTACAAACTTCGTAAGTACTCAAGTCCCGGGATTATAGTTAACCAACTATTAGGTAATTAATGCGAATTAATTGTTTCTTACACACCAGTGGTGAGTAGGGCAGAAGTTGGAGAGGTAGAGCAGACTGAAAAATGCAACACCATAGTCGGGATTTGAACAATGAATCTCCTGATTTATGTTAGTTGATGTAATCACTAAGTAATCATGGCATCATGGGTAAAACGCGACTGTTTTGATTAAAATAGGTATTGTTAAGTTTAAAAAAATGTAGGTATATTTGCTCAAAAGTTCACTTGCTAAGTAATATTAAAATATGTTTGTAGGCTAACTTTTATGTCACATCCTTGGAGGATTCTGAACTTAAATATCTATTCAACCGACTTTTCGTTTTTGAGTTATCCTCCTCACAGTGATGCGGACACACACACACACACACACACTAACACAAACACACACGCACACACATTCCGTTCTTTGGGTAGAGGAGACTCTATAACGTGTGTTTTGCAATGAAATCTCCGTGTCGAATTTTTGGATATAGGAATGTCTATGTACTATGTAGGAAATAGAGAAAGAAAAATTTTTCTGATTAGTCCTATCGTAATTAATTTGAGAAAATGTGTCTAGAAAAGTTTGGCGAGATAAGCACTTAAGCTGCTCTAAAGTTAGAACCATTGTTAGCATTGGCTCTTTAATGGAACTCAAAAATGTATTTTTATTAATTCAGATGAGTTAATGGTTGTCATATTGCATCATGTAACTTGCCAAACACATTCTGCACGTTCGCACAACAAGGATCAGATAGAAGGATATAATTAAAAACGTAGCTACTATTAAAAACAACAAAAAACTGCCAAAGCCCGAAGGCAGTTTCCAGCAAAATAAATAAGATGAGATCACTGGTCGTTATACTCAAAAACAGCACCCGGATAAGCAAACACGTGCAATTTCTTATCCAAGGTAACCGTAACACCCTCTTGTGACTCACCACGCCCTCTCTCTATGTCTGAAAATGAGAAGGCGAAAAGTCAGTGCCCAGAGGCTATTCATTTTAATGATCTTTATTTTAAATTAGCAAGGTGGTGCTTCTCCTCCTAATATAGGCTATGCGACATAACCTGAATTTATCAAATTTAGTGTTGGAACACTGCTAGATCAACGCCTTTATTATGTTACACATTACGATGTAAATTAATACCCAGCATGTATGCTTAACAGTTAATTTCGTTAATTTTTTGGCTCCTG
Source organism: Hymenopus coronatus (assembly GCA_030762935.1). Taxonomy (NCBI): domain Eukaryota; kingdom Metazoa; phylum Arthropoda; class Insecta; order Mantodea; family Hymenopodidae; genus Hymenopus; species Hymenopus coronatus. The sequence continues at coordinate 73,262,505 of CM060896.1, read as the reverse complement.
ATGCTGTTGCTGTGTTTGCTGGTAATTATAGTAATATTAATAACCACCACCATTACTAATTCTGCCTTCAGTGTATGAAGATAGCTACTGGAATTAGTTAGGTTTAATTTTCTGTTGCCTGATTACACATGCGGGCAGAAATATAAGCTTTAAATATAAGGAAGGATGTTTTTCATCCCGCTTTGTCTGAAAGTGCGGAATATATCTGAGAAATAGAAAAAATAGCTGCTGACAGGCATGCAATTTTCTCTATCCATTATAAATTCCCATGGTACACGTGATTTTTACTTTTTATATATGTACTATGCACAAAGTGCATAGAGAAGATATTCATTTTATCAAAAAATTCGATACCAAGATTCACCGGAAATATATAGATATTTTGAAGTCCCCTGAATCCAAAAACATTTTTAATAGAAAAAAGCCCATGTCTGTGGAAGCATAGCTCAAAAACAAAACGATGATAAATGTTAAACTTGGTGTTTAATTTTAGTTTGCTCCAACGATGGACACAAAGATTTTCAACAAAATCCTCACCCCAAACTACCCTTAACTAGGAAAAATGTTGAAAATTTAGTTTTTCTCAAAAATGACAAATGATTTCAATTATAATAAATTATATTAAAGATGTACATGACAAATCAAATGAATTTTCTTGGAATAGCCTCTGAAGACCTTTTCATTCTAGACGAATTTCGTATAACTGGTAAACCATAAGAGATAGACCAAAACTTGCTACATAAACACTGTACATCTCGTTAAAGGACCAATTTATGTAATATATATTTTTTTTTTCTCAAACGGGAAGTTACCCTTCGTCTCATCTCTTGTTTTACACTTGGCCATGCAAAGTGAACCGAACTTCAATTGTTCACATAGCGATCACTTTTTAAAAGATTTGACTATCTCTTTAGCTTAATGTATCTCCTAATTTCACTTCTGGTTAGAAGGAAGCAAGAAATAAGAACAGTTTTGCTAATTTTATCTCGATTAGTGTAATATAGATAAAAATATTTTGTAAGACTAGTTTGTTTGCAGAATGTTTTGTGAATGGAATACATCATACTTTTTGTTTCATTGCCTTTTACTGCGAGGTAGTCTCATTTCCCTGTGGAACATATCCAAGTGGCAAAGCTCGAAGTTTGGTCCCTTCCAGGTTACTATCTTCACAACTTTAGTGTCCGCTATCTCGCCCGCTTTTTCTGTCTCTCTTTGAGGACGATTTTATACGCTTGTGTTTCTAGTAATCCGAAGCTATGTCTTATGTCTTCGATGAAGAAAGGCTCCTGCGGTATTTATAGCCGTAGCTGTTTCTCGTGAAATTTGACATTAAAAGAGCTCTTTTTACTTCCTCTACATGTACTATGTACCTAGTGCATAGAAAAAGTATTACATTCGCCCTAAAATTAAAAGCCGAGATTTCACTGGAAATTCATGTTTTAGGTTTCTCTGTATAAGGAGGATAAAGCATTATTAGAAAAAGTTCCGTGTGTCTTTGTGTTTAGAATCCTCTAAGGATGCGAAATAAAGCTGTTGAGAAAAATGCCCAGACCCCAATCTAACCTGTACATGGAAAATATTTCGAAAACTTTGACTTTATCAAAAATGCCATCTGTACCTACAATTTTAAAATCCAATTCCAACTGTAAACCCTAATCCCTACGGTATGCTATATATTAGTTTCATAGCAATTAGTGAAGAAGTAAGAAGCGAAAAAATGTTTTCCTACGAACAAAATGTTTAAAATATCAATTCCGCTCTATTATAACTATTTACTATACATCAAATTTATACATTACTTATAAATCTAGAATCTTAAAAGGGGCAAATGGATGTCAATATGTCACTTTCAGTCAAAAATCCCTGTCTGTTTTGCAAAAATCAAATCTATAAATTTTGTTTTACGTATTTTAAAACCCTGTGGTCATACGATTGTAACTTAAAAATACATTATTTTCTAAAGACTGCACCCTTTAAATACCCTTTAATGTAAAATTTAAGCTTAATTTTCTCCCATTTCATTTTTTAAGCATTTTGCTGAAATCAAAAGCTATCTCCTTTTCCAAGTTTCATGCAAAGAGATTAAAAATTGCAATGAATATTGAAGGCACAATGAATAATAAAACTAAAAGTTGAATTTTTTATATATTGCATGGTTCATGAAGTAAAAGATTAAGTATGTGACTTGAGAGCAAAAACGCAAAATTTTACTATCAGAACAATAAATATTTTTTTACTCTGCACAGGAGATAGATATAAAAAATATGATATTTAGCTTTATTAATCGCAGTTTCTAGAATATGCAGCAACTTTTTCGGGCCTATTGAATTAAAATTGCAGGAAACGATAGATTTTGAAAACATACTTTTTTAAGAAACAGAAATATTAATAACTAAAAACTGTTAAACCTAGTACTGAAACTTAAATGGATTTATACATAAATCATGCAGCACAGGTGTACAAAACTTCAAGTTCCTACCTTTAACACTCTAGAAGTTATGATTTTAAACGAATTTTGCTCCAAAATTAAATGAAAATGCCCAGTTAAAGTGTGCTACATACAAACGTTAACACATTTCTGGTTTCTGCTTTAGAATAAAGATTTCATAAACTCAGGTGTGGGCATGCAGCAAATAAGATGGTAGATGAACTACGGACACTTGAATGGAAGGAGAGAGAGATATGCCATCAAGAGCAAAGACAGGGTTTAAATTCTGAAGTGAGTAACAGTTAACATCGCAACAGGGGCTTATTCTTTATATGTATTCTAGGAAATGTTCTCCTAGTTTACGACAGTAATCCTGTAGAGGAGACGTGCGAAGCAATAACACGTTTTTGTCTCCTGGCAATAAGCATGTGTACATGGTGTAGTATAACCTCTTAAGCCCCTTATACATGCTCAAGAGTTGTCACAGCTTCACAAGTTTTATTGTCAAATTGCTGTCAATAGCTTAAACTCACTGAAAGTCTTGGAAGCAAATAAGGGCATGCTCTAAATGGTCAAATATTTGACAATCAATTTGATGGCTTTGGTCAATGAAATGCGAATTCTGCGTCACGAAATCTACATCATGGCTGGAAGCCAAAAGTTAAACAAAAAATATCTCATGCGTAAAGCTTATTCTTCTACCTACTTCATGCTAATCGAGATCTACATTAAACACAAATGGTTCCTTATAAGTAGAATGGATATAAGTGAATACACTAGACTAAAGCGATAAAAAATCTTTTAAAAGCCGGTTGCTAAATAGTTTTCTTTGCGTGTTTGTTTAACTTAAAGACTTAATATATTACAGATTAATATATTAATAAAATTAAAGTGCAGAAAGTGCATAATGAAAGTGAGCTACAACATAATATCATAAGGGTAATATCAACAGTCATCCTTTCGAGATGACAAGAATTTAAATGAATATCTCGGAAATGCTAAATCTACAAAAAAATGTATATTACCTCAATTGTGTGTTTTAACGGGCTCTATATTTTATGTCTGTTTCTTATGGTTTATCAGTTACGCAAATGTCCTTCAGATTGAAAAGAACTTCAGGGATGTTCCCAAAAAAATTGAAGATATATATATTTTATTTGTCACATCAAAATCAATTACTCTCCTGTATCTCCTCATGAGAAGCATAGAGAATTCTCAAAAAGATTGCAATTGTAGCCAACCTTTTCACTTCACTCCATGTTCTCCCTTCTTTAGCAATTTCTTCAAGAACTGTTCTCTTCCATGTATTTTTTGGTCTTCCTCTTGCTCTACTACCCTGAGGATCCCAGTCCAAAGCCATTCTTTCTGCTGCCCCATCTTATTTTCTTAATGATGCCCTATCCAATTCCACTTTATCTTTTGATTTCTATTGCAATTTATTTTTGGTTTGTTATATTAAATAGTTCTGAGCATGAGATTACATCTAATTTTCAAAATGTATCTATTAATAAACGAATTGCGTTTCTTGTGTGGATTTACTTGTTTTACATGTTTTACAGCCATATAGTAAAACTTATTTCACATTTGTTAAATATTTTAATTTTAGTAGATCTAGATATAAGATTTTCAGGTTGGGTATAACCGTACGAATGCGCTATTTACTTTCTTTATTCGGTTTTTAACATCCTCAAAAGATCGACCATCCTTATCAATTATGCTACTCTAATATTTCAATTCTTGAACAGTATCAATATTGTTGTTATTTATTTTAATGTTATTTGTCTTTTTACTATTTAATCTCAATTTATTTAGCTTTCGTTGCATTTATTTTCATATTAAACCATTTTATTAGTTGCCATATAAGAAGCGTTAGTATTCAGTATCTTATTAAAATCGTTGAGAGGCATTTTTGAGAAAATAAAACGTTTCCAATTTTTTCTATGTAAAGGACAGTTTGGGATGGGAGGATTTTCTTGAAAATTCGTGTTGAATTCTTGGAAGTTGCTGAACTTAAAGTATCAAGTTTGGTATTCAACCGACTTTTTCCTTTACTTTCTCTACGCGTACTATGTACAAAGTGTATAGAGGATATTGTATTGCACCTAAAAATTCGATACGGAGATTTCACATTTCGATACATGTTTTCTGCCCTCTGAATAAAACAAACTTGTTTGCGTGTGTGTCTGTGGACAGTATAGCTCAAAAACGAAAACACCGTTAAATAACAAACTTGGCATTTTAGTTTGGTATCTTCCAAGGATACGACATGAAGATTTTTAAGAACCCCCTACCCCAACTACCCTTTATATAGAACGTTTTTCGAAAACTTTGATTTTCTCAAAAATGGCTCTATATTAAAGACAATTTACCTGACAATTAAAATGTATATCTACAATTTTCTGGGAATAGCCTCTGAAGACATGTATATTCGGGATTAATTTTGCGAAGTTTTTCATAATTGGTAAACCATAAGAGAGAGATAAAAACTTAATCAATAGAAAATGTAGAGCTCGTTAACACGCACAGTTTATTTTATATAATTGTTTTTCGTGGAGTTGACCGTTTTTGAGATATTCCTTGTTATTGGTTTCAGCTTTAAAATGCTTATGCTCTTCTCATACGGGAATTTGTCATCTTCTGTCCACACAAACAAAGGAACTTCAGTCACATAGAAACCGGCTTTTGAATTATCACCTTAAACTATGGTACTCCCTTATTTCACTTTTGCTTACATGGAAACAAGTAATAAGACTATTTTTGCGAATATTTTCTCCATTAACATGAAGTAAGTTGAAGCATAAGCTTTTTAACAATCATTTGTTGCAGAGATGTAGAGAAAGAAATATAAATAGAGCATATAAGATTTTTTTATATTTATTGTTTCATTTATGTGGCCCCCTTTAACATCTAAGGTTATATCTTGGGCTTTGCACTAGAAACAACTGGTCTGTAGGTTCTTTACATTGGGTTTCAATCGTTTTTATTTTCTTCAAACACACACACACATATACACATACACATTCACTCTCAAATAAATACTTCCAGATTCTGTGGGGGATAAGGAATAACTCTGGTTAAAGAAAATCGAACCCGGGACCTCTGAGTGATAAAATAGCTCGCTGACCACTCGACCACGAAGGCAGTCTATCCAGTAGATTGGTTTGCAGAGCTTTGTTATATAATGTAGAGTTTGCTCTAAATAATTATATAGTATAACATTTAATAATATATAAAGATTTTACTGTTGAGATTATTAATGGTTATTAATATGACTCATTATATAGTTAAAACGCCTCCGATGCAGTGAGAAGATCGTAAACTGAGAACAAAAATTGAAACACCCTCACCAATAACGTATCACACATCACATTGAAGATAACTGTTTTGACACATTAAACCTGGATGTTGGTAAGCCTATCTAGAGAGGGAAAGCAGTCAAAGAAGATTAAAACATGCCGATCACTTTTATAAACGAAGCATGATTTAATCTAAGGAGAGGATTCCGTTGAATGATTAGTTCTGGCAGTCAGTTATGAAACGTGCTGCCACTGCTGATGTCCCAGCTCTCATTTTTTTGTTTTTCGTGTGATAAAACCTTTGCGTCTCTCAATTCGTTTTGTTTCGGGCACCTTTTCCATTATAGCCGTGAACAACCATCTGCATTAGTAAGTGTAGTCAGTAATATTGTTTAAGACCAGCATTGATTTAAAAGAAAAGATATTGCAGCAAATGATCTAATGAATCTTGCTTTTACATAATTTCCGTTAATCTGTCGGTATTTCTCGATGCTATTTCAATGAAAGCCCGCCCTCGCTAAAAGTGCCTAGCTTTGGTGCTTCGTGGCGCACGGGATCGTAGATTCGAATCCCACCTTGGGTATGAGCGTTTATATGTTTGTAAATGCGTGTATATGTATGTGTGTTTGTGAGTAAAAAGAAAATAGAAAACAAAGGAAATGTAGGTAAAATGGAAAAAGAAAAAAGAATACAAGGCTCCGGAGCTGTATTAAAAAAAATGAAAAATTGTTTTGGCGGTTATTCTCCAGATAACTACAATATATGCACAATATCCCTAAATACAGCATATTGACGTTTGCTTAACTGCAACAAATACTTAAAGTTTCTTCGCGCCTGTTTGTATTACATTTATTCAGATAATGTTGTCCTAGCGGTCCGGGTTCGAAAGCATCAGTATGTGGAATTTGTGGTGGACGAAGCGGCAACTGGGCGGGTTTTCTCCGGGTCCTTCGGTTTTCCACCAATTACTCCATCAGCTTTTCTATCATCCGTTTCGCTTGCATTTCATATCATCCACATCCCCACACTCATGCCTGGCTACGGATCGACCACTCGTTGCAGGTTCTCCATGTTGTGGTTTCGTGCCGTTGGCTTTCAGACAGACTTTGACCCCGAGGCATCCGTTTGTAAGTCCTAGAAGAGATGTCAGTCCTAAACATGCAGGGGTAAGCCGACTACGAATGTTGTCCTTTATACTCTATGGCTTGACTAGCTAAAGCAAAGAAAGTATTTGTTGCATTTCATTCTAAAATTGGATGAAAGAAATTCAATAGAATTATGCGTTTTAAAATTCCTCCGTATAACAAAGCAGAATTAGTAGATAGTAAAACAATCTTGCATACAAAAACATTCAAATTATAGGCTATAATAAATATTCCATTTTTTACATTTTTAAGTTGAATTAAAGTATACTTCTTACAAAAGAAAGAGCTAGTAGAGAAAAAGAATTATCAGTTCATACTGAAATGTTTAGCTTCACATTCTCCAAGTGTCACTTTTGTATGCACTCTCTCTTGCATTATTTTCTACATTTGATTGGTAAGATGCATACGTTATCCAGATGGGTGGAAATTAAAATTGATCATGAGTTGTACCTGCTGAGTAACATTAAGTTAATAAGTAGGCAATAATAATGATGATAATATTAATAAATATATTATATTATTGGGAAGATAATAAAGTATATCACAAATGATTGCATTGTTATAGTGCTGTTAGGTTGTGGTCTGTTTTCAGTTCTACTTCAGATATGAAAACCAACTTTTGAATTAAATACTATGCTCTTTTAACAGCAGAGGTGACCCACTTGTTACCTACTCCTTCTCCTACCAGGTTTCGATGATAATCCTATTGGGCTAGCTTTTTATAATATACTATAGATTATAATAATAATCTTTATTAGAGTGGAATTCGTTCAGTTTATTTTTAGCCATGCTTAGTTTCACACCGAGTATGACATCCTCCATTCATACATGTTTGTTCCTAATAATTTTTTTCAAAGAAATCATACAGAGTAATAATGTTTTAATGGTGTTAGTTAACCAGATGTGAAAAACTTCACGATAGGCATGTCTCTTGCACATCATGCACATCAACAATGTCGTTAAGTTTTAAGCGCAGCTAAGCAAAATATAATGAGACATACCAACTACAATTCCACAAAAGCTGCTCTTAGTATTGTTTTCGCTGATATCAGTTGTGCTGAAAATAACACAAGTTTTCCAGGCACTAAAAGGAAGCTAAATAGGTAATAGTTTATCCTTTCGTACATCTCAGGAGTTAACTTCAAGGTAAGGGTTTTGAGAATTATTTGACCTATATTGCAATGCCACAAATGCCATTCTTAATTTTATTTTCTTACCGAATGAGGTAGCGCCGATCACGCTAAACATACAATTTATGACATATACATCTTCTTGTGAAGTTAACAATTGCCGAGGTATTTCCTGTTTTTGCCTTCACTCCTGTTTGCGCTGATAAGTAAAGGGTCGGTCACCACTAGCAAGTTTTAACTTGAAATAGCCATGTTGACTTCTGCAACGCTTTTAACTCTCGTCAAATTGGAACAATTGGGCCACTTGGTATGTTGCGGCGGTGACTTAAGGGTTACCGAGTTCGTATCCCGCGTACAGGCTTAGGCTATTCAGAAATGGTGTGGAGATTTGGGTGCCCTAGCTCAGGATTTTATTAGCATGGAATCTTGTTTTTAGGTGTGTAAGATTTTCTTCGAGTTTCAGATTATTATCGAACTCATTAATTCATTTTGTTCGGCCTTTCTGCCGTCGAACATACACGCATTCCTCCTAAATTTTCTACTCTTAAGTTACGCTTTATTCGACCGCACCTATCATTACTCATTGCTTTTGATCGTCTTTTGGTGCAGTAATTTCGCCCTATTCTGGCGTATTAATTTAACACTATTTCCGTCACAATCAAAGGTTCCACCACGAACCCAAATATCACATCTTACCTCCACGAATGTTCCATACGTGGTGCCAAAGGTGTCGTTTGACCAGCAAGAGAACCGTTTATCTTGCTTTGTTATGTCCACCCTCGGGAATTGTAACCTCACCCCTTCAGTTCAATGTCCTTCCCTTACCGGTACTATCCTACCTGGGTCGCTTGTCAGCTCGTGACAACTGTTTGCACTTCCCTAGCCATTTTCTATGTAACCTTGTCCCCTCCTAGTATGATTTATATCTCCTTTTTAGATACCTTTTAACCCCGTGACACGACATGTACAGTCTCAATCTGCACTGTTGAAAGGACGACAAAATGATTATTGCGCAACAAGTCATCAAACATGCTGTTCAACATCCAATGCCACAGAAGGTACCCAGGAAATAAAATTGTTAAATCTTAAATTTTTTGGTCTAACAATACAGCTGTACATTTGATGTACATATATTTAAAATAATATAAATCATTATAATGGTAGGCGATGGTCAATATATTATGTCCCGGAATGTACTACTGTTAATTCGACAGGTGCGTCTTGGTTCGCATTTCTCTATAAACCCATTAATTTCTATAGCATGTATGCACATAATTTGTACATAGTAGCTAGAGAAGGCATTGTATTCCACCCAAATTTTGACGTCGACATTTCACCGGAAATATATGTTTTGAGGTCCCCTGAGTCCAAGAAAAGCATTTTTAGAAAAAAGGTCCATGTGTATGTGGACAGCATAGCTCAGAAACGAAAAGACCGATAAATACCAAACTTGGTATTTAAATTTATCTTCCAAGGATGCGATACAAGCATTTTCAAGAAAACTCCCCTTCCCCAAACAACTCTTTACATGGAAAAATATTTGAAAATGTTGTTTTCCTCAAAGATGGCTCTAATGATTTCCATAAAATACCGTATATTAAAGATATCTAAATCACAAATAAAATGCATGCAATATTATTATTAATTACAATAATAATAATAATAATAATAATAATAATGATGATGATGTTGATGATAATAATAATGATAATAATAATAATAATAATAATGATGATGATGATGATGATAATAATAATAATAATAATAATAATAATAATAATAATAATAATAATAATAATAATAATAATAATAATAATAATAATAATAATAATAATTTCCATGCATTATAAACATTCTACGAGGCAGATAGAACGAATCATTGTTGAGGGTGTTAAATTGTGCGACACTCCGACTATAACGAAACGCGCCAAATTGCCTTCATTCTCAATGGAAAATGTGAAATAATTACTAAAATTCGGAATACTTCCACATAAAAATATGCACTAATACACCATTTGATGACGAGAGATCATTCTTGGTTTATAAACTAATCCTGAGAGAGAATGGGAGGTGTTTTAACAGCAGAGAACCTAAGGAATTTTTGGTTCTTTACTGCGTTATTACAATTATATGAATAGCGAAGAAAGTTAAAAGAAAATATTAATTCAAATATGTAGCTGTCAATATGTGAAAACAATAATATAATTGTTGAACTGAAGACAAGTAACAAATTTAAACTTTAAATTAATAAGCTAGAAGTATATTTTTCACTGCATATACGAAAGTTTTAGTGGATAGAGTTCCGGGGTCTAATCTTTACCAACAAATTAATGGTACTCAACTAGCAAGGTAATCAATTTTTGGGATGATGTAAGCAAGTGGTGACAAGAAATTATACAAGAGGAGATAGAAGAGTGATGTTCCTTGAGAGAAAGGGGCGACATATTTTAATACCAACCTACATAGCTCCATCCCTACATGGGTCAAGTTTTAATATGAAGTATGCGATTTTCTTGAGGTTCCCCATAGTTTGCACAAGAACAATGGTAAACGAAGTGACGCCTGAAATGAGTAGAATACATGCGTAGGATTTCATCTTATTGAGTAGCATATCCCTAGATTTATTAATTTTTTACAAATTGAACTACCATTACTTATACGATGGTTGGGCATAAGTCATAGCAACTATTTTTTTTTTTGTGACAACCTGTTATCGGAACACAAACTAGTATGTGTAACGGGAAAGACAATCACAATTAATGTGTGTTGACAATATCAGATGGTGTTATGGCCTATAGAAGTGAACAATGTGAAGTCAGGTGTCCGGCGACCGCCGTGCCAGACGGATGTTACTTGTATTGGATAGTGCTCGTATATCAAAATCACCATTTTCCGTGAGAATGTTGCCAGAGATTATCAAGGGAATTAGTGGAAACTGTTTAGAATGAAGTCCTGCCATACCGGACAGCCACGAGGTAGGTAGGTAAAGCAGGGTGTCATCGCTAGGCATGGGAAGAATTGTAACACACACTGTTTGATCTATCTCCATGTAACGTTGAGACCTCGTGGGCAACACAAAAGAACCATTGAGTAGTATGCAGTTTGCAACATGCGAGAATATTAGACATGGTATGAAGCTACGGTTATCAGATTTCAGCATGGGAGGAGAATAGTGATGCAGATGATTTCAGCGCCTTCCATATCGTTATAACGTGTTCTGAATATTGCACGAGGCTACATTTATGGCCCATAGAACATCTGTGCTATAAGTGTGAAACATGAAACCAGTAATGTCAACTACTTTAATAAATATTATGTAAAGCACAATTTTGAGGTGGTGTTCACTGGTCGTATCTTCTATAATGTGTATATTTCACATTTTCCTAATAGTATTCTTACAAAAGTAGTTACCATGACTTATGCCCCAAACCTCGTATTTTGTTTTATACTATATGCTGTGATTCTGTGCAGTTTTCACCGTTATTTTACCAAGTATCTCTTCAATAATGCAATTTGGTTTAATTTTAAGTATCATTTCACTTGGTTCTTTCACTTCACCATTTTTGTGACGTAATAAAGTACGAACAACGCAGCCTCCTCTTCAGAGATTCTGCGGAGTCAACATGAGACTTCTCTAATCCTCTGCAGTAGCAGCACTTACTGCACTCGTTGCAAACTCGCTCGCAGATAACACGTTTCGTCGTACTAAAACGCACCCACTTACTAACTTATATAGCCTGTAGAAAACTTCCTACAACTTCCAGAATGTTCTGGTATCGGCAATAGGGACGTTTACAGAAGATTCTGCTCATCTGTCCATAACGGCTTCAGTTTTTATCTCGCAGGAGCGCTGCCGCTTCTGATTATCTTTCAGAATCGTCGTTATTATTACTTGTACATTTTTTGTATAATCTTTTAGAAGAATAATGATAGTAGTTCATCTGAAAAAAGCTCGAAAGAGATCGTTTATACTTCTTTGTTCTTGATTTCTGCAAACTTTGAAACCTAAAGTTATTGGACCTGCAAGTCAGTTCACTCTGTTACATGCAGATGTTAAAGCCCATTCTAAGCTATTCAATTTCTTCTCGCAAGAGAAAATGGTCCCGAACACACAAGCTCTTAACTATCTCATTCTTGGACAGTAACTAAAAGCCCACATGTCAAAATCATCATAGTAATGATTAATCATATAGGAAAGGAAGTGCTCAAGCTCTGAAAGGTTATTTACTCATTGTCTTAAGACAATATTTGAGTAACCATTAAATTAGCTGGTCCAGTATCTAGTTATAATAGAAGCACTTTATGATTGTGGCTCAAGATAAAAGAAAGGATCACAAAAAGTTTTACTTCGTCATAATGCAACCTTCCTGTGGTACATGCATGGCTATTGTTTTAGGGGTGGAAACTGTTCACCAAAGTCTGCACTGTATCATTATCAAGTACCCCGAAAATACCTAACCGGTTTCTAATGAAGCTTTGTCTTTTTGTTACCAGTCCTGGAGCAGTGTAAGTGTGCGCTGTGCTATAATTAGAGCAAAAATTACCCTTTAATTAAGTGTAAAAATGCTTGTACCAGCCGCCTAACTTTGCTACGTTATAAATAACAGGAAAACAGCCAGTAGGTAATACGTGCCCAAAAACAGCGGGACCGCACATACAACTTTTAGAACCGCTTTAGTCCTTTAGGAGTCAAAAATACTCCATATTATTTTCTATTTGAGAATATCAGAAATTAAACTTTTCATTTGTCGTATAAAACTTTAAATGGGTATAATAATGGATGCACATATTAAAACTAATGCATGAAAATAACCACAAATAAATAAACAGGTAAACTTGTTTAATCTACTTTTCAGTACAGGATCTATAAAACAGACTGTTATCATACCTAAACCATTAAAGTCATCATAGAAACAAGGCCAGTGATCCAGAAGGGAGTAATAGTCACACCAACGTTTTTCTTTCTGTAGCACAATATATACAATGCACATAGTGGATAACGAATGTATTGTATTCCACCCAAAATGTTATGTCGAGATTTCACCGAAAATATATGTTTGAGGTCCACTGTGACCGAAAAAAGCATTTCTACTTTCTCTACACTTACTATGTACGTAGAGTATAGAGAAGGTATTGCATTGCACCCAAAAATTCGAGATCGAGATTTCACTGGAAATAGACGTTTTAGGGTCCCCCTGTATCCAAAAGAAGTATTTCAAAAAAGGTCCGAGTATCTGTGAACACAGTAACTCAAAAACGAAAAGTCGATAAAATACCAAACTTCGTATTTAAGTTTAGTATCTTCCAGGGATGCGACACGAAGATTTTAAGAACCCCCCCCCACCCCAAACTACACTTTGCCTGGAAAAAACTTTGAACATTTTGATTTTCTCAAAAATAGCTCTAACGATTTAATTAAAATACCGTATACTAAAGATATTTATATGGCAAATAAAATGTAAATCTTGAATATTCTGAATGAATTTTGCGAATTTTGCGTAACTGATAAACCGTAAGAAATAGACTAAGACTTACAACACAAAAAATGTAGATCACGTTAAAACACACAATTTATGCCATATACGTTTTCTTCGTTGAATTTATATATTTCTTCTGAGATATTTCTTGTTATTGTTTTTCATATTTAAAATACCTTAAACTTTTTTTCACACGGAAAGTGGTTAAGTCCTGGCCCTGCTTAGAAATGGGTTTTATCTACATGGCAACCGGCTTTTAAAAGATTTGACTATCGTTTTAGCCTGGTATATTCCCTTATTTTCCTTCTACTTACAAGAAAGCAATTAATTAAGACACTTTCTGCTAATATTTATCTCAATTATCACAAAGTAGATAGAATAATATGCTTTTTAACAATAATTTGTTGCAGCGATGTAGAGAAAATCGTGTGCATAGAACACATCAGATTTTTAGAAAAATGTCCTGTGTGTATGTGTGTGTGGACAGCATAGCTCAAAAACGAAAAGACAGTTAAATACCAGATTTAATATTTAAGTTTAGATTTCCAGGATATTCACGGATACTTTCAAGAAAATCCTCCCCACTACAAACCACCCTTTAGATGGAAATTTTTTGAAACTTTTGTTTTTCTCAAAAATGACTCAAACGATTTTGATTAAAATACCGTACATTAAAGACATTTACATCACAAATAAAATGTATATCTTTAATTTTCTCTGAACGGCCTCTGAAGACCTCTTTACTGTGGATGAGTTTCGCAGAATTTTGTATAACGGTCAAACCGTAAGAAATTGATAAAAATTTGTTGTATAAGAAATGTATCTCTCTTTAAAACACATAATTTATGTCATATATGTTTTTATGTAGAGTCGACCGTATCTGAGGTATTCGTTGTTATTGGTTTCAATTTTAAACTACTTAAAATTTTCACATTTCAAACGGGCAGTAACGTATCGTTTCATTTATCTTATTTTACTGCAGGTCATGCAAAGCGACAGAACTTCAGTTATTTCACATAGAACCAGCTTTTAAAATATTTGACTATTCATTCATTATACTCATGCATTCCCGTATTTCCCTTTCACTTACAAGCAAGCATGTAATAAGACAGTTTCTGCTAATGGATACCTTGATTAGCACGCGCAGACAAAAGAATAATCGTTTATGAGGGAAGTTGTTTGTGTAACAGCTAGACAAAGTCATATGAATGAAACACATCAGATTTTCCTACAAGGTACTAAAAGGACATTATGTCAGATGTTTTCTCTGGCCCGTATGTACAATGTACATAGAGAAGGTATATTCCACCCAAAAATTCGATGTCAAGTTTTCACCGGAATAATATGTTTTTAGATACCCTGAGTCCGAGAATGCATTTTTAGAAAAAAGTCCGTGTGTGTCTTTGGGCAGCATAGTTCAAAAATGAAAAGACCATTAAATACCAGGCCTTATTTTTAGTATCTTCCAAGGATGCGACGCGAGGATTTTCAAGAAAAGCCCCAAAAACCAAACTACAGCTTACGTGGTAAATTTGTTGAAAATTTTGTTTTTCTTAAAAACGGCTCTAACGATTTTGATTAAAATATCGTATAATAAAAAAATTAATATCACAAATAAAATACATATTTTTAACTTTCTGGAGTCTTCTTCATTCATGATGAGTTTTGCAGAATTTTGCACAACGATTAAGCCGTAAGAGATACACAAAAAGCTTACTGCATACAATATATATATATATATCTTTAAAATACCCAATTTATGTCATGTACTTTTTTATGTAAATTTGTCCATTACTGAGATATTTGTTGTTATTGGTTTCAATTTTAAACTCTCAAACGATAGGTGACATTTCGCCTCATTTTTACTTTCTCTATACGTACCATGAACATAGTGTATAGAGAAGGTATTGCACTCCACCAAAATTCGATACCAAGATTTCACCGGAAATATATGTTTTAGGGTCCCACTGTATAAAAAAAAATTATTTTCAGAAAATGGTCCGTTGTGTGTGTGTGCGTGTGTGTGTCCGTGTGTCTATGAACACGATAACTCAAAAACGAAAAGTCGGTAAAGTACCAAACTTGGTATTTAAGTTTAGTATCTTCCAGGGATGCGACACGAAGATTTTGAGAAAAATCCCCCCACTCCAAACTACCGTTTACATGGAACCTTTTTCGAAAATTTTGATTTTCTAAAAAATGGCTCTAACGATTTTGATTAAAATATCGTATATTAAAGATATTTAGCTGGCAAATAAAATGTATATTTTGAATTTTCTGGCAATAGCCTCTGAAGGCTACTTTATTCTGGATCAATTTTACGAAATTTTGCATAAGTGCTAAACCGTAAGAAATGGACAAAAACTTACCACACAACAAATGTAGAGCACCTTAAAACATAGAATATATATTATATAGATTTTTTCCTGGAGTTGATTGTTTTTGAGGTATTCCTTGTTTTTGGTTTCAGCTATAAACAACACACTTTTCTCATACAGGACTTTGTGAACTCATGTCCATACAAACAAAGGAACTTCAGTTACATAGCAACCAGCTTTTGACTATCACTTTAACCTATAGTACCCCCTTATTTTGCTTTTACTAACAAGGAAGCAAGTAATAAGACTGTTTCTGCTATTTTTTTCTGGATTAGATAAAGTAAATAGAATAATTTGTTGCAGAGATGTAGAGAAAGTCATGTGAATGGAGAACTTCAGATTTTTCTTGTTTTACTGCAGGCCATAGAAACCGAACCGAACTTCAATTTTTTCACATAGGACCAACTTTTAAAAGATTTCACTGTCAGTGTAGCCTAGTGTATTCCCTTGCTTCCTTTCTACTTACAAGAAAGCAAGTAATAAGACAATTTCTGTTAAAGTTTACCTTGATTAGCATGTCGTAGTTAAAAGAATACTCTTTTGTAAGAAAAGTTGTTTGTGTAACAGCTAGGGAAAATCATGTGAATGGAACACATCAGATTTTCCTATAAGGTATGAAAAAGGCATTATGTCCAACGCCACCACATTATAAGTGAATCCTTAGCATAGCATCGTTCACACATTTTTTTACGCCCGAAAAGATCCTTAGCATGGCTTCCTTCGGAAGAGAAGTAAAGCCGTGGGTCCCGTGTCGTAGATTTACGGCACGAAAAGTACCTCAAGCCTAAGTGAGAGGCTTCTAAGCAAAATTAAGCGGTCTATCACGCCCAGTATAGAATGACACTTTGAGAACCACAGCAGTTAAAGACCATCCATAAATAAATAAAAAAAACATGTGTGAACTATAATAATTGTCTGTACCCTTCTGTCCGTACCCTTGCCTTACCGCCTCCCTGAATATGTCTATTTATCCATCTAGTTCTTTCTCTTCTCTTTGCTCTCAATGTATTTCCATTTCCCTTCATCTCTATTTTCAATACTCTCCGGTTCTTCTCCTCCTCTTTCACTCCTTCTTCATGCCCCTCTCCATTTTACTTGCTCCCCCAGTCCCATCCCCTCCCCCTCGCTTCCTTTGGTTCCTCTATGCAACTTAATTATTAAGTGTAATGTTTTGAAATATATCTGATTTTGCTGTTTTAAACACAATTAAAATAAATAAAATTGTTAATATTAGTTTTAATACTCTTTGTGCTTCAACAAAATAACTGATATACTTACATTAAGAATGGCAAGAAAGTTATACTAAACAATGGAATACAATATCTTCTCTATCCACTATATACATATTACACACATGCTAGAGAAAGTAAAAAAATCGCTATGTTACATTCACATGGTTTCTCTACCATTTATTAATGGGTATAAAATAATTCTTATGAAAGCTAATGTTTCTATTTGTTTCATTTTAATTGAGAAATAGTTATATTACACATTTCGTAATGAACACAAAGGCAATGGCGATAGTAAATGTTTAAGAACCAGCTGCTGGCTTAAAATTCTACAGTATTTCCAAGCAAATGCGAGAAACTTTCGAAAGAACTATAAAAGAAATACAAATAATTGAACATTTCAAACCAATAATAACTGATATATCGGAAATGGTTTGGTTGTTCTAAAAATCCGGTGTGTTCCATTCACATAACTTTCTCTACATCGCTATAAAAAGTATTGTTAAAAACATATTCTTTTATCTACATTATGAAAAGTGATGAACATTAGCAGAAATTGTCTAAGTACTTGCTTCTTCCCGTAAGTAGGAGGAAAATAAGGGAATACACTAGGCTAAAACGACAGTCAAATCTTTTAAAAGCCGGTTGCCATTGAATGAAATCCGTTTCTATGCAGGTGAAAAAAGTTTAAGCATTTTAAATCTGAAACAAGTAACAATGAATATCTCAGAATGGGTCAATTTAACGAATAAAAAACGTATATGACATAAATTGTGTTTTTTAACGTGATCTGTATTTTTTATAGTAGTTTGTCTCTATCTCTTACGGTTTATCAGTTATGTAAAATTTAGCAAAATTCATTCAGAATAAAGAGATCTTTAGAAGCTATTCCCAGAAGATTCAAGATATGCATTTTATTTGTCATATGAATATGTTTAATATACGGTACTTTAACAAAATCGTTAGAGCCATTTTTGAGAAAATCAAAATTTTCGAAAATTTATCCATGCAAAATGTAGTTTAATATGGAAGGATCTTTCTCAAAATCTTCGTGTCGCATCCCTGGAAGATACTAATCTTATCGTGTTCATAGACACACGGTCACGCACACGCACACACACTCGGACCTTTTTCTGAAAATACTTTTTTTTGATACAGCAGCCCTAAAACGTCTATTCCCGGTGAAATCTCGGTATCGAATTTTTGAGCGGAATGCTATACCTTCTCTATACAATATGTACATAGTATGTGTAGAGAAAGTAAAAACTTATTTGAAATAACTTGTGTGCTTTAGTGACTAAAATTTGACTTACAATTGTGAAAAATAAAAAAAAAAAAAAAAAAAAAGGTGGGTTAAAAAATTTTAAAAATTATATCGTATTCCCCTCTTGCTGAACTTGAACTACAGTTAACTGAAGCTATAGATGGGCGTGTGCATGCTTATTAATAGCCACTCGCAACTTTTTCTAACACTTTTCAATTCTCAAAATGTTCCTCAAGATGCAAGCTCTTAACAATTTGTTTCAAACATTTTATACTACCTTTCAAAGGCCAAATAAAATTGTCGTATTGCTTTTTCGAAATATTGCATCAATTTTGGTAAATGAATTATTAAATTTAAAAAATCGAAGCTTTGAAATGTATGGAAAGAAATTCTTTTTACACTAATTAGGGCTAATATAAAAAATATAATGTCACATTTTCATTTCTAACTTTATTGATTGTAAAACTGAACAGTGTTACATGTATATTCTTAAAAATGCATCCCACGGTGCACTTTTACTAGAATAATGAATTTAGACGATTAAAAATTATTATTTAAATAGCCATTCACGCCGGAATCTTTATAAAAAATCTCACTATTGTTGTTTATTTTTCTTGGTAGAGTGTAACGCCCGCTTTAACTACTTATGGCACCGCAGACGGTATTGTTGTTTAAATAAGGTATTAATTTTGAATAAGATATCTTACACAATGTGGATTTTCCATATTTAACAAATCCATCACCTTAAGGGAATCTGCACTTTTAATAGTACGTTTTGCCTATTGCTTAACGTTTAGATGTACAAAATTGTAGAACATTTCTTCCAAATTAGGAAATTTCTGTAGAAAGCTCAAGAGGTGCATTTTATTTTTCATGTAAGTATATTTTACAATTTAAATACACTTAAAGAATTGAAAGCTGAATGAAGCCATTTTTGAGAGACAGAAAAAAATCCACATAAAGGATGATTGGAGTTAGGGAACCATTGAAAACGTTGGTGCATACATTTGGAAAGTAATTTAGTATTTATCCTACTCTTTATTTTTGAATTATGCTATTACAAGAGTCACACATACACACACGTGTTTTTCTAAAAAAATATTTTTTTTTTTTTTTCGTTTCAGGGGTTTCAAAACATGTTGCATGTGAAATATCGGTATTAAAATTTGGGTGAAATGTTTTATCTTCTCTACTTACTAGGTAAAGTAATATAAAACTGCAGATTTAATTAGAATAATCTTTAGAACATATATGAACATGAATTATGTCCGGAAACTATTGATAACTACGTTGTTAATTGTCAGGATCATATCAGCCGGCTTGCTGGATTTTCGTCTCGCCAGAGTTCTTTTACGTAACAGAAAATAAGAAAGATATGGGGCAGTCGCTTATAAGCACACTTAAAACCAAAGATTTGGGTTTCTTTGAACCGACGACCTTGGGATCAGAAGGCCAGTGCCTCAGCATCTGAGTCACCGAAATCGTTATATCTAGATAAAGTCGTGTGTGTGCGTGTGTGTGTGTGTGTGAGATATTCCGATTTTTGATAATGATGCAATTTTCAAAGTTTTATTCACAATTTATAAAATTTTGCTTGATGTATGATATGGGAGACTCAAATACTAATACTGATATTAAGCACTGTCACTCATAATAAGGCACTACATGGCTGGACTAAAAGAATAAATTACTTTGATAGTTTTTAATTAAGTCAAGTTTTAACATCATATGAAAATAAACTAAATTAAATGTGTAATTGATTTTGGATGGAACAGGAGTAGCTATCATGCATTACTAATGTGATAATGAATACCCTAAGTGTGTGTGTGTGTGTGTGTGATTTTATGATTCATTTCAGTATACAATTTTCTAGGCAGTGCCTACATGCCCTAAACTTTCCACACACTGTGTTAATATATGTAGCAGTTATTACGTCCGCTAGAAGATCACTGGTTCTATCCTAGGTGGAGCTAATATTATTAGTCCTTACGTTTCAAATTTGATTTAAAAAGCCTTAAAAACACTTAAGGAAAATGAGTAATTAAAGAAACATAATTAAGTACAGGATGTCTCGCTTATAATGAATGGTCATAACCGTGAAGTAAATAAACTCATTCAACAGACACTTAAAATTTTCTCATGCATCAAGAGCTGCAATTTCAATCTTCAATGGATTTCATCATGTAATACCATTCATGTGACGCAGCTCTCTATCCAAACATTCATTATTATCAAGATTATGTGCTTTAAATTGTAAGGTCAACCACTCATTCTTTATGTATGTCCACAATAAAAATGTGTTACAATCAGATACCTTTCTCTACTTATACTTCTACAAACTATTTCTGCAAAAGGCTATTATTCTATTTCTATTAAACTTTCAATTCACATTTACACATGTTGTTGTATATAGTAGACAAAGCGAAAGTTAGATTTTTAAAGAGCCATCTCTATGTGAAGGCTTTGAAATTCCATACTGTTTGCATTAGCATGAGGAAAAGAAAGGTAGAAAAAAAAAAAAACCCAATGTAGACTTCCCCGCTGAGAAAAGATTTAAGTGTTTGAAAATTGATATCAATAAAAAAGAATATCAAGGAAATTGTTAGTTTCACAAAACATTTACTTTGCATAAATTGTATGTTTTCAGAAATACGCATTTTTGTGTATCCTTTTGATTATCTGTAGCGGTTTACCTGTTATAAAAAGTATTTAGAACGAATAGGTCTCTCAAGCTTTTCCAAAAATTCAAGAGATAATTTCATTTGTCCTGTTAGCATCTTAAGTATAAGGTATTTTAATCAACATGCAATATATAACGAAAATATCTCCATGTAAAGGGTAGTTACGAGCCAGAGAACCTTCTTCATAATCTCCTTGGAAACTTCGAAGCTTAAATACCATGTTTGGTATTAAACCAACGTTTTTTTTTTTTTGAATGATGCTATTCACACATACACATACACACAGTCTGACATGTTTTACTAAAAATTAATTTGTCAGTGGTTCTTAAAATATGTATTTCTGGTAAAACATCGGTATCAAAATTTTAGGTGAAATATAATATTACCTGCTGACCCGAGCGACTGTATTTTATTTTTTGGATGCTCTGCTAATCTCGGAAGAGTGTAACAAGGAAAACTAGAATCTATTACCATGTAAGGTTGTCTCCTTAGCGCGGTGGTAGCGCAGCTGCTTACCAAGCGGGAGACCTGGGTTCGATCCCCAGTACCGGCGTGCGGATTTTTCCCCCGCTGGGAGACCTGAACCGGGGTGCACTCAGCCTCGTGAAGTCCCTGGGGGGCCAAATGAGGAGCTACTTGATGGAGAAGTAGCGGCTCCAGGTCATGAGGACCGCATTAACCGGCCGGGAGGGACTCGAGGCGCTGACCACGTCTCACCCTCCAATACTGCACCCCATCCATGACGTCTGTAGTGGACCGAGATGGGGGACGCAGCGGCCGGGCGGTAGGCCAAGGCTCCCCGTGAGCTGTCGTGCCATGGAGCTAAGCTATTACCATGCAAAATGTAAGGAAGCATGTCTTGATGATAAATGGTTCCAAGGAATATGGCACAACAATACACAAACATGTTCAGAAGAAGGGATCTATCTCACGATATTTAATTAGGTCACACCATACAATTTGGGCAAATCATTTTTATTTTCAAATACAACTTGTGGCTTATTGCTTCACCATAATTCTATAACTGTCTCTGTTGATCAGACACAGGCACACACAAGCATAAACGCACAACTTAAGATCGAATCACCTAGCTGAATTTTACCAAAAACATTAGGCAACAATAGCCATGTCTCTAGTGGGTGCTAATTTTAATTTTGATTTGTTGTGCTATTATTTCACGACTTTTCCTACCTATTCTGCTCCAAACTATTCTTGCAAAACCTTATTGTTCTTCTACTTCTTACTAATCAACAAAAATATTAGCAAAAATGGATTTGTTACAAATGTTCTTACAGATTCAAGGGGGAGAAGGCTAAAGCGATTGTGCAGTATTTTAAGAGCTGGTCGCAATATGAACCCTTGAAATCCCATTCTATATCCATGGCCAAAATCATTAAAAATAAAAACTAATAACATATTCTCATTTGAGAAAAGTATACGTATTTGAAAATTTAGACCAAAATAAGAAATGTCTCGGAATTAGCTGAAAAAAAGAAGAACAAAAAAGATTTTGACATAAATTGTTTTAACGAAATCAATATTTTTGTTGTTAGATTTATAGTTTATCAGTTATGTAAAAGTAATCCAGAATGAGGGCTCAAGAGGCTATTCTCAGGAAATTCAAAATATACATTTTGTCATGCAATTATCTTTAATTAAAATTAGTCATGTTGAGAAAATAAAGATATTCGAACGTTCTTTCACGTATAGGGTAGTTTAGGGTGGGAGATTTCACCGAAAAACTTTGTGTCGCAGCTTGGAAGATACTGAATTTAAATACCAAGTTTCGTACTACTGAGTTTATGTTTTGAAATCTCATATACTGTTCAGGTACAGAAAAAACACAGACACTTTTTATATAAATGATTTTTATTCAGGGCTCCTCAAACAGGTAATTTGGTAAAATCTTGGCATCTAAATGTTGGATGGAAACAATCGCTTCTGTACACAATAGGGAAAGGAAAAAGATGATTAATTTATCAAATTTGTCGTGTCTTAGTGTCTGATCTGCTGTATTTTTATGTATATTTTAATACTTGCAAACGGGACCTTTGTCCACAGCATTTAGAACCTACAGCTGAAGTTGCATACTGACTTTCTAGACTGACTTTCTTGGGCTTGTAATACAGGACAGAAAACACGCAATTTTACTTTCATAATTGTTTATTTTAATGTTGATAATTTTTCGGTAATTTGTTTACTTTCTCTACACCTACCATGTGCATAGTGTATAGAGAAGGTCTTGTAATGCAACCAAAAATTCGATACCGAGATTTCACCAGAAATACATAATTTGAGACCTCGACATAAAAAAAGGTCCGTGTGTGTGTCTGTCTGTGTGTTTTTGGGCAACATAGCTCAAAAATGAAAAGGCCGTTGGTATTTAAGTTGAGCATCTTTCAAAAATGCAACAGTCACCCTCCGAGCTTGCGGGTTCAAACCCGGCGGAGGACAATGGATTTTTTTCGGGTGTAAAAATCCCTAACATGGCTTCCTTCGGAAGGGAAGTAAAGCCGTTGGTCCCGTGTCGTAGATTTACGGCACGTATAAGGACCTCAAATCTGATAAAGAGTCCTCAGAGCAAAATTAAGCGGTCTTTCACGTCCAATTTAGAATGGGACGCTGAGAACCACAGTAGTTAAAGAGCGTCCACAAATAACACGTCATTTACATTTAGGATATGACACAAATATTTTCAAGAAAAACCCCCACCCCCAACTACCCTTTACATGGAACATTTTTCGAAAATTTTGATTTTTTCAAAAGTGGCTCTAACTATTCTGATTAAAATCGATATCTTGAGTTTTCTAGGAATAGTCTCTGAAGATCTATTCATTTTGGATGGTTTTATATAACTGGCAAACCGCAAGAGATTTGTAAATACTTACTGCACATAGTTTATGTCATTAACAATGTTTTTGAACAGTTAACCGTTTTCGAGATATTCCGGATTATTGGTTGCAATTTTAAGCTACTTAACTTTTCTCCTACGGTAAGACATCTTTCTTCTCGTTTCTCTTTTGTTTACTCTGACAAGAAAAGAGATTGGAATTTCAATTGTTTCACATAATGAGTGACTTTTAAATGATGAGACTGTCGCTTTATCATTTTATTTCCCTTCTCTTACGAGGAAGCTATTAATAAGGCTAATGTTTATCTAGATTAGCATGATGTAGAAAACAGATTAATGTTTTGAATAAAAGAATTGTTTACCGAACAGCTAGAGAACATCATGTGAATGGAACACATTCGATTTTTACTTTCTACTTACAAGGAACCGAGTAATAAGGAACATTTCTGCTAATCTTTATCTCGAGTGCCATAAAGTAGTTAGAAGAATAAGTTTTTAAATAATAATTTGTTAAACAGATGTAGAGAAAGTCATGTAAATGGAACACATCAGATTTTTATCCTAGGGTTATTCTTTTATAGTAAGGAACAGAGGATCGTGTCTTTAAAGGTTGTGTTCTCGAAGAAATCAGTATTTCAAAAACTTTTACAGACTTTTTTATGCTAAATAAAGTGTGTAAAATATTTTCTGCTCAATCGTCCGCATAGCTCCAATTATCAAATATAGCAGTTTGTTATTATTTATCAGTCTCCATCCCAATCACTGTTACGTAAACCGCAAAACCTGCACTGTCAAACTTAGGTTACAGTATTTCCTTTTGCGACATATATAAATTAACCCCCGGTAGGTCATATTGAATGGTATTAATCGTAAAGTTTGAAATGATATTCAATTGAACCCAAAGTCACTGGAGCTTAGTTTTATACAACATTTTACTTTTGAGGATAGGGGAAGGCTCTGAAGTAATATTCTTAACTAGGTAACGCACCTTGTGAGATTCAAACTCGTGACCTCTTGAATGTGAGGCAGACACGTTTCTGTCAAACCACTGAGATGTACAAATAAAATTATATTGTTTATATCCAAAAAACTGCAGCAGCGAACACACATCAGAGAGGGAGAATATATTTACATTTCAATATTTAGGGAAAAATTAAATATGAAGGCGGGGAATGAAAAAGCGTTTATAGTCAGAAAGAACGCAGACTAGTAAAAATGTCCTATGTTCCAGAGCAATATTTGGGAAGACCTGTAGACCATGGCTGAACCCTCGGGATCGGAAAATGCAAAAGAATCTAGTGTTTCGAACAAGATGAAAATAAGAATAGAAATTAAAATTGACTGAAATAGCGGTAGTAGTATAAAACGCTATCGCAGAGCCTTTTTTCTTTAAATAATGTTTAATGGGGGATCATTAGTTTCTCACTTTACAGGTCAGATATATCAATACAGCAATATTTAAAACAAATTACAAAGAAAGAAATAGAAAATAACAATAAATAGTAAATTACAAAATGGAATCCTCCACAGTGTGAGGTGGTGAACGTAGCGACAGAATTCAATCAAGAGTGAGCTACCATTTTGTCAGGAAGCGAATGACGATTCTCGTGACTTCTGTGATCCGACGGTCTAAAGATAGAAAAACAGCACCGGATACTAAGGGTAGTTTGAAAAAAAAAAATATCTGCGCTTGGTGGGAAACTGATTTCCCTGCAAACTTGTGGGTTGCCCACGAACCATGGATCATCCAAAACGAGACGTAAGACCTTGCTTTGAAGCGATTAAAGCTTTCTGGGCACACCGGGCACAGCTCCATCCTAGACCGAACATCATACTATGCGCGCACCTTTTCTTGGACGCCGGCTTTACTGAAAGCAAGGGCAGTGTTTACCAAAGTTAGACTCTTTCTTTAAGGGCCTAATAGGTTATCTAATTTACCACGAACTAGCTGAATTATTAAGAAATTACGAAAAATAAAATGAAACACAGCGCAAATGCATATACGGGAACTCTGGAATCTATAAGCATAATGAAAGCTTAGCATTGAAGCCACCAGATGGCAGGATGTACAGAGTACTTCATGTCTCAATGTGGTCACATGATCTCCTACTAAATGAAGTCCAGGGAGCCGCGCGCCCAAGAAAATGTGCGCGCATAGTAAGAGTATGTTAGCAGTGGTCATGTCAATTATAATATTCTACAACATGTATTAGATTCCTTTGCCTTCTACTCATCATTCCGTCACAACTAATTTTCCGCCTCTTTAACAATTATACATTGGTCTTTCTCGTTTATTGCTTTTAAACTGTTTTATTACTTCCTGTCAACCGGATGAGATCGATTCTATAGGGTCAAATTGTCCATCTAGGGCAACCTTGATTATCCTTGATGTTGGTTACACTGAAATAACAACTTGAGTTTGAAGGAGATTCTACTAGGGGAAGGACTTGTTATTTTTGCCTATTACTGTTTTGGATGTGGCGCCATGTTTGAGTGGTTAGACCTCTCGCCTCCCATCTAGGTCGATCCCAAAGACCGTCATGTAGGACTCATGGTGGACGAAGCGACGTCTGGGCGGGTTTTCTTCGTGTCCTCCGGATTTCCTCGTCACTCATTCACCATTGCTTTTCCAATCATCAACTTCGCTTACATTTTATGTCATCCACTTCCTCATATTCATGCCTGGCTACGGGCCGATCCCTCGTAACAGGTTCTCCACTCCATGATTTCGTACCGTTGGCTCCCCGACAGGCTTCTGACCCCTAGGCATTGGCTTGTAAGTCATAGGGGGTGTCAGTCCTACAGAATACGGGGAGGGTAACCCGATTACGAAACTGTTTTGAATGGGAAAATATCTTGCAATTCGTTTACAATTGATGGAATCTTCTTGAAACCTCAAGTAGTTGTTTCAGTGTAGCCATCTCCTATTTGAAAACACTTGAGAAACCACACAATCCAGTTGTATTTAAGAGGAAATATATAATTAACATTACCTTATATGGAACAATCTCATTTCGATTGACTATATTTAACCTTTGAATATCATAATCCACATCCTTTTCATGGTACATATGTAAACTACTCCCATTGTTTTTCCGCATTTCATCACAAACTCCTATTTTTCAAGCGATAGTTTCCATTCTACCCACATAGAACTTTATTACACTTTTCTTAGTTTATCCTTCAAGGATTCACAGATTATAGCATTACTTTTTTCTTCGTATGAAAAAGGGAACTATTGTATTCCTCCCAAAATTCGGTGTGGTGATTTCACCGAAAAATATGCGTTGACGTCTTCTCAACCTAAAAATGACATTTATTTCAGATTGAGCAGTCAAAAAGAATGAATGAATAGTGTGTATTACATGTCAAAGTGTCACTTTTGACTACAAAGAGTATAGGAATTATGGTGGGGTAGTCAGTAGTAGAGGAAATTAGAGATGGACAAGTAGCCCTTAGCTTCAAATGACATATCCTCACACTTCAAGGCTTCATACACTGATTGTAGCGTAATATCTGTTTAGTGGTGATTGCAAAGGAATCCGCCATATAGCAGTTTAGTGAGTCTCATAGTTAAGACTTTTTCTTTTTTTTTTTTACTACGGAAACAAATTTTGTCTACTCACAGTTATAATTCCTCGTATTATTTAGATTCGGAAGCAATTGATTATTCATCTTATAACATCAGAAACTTGTCCTCTCGGAAAATTTAACTTGGGATGCCCATTGTCATAACCAACTACCCGACTTTAAGAGATCTGTCACAGCATACCACTGGAGTAACTAGCAGGCAACATGTGAAACCGCTACATATTTTAATGTCTATTAACACCCGAAAAAGCGCATGTTATTACTTATTTTTAAAATATTATTTATATCTAGATTATAGCCACAATGAGAGAATGGGAAATCGAATGAGGGCGATAGAGGAGGAGAGATTAAAATTGAGAGACAGTCAGTGAGAAATAGAAAGTGAGAAGAAGAGACAAGAAGAGACGTTGGTAAAGGGAGAGAAATGCATTTCTTCCTCAAAAATAAATAAACAAAAACATTAGACGTAATTTTACAACCATGATATTATGAGTCAAAGCCACCAAAAATACTAAAAAGAAAAAAAACAAGAAAAAAAACGCAGTAGTAAATGCTACATTATTAGTTTTGTACTTCTTGTATCACCACAAAGTAACAGATCACAAGCTCCTTCTTTTTAAATGTGTGACAGAAACCATTATGTAGTGAAATGAGTTACTCAATTTACTTGCACTCGACTTTTATTTACAAAGCTGCAAGATTTTCACCGCATATAGCGAAAGAAAAGCCAAGGAAACCTTGAAACGACCAAGTAATTATGTAAATGGCAGCCGGAATGTGTCACACTTGCACAATCCTTGAGTTAGATAATTATTAATAATAACTTAAAAAGGCCACTAGCTTTCGCCACGGTTCCGTGGTGTAGCGGTTATCACGTCTGCTTTACACGCAGAAGGTCCCCGGTTCGATCCCGGGCGGAACCAATGTTTTTTTTCTTTCTTTCTAATTGACATTTATTGAAGAGCTAGAAACACATAACATAATAAGTCAGGAAAGAGCATTAATGTAAGATATTCTATTCAACGAAATAAAAGGATTCAATGTTTACTGTAAAATACTATCATTTACACATTTTTAAATCTCACTTTATAGTTTTGGAATAATTCATTCAAGTTAACTGATCTCTATCATAGAACATAAATTAGAAATCATTTCCCTAATAATTACGTTGATTATGGCTTTGTTAATATTGAAGAAAAGAGTCACTAAAATACTAAGTTATTTTGGAGTGCAAATTTTAATGTAGCTATAACAGCAAAGGATGAAAAAGAGGAAGGGAAAGAAAAGCAACACAAACAAATACATAGTAGCAATATTCGATTTGAATCATTTACTGCTGTGTCCTATCTCAGGCACATAAATCAATGAGGTGAGGCCCTAGAGTACATCACTAAACATTTGAGATTCTCTAAATCTATTTCTCAAAGCTATTTTCAATAGAAATTCCTTTTTTTACAACTCCGACAGTTGGTCAGCGGTGTGGTTCAGTGGACATCATCTACAATTGGTAATATCGGATTAAAATGCTGTCAAATGACAATCATTACAAAAAATTCTGATTTGGTACACTCACATGACTTTCCCTATCTGTTCTACACTAAACTATAACTTATGAAAACTTTTACATTCTGTATACTTACTATGTACATAGCGTGTAGAGAAGGTATTGTAATGCACCCAAAATTTGATACCGAGATTTCACCAGAAATACACGTTTTGAGACTTCCTAATTCCAAAAAAAAAAAAATATTATTAGCAACATGTCCATGTGTGCTTTGTGGGCAGCATAGCTCAAAAACGTCAAATCGGTTACATACCAAACTTGGTATTTAAGTTGAGTATCTTCCAAAGATGCGTCACGAAGGTTTTCAAGTAATTTTTCTAACTCTAAATTTAGATTAAAATACTTTATATTTAAGATATTTTTTGGTAAATTAAACTTTTATGGAATAGCCTCTGAAGACGTCTTCATTCTGGATAACTTTTGTATAACTGACAAACCATAAGAGATAGACAAAGACTTACTACATAAAAAATGTTGAGCGCATTAAAACACAATTAATGCTGTATACAATTTGTTGCAAGTTTAACCGTTTTCGAGACATTCCAGATTATTAGTATCAATTTTAAGGCACTTAAAAATTTTCTTGAACGGGAAGGCAGATTTCCCCTCGTTTCTCGTTTGTTTACTCCTGGTAAGAAAATATGGCATTTCAATTGTTTCACATAGGGATCGGATTTTAAAGGAATTTACTATTACTTTAGCCTGTGCATTCCCTTATTTCCCTTCTATTTCAAGAAAAGAAGTAATAGACGAATTCTTCTGATGTTTATCTTGATTGCATGACGTAGATGAAATATTATTCTCTGGAATAAAATATTTGTTTGCAGAACAGCTATAGAAAGTCATGCGAATGAGCATATCAGATTTTTCTATCTACTTTTCGCATATCAATATAAATATTTGCAGAAATCCTATTACCTATATATTTCATTATAGATACGCGAGAGAAACAGAATGCACTAGGCTAAACTGATACTCAAATGTTCAAAGAGCTGGTCGCAATATGATATTGACATTCTGTTCACTTTGCTTGGCCAAGAGAAAGAAGATAGGATAACTATTTTCCATTTGAGAAACGTGTAAGTATTGAAACATTGAACCCAAGTTTAAAAATAGCTCAGAAACGGTTAACTCTATAAAAATGTATTTTACACATACTATGTTTTTAACAAGATCTGCCTTTTCGGTAGTATAATTTTCTCAACATCTTATGATTTATCGGTTATGCTTTTGCATAACCGATAAATCCAGAATAAACGAACTTCAGAAGCTATTCCTAGAAAGTTAGAGATATAAATTTCATTAAAAGTGTGACATTTTAATCAAAATCTTTAGATGTATTTGAGAAAAGGTTTCATATAAAGGGTAGCTTAGAGTGGGGAATTTTCTTGAAAATATTGTTTCACATCCATGCAGAACGTAAATATCAAGTTTGGTATTTGAAGCATTTTTGTTTTCAGCTACGTTGTTAACGGAAACACACCAACCTTTTTATAAACATATTTTTTTGAGTTCAGGGAACCCTAAAACGAGTATTTCTTGTGAAATCTTGGTATCAAATTTTGGATCAAATGAACACTCTCTGTGCTGTATTATGTACGAAATCGAGAAAGTAGAAATACTTTTAAACCAATATTTATTAAATTTATTTAAGTTAGTGTACAGAAGTTTTCAAATTAAATCATATATGACGTGTAAGCAGAAAAATCTGATGTGTTCCATTAACATGACTTTCTGTAACTATCGTACAAGCAAACTTTCCTTACAAAAGATAATTTTTTTATCTATGTCATACTAATCGAGATAAAGATTAACAGAAATGGTTTTGTTACTTCCTTGTAAGTAGAAGATAAATAAAGAAATACACTAGGGTAAGCAGAGAGTCAGCTCTTTTAAAAGTTATCGCTATGTAAAGCAGTTAAAATTCGGTTGGCTTTTACATTTCCGGGAATAAAACAAAGAAATGAACCGAAAGTTGATTTCCCGCTTGAGAAAAGTTTAAGTAGTTTAGAATTCAATAACAAGGAATATATCGGAAACGGTTAACTCTACAAAAGATGTATATGACATAAATTGTTTATATTTTTGTGCAGAAAGTTTGGGTCTGTCTTTCACGGTTAAGAGTTATACGAAAGTCATCTGGAATGAAGAGGTCTTCAGAGGATATTTCCAGAAAATTCAAGATATACATTTATTTTGCCATGAAAATGTGTTAAGTATAGGGGAACTTTAATCAAAATCATTAGAGTCATTTTCAAGAAAATCAAAATTTTCAAAAAATGTTCCATTTAAATAGTAGTTTTGAGGTGAGGGGATTTTCTGGAAAATGTACGTTTCGTATTCATGTAAGAAAAAGACCAAGTTTGGTATTTTTTGAGCTATGCTGCCCACTGAAACACACACAGACTAGGGTGAACATTTTGGGTGGAATACAATAACTTCTCGATTTTGAGAATAATTCATTTCTGGGGCCCTTTGAATCTTGATTTTCCGTGATTTCGAAGACTAGAACTTCCGTTACCCTACTACAGGAGTATATAAAGAAGGTCAGCAATATCAACTGGTGGTCTAAAAGTCAGTCTAGCGAGTGTCAAAGGCTAAAAGCAGTGAAATGAACGAAGTTAATGTATGTGCAGTTTTCAGTAGAGAGTGAATAGTGCAGTCACTCATGAGTATATGAGTCAGTGATTCAATAATTTAGTTACCAGTTACTCAGTTATTTAGTGTGTAATATTAGCGTTGCACTTACGTTGAGTGCCTTCGTGGCAATACATGAGTTCAGCAGAAACTGGTGTTTTGCATTTGTTACATTATCATTCAGATAGCTATGTCTGTTCTTCAAATGTTTATACAACTCTCTTCACGTGTTGGATTTTACATATAAATCATAAGTCAGTTGTTTAACAAGAATTTTTCGATACGCTCTTCAGAGAATTAATAATAATGTAATTCACCCACAAGATGAATAAACTTTCACTTTATGCACAATAACAAACTCTACTCTCTACCGGTGGTACGCAGGCAGTAGCTGACTGTTTATAAACGTAAACTGGAGCGGGTCACTCACCGCTTTTGCGCTGCAAATATTCCAATATTACTGCAATGAAAACGAGCTACACATATACGCGATCTATGATCCGGTTGTAAACAAAATTAATGAAACGAATGACAAAAGAAAAATAATTCAGAGATTCATTAAAATATATTTGTTTCAATTTCTTATTTAAAGATCTAAAAGAAATTAAGAAATTGTTTTCAAGCAAGTCTTATAAAATTTGCTTCAAAGCAACTCTTGAGCTCTCAGGTTATACAAAACTCATTGCAAATAAAGTGCACTTTATTGTCTACGATACGGCACTAGAATAAGAAAACCTGACCGTGTCAATATATTAACCCAAAAAAGAAAACTAAAATATCTCATTCCTAGTTGGGATCTACATTCATAACGGAAATTAATATTTGATTCCTTGACAATAGCCGCCCCTCGTTGCACAAGCCAACCACAATTTAATAGGAAGGATTCTTTTATCAAGCATGAGAGTAATGGATTTTCAAAGTACCTCTCATTTCTGATCTCTAAAAAGTTAACCTTTTGTAAATTATAAAGATCTTTATTTACAGAATATATATGCAAGAATACTATTAAAAAACAGAAAAGGCAAGAAAATGGCATAAAATGGGCAAAAAATGACCTATCCAATATACAAGCTCATCATGTGGTCCTCCTGATTAGATTTAGGCACATTTTATTTATTCCAAAAAATTAAAATATAGCTCTGTTTATTCCTCAATGATATTTTTGCTTTACGGGATAGTCTAATATACATATAATATGTAGTAGGTTATGATTTACTTCCACCTTCACGTGCTTTTTTGCGCTAAACCATAATGGAATGTTGCTAAATTTTGTGATTTTTAGTGTCGTTCTCCAATACCACAATTGTGAAGGAATAATTGTCATTTTTGTCATAAATAAAATAAAGTAAAAGAAAGTAAATGATCAGGCAGGGCAGGCAGGCTCTATAGGACACGATTCAGCGGGCAGTGATTCGAAGAGAAGTTTCCAGAAGGAGATATAACATGGCTGACACCGGAGGTCAGTCGGTAGAGCACTCGCCAGCTGTTCAAGAGTCTGGAGGTATGAATGAGAGAGAGAGATTGCGTGTGTGTATGTGTGAAAGAGAAAGAGAGGGGTAATACAAGGCCTCTCAAGTAAAATACGATCCAGGAGTGGAAAGAGAAAGTTAGCACAATAGTTCAAAATCCAGGAGTACAGCTTTGCACTCTGGTCAACCTAGCAAACTCTTTTGGCATCTTGCACCATGCAATGCACCGGCGCATACACCCTGAGAACCTGATCTAATGTATAAAACCCAAAGTAAAATAGAATGCCAAATACAACGATATATTTTATTTATTGACTTAATTTCCTAAATGTTAAAGTCCTATTTTACAATTTGATATTACATGCAAAGTATGCAATTACCAAAACAGTTAGTATCAAGTGCAAATTCCACAGCGAAAGAATTAAGATTATTTTCAATAGACAAATAATAAAAATAGGAAGGTATTCATTGGAAATGTGAAATAATCATTTACATAACTGTAAGTATTAATTAATTTAAATAGGAAAAATACTGGATAATTACTTAAAATGAACTAAGTATACTATTGACAAATATTTTAAATTCGGAGTTGCAACAATGTTTTCTAATAATTTGGTGTAATGATGGAGTGAAAGATTTATTACAGAAGTCTGAGTGTATTATTAATCTGAGTCGTATCATTTCGTGTAATGGACAGTTTTTTTTTAAATAGTGTTTAACGCCCGCTTTTACTACATTGATGATACATGAAATGAAGATGGAGCACCGGTGGAATGCCATGGTGGTAGAAACCGGAGAACCCAGAGAAAAATCTGTTTTGGTCACCCTGGTGAGAGGGGAGTAGTTTGTTATGCACGGCCGTAATGGATAGTAAATGATTAACGTTCTGTATTGGATGTGAACATGTGGCAATGTTTTGATTCACTAATTTAAATCGTTCAAGATATGATGCAAATTTTTCGTGTCCAGTCATGAATTGTGTCATTGTAAATGTAGGCTCAAAATGATTTATATCTCATCTATCTTGAATTTTGGGAAAGAACATACTTTTAGTGAAATGACCATTAATACTTTCTTGTCATATCGAGTTCCAACTGTTAGCATATCTTTTTTTTTTTTAAAGTGTTCTTTATAAACGGATTACTAATTATATGATATATGACATACTATATTTCATTTATCATGACAGTATCTTAAACATATGTTATTTTAATAAAAATCGTCATAATAATTTTTTAGAAAATACTTTTTTTCCAAAAATGTTCAGTATAAAGACGCAATAGATTTTCTTGAAAACATTACTACCGTAGTGTCTCTGGATCTTAAATATAACGTTGGTAGTTAAAGGGTTTTTGAAGATATTTGTTCAGACATACGCATACACTCAGACCCTTTATTAGAAATCCCCACCCTTTTAAGGGTTAGGAGGTCTTAAAACATATATTTCTGGCAAAATTCGGACATTGAAATTTTGAATGGAATATAAAACTTCCCCTACATAATAGGAAAAGTAAAACTCAGAACGTTATATATTCAAAAGGGAAATAGTCTATAGTTTACTGATAACTGAACTCGAGTAATGGGGTAGTAAAATATTAAAAAGCCAAAAGCATTTGCTATCAAAATACTGCCTAGATTTATTATATACGATTACTGAGATTGTAGGCGTGTCCAGATGTAGTAAAATATTAACAAGCCAAAAGCATTTACTATCAAAATTCTGCTTATCTTTTCGTATATACAATTACTAGGCTTATAGACGCGTTCTAGACGGTAGTAAAATATTAAAAAGCCAAAAGAATTTACTATCAAAATACTGCTTAGCTTCATTATATACGATTACTGGGCTTGTAGGCCGTGGTCCTGATGGTTCTTTCACCGATGTTTCACCGAAATCTGCGTCCGGCATCTTCAGGTTAGACAAAACTTTAGGTGCAGCCCCAGAGTCCAGACAAGACTGGAGTGCTGTTCAACCACTCTCGTATATGTATATCCGCGCGGTGAAGGAAACATCTGAACCACGGCCTACAACACCGGCCATGAAAGCATTTATGTAGTGCCTTAGCTGTCTCCAATTTTCTTTAAAAAGCCTTGGTGATCGAAATATTATACTATAAGAATGCAAGAAAAGCATGGAATATTCTAAAACATCTCCAAAGAAAATGAAGCCATCACGTGCTAGTCACATGCTTTTTGGTAAGAATTTAAAGCAATATGGATGACAAATAGCGATATACTCTGTCCCAGTGTATTGAATGTTGACGTTTTCTGAAACGTTCTGAAACTGATTTATTCCACAGGAAATCCTAAGCTTTAATGCCAATGCATATTTGGCATTGTAGTGTATATTCATCACAATATGGCAAAACTCGTGAGTGACATACAATCATTAAATACAATTCTACATTTGAATTAGTTTATTGCGAAACTTAGGTTGAGCTTATTTAATCATTCACATGGGAACAATAAATGCCCAAGAACTCGAAGTGAATTGCATCTTTGACTGCAAAAATATAAACTGATTTATAGCTACTATTTACATTATTATATTGTAATGTTATATTAAAACCCTATCAAGAGGATGAGCTTTTTTGTTAGAACCAACTGAAAAATTCAATGCCATAGTCGGGATTTGAACATGGTTCTCCCATCCTGTGTGCGGCTGCTCTGAGCATTGAGCTAATGTGACAACACATGAAGTAACAGTAAAATACACTCCCTTGGTAGTGCATTAATATAACAACTTAGCATTATGATGATAATAACAACAATAATAATAAACATTTTCTCAATAGCTGCAGAACTCTGTGAATATTACCCGGATACTAAGTAGTTACGATATGTATGTCGCCTTAATGTGTTCTCTGAAGTTAGAAGACATACCGGTTGGTTAAGAAAAACAAATAAATAAACACGAATCAGTTGGAGGATTGAGTGTCAAACTAGCATGTTGTCACAGAAATGAATTGATAGAGATATCGCATCAAGAGTGGGAGTACAGTGTTTAAGTCCCGCCAATGCATAAAATATTTCATCAGGTCCTAATAGTAAAATACTATTGTTTATATGTACTGAAAGACCAAGAGAAGTGGCGCCAATATGAGTATGCTAGCGGTGGGGGACACCTCGGCAACTACGCCAAGTATTGATGTATTGCGACCTTACACCCCCCTCCCGTTAGAGCAGTGTTTCCCAACTTTTTGAAGTTCACGGCACCCTTGGGAATAACATTAAACACCAGGGGCAACTTTCCTTGAATTAAAAGAAAATTAAGCTTAATATGTTAATTTATTGAAATATGATATAGTAATAACGTACACCATAACATAATACAGTAAACTTTACTACAATCACTGAGTAAAAATACATCAATAAATTTTGTTCGATTAATGATTAATGTGAAACTTGTGATTGATGCTTAGAGCACAGATATGTGATGTCGGGTCTTACAGTTGACAGTGAAACACGCAAATCATCCTCAAGGTTACTCAGTCTATTTCTTGCTTTGCATTTTATTGTCACCATAGCAGAGAAGGCTTGCTCGCATAGATAGGATGTTGAAAAGGGCAAAAGTGCGTTAATTGCTTTCTTTATTAGGTTAGGGTACTTCTCTCTCCGTTAAAGCCAAAAACTAGCCACCGACGCCTCACTCTTGGTGAACTTACCTTTGAGTGTGGAATCAGTGCAAAGATCAATAAATTCATCTCGTTCGCAATCAGCGAAATCTATTTCCTCTGCACTATCTACGAAATCAAATGGTGAGACAACCCAGTCGAGATTCATAGTGGGAATAGTTGGAAAGTACGCATCTATTGCATCTTGCAATCTTGATAAGTGATCACAAATGCGGTCTTTCAGTTTATCCAGATCTTTATCTCCTGCCACATTAAGAAGATCTGGAAAGTTCAACAAATCTCCTTTTTGAACTGCAGACTTCCAAGAACTAAGTTTTCTTTTAAAACCTTTCATTTTATTGGTTGAGGAGATTATTGTTTCATGTCGACCCAGCATCGAAACATTCAGCTCATTCAGCTTATGAAAAATATCTGCCAGATACGACAGTTCAAAACACCAAGAATCACTTAGTAAGAGCTCATGAAATGTGTCTTGATTTTCATCCTTAAAAAAAGTTTTTAGCTGTTCTTTAAGTTCGAGATACCGGTTCAATACACGACCCCGCGACAACCACCTTACTTCTGTGTGAAGTAACAAAGAGGTATGAGCTGCATCCGTTGCGCGACATAACTGTTCAAAAATTCTGCACTTTAAAGGTCGAGACTTCATATAGTTCACCATTTTCACTTGGTTAAACACTTCAGCAAAATCTTCATTACACGCTTTCACGACTAATGCCTCTCTATGCAGTGAGTTATAATAATGGATGGATTTTCATTGAGAACTCTGGCAGTAAAACCTATAATTTTCCCAGACATAGATGGTGCACCATCTGTACATATACCACAACAGTCTTTCCATGAAAGATCATGGTCATTGAGATAGGAATTAATAGAAACGAAAATATCATGGCCTGTGGTTGTAGTCTCCAGCGGTCTACAGAACAGAAACTGTTCACTAATATCTTTTTCATCAATATATCTGATAAAACCAAGGAGTTGCGGTTTGTCACCAATATCGATACTCTCATCTACTTGCAAAGCACATGTTCTATAAGTTTTTTTTTTTTCTCCGTGACTTGTTCGTTAATATTGCATGACATTTTAGATATCCTGCGGCTGATTGTGTTGTTGGACAGAGGAACTTTCGAAATTTGATTAGCTGCTCCTTCGCCAAGTATTGTTGAAACTATAACTTGACATGCAGGGCCAATGATTTCCTCTCCAAGAGTATGAGGTTTCTTTTTTTTTTAGCTATCAGTTTTGCTACTTTAAATGAGGCTTCAAGAGCAGTATCACCTATGGTAATTCTCTTTACCATTCGCACAGCTGTTTTCTTCTCCCCTTCTAATATATGTGAAAAATACATTACACTTTTCTGTGACACACTAGGATGCTTTGATTTAAGATGCCGCTTCAGTTTGCTAGGTACCATGGCCTCGTTGCTAAGTGTTTCGCCACAAACTAAACACACAGGGATAGGGTTTTCCTCGTTATTATTCCACTTAAATCCATACGCTAAGTAACTGTCCTGGTATGTTCTTTTCTTTCGTTTGTCTTCTTTATGTGGTGAATTCGACGGTCCGGGAGAAACTGTAAGATTTGGCTTCTTAAAGCAAGCAGTAGGAGCCGACTGTTCACTTTCACTGTCCTGGCGTTTACGTTTAACAATGAACTTATCCATAGCTAAACACTGTGAATCAACGCGAGGAAGACAACTGAAAGCGCCAAGCGGCGTACACTTTTATATATTCATGTCGAAGTCTCGGGAATGTTCGTGAGGAAGCAAGTAGTCTCGGGAATGTTCGGCAGGGTATAGCTGTAATGCCATCTGTGGGATACTAGTATAACTGAGTTATTGAAATGAATCGACCACTATCACCATCTGCCGTGCATGAGAGTAATTGATTTGACTTATTTTATTTCAAGACCTTACAATACTTAAGGCTTCAGTAGAAGGTATTTTGTTTGTTTATCTCAATATCTCGCGGCACCCCTTAGCCAATCACACGGCACCCTAGGGTGCCGGGGCACACCGGTTGGGAACCGTTGCGTTAGAGTGTTGCTAAATGACAGTCCCGCCACGGAGAATACACAGGCGCCGCCGGGAGGCCGTCGGAAGGATGCATCTACAACGGCACCTACCCTCAACCGGCGCAACCAGAAGGAAGATATGGCTGTAGATAATTTTATTGATATTAAATTAATTTAGATTTAGTGAATGTTATTAAAAGGTTTGGTAAACGCTGTGCCAGAATCCGCGGTTAGACAGCAAAATCAGATGAGCATTATTGTTTTTTAAGTAATTAATATTATTTTTTTTACTCGGAGTAAGCGACCGTGCCATCTGCCTACAAAGCTCCGAGCCACACCAGCCGCTGACCTGAAAAATAAAGAAGGGAAGTGATATGAAGGAATAAAAGGAAAGGAACCAAGGTAGATATACAGCACCCTAGCATCTGCCTAAACGGCCCCAGGAAAATCATAGAGAATCCCGGGCCAGAGTGCGCGGTCGACGCGGAGTGTAACCGGACCTCCCGAATGCCAGTTACAGACGAAACCGCCTGAGCCACTTAGCAAGGTGGCGTCACGGTAACTTGAGTTAATCATATTCAGGAGGTCATGGGTTCTATTCCCAGGAACTTGACCGAAGGTTTTTTCGGGATTTTTCACAGTCGCTAGGCGAATGTTGTGTCGGTAATTTGTTCATTTCATTTTTCAAGCTGGTTATGATCCAAAGATTGCTTACTCCTCGATAAGATATTCTCCTAACAAGTAGAATAATCCATTACAGTAGAAGAATAATTTTATATTGAGGGCTCAAACATTCGGTGATTTAAAGTAATTGTTTTCAATTGACAGGTTATGCTAAAGTTTTAAAGTCTGATCTCTAATAAATTTTTTACTTTCTCTACATGCTGCAATATACATAGCAGTAGAGAAGATATTGCATTCCACCCCAAAATGTATATAGCAATTTCACCGGAAATACACATTTTGAGGACCTATGGTTCCGAAAACTATTTTAAAAATCTTATGTGCTCCATTCACATGACTTTCTCTACATCTCTGCAACAAATTATTGTTAAAAAGCTTATACTTCAATTTACTTCATGCTAATCAGAAAAAATTAGCAGAAATAGTCTTATTACTTGCTTCCTTGTGAGTAGAAGCGAAATAAGGGAGTTTCATAGGTTAAGGTGACAGTCAAAAGCTGGTTGCTATGTCATTGATTTTCCTTTGTTTGTATGGACAGCAGTTGACAAATTCCTGTTTGAGAAAAGTGTGAGTTTTTCAAAGCTGAAACAAAAAACAAGGATTGCCTCTAAAACGATGGACTCCACAAAAAAAATTCATATAACATAAATTGTGTGTTTTAACGTGCCCTACATTTTTCGTGAAGTAAGTTTTTGTGCATCTCTTACGGTTTAGCAGTTTTTATAAATTGCGTAAAATTCATCAAGAATAAAGTACTTTTCAGAGGCTATTCCCAGAAAATTCAAGATATACGTTTTATTCATCAGGTGGATAGCTTTAATATACGATATTTTAATCAAAATCGTTAGAACCATTTTTGAGAAAATAAAAGTTTTCGAAAAAAGTTCCATGTAAAGGATAGTTGGGGGTGGGGGATTTTTCTCAAAATCTTCATGTCGCATCCCTGGAAGATACTAAACAAGTTTGGTATTTTACCGACTTTTCGTTTTTGAGTTATCGTGTTCACAGGCACACGGAAACACGGACACACTGACACACACACGGACCTTTTTTCTGAAAATACTTTTTTTTTTGGACACAGGGGACTCTAAAACATATATTTCCGGTGAAATCTCGGTATCGAATTTTTTGGTGGAGTGCAATACCTTCTCTATACACTATGTACACAATCGTGTAGAGAAAGTAAAAAAGTTCGAGATGGTTGTGTCTCTCTTAGCAGCATGACTAAATTAAAAAAAAACAAGGTAATTTAAATAAAAAATTTGTATTCAAGTTCAGTATCCAAGATGCTACACGCAGATTTTCGAATAAGCCACAACATGAAAGATTTTTTCGAAATTTTCCTTTTTCTCAAAAATAATTTAATGATTTTGATTCAAATGCCAAATATTAAAGATATTCATGTCAGAAATAAAATGCGTTTTTTGGAGTTTCTGGGAATAGACTCTTATACCTTCTTCATTTTCAATGACTTTGGCGTGACAAGTAAATAATTAGAGATAACAAATAAACAATTGTAGATCTTGTTTACACAATTTATATCCCATTTTTTTGGAGTAAACTATTTTTGTGATATTTCTTGTTATTGGTTTAAATTTTCCAGTAATTATACTTTTCTCAAGTAGCGAGTCGTCATTAATATTTTTTTACTCCGGAACATACAGAGAAAACCGAATTGAAATCCCTCCGTTTTTCATACCACTTAAAAGAAATGAATATTAATACTATTTCTGTTATTGTTAATCTCGATTAGCATGTCATTGAAAGTAATATAGGTTTTGTTCAAGAGTAGGTGGAGAGAGTAATGTGAATACAACATATCAGATAGCTTCACTTGAAATTTTCATATCTTGAGGGCTATCTTGGCTATACTATGAATCCTGGATCTTGAAGTACTTACGACATTATAAGTCGCCGTATGGGTTTCATCTCAAAATAACTTTAGATCACTTTGTAGTTTGCCGGAAACATACGAGTCAGTTGAAAAATGTAATGATATGCCGGCATGGTGGCTCAGTAGTAGAGCAACCGGTTAGAGACCAGGAAATCCGTGGTTCAAATTCCGGCTATGCCATTGAATTCTTCAGTCTGACTCTACCTATCCAAATCCTGTCCTACACACGGTTTCTGCGACAAAATATTAAAATTATCATTATATGACATTTAGATAAGTAAAGCTAGCAACCAAAGGTATGGCTTTTGTAGTTGCGTTAGATTATGTAAAGTTAACTGCCATCTGGTGGTAGGGTTTAACAATTTATCAAATTTTAAGGTTATGTATGCCATCAAAGTCGATGTTCCTAAAAAAACTCTTCTAATTTTAAAACTTCGATTGACAAAGTGAGCTACATAACTTTTCATTATTATTCAACACGCGATTATTTCTTAAAAGACCTCTTTAGATTTTTGCTAATAGGGCCTAATGGGATAAACTCTGGTAATGCATCAGATAAACGCATAGTATTTTTCTCACAGCTATCATTTCCTAATAGCAGAAGTTACTAAGCCAGATGCGTAACTGCTCACAGTTTAAAGGCTCTTGAAAAACCAGATCCATCAGAAGCACAAAGAAAGCTATTACATTTTCATCACAGATAAAATGCTTCAGCAACCCAGCAAACTTTAAATGACATAAAACTTTTCAGAAACCAGTTTTCCGGTTTATATACGACTATAATCCAGCCTCAGGGAATGCTATAATGATGCTTGTTGATGTGTTAATTGTAAATTAAAATAAGTCATCAAACCATATAACAGGAGCGTATGCACCTGACGGAAAATTGCTGCACAAAATTATTATAATTTTTTCTTTACTGGAAATTATCCACTTTTGCAATCTCTTGCGTAAGAGTCAAGATGCGCAACTGTCCATTGTAACTATTTATCAAGGTGTTAGAGGAAAGCAATTGATTATAGTGTTACCGTGTACGTGATCGCTTCCACCTGCTGGGTACAGCTGGATTTATGATCTTCTTCCCCTTCTTCATACGATTTATATCCGCACTGGCAGAACCTGAGCTGGAAAACTTACGGCGAACCTACAGTTTTGGAGCAGATTCGGGAAAATAAATTAAATACTGTAATATCGAAATACATAGTTCGAAAAGGCAATGTATAGAGAGACAGAACTCGAGAGGTCATTGTAATTTATGCTCTTACAAAAGAGCAATGAAACCATTATTTATTTGATACTTCCTCTAGCACATATGTCCAACATACACATTAGATTGAGAAGATGTATTCCTCCCAAAAATTTCATACTGAGATTTCACCGGAAATATATGTTTTGAAACTTTCAGAATAAAAATAAAAATTAGAAAAAGATCAGCGTGTGTTTGTTTGTCCGTCCGTCCGTCTTTGTGTGTGTAAAATATGTGTGCGCGCGCGGGCGTGTTTTTTTTTTTATAGTGTTTAATGACCGCTTAGCACCGGTGGAATGCGCTGGCGAGGGAAACCAGAGAACCGGGAGAAAACCCGCCCCTGCGCCATTTTGTCCGCCACAAATCCCACATGTGGTCGCCTGGGATCGCGAGTGCTCTAACCTCTAGACCACAACGTGGCCACGCGCGCGTATATGTAGACAGCATAACTCAAAAATGAAAAGTTCGTTAAAGACCAAACTTGGTATTTATTTTTAGTATCTCCCAATAATGCAACAGCAACGTTTTCTAGAAAATCCCACCACCCCAAACTACCCTTTACATGAAAAAAGTTTTGAAAATTTTGATTTTCTCAATAATGGCTCTAAGATTTTGATTAAAATATAGTATTGATATTTACATGAAAAATAGAATTTCCTGAGAATATCCTCTGAAATCCTCCTCATTCTGAATGATTTTTGCATAGCTGGTAAACCGTAAGAGACAGACGTAAACTTACTACATAAAAATCTGATGTGTTCCATTCACTTGACTTTCTCTATATCCCTGTAAATTATTATTGTTAATAAGCTTATCTTTTATTTATTTCATGCTAATCGAGAAAAATTAGCAGAAATAGTCTTATTCGTTGCTTTATTGTAAGTAGGAGCGAAATAAGAGAGTACCATATGTTAAAGTGAAAGCCAAAAGCTGGTTGCTATGTGACTGATGTTCCTTTGTATGGACAGAAGTTGACAAATTCCTGAATAAGAAAAGTATAAGTTTTTTTAAAGCTGAAACCAAGAAAAAGGAATATCTCAAAAACGATCAACTCCACGAAAAAAAATGTATTTAACATAAATTGTGTGTTTTCAGGTGCTCTACATTTTTTGTGGGTTAAGTTTTTGTCCATCTCCTACGGTTTAGTAGTTATGAAACATTCATCCAGGATAAAGTAGTCTTCAGAGACTATTCCCAGAAAATTCAAAATATACATTTTATTTGTCAGGTAAATAACTTTAATATACGACATTTTAATCAAAATCGTTAGAGCCATTTTTTAGAAAACCAAAATTTTCGAAAAAATTTCCATGTAAAGGGTAGTTTGGGGTGGGGGGAAGATTTCCTCAAAATCTTCGTGTTGCA
This sequence comes from Hymenopus coronatus, assembly GCA_030762935.1. NCBI lineage: Eukaryota > Metazoa > Arthropoda > Insecta > Mantodea > Hymenopodidae > Hymenopus > Hymenopus coronatus. Next base: position 73,218,528 of record CM060896.1, on the reverse strand, counting down.
TCCCTGGAAGATACTAAACTTAAATACCAAGTTTGGTATTTTACCGACTTTTCGTCACACGGACACACGGACACACACACACGCGCGGACCTTTTTCTGAAAATACTTTTTTTGGATACAGGGGACCCTAAAACATATATTTCCGGTGAAATCTAGGTATCGAATCTTTTGGTGGAGTGCAATACATTCTCTATACACTATCTACATAGTGAGTATAGATAAAGTAAAAATACAGATCTCGTAAAAACAAACAATTTATTTCTTTTACATTTTTTGTTGTGGGGCTAACCGCCAAGATATTCCTTGTTATTGGTTTTACTTTTAAAATACTTACCTATCATTTTCTTAGACATAAAGCCGCCCGTGTTTTGTTTCTATTACACCTGCCCAAGCAAAGAAGCGAATTTCAATGACTATCGCATAGCGACAGATTTTAAAACATTCTATTTTCTCTTTATCATAGTGCATTTTGTTAGTTCCCGTCCGCTTAAAAATACCAAGAACATTCTGCTAACTCTTATCTCGATTAGCATGCAATAGAAAGAAGAATAATCTTTTGTAAGAAACTGTTTTAGAACAGCTAGAGAAAGTCATGCAATCTAACATCAGATTTTTTTACTTAAGAGATGCTACAATGAGAATTAATATATTACTAATTTGAAAAGGAAACTACTTTACAAACTCAATGTATACTGTTTCTCTACTTGATAATTTGAATCGTTAGATAGTAATTTGTCTTGCTGTACTTACATTGTAATTATGTCTTAAAGGTAATGTATCTCTAAAATTTGTAAGATCCACAGAATGTAAGAGGTATCTTACTGAAATTTGCACCATTTATTACACACAATAATAGTGATATTTTTTGTCACGAATCAAATTTATAGCTTGCATGGTTATTTGAATAATAGTTTTATGTCGTCTAAGTTCACTGTTCTAATAAAAATCTAATATGTTCCATTCACATTATTTCCTATACCTGTCCTGCAAACTAACTATTCATTTAAAGATTATCCTTTTACCTACAGCATGCTGATGAATATAAACATTACCAGAAATTGTCTTATTATTTAGGAAAGAAAATAAGGAATACACTAGGCTAAAGCGACAGTTAAAACGTTATAAATCTGTCACTATGGGTTTGTTTTCGAAATTCCGTTCTCTCTCCATGTGCAAGGAGTAAAACACACGAGATATGCCACGGATGAGGATTTCCCATTTGAGAAAAGCTAAAGTATTTTAAGATTGAAATGCAGAACTGGAAATATCGTTGAAAGGTTTAGCTATAAAAAATGTATATGACATAAATTGTGGTTTTTGATGATACCTGCATTTTTTGTTATAAATGTTATAATTTCTTACGGTTTACCAGTCATGCAAAAGCTATTCAGAATGAAGAAGTCTTCAGAGGCTACTCCTAGAAAATTCAAGATATAGCTCTTATTTGTCATCTTTTATATACGGTAGTTTAATCAAAATCTATAGAACCATTTTTTAGAAAATAAATATAATCAGAAATTTTTCCATATAACGTGTATTTTGGGGTAGTGGGATTTTCCTCAAAATGTTTCGCATCCTTGGAAGATACTAAAATTAATTATCAAATTTGGTATTTAATGGTCCCTTCGTTTTTTAACTATGCTGCCTCTCCCGCACACACACCTAACTGAACTTTTCCTAAAGTGTTTTTTTGGACTCAGGGATCTTAAAACATGTATTTTCATTGAAAACTCGGTATGACATTTTCTCTATAAACTATGTACATGATACGTGTAGAGAAAATAAAACTGAGCGACGTCATGTATTTTTAACAATATTAAAATTAAAAGAACCAGTTTAACAAAAATGGGTTTACAAATAGATCTGTAATATAATCTTTATGTTAGTCTCAATTAGTATAGAAATATTATTACTTTTCGCACTCTCCAGAACTGTTGAATTTTCAAAATCTATAAATTTGTTTCTCAAAATTGGAACATTACTTCGAAAAGTATATGACCATTTTATTTAATGTGCTTTTGAGAGACAGCATAAAAGTTTTGAAACAAACTAATGAAAAACTACATCGTTAGGAACATTTGGAATATGAAAGTGTAGAAAAGAAGTTTGTGAGTAATTAAGGTTTAAAGATGGGAGTAAAAGCATGCGCCTACCCATCTAGAGCTTCAATTATTAAAGAGCGTTCATAGATCAGCTTAGGGAATTAAATTGTGCAATTTGGCAAAAATTGCCAACATTTAAATATATTTTTGCTTTTTAATGTATTCAATAATCTACAGAAGATGTACAAAACTTTTAACAAAATTGCAAATAAATATGATGTGAAAATAAAAAAATATGGTCCACTGTGGAATATACCTGAATGCATGAATAATTTTATGTATACGGACTCGCATTACCCTTTTCTGATGAAGAAACGTTCTAGAGAAAAGTTCTAAATACTCAGAAACAAGGGCAGTAGTGAATAAAACAATGAAACTCTGCTTAGTGCAAAGACCTGCATCTTGTCACGGAATTGAAACATAAACATTAAGGAAAAATCTGATTTATTCCATTCACATGAAATCGTTAGATACAATTTTGAGAAAATTAAAATTTTCCAATTTTTTTTTCTTGCAAATGGTAGTTGGGGTGTGGAGATTTTCTTAATAATCTTCGTGTCACATGATTGGGAAATACTAACCTTAAATACTAAGCTTGGTATCTTACGATAGTTTTTGAGGTGTGCTGTTCAGTCTGTGTCCCTCTCTCTCTCTCTCTCTCTCTCTCTCTCTCTCTCTCTTGCCCTCGCTCTCTCATACACATACAGGTTGACCGTTTTCTGAAAATCCTTTTTTTTTTTTTATTCAAGGGGTCTCAAAATATACGTTTCCGTTGAAATCTCGTAATGAACTTTTTTGGTGGAATACAATATCTTGTCTGTACGCTATCTACATATTACGTGTAGAGAAAGTAACATTTATGTGACACAAATTGTATGTTTTAACTGGCTCTAAATTTTCTGTGAAGTAAGTTTTTGTCTCTTGTGGTTTAACAATTATAAGTCATCCAGAATGAAGAAGCCTCCATTGGTTATTCCCAGAAAATCAATGTATACATTTCGTTTATTATAAAAACACATAAAGCATATGAAATTTTAATAGAAATTCTGTTTTCAATTTTAAATTAATTAAACTTTCTCTAAATTTTCCATGAACATCTTTTCCTACAAAATATTACTATTTTATCTACATACTGAGCGAGATAAACATTGGCAGAAATTGTCTTATTACTTGCACTTACACTAGGCTAAAGCGATGGCCAAACCTTTTAAAACCTGGTTGCTATGGCCTTGGGAAGAGAAAATTGGTACTCTTTGCAGGGCCAGGAGTAAATCAAATAATATATGAAACGAAAGTTGACTTCCCTTTGAGCAAAGTTTAATTAATTTAAAATTGAGAACAATAACAAACAATAAAACACTCTTAGGTATTTTGGAAATAGTTAACAATATAAAAATGTAATATGTATCATTCCCATGATTTTCTCCACAAACAATTGTTACGAAAGATTGTTCCTTTATCTATAACGTACTAATCGAGTTAAACATTAGCAGAAATGGTTCCTTCTAATTAGTTCCTTCTAGATAGAAGGGAAATACCGTAAGGTAATGCACTAAGTTAGATGGTTAAATCTTTTAAAACGCCGGTCGCTATGTGAAATGATTTAAATTCGATTTTCGCTTTGCACGGCCAGGTGTGAAACTAAAGGGATGAAAAGAAACATGACCTTTCGCTGAAATAAATAGCTTAAATAGTGGCAAATGGTTATCTGTTAAACAAATGCATAACATAAATTGTGTGTTTTAACGGGATCTACATCCTTCGTGTAGTGTTTGTCTATCTTTTATGGTTTATCAGAATTAAGAGATCTTTAAGCACTACTAAATATATACATTTTGTTATGTAAATATTTTTAGTATACGATATTAAAATCAAAATCGTTAGATACAATTTTGAGAAAATTAAAATTTTCCAATTTTTTTTTCATGCAAATGGTAGTTGTGGTGTGGAGATTTTCTTAATAATCTTCGTGTCACATGATTGGGAAATACTAACCTTAAATACTAAGCTTGGTATTTTACGATAGTTTTTGAGGTGTGCTGTTCAGTCTGTGTGTCTCTCTCTCTCTCTCGCTTTCGCCCTCGCTCTCTCATACACATACAAGTTGACCGTTTTCTGAAAATCCTTTTTTCTTTTTATTCAAGGGGTCTCAAAATATACGTTTCCGTTGAAATCTCGTAATGAACTTTTTTGGGTGGAATACAATATCTTGTCTGTACGCTATCTACATATTACGTGTAGAGAAAGTAACATGTATGTGACACAAATTGTATGTTTTAACTGGCTCTACATTTTCTGTGAAGTAAGTTTTTGTCTCTTGCAGTTTAGCAATTATAAGTCATCCAGAATGAAGAAGCCTCCATTGGTTATTCTCAGAAAATCAATGTATACATTTCGTTTATTATAAAAACACATAAAGCATATGACATTTTAATAGAAATCGTCAGAACAATTTTTGAGATCAATAAAAATTTCGAAAAATGTTCTATGTAAAGGGTAGTTAGAGATGGGGGATTTTCTTGGAAATCTTCGTGTCGCTTATTTGGAAGATACTGAACTTAAATACAAAGCTTGGAATTTAACCGTATTCGTATTTTAGCTGTGTATGGTGTCCAGAAAAACACATATAGGCCTATTTCTAAAAGTCTTTTTTTTTATTCAGCATTTCTCAAACATGTATTTCCGGTGAAATCTCGGTATCGAATTTTTGGGTGCAATACAAAACCTTCTCTACCTACCATACATATGCAAGAGAATTTAAAAACGATAAAGCATAATAAGCTAATGAAATTAAGTTTATGAGATACACAACGGGATATACCACACAGGATCAAAAGCGTAAGGAAGACTTAATAAAGGAATTACAATTATACCCTCGCCGCTGAATCCTTGCACCTGACAGTTCGGATTGTTTCGCGTAAGGTTGGCTATGCTGCCTTTGCGGCGTTGCCAGCATAATTAGTAAACAACAATAGCTGATTACAAATGTCTCTATCGTGTGTAACGGCGAATATAAGCAGTGTACATAGTAAATGATGCCGATGAATAATGAAACTAATTCGTTATTATTGATGTTAACTGAAAATAACAGTGATACTGTGTTTGTTAAAGAATAACCAAGAGAGGAAATGTTTTCTAATAGGCAATCAGAATGTATCTGTGTGAAATAATGATAAAATCTAACATTCCATTTACTGAATTAAGCAACACTTCAATTTTTTGTTGGACAAATGTCAACACAGAGACATTACTTCAAACACCATAGCCTGAGGACGAAACTTAATGTCAATGTAAATGAAAATACAGAAATTTAATTACATTTTACAGGTGGTTTTGTGTTTTTACATGTAAATTACAATAATGATCGCTATTTTCACTACCTACTAAATTTGAGGCAATATTATATGTATACAATAGAAACATTTTTCTCTTGCGCTTTGTTGACTTTCACCCCCTGCTTCTTCCTATATGCATGTTTAGTTAACTCTATGGAGGTTCTCCATTGCAATTAACTCTTCACCCCTTCCTCTAGAAGGCCGAATAATATGTTATTTGTTTTTGTTTTTCTTTGAAGTGCCGCGATAGGGTCGCGGGTTCGAATCCCGCTCTGTGGATGGATCTTTCGTGTTGTGTGTTTTTGTATTTGTGTACTATCTAAGACATTCTATCCTCCTTGTAGAGGATAAGGATCCTCCTCCTTATAGAGGAATCTTACTAAAAGGTTCATTTACCTACAGCAACTCCTTCGGATCGTTATGTTGATACTTTTTTTGTTACGAATCAATTTTTCTAAAAGCTCAATAATAATCAATATATTTAGACTTCATAATTTTGGAACACCCTCCCGCACTTAGGGTACAGAAACTAAGATTCTAGGTACCATATTTTCAAAATTGGACCCTAAGGCAAGTTAAATACCAAGTTCACAACTATTGACTTGATCGGTTTTGTGTGAAAAGTTAAACAATATATAAAAAATGGATGTGTTCCATTCACATCACTTATCTACTTCTCTGCAACAAATTATTGTTATAAATCTTATTCTTCTATTTACCTCATGCTAATTGATAAAAAGTTAGCAGAAATGGTCTTATTACTTAGGCTAAAGCGATAGTCAAATCTTTTAAAAGTTAGTTGCTAATGAGATCGATGGCCAGAAGTGTAGAAGTGACAACTTCAGAGTTCATTGGAAAAATCATTGTTTAGTACTGGAAGACCGTATATTAAAGTTGTTTGAGATAACAGAGACTGTAAACATGAAAAGAACGTGCAGGTATTATTTTAAGTAATGTTTTTGGCTTTCACAAGGTCTGTGCAAGATGGGTGCCGCGTTTGTTGACACCTGATCAAAAGTTGCAAAGAAAAACTGCTTCTGTTAAGAATGTGGAGCTCTACGTAAAAATCCCAGGTAATTTTTGAGACGGCTTATTACCATGGATGAAATTGGGTACATTACTACACTCCAGAAAGTAAATCGGTCAAAACTGTGGATTTTGCCAGGTGAACCAACCCCAAAAAAGGTTAAAGTCAATTTTGTCAGCTAACAAGACTATGGCGAGTGTTTTCTGGGATGTCAGGGAATTATTTTCATCGATTACTTGGAAAAGGATAAACGTATCAATGGTGACTATTGCGAAAGCTTACAGCAACGTTTCAATCGAGGTGAAAAGAAAAACACGTCATTTGGCAAAAAAAAAAAAATCTTGTTTCATCACGAAATTCTCCGGCCCATCCTTCAGTCATTGCAATGGGAAAAATGTGCGAATTGAAGTTTGAATTGTTTGAACATCCACCCTAATCACCAGTTCTAGCACCCAGTGACTACCAACTGTTCCCAAACCTCAAACATTTCTTGGAGGACGATGATTTCACAGCAACGAGGAGGTCATTGAAACGGTAAACAGCTATCTTGAGGACGTTGATAAATCGCACTACAGAGATTGTTTAATTAAATTAGAACACCGGTATGACAAATGTATCAGCGTTTCTGGAGATTATGTTGAGAAATAAAGCAAAAAAGATGTTTAAATGTAGTTTCCAATTTGAGGCCCGGGACTTATCAGCCGACTCTAGTATATCCTCAGAGTAATTCACGTTAAATTACAAGAGTACGGGATATAAACTAAGCATATGGTGTGAAAATAGAGTTGATATCTCGGGAGCATCTCAAAGAAATGCAAAACATTCGATATAGCTATAGTTTGCTGTTGTACTCCAGTTTATGCACTCCAAGGTCTTTAATGACACAATAGCACGACCGCACAGTAATGAGAGGAAGATATTGCGGCCTCCACTTAGTTCAGATATTAATAACACGAGCAAGATTATAATTAATTCCTGTAGAAATTGCTTGGTTCATCTCACTTAATTGGTACATTCATTTTGCTGTTGCTATGCTAATTACGTTAGCCCTGCGGCCAGCAGAATGTCCTATATAGATGATCTTTTTATAATAATTCTTCTAATTACTCTTAGCTATTTATAAGCTTGTAAGAACATTCGGATATTAACATCTTCAGGCTGTTGTGCTGCAATTAAAGCATCTTCGCTTAGAATAACACATATCAAGTGCTGTGAACTTCTCGATATAATATCTAAAGCGATATGTTTGTGAAATTTGGCAAAAAATTCGTGTGTTCTCTTTTCGTGATTTTCTCTATCTTTTCAGCAACAAATTATTATTACAAAACCTTATTCTTCTCTCAACTACATGATAATCGATTTAAACATTGACAGAAATGATTTTATTACGTAATTCCTAGTAAGAAGTAAATAAGGGAATGCGCTAGGTAAATCGATAGCCAAATATTTTAAAATGCGGTCACCATGTCATGTAATTGAAAATATCTTCGCTTTGGATGGCCAGGATGAAAAAATATGCATTTGAGAAAAGTCTCAAGTATTTGAAAATTCAAAACCAATTACAAGAAATATCTCGGAAATGGCTAGCTATACAAAAGTTGGGTGTTTTAACGAGTTTTACATTTTTGTCTAGTAAGATCTAGTCCATTTCTTACGGTTTAGCAGTTATAATAAAAATTCCGCTCGCCTAGGTAGTGTGGGGGTAGCGTGTTTCCCTCATATTCAAACGTCGGGAGTTCGAAACTCACTTAGGATAAATTACCCGGATAAGGTTTTTTTTCGAGGTTTTCCCTGAGAAGGTGAATTATGAGTAATGTTATGCTCCATTGACCCCGAGATCATTTCAGCATAATTTCACCAATTTCATTCATCGTCCGATATGGCTAACAAGGTTAAAAGAGGTTAAGTTACGAAAAACAAATTAATACCCAATGTAGAGGGCTTCAAAGGCTATTTCCAGAAAATTTAAAATATACAGTTTATTTATTATGTACATTTCATATAGGTACGGTGTTTTAATCAAAATAATTAGAACCGTTTTTGAGAAAATGAAACGTTTCAATAATGTTTGCCTATAAGGAGTCGCTTCGGGTAGGGGACTTTTTCTGAAAATCTTCATGTCGCTGAACTTAAGTATCCGTTTTGGTATTTTACCAACTTCGGTTTTGAGTTATCATATTTATAGACATGCATACACGACAAATATATAGGATCACTTTCTAAAAATATTTTTTCGCACAGGGACCCCAAAACTGTTATTTCCAGTTAAATCCACAGAATTCTTGGGTGGAGTTCAATATCTCCTCTATTTATTTATTATGTACGAAGTAGAGAAAGTAAAAATCATACATATGTGCAGCAAAATCCAAAAACAAAAAAGTTGGATTAACAATCAGCTCTTTAAAAGTTTGGGGTAAATAGCCTGTTCTGACGAAGTCATAGTCATTATTAAATTCGCCTTTAAGTCTGACATCTTATAATCTTACTTCTAATCTGTACAAACGGTTCTTAAAATTAATAACAAAATGCTAATAAAACTATGGACTAAAATTAGCCCAACGAACAAGAAGACTTCAGATGAAGATTTAGCTGCGCAGACCACCTTCAAGTTCTAAACCAGATGGTAGAGAAATAAAAGAGAACAAGAAATTAAAGCAAAATACACTAGAGTCCTTAACAAACTGTTATTTCAGTACAAGGCAATGGTGAAAACGGAAAAGATGTCAAGAAAGGCGAAACGAACCATATGGCTCGGGCGTTTTGTCTGGGACTGGCATTCGGGAGTTCGAGGGATCGGTTAACCGCGGCCGACCTCTCTAATCCATGGAATTTTTGAGAGATTTTCCGGGGCCACTAGGAAATGCTGGGGGAGGGGGATTCTTCAATCCCCCGAGCTTCCTGCCCCTCCATTTCATCTCCATCTCATCCGTCGGGCCTTTCTTTCCGAGTTGTGTCAGCGAGGACTGCGGTGGTGGAGATCATCCCTCTCGTGGAGATGATTGCTCTTTATAAACTAACTCCGGTGGCAGGGTGGCGCTGAGGGCTATTCGTATACTGAGAGAGTGACTTCAGACCGAGACAGTTTGGGACTCTCCGCAATGGCTCCCTACCACTGTCTGGTTCCGGCTGCCCTCTATAACTGCTTTCAATCTTATCTTCTCCTCCCGGAATCTGACATGAAAAGCCTATTACTGGTTAAGGTGCGGAATCTCCTTCGGTATACTACACTACACACCACTAAGAAAGCCGGTCCAATATTGCGGAAATTATTTAAAGTTTACTGGAATCACATAGCATTGTGAAAGCTAAAATGAATATAAAATATACAATTAAAATAAAACTGTGGAAGACTAACCATTCTAAAGTGCTGTTTGCCAGAACACCCAACAAACTGCATTAGATACTTATCGAACTGAACGAGCTCAACAACTGTTTCGGGTTACTTTCAGTTACAACAAAACAATAATAATTTCAATTAGAACCCTAACGTCAATCACAATACTGGGAGCAAACGTGGACGATTATATCTACTGCCTCAGTAAACCAATAGAAGAAAGAGAGAGAGAATAACCCTCTGAGAGATGACATTTACACCTACTCCTCGATAGGTTCTAAATCGCACACAGACTAGGGCTCCTAATTCCTGTGTCGTCCCGGTTTTCACATATGGTTGACATACTTAGACCCTCATAGAGAGATAAAGGATGAACGTTGAAACATGTCAAAGGAATAGGGAGTGAAATATAGTTGGAATTTCAGTGAGAAACAAGTTTCCAACGCGTCACTACCGTAAACCGCAGCTTTAAGGCATTAAGTTTGGGTGGTCTCCTAGTTAAGGGCTATTCAGGAGAAGTAGCTGAAATTTTGACCTAAATATTCCATTTTTATAATACTTGCAATGTAACTGGCATTCTAAAACTTTAATCACAAATTTATACTGCGAGTTGCCTGCATTACGGTCAATGTCCAACCCAACCTTTGTTTGGGACTTACAAACAGAGAGATATTTGGTAAAATTTGACCTTCGAACCAAAAGCAGCAGTGAGGAGTTTTGAAGAAACTGCTTCTCTAAAGAGCTTGGTTACCATAGCAACGTGACGTCCCCAAACGAAGTGTGAAGTGGCCACTCAGTAGGTTACATCCCTCTTGCATATGTTTCTGGCAAACAGTAAATATTTTCACTTGCAGGGTGAGATGTCAAAGCCTTGGCCTTTAGAATAGAGGGATGTTTCCTGTTTTCGCTTTCGCTGTTTCACTCGAGGATGGGTTTGTGCATAACGCGTAAAAGTAGTGTTTTATAAAACTGTGGGTAGACACCAGGGTTTGTAATATTTAGCAACATGTGTGTTGTAAAACATATCTTGAAGTATATATTTTGTAATGTGTTATAAATCCCATTTTCTAAATCGAAAGATGAAGACAAGAAAGATATTCTAAATTTTGGGCGGCCCGCTGATATCATCAACATACCCATTGAAAGAGACAATAAGAAAATAGGGAACTCGTACAATATTATATTCAAAAGCTTTTGGTTTGCTCAATTTTCTTGTTTGTGCAGTAGCCGTAATTTGCAATCGCTCTGTTCTGCTCACCTTGTTTGCCTTTTAGCAACAAAAATAACGTGACGACAATATGGACAGATTTGCCGCTCTAAAAGTAGGAGGATCAACTTAATTTACTAGAAATAGGTGAGTCACACATTTTTATTTTGTGGTAGTCATTGTTGTATTTCAGCATGCCTAAGTGAACCGCAAGGCAGTAGCATGACAATTAGAAGCAGATGGACCTGTGGGAACACAAGCAGGAGAAACCAAAAAGAAGAAAGAACAGATACATTCAAACATCAGGTATGAACACTTGTCAACCATTAACCACAACAAATATAAGAGCCATCAGAGACAACCTTAAATTAAAAATTTGACAAAGTGTAAGTGTAACGTTTAGCGTAAATCGTAAAGTGAATGTGCAAATCATCTGTTCACGTAAAATGGCTCACCACGTGAACCACATCACCGATTTTACCTTCCTGTAGCCTTAGCCCTTCACAAGATCCTGCGGATCCATATATTCATTCACCTTTAAAGGACGAAAAAAATGTTTTCTCGAAATGTTGCACCCAAAATATCCGTTACATAAATACCTTTTTATTATATTCAAAGACGAATCTAACCATTTTCATTAAAATGTTAATAAGAATATACTTTTATTTTGACTTCTCTGTGTTTAGCGTTTGAAGTTCTCTTAATTCTGACTGGATTTTGTTTAATTGTTTATAATTAGGAAAACATAAAATGTATACAAATATTTACTACTTAATGAAGGATATAATTCTCTATAAAGTATAAACTTTACGTCATATAGTAATATTAATATTGATTTATTTTTAACGTTAATAGCTTTCCAAATAATCGTGCTGAATGTTTACATACTAGTTCTCAAATGATAACAATTGTTTGGTAATGAAAATCTAGCCCCATTTTTTGAAAAGTCATAAGCGAAAATTTACATTGTGGAGCTCTCAACTGAGAATATTGATCCATTATCAGACTATAGTTTGTACTACTGCACGTAAACCTCCTAATAACGCATAATTAGAATTAGAAGATCAACCAGCTAATATTACTGTATATACTCCTATTCTTGTACAAACTAAAAAAAAATATACCCAGATTAAAAGTGTATAACCCTCTTACATAAGGTATGAAGACCTCGGTGAAAATGTTTTGAAAGACCACGCTATCTAAGGATGTTCTTGGTAGTGTTGAAGTGCATTCAAGTATGTTACCGGTACCATCTGCATCCTCTTGAGTTGAATTATGTAAGTGAGCCGGATGATGTCTTATTCCAAAACTGAATTGATGAAGAAGAGGCAGAAAACAACTCCTCACTTTGCAAAACTTATAGGGAAAGTGATGAAACTTGGAAAACAAAAGAATACATCATCCAATTACTGAAAGGAAAATAATCATTAGAAGTGTTTCGGACTTTATTTAGTGAAGACTATTTCATATTGTGAAAGAAAGTGTAATATATACTACGCAAAGTAATCGACATGGGTTCATCACATTTTCGGTGAACTGCGTTAGAAAGTTTCAAGGTTTTCTGATGCTAATTTACAATCACTTATTGCCACAATAACAAATTTACTGGTGTGACGATAATGAAAGTTGCCTTTGAAAGAATCCAAAATGTTTCACAAGAACAGGTACCTATAAATAAAACGGATTTATATTTCAGTGATAATACTCAGTTGAAAGACCAAGAAACAAAGAAAACTAGCATAAAATCAAGTTCGACCTTAGACAAATGAATGGGAAACTTATTAAATTTGGAATGTTTTCAAAGATTATAACTATCGATGAAGAGATGGTGTAGATAAGTTAGATTGGAACATCAACAAATCTAGAATCAAAATTCGTGGCAAGAAGTGGTATTTTTACTAATATAGAGGATATGGCCATAGTCGAGTTCATGCTTTGTACTGTCTTACAAATTAAAAGATGTCTCTTCTGAACTTCAGAAGAATTATTTTTCGAGCATATCTATTGGTAACATCGCTTTCTGATCCAAAAAAGTGGAGGTCTAAATAAGCTAACAACGAAACCTGTATTTGACTATGTGAAGAAAGACGGAAAAGGCACAAAGGAAATATGGACTGTGTGCAACAAATGTAAGAAAGCAATGAACAAAATTTAATTTGGCTTACGTGTTGAATTTATGATGCAATGGCATAAATAATGCAACTGGATGTAACCTGCAATATAACAGAAATAAATATTGTAGTTGTATTTTGTAAAGGGTGTAATATATTGATCATATCTTGAAGCAACACATTTTGTTTGATGTCCTTATGAGAATTACAATCAATGACTAACATTTTAAGAGCATAAAAATAACTAAATTATAATTTCTGAAAAGTATAAATTGCCTGATCTCAATAGAACTTTTTAAATTAATCCTATGTGCAATAAAGTTGCTATGGGACTAATATCCGTTTTTTTTTTTTTTTTTTTTTTTTTTTGTGTGGCTAGAAGTTGACAAGTTCCCATAAGAGAAAAGTGAAAAGTATTTTAAAACTGAAACCAATAACAAGAAATTTCTTGATATAAAATGATTAAAATGTATATGAGGTAAATTGTTTGTTTTAACGAGATCACATTTCTACTTAGTAGGTTTTTGACTATCTCTTACGGTTTAACAGTTATGCAAAATTCAGAAAAGTTCATGCAGAATAAAGAAGTCTTCAGAGGCTATTCCCAGAAGATTCAAGATGTACATTTTAGTTGTCATGTAAATATCTTGAATGTAACAAATTCGTTAAAGCCACTTTGGAGAAAACCAAAATTTTCGTAAAGCGGAGTTGGGGATGGGGGGATTTTCTTGAAAATCTTCGTGTCTCATCCTCGGAAGATGCTGAACTTAAATATCAAGTTTGGTATTTAAGGACCTTTTCGATTTTGAGCTATGCTGCCCACAGCGACACACACACACACACACATCCATTACACACGACATTTTTCTAAAAATGCTTCTTTTTATTCGAGGGGTCCCAAAACATGTATTTCTGGTAAAATTTCGGTATGGAATTTTTGGGTTGAATACAATACATTCTCTGTACACTGTGTACATAATACGTGTCGAGAAAGTAAAAACGAGAACGCTGTTGAGGGCAGCTAGAGGAAGCTTTGACGAAAATAGGGATGGCAGACATGTGAAGGAAGGAAAAAGGATTCTAGAAGTCAGTGAGAAAGTGGACAGAAGACCTAGATAAATATAAAGTATATGGTGAACTAGGAAATATAAATAATATGTTGATATAATAATTTTGAGAGGGAAGGATTAGCTTGGATTAAGACAGGAGCATCATTTTTGACAGCGATGAGGAACTTCATTATAAAGTTACATTTTTGCAGGTGTAAAATATACCTGGGATGTTCACTGAATGTAAAGAGGTAAGAAATTGAAGGAAAGAAATTTGGCAACACAAATGGTACTGTAAGCCAGAAGACATGGCAGCGAAAAAAAATTGAAGGGAAGGAGAAGAATTAAAGAAACTAGCCAAGAGAGAAGAAAGAGTGAGAGAATAGCAAAGAAAACACAGAGAATAGGATGGTATAAGTAGATCTAGTCCATTTCTTACGGTTTAGCAGTTATAATAAAAATTCCGCTCGCCTAGGTAGTGTGGGGGTAGCGTGTTTGCCTCATATTCAACACGTCAGGAGTTCGAAACTCACTTAGGATAAGTTACTCGGATAAGGCTTTTTCTCGAGGTTTTCCCTGAGAAGGTGAATTTTGAGTAATGTTATGCTCCATTGACCCCGAGATCATTTCAGCATAATTTCATCAATTTCATTCATTGTCCGATATGGCTAACAAGTTTAAAAGAGGTTAAGTTACGAAAAACAAATTAATACCCAATGTAGAGGGCTTCAAAGGTTATTTCCAGAAAATTTAAAATATACATTTTATTTATTATGTACATTTCATATAGGTACGGTGTTTTAATCAAAATAATTAGAACCGTTTTTGAGAAAATCAAACGTTTCAATAATGTTTGCCTGTAAGGAGTCGCTTCGGGTAGGGGACTTTTTCTGAAAATCTTCATGTCGCTGAACTTAAGTATCCATTTTGGCATTTATTAAATGAAATTGTAAGATACTTTATAGCCCCAATTCCATAAAAAAAATCTGATGTGTTCCATTCACAAGACTTTCTCTACATCTCTGTAACAAAGTATTGTTAAAAAACTTATGCTTCTATTTACTTCATGCTCATCGAGAAAAAAATTAGCAAAAATAGTCTTATTATTTGCTTCCTTGTAAGTAGAAGCGAAATAAGGGAGTACCATACGTTAAAGTGATAATCAAAGGATGCTTGCTATGTGAATGAAGTAGTTTTGTTTCTATTGAAACGAGTTGACAAATCCCTGTATGAGAAAAGTAAGTTTTTCAAAGCTGAAACCAAAAAACAAGGAATATCTAAAAAACGAACAACTCCACGAAAAAATATATAGGACATAAAGTGTGTGTTTTAACGTGCTCTACATTTTTTGTGTGGTAAGTTTTTGTCCATCTCTTACGGTTTAGCAGTTACACAAAACTCCGTAAAATTCATCCAGAATAAAGTAATCTTCAGAGACTATTCCTAGAAAATTCAAGATATACATTTTATTTTTCAGGTAAATATCTTTAATATGCTTTATTTTAATCAAAATCTTTAGAACCATTATTAAGAAAATCGAACATTTTGAAAAAAGTTCCATGTAAAGGGTAGTTGGGGTGGGGGATTTTTTTTTGAAAATCTTCGTGTTGCATCCTTTGGGGATAGGAAACTTGAATACCAAGTTTGGTATTCAACGGTCTTTTCGTTTTAGAGCTATGCTGTCCACAAACACACACGTACACACACACGTACACACACACACATATATACACACTGACCTTTTTGTAAAAATTGTTATTTTGTATTCAGGGGGTCCTAAAACATGTATTTCCGGTGAAATCTCGGTATCGAATTTTTGGGTGAAATACAACACTTCCTCTATACACTATGTGCTTGGTACGAGTAGAGAAAGTAAAAAAATAGGTCTTTTTTAGGTGAAAGAATTATCAATATAGGTTGCGAGGATTTGATATTAGCCCCCCCCCCCACACACACACACCAAAATTTCTCTCTTTATAATATTAGTGTGGATTACACTTCACTTTGTAACGTTATCTAAGCTTCTTAAGAAATTTCCAGGCAGCCTAATAATGGGCCACGAACTTTCTAAGTATTTCTTACAGATCCTTTAACATGGAATGCGATGAGTTTTAAACACTGTGTTACGCCTGCGCTTTAATACCTGTTATTTAGGGACGCAAGAACGCCGATTGGAGCTCACAAGAGCTGACATTAAACCAAATCTGGACAACATGTGACAAATTACACATCTCATGGTCAGCTTGTACATTTGATGCCTTGGAGAAAGACATAGACAAACCAGGTGAATAATTCCCTTACTCACTTGAACAGTCGTGCATCACGCGAAGATTCCACTAGTATACCCATCATCAGTTTTGGAATAAATTATTTATGCTCTCTAAAATATATCCTGCTTAGCCTGTGCCTCCCTATAAGGACCTAGCCCTGATTTACGCCGTTAAGAGTCCGGCCACGTATCTTCTGCCCCTTGTCCTTTAATAACAACTTACTGACCATCTTTCATCGATGCTGTTGAACTTGTTTACCGCTGCTATGTAATGTTGCTTTTTGGTTGTTTGAGTTCTGTATAAATCAGGCTACGCCAGTTTTATTATTTGCAAAAACGAACACCTGAAACATCGTCACTATAAATCTGCTTAGACGCTACCGGAAATTTGATATATAATTTAGTTATATACCTAGCACAATTTTCCAGTGCCCTTTCATCTTCAAAGCAGCAAGAATATGCCCTTAAGACTAATTCTGCTACGACATTTATTTTCCTGACTTATTACTTTCTTTAGTACGTATGTGATAGACATTGAGAAGGTAATGCATTCCTCCATAAAATTCTATACTTAGATTTCATCGGAAATACAGGTTTTGAGAAAACCACCTGAATCCAAAAAACAACATTTACAAAAATGTGTGTATATATATACCAATCTGGATATTTAAGTTCAACATCCACCAAGGATATGACACGAATATTTCCAAGGAATTCTCCCCACTCCAACTACACTTTACATGGATTTTTTTTCGAAATGTTTGTTCTCTCAAAAATTGCTCTACCTATTGCCATATGCTCAAGATATTTTCATATTAACGAAATGTATATGTTAAATTTTCTGCAAATAGCCACTGAAGACCTCTTCACCCTGGTTAAATTTTGTATAACTCGTAAACCGTAAGAGATAAACCAAAACTTACCACACAAAAATATAGATCTCGTTGAAACAGACAGATTGTGTTACTGAAACGAGAGTGCTGGAATAGCACATGTATATTTCTCCATGTGTAAGTGGCGGATCCAGCTTGACAGTTATGCGAGTGGGAGAAGATGCACGAAAAGTATTCACGCAAGTCACTGGAATTAAAATCCGTTATCATAGGAGCCTTGGGCGAGAAGAAGCCTGCTAAGTAGTTACCGGCAGTCGGATCGACAAGAAGCTGTTGAGGTGAGTTAAAGCACGTTTCGGAATCCAAGATTTCTGGGGCGGGGGGAGGACACGTTTCGCTTAACTTGGCAAAATTAACAATCTTAGTGTCTGCTCCTTCATCTTAAAGGGAAGTAAAGAAACTTATCACGTGTCTAGATTTACGGCATGTAAAAGAACCTCAAGCCCAATAATAAGTCCTCTGAACAAAAGTAAGCAATCCTTTAAGCCCGATATAGAATGGGACGTAGAAAACCACAACCGTTAATGAGCACGTATAAGAATAATTTGTACAAAGGTGAGTAGAAAAAGTTATATGAGTGCAGCAGACCATATGTTTATTCATTTAGCTTTAGTGACTTTCAATAATATGCAAAGGAACGTAAATTAAATGCTTGTTAGTAATAATAATATTACCAGTAATAATAGTAATAACTTGTAATTTACAATGAAGCAGTAGATTTAACTGTTTGGTGAAACAAAATAAGCTCCTTCTACATATCGTTGGTTGATGGATAGCACCAAGTTTATAATTGAGGCTTTGTATGTTTTAATGGGAATACTGTTTATTCGGCAGTAAACGACTTCTTGTTAAGAAAAACCTTTCAATTGAACCTTTTTTTTTAATCAAATTCTTTGTCACTTATATAAATTCCATAAAGAGAAGGAGAAGTGCCCATGCTCACTTGTGCTCCAAATTCTCCTGACCCAAGAGATAACTCCTGCCAAAGGCTCCCGTCTAAGGGAGAAGACAATGCTGAAAATACATTGTCATGGGGAAGGACGTCTCAAAGTCAAATTACGAATGCAACAGTTACCGTCTCGTCACTTTTGTAATGGCAACAAAACAGACTCCCAAAAATATAATAATAATAATAATAATAATAATAATAAAGGAAAGAAATTAATGTAACGGATAGCAATTGAAAATCAAAACGATAATAAAATACAAACCTTCAGGAAACAGAATGTTAGTAACCAAATCTTTGGAGGATACTTCATTCCAGCAAGCGGTAGGGTGATGGTGAGGGTGGCAGCGTTATGAGAGGATGTCAATTTTTGCAATGGACTCGTTGGGCTTTGAGCCTTGGGGCTACTTTAGGCCTTGACGATACTCCACATAAGGAAGAGGTAGAAGGTTTAATAGGGCAACTTAAAGTAGGGCTACCAAGAAAAAGAGGGTCTACCCAGTACTGTTACGTCCCAATATACCAACGATGTCCTCATAGTGGCCGTTGGCAGGTGTAATGAAAACTGGAGGATGCCGATCCGCCTGAAGAAAAAATTATAGTAACTTTAAAAAATTATAGTAATTGAGTAATCAAAATTATTGAAGTATGCCTGTTTTAAATAGTCATGTGTGGTTAATTCAGAAAATGGCTACTAATTTTCTCAATTTTTGAGTGCGTGACATTTTTTGAATATGCAATATATTTATTTACAGAATAAAGTGTATGAAATAATTTATATCTTGCAAAGCTATTCACAGTTTGGATTAAATTTAGTATTCATATTAATATAATAATAATAATAATAATAATAATAATAATAATAATAATAATAATAATAATAATAATAATAATAATAATAAATAATGACGCCGCAGTATAATTTTCAGAAAAATTTGTACAGAAATATTGACATTTCAAATTTCACTCCTAGAGTCCCTTAAAAAACAATGAAATTTCCACTTTGAAGTAATCTGTATACTGCATTTTTGTTTCTCACAGTTTGATTGAAATAAGTTAGTGTCTTTCTTCCTAAATAACCTTATATATCTTTTGAAATATATTTTAATGTTTAAACAAGACGAAAGAGCTAAAAGAAATGTACGAGAGCAATCCAGAAAGTAATAGACGATTTAGTACTCTAAACAATGACGAAAGATATAAACACAAAACTTGATTTACAAAGTTTCAGTACATTACTCTTTTTCTCAGCGTAATCGCCATTGCTATCAAGGTATTTACTGTCAAACGGTAACCGTTTTTTCAATGCAGATGTCATACTTTTCTAGCGTCAAAGATATAAGCTACATGTATTGCCACTTTGAGGTTGGGAAATTTTTTTACCCAAAAAGTCATGTGTGTGGCGTCCAAAATGAAACACCGGTTTTTTCTGAATTCTTTTATCAACATTTATTTTCAACTCCTCTATGACGATTGATGAACTTTCACTTCGTGCATACTGGTTATACCTTGATTATGCGCCATTTCCTAACTGAACACTCGTTCATTGCATTATCATCATACACTTGCCGTATCTGCGAATAACCTCCGATTGACCGACCATTTTGTGCATTAAAAAAAAAACAAAAAAGAAAAACGAATAAGACCTTTGACGGTAGAAAAGTATAACATCGGTATTGAAAAGCTGGTACCACGTGATAGTCTTAAGTCTTATGAGAATGAAGATTACATTGAAAAATAGAGTAAGGTACTGTAACGTTGTAAATAAAGTTTTGTGGGTTTTTTTTCATGAAAAATACAGTTCCGAAGTCTTGTTGGAGATGCGGTGCTGTATTACCTTTTCTTATTTTTGCCTTTTATCCATTTTCCTTACATTTCCTTTTTTTTTTTTTTTTGTCTATTTGGTTACCGTTGTCTTTTTTACTTTCTCTACACGTACTATCTAAATAGTGTATATAGAAGATATGTATTACACTACAAAATTCGATACCCAGATTTCACCGGAAATAGATTTTGGATCCCCCTGAATCCAAAGAAAGCATTTTTGGTTAAAGGACTTTGTGTGTGTGTGTGTGTGTGTGTGTATGCCTGTCTGTCTGTTGACAGCATAGCTCAAAAAAGAAAATACCGTTAAATACCAAACTTGGTATTTAAGTTTGGTATCTTCCAAGGATGCGACACGAAGATGTTCAAAAAATCCCCTCACCCCAAACTTTCCTTTCCATGGAGGACATTTCGAAGATTTTTAATTTCACAAAAATGCCTAACGATTTTATTAAAATGTCTTATATCTAATATCTTTACATGCCAAATAAAATGTATATCCTGAATTTTCTGGGAATAGCCTCTGAAGACTCTTTATTCTGAATGATCTTTATTGAATTTTGCATAACTGGTAAACCGTAAGAGATAGACAAAAACTTACTACACAAAAAATGTAGATCACTATAAAACACAGAATTACTTTTATTTACACGTTTTCTGGAGTTGATCGTTTTTGAGATATTCCTTGTTATTAGTTTCAGCTTTAAAAAACCTGCACTTTTCTCACACAGAAATTTCTCAATTCTTGTCCATACAAACAAAGAAAATTCAGTCACATAGCAACCAGATTTTGACTATCACTTTAACCTATAGTTATTTCACTTCTACTTACAAGGAAGCAAGTAATAACACTATTTCTGCTATTTTTTTTTTTCTCGATTAGCATTAAGTAAATAGAAGCATAAGCTTTTAACAATTTGTTGCAAAGATGTAGAGAAAGTCATGTGAATGAAACACATCTGATTTTTTTTTTTACTTTTAATGCACAAAGATATACATATTTACAAACATACAAACACCCGTGCCCAAGGTGGGACTGGAACCCACGATCCCCTGCGCCACGAAGCACCAAAGCTAGGTACTTCAGTGAGCGCGGGCACTGGGACCGGCAGTGTTGATTTCTTTCGTTATTATTTAGTTATGCCAAATCAGCTATTACTTTCTGGATTGCCCTCATATTTGACTTACACCAGAGCTCAATGACTTAATTACGTGTACGTCATAACTATGGCTTTATGTGTTGGGAGAGACTGGTTTCTGCGAAAAGTAGATTAACGCTGTGTAGAGACGGGCTTCAGCCTCATGAAGAACACGATCTTGAGTGCTCCAGGACTTACAAAGAACTATTAGTATTCTAATGGGATTCTGTCTTCAAAACAAATAATGAGCAATAAACACGAAGGTAATAACAATCATATTCCTCTGCTGGAACAAAGAGATGGGACTGCTGTTTACCCTAGCTCTCTATGGCAGCTCGCAACTTGAGGCGATTGGATGCAGACTTCTTTGAAGCAGCAGATGAATACTTAGATAACCCCCGAGGGGAAACCTTACGAGCTGCAATACAAAAAAGTATTATACGTTTTCAGTTGCTTTATTCTCTTGGAGTAACTCGACGCCTGCCATGAATATCTCTGCAGCATAATTCAGATAATTGTCGGTGCATCTGAATGTATAATAGTGAATGTGTAATTGCAACAGGTTTTGCCATTTCGTTTTAGGACGCATTTCAAACACTACGGAGAAATGTAAACCTAGATGATTATTATCTGGTGTAATGAATACTCACACATGCATGACAGCGATAGTTTCCATTTACGATCCTTCAAGTTTTCTTGGAGGCGAGTTTATGGACGCTAATCTCAGTTTCTCACTCCTTACCCCGCACTTCAACGTTTCCATGGCGTCCCTCATTGGCTGCTGGACACGGGACCTACTCCGATATTAACTGATATTAATTCAATATAATAATTTTTGGTGGTAGCGTGTCTACCTCACATATAAGAAGTCCCGGCTTCGAATCTCGGTTAGAGTGAGTTACCCGGAATTTCGGGGTTTTCTGTTATCCTGAGAAGACGAATGTCGAATAACTTTAAACTCTATGGACCCCGGCTCTTTTGAGCATTATTTCGCTAATTTCATTCGTTGTCCGATATTGTTGAAGTTTGTTAAAATTGTCTTCTGTGCGTGCATACCAGTGAGCGAGATCCGATAGACTTGTGATGAACATAGCTGTTGTTGCTGTATTACTAGTAAGGGCTTAAACACAGAAATGATGGATGGCTGAGGTTTGGTGATTTTAGTGGAGGTGTAAGGAGGTAACGCTATTGATGAGCTCAACGGTTGCTCTTTCAGGAGCAGGCATCCTTCCTCTGCTCCGCGGGTGTTTATTCTTAATTAAATCATTGTTTTTGTTCGAGTTGATTTTTAGTTGACCACTCCCAAGATTGGGGAGAGGGTACTTCTAGTTTGCTGTTGGTTGGATGGAGCCGTTGTGCCCGCAAACGATACTGCCTGTATCAGCACTCAGTTAGGTAAGTAGTGCCCCTGTGATCTGATAAGTGCGTTCTCATGTTGACCCAATCTGGCATAGAATTTTTGAGCCCGGCGTCTAATTACATCCTCCACAAATGGGAGAGCTGAGGCTACATGTAGTAGCGTCACTGGAACATACAGAATAAATCGGCAGGAGTCCTCTATTCTGTATCCGCAGTAACCAGAGAAGCCTGGTGTCTGCTGCCACGTCCCATACTTCAAAGGCATAGAGACGACTATGAACATCTTGAAAAGATGTAGGTTTAAGTAAACTAGCATTTGGGAGGCCAGAATAGGGTGCAGGGTGACCACCGCCCACCTCGATCTGTCCGTCACTTCTTGCACGTGTTCACGAAAAGTTAGGTCCTTCTATAGAGTGACATCTAGGTATCACATGAAATTTCCCCATTCTATCCTTTGCCCTTGGTAGGAGAAGTTGGTATCTGGGATACTGTCCGTAGTGTTGAGGTTACCATGATAGCCTGCAATACACACCTGGCGGAGGTGATGGGTTTTTTCGGACATAGTATGGCTATTTACTGAAGGGAAGTAAAGCCGTTGGTCTTGTGTAATATTTTTTGCACGTAAAAAGCACCATACCTTGAAAGAATTGTCCCTGCATAGATTTTCTTAGTTTCATGGCCGAAGTCATGGTTTTATTCTTTGGTGACATCTTTGGGGGATGAGTTAATCCCTCTTCACCTTGTGCGCATAATAACAAACTCGAGCACTAACATTTTAATTGATTACGAAATGTTAGCGGAGTTCAAGGGTCAATTTTGGGCTCCAGATAGAATATAAAAGACTTGTGAAAATTACGTTTGGCCAGGATCAAGAACGGGCAAAAAAAAAAAAAATAGACAATTATGTGTAGTTCAGTACCTGCTACACGCTACACTATTTTGAATTATGACGAAGAACTGCAATCTTCCTAGTTTAAACTTTACTTATAGCAAGATAAAGTCCATAGCTCAGTTGACTGTCAAATAAGTTTACCATAAGCCAACTTATGCATACGCAAGCACTTTACTTTAGTACTTGTCAGGGAGGAAAAAAATCTGGCAGGATTGAAGGTTTAGACTGCGAGGCAGATTAGCCTCCTATTGGTGAACAGGTTAAACGTTACGATGGCCTCATAGTACGACTTCATTATGGTTATACTGTTAGATTTAAGGGGACAAGGTAGTCTGAACATATGGAAATTACACCTTAAGTGAGTTGAATTACAACTGCTCCTAAAGTATTTACCAGAAATTTGTATAAATTATTCTATATATCATGACAATTATTTAAAGTGGTTCTTTGCATTAATTATGTGGTTAAGTCTATAAAAAGCATTTCATTCAGTAGAAAAGTAATAAAATTTAGTTTTAAAACATGTGAATTTATGTACCTCTTTCTCTGATACTACTTGCAATACATAATCACTCTTTTGCATGCTGTTCTTAGTATAATCAGCTATTTTTGAACCTCAATAATTTAGCTATGATACAATTTCAGGAGAAATTAAGAAATAAATATATTTAAAAATTAAAAAAGTAAAATTGTGGAAAATTTGCTATATTATTGCTTTCTTAATATGATCAAAATATACTGTAACATCACGATTGTGGTTCAGAAAGTTCAACTATGTGTTGTTTATATGTGCTGAAAATTTCAGCTTCCCAGCTCTCATACCTTCTGAGAAAAAGTATATAAGAATCCAAAAATGCTGTTTTGAGAAACTGAATTTAAAAATACAAATGTGCTAAAAAGCGGCATTGCATAACAACTTTAAAGAAATGCAGAATAACATTTAAACTATATTTAAATTGATTAAAATTCTCTTAATTCCCAAAAGTATATATTTTCTGAAACTAGAAATAATAGAGGTCTTATTAGAGCCTGAAACAAAAAGTGTCATTTTTTACCATTTCGGAATACGTTGTCCCCTTAAGTTGTATTTTGTAATTTTGTGCTTGAAACCGCCAATTAAATCATAAAACATAATTAATTTGGGACTGTTTGGAAAGTTTTCATTGAAATTATTTTAAACATTTCGTTAACGTGTTGCTTTTAATATAGCTAGAAGGATTTGTAAACATTTTCACCCCTTCAAGTTGATATACAGATATAATAACAACTAAAAATAATATTAATAACAATTTTAACTCTGGTATTGAAGAATTTGTCTGCCAGTTTAAGTATGATGTACACTTTTATCTCCTTCACCACAAAGTTAGGCCTTTAAACTGGTCAAAAAAAGTGTAAGAATTTAAAAATTGTAAAATGTGTAAAAAGTTAACAATATAAGGATATCGGAAATAATGTAAAATCATAGGAAAATGCATAATAGTGTGGAAACTATGCATTATTTTGGTAAAAAATAAACAGTTAAGCGTGTAAAATTGTAGAAAAATTTATTTTCTAGTAGCTTAAAAGAATTATTCTCTCTAGAAAAAGGTTTGCACAAAATGTCAAGATATATATTAAGTTACAATAACAATTTTAAGGAATGTTCGGGCGTCACTAACTCTTACTGTTTTTCCAAAGTAGGTAAGTATTGTCCTATTCAATATTCCACGTGTAGGTATGTACCATAAATTTAAGGTACCTACTATATAAACCCAATGAGATTTCAGGTTTGTAGCGATACCACAGCAACTAGTAGGTCCTGATTGCACTAGGCAGTGTGTAAGGAAGGATAGGAGAAGGTAAAATACTATCTCCCGTCTATCCATATATTCTGTGTTGCCTAAGTATCCAGGCGTAGACAGGAATAGATTGAAAACTGCAGGGATCAACTTCTATCTGAATTCTTTACTCATGGTCGATCTCCAGCTTTCTAAAGCATCCGCCGCATATCCTTCCTTCCCTTTTTTTCTCTCTCCCTTTTTTCATTCTCATTGTATCTAGAATTGATGACCTCAGTTAACGGCGCTGTCCAAAAATTGATGATCAGCGGAAAAACTCGAAAAAATAAACACATATTCGCAACAACAAAAATGAGCTAAAATTATTCAATTTAATATACTTCCTGCAAATTATTAATTTTAATATGCCATAAATTAGTATTTAACTTTTACAAAAATTCAGATAAACTTGAAATTCAATTAATAGAACTATTATCTGAGATCATATCAGTTACAATAGGTATAAATCTGTTATTTTCAAAACAGGGAATTATCTGAATATGATAGTTTCTTGTGTTCTATTTAGGTGATGGGCACATGCATGCACGTTGTGAATGTTGTTTTCGGTGTTGGGGTGGTGGTGGTATCGCTGCCTTCACGGGGCAGGGACGATTGCTTGCTGACACACGGAACCTGTGATGTTGCCTACATAACGCTGCCGGCCCCGAGATGAAGGAACTTTTAACTCAACAGTTAGGGACTTCCGCATAACTCTGTGGCCATCTATGGTTTCATCACTTCATCCCTCCCTTATGGAGGTTATTAGCACACTACTAGACAACTATATATGTATAGTTGTATAGCCTTTACCTTTAGGTCTGTGATTTTCTTGAGTAGTATTAAATACATTAACGACCTTGTTGGAAATTATTTTAACTTCAAATGATTTCAGTAGCTATACATGAAATTTGACAGTGATTTAGCTGTCCAAAAGCAAAGCTTCTTGTAAATGAGTTGAATAAAACGACAATTCGAAAAGAGGGTATTAGATACAGTAAACAGGCTCATTATATCATTGCAGTTTGTGAAAGAATATGGTCGGTCTAAAAATTAACAAGTCACTGAGAACATGTTAAATTCTGACAACAATAAATTTGTTTCAGCTGTCTTAGTTCAGAAAATATTTGAATAGATATAAAATTACGTGTTATAATCTTATTCTAGTCATTGGCATTGCAATGCTATATAAATGAGCATTATTGTCGTCGGCGTTATAGTATTATTAGCTTGATTAGATAGGATAATTTAAGACGTATATCTATAAATTTAGAGGACGTATATATTTAAAATTTGGCAAACCTGTTTGTAACAGATTGCGCATTGGTAACAGTTATTTCATCCATCATCTATCAGGTCGAAACTGGTTACAATAATTTGCTTCTTATTTAATTTCAACTAAATAAGGAAGATTGATAATTCAATACTTTTTGAGTGCAAATTAAATGTTATATTTAAATACAAACCTTCATTTTCCAGTTCAAGCAAACGCTGCGCTTATTTTCAATTAAGTTTCAGTAGTTATCAAAATTGTGTTTTAAAAGAGTTAAAATGGAAACATGTGATAGTGGATTAATAATGGATAGAGAGAAGAAATAAGGTATGTATTGTACAAGCATATGGTAGCTGATATATGGTTGTTATTGTGTATTTATATTATAGTTATTCACATTCTTTTCGTCCAGTAGGTGAGAAAGTTTCCTAATGCAAGCCGTAGCCGAAATGAATATGAGTGGACAGTAAGTGTTTTTCGTTTAGAATAAATATTAGTCCCAAAATAATTTATAAACCAATAGGATATTTTGTGAACTCAGATAATCATTATCTTCAGTTATTATATGCGTAAATCTGAATGTTGTACATTTAAATATCTAATATGAGGCATTTTAGAGATGTTTAAATAATACGGATAAAGGATACCTTAAATAACAGTATACTTAGTTATAAATAAATATATAAGTAAGAAGAGTTAGTAAAGGAACATAAGGATAATTGAAACAATATAGTTGTTATTACAGATAATATAATAATTTATAAAATAAAATATTAATTACTATAGATAGAACACAGAATACAAAACGTGGTTAAATAAAACATTATTAATTTATAAGAATATATTTAAATAGTATAATAAACTTATTATTATTTACATATAGTTTGTTTAGTGCAGAATACCAGCATATTTTCGTGCATTCCAGTGTTGTAGTTCATACGAGTAGTACCTGCAGTATAGGAAGCTGATGGATACTAGCTGCACAGTTGCTGAATTTCTAGTAAAATTCTTGGTAACATTAGTTCCTTTATGTTATTTCATTTAATACTCATGCACCCCTTCTTTGTGTTTTAAATGTATAGTTGCTGATTTTAGTTTTACTGTTAGTTTGTTGTTTAGTTAAATTCTGAAAAAAATAATAGATAACATAATTTGAGATGTTAGTTTTGGATATACATTTAACGAATATATGCACCGGCATAGTTATCTAGATGCCGGATAGCATGCTCAGAACTTATTTATTCATTTGTCGAAGTTTGCGTGTTAAAGAATAGGAACAGGAGTGTTTAGCGTCTACAACCAGTGGACACTAACGACAAATTAAATGCTAATTGGGAAAGGAAATTTGGTAAGGTAGCGTTTTAGGCTTAAGATTAGGGTACCTACCTGGCATTTATCAGTCATGAAGGTTAAGGAAAACCTGAATAAAAACTAACGGCGTGGTCGATCCTGGCGGGACTTGAATCATGAATCTCCCATTCATGTATGCGTATTTTAACGAAGTCGGCCATTCCTATCATTGACCGTTAAAAGAGAAATTGTGTTGTGTTATTTTATTATGATGAATATACATTGTAACATCGTATTTTCCAATATGGTGTTTTACAAGAAACTATGTACAAATTAAATCTGATGGTTTAGATAACGGAGGGGACACCTTGCGATGTAAATGGAGCGTAATGCGACCTACACAGACCTATTAGAGCTACCACCCTCCACTCTTCCAGGCCCTAAGACCCGTCCTACTGCAGGAGATGCCCAGAGAGGACAATCATCAGAGACACCTCTCTAGTGTCCTCAGGAGTGCTTATTCCTTTGAGAACGCATTCACGATATGTGTCTGGCACCACCATATGCCACTAACCTAGAAGCACTTCTGAAATATAAGAAGGAAACGAAATGAAGGAGAAATAATGGAATGCAAATCAATGTGGATGAGAAACTACCTCACCATTCGGCTTTTCGACCCCAAAAAACACGAAAAAACTATGAGTTAGAGTGGACGTCGCTGGTGAACCTGCCAAATAAGCCACAGGCTACAGTAGCTCCCCTTTGCTCAGTAATTTTAATTTAGTTTCCAGACTTTGTAATACCTAGCTGGGCAGTTATCCATAATCTCGAGGTAAAGTTCAATAAGGAAGTTCAACAATGTCGTGTGTTGACTCAATAATAAATAGGCAAAGCAGTAAATCTGTGCGCAACATCTACAATGTAGTACCTTATGTAATGTAGGTAAACCAGACATTAATGTCTATATAATCGAGCGGGATGTTTGTGACCCGCATTCGATAGGTCATGAGTTGAATTCTCGAGGGCCGACTAATCCATATTGAGGTATTTTCGTGGTTTCCCTCAATCGCCAAGGTGTGCACTGGATTGAATATTTAATGCCACGGCATAGAGCCCCACTTACAGTCTATAAAAACAACCGTAAAGCTGAAAAATAGATGGTAATTACAATTGCTCCGCCATCTTTCTAACATACTGAAAGTACCTAGAATGGACGGCAACTTAGCGCCATCAGCTTGTTGCAAACTAGAATGGTGATAACACATGAAACCTTGAAGGCCGTCTGAGTACAGATGTTAAAAAGCAACCAGACTGGTTGGCTGTTAGGCACAAAACAAAAGGTGCATGGGTACGGGGAAAAGACCATGAAGGCTACTGTTCACCATACAGATCCAGTATCACGAACAGAACCGTCGCGATATGACCAAGTAGTTAAAGCGACATTAAATAAATGGAATGAAAATTCCTTCATAATTTGTGTGTATAAGTACCGCTTATACGGTTTAACGACCAAAATTCTGCGTCAAGTCTGTTCCAATTGGCCGAATTTAGCTATTTGTCCTCTCTAATTCTCTTCTCGGTGTATATTTGCATAGCAATGTATTCTGAGTTTTGAAATATAAAGATAAAGTCTTTTATTAGCAAATTGGTGAACATCAACATGTTTTAACCACCGTCGCAGAAACAGGTATGAAAGGAAGTTTTTTACTAACGAACAATCGTGATTTGTTATTAATTCTATCAATACAAATATTAAGACTTTAAGTTAAATAAACTTATATCTTTCAAAGTTATAAGTAAATTACTAAAAATAACCATTGTATTAGCATTTGTTACTTGCTAAACACTTTTCGTAGCATTTGTTGGTATGTTCTTCATGGTTATATCTCTGTTGCCCGCTCCATGTGTTACATTTTAAGAGCAAAAATGTCATAAATGCAGAAGGACCAGAAGAAACGGGCTTTTAAAGTGGAAACATGGAGAACATATGGAGAATAAACAATGTTTATTTTATGCTTGAATCATTTAATCACATTTACAAGTTTGAGGAAAATTATTTCAGAGCAATTGATTGCATTCCAAGTTTTGGTTTACAAATAGTTTCTTTAAGTTCTGAATAAGTTAAACTTGTTTATACGTTGCAGAACACTGACTAGTAAAACATACACAATAGTAGAATTCACTAGAAACAACAATATTTACATGGAATTCAAAGAGTACTTTGTTGACTAATGCATATAACCGATGGCCAAGTCATACCAGTTTCAGAATCCAGAACTACGGTTCACTTGAAATGCCGTATAATGTCAGTTCTCTAGGCTTTAGGACTTGGCTTAAATGTTCTCAATCAGAAAAAACACACGTTTTTCTTGGATAGTAACACTCATAGAACCAAAATACAGCATTTTATTAAAAGTTACATTGCAGTATTTAAAGCTGTTATAATTTAGTACAATAATCTTGATCATTGTACCAAAGTTCATTCAATTAAATTGGACTTTGGGATTGCTTATTAATCTGAAACTTAATAGGTTACATAGAAGTATGTGATATTGATTGATATTTATGGAATAGAAAGGTTTCCCACTATCTTTTGTGATAAGATTAACCAAATTTCTCAACTTCGCTTCTTCATATGGTTTGAATTGTTAACAAATAATTCTTAAAATAATAACAACGATAATTTCTCATCTGCTATTCACCAGTCTTGTGAAATGTGTAAATGTATTTGATGACTTGACAGAGTCATGATCCAATGAATACATACATTTTTACAATCTTTAGTTTTCTTTAAGTCTAAATTAGGATTTAAGGATTTAATGCAACACACATGTTTATTTAGTTATAAAACATTGTGAATTTCATTTGGTTATCATAAGATTTTGGTTATTCTTACCTTTAAGATCGGACATGCTTGACCCTTTTCTTTAACGTATCACAAATTGATAGGTTAAAGACCAATATTACATAATCTGTTTAAACAGGCCCAAAGGTCTACACTGATGGTCTGGATTTCGTACAGCGAAACTGAAATTTCTCGACTACAACCATATGTTAAGTTGATAGTTATCCACGCCTTTTATACAACCCAGTGTCAAAGATTTCCATACCAATCAGAAACTACAAATTTTGTGGCTTGAATGCTTATTATTTTATTTTGGACCAGGCTTCTAGCCAGTTATGATGATGTGCTCAGAGAATGTGACTTCCTTTTTCTGAAATAGCTACATTTATAAATGCTTTCTCTGCAGCCCAGAAATAGGCTCATTGTTGTTTGCAAAACAATATTAAAAATGTAATTTCTTAATTATCTTGAGTGTCGCTTTAGAAACTCTCTTATGAGGCTGATGCAGTTCTCTCATCAGAGCGATGGTGTATTAAACGTGCAACATTTGAAAGAGCTTGTCGTTTTAGAAGGGCGTGTCCTGGCAATTGTTTTCCACTTGTGCATAGTTTTGCCGTTATCTACAATGAAAGCTTTTTCACACATTTATCATCTTGTCTTTGTTTAGAAAGATATGGACAAGAGTCGCAGCATCTCACAAGTGCCATAAAGTTACCTCAATGCTGACTGTGGTTATGACCAATTTACGGAGGGGAAACCTAGCACCTCGACCTCTGGATCTTTTTGTAGATACCCCTGGGGGGAACGCATGAAGTGAAGGAACCGCAGGAGACAAGTGGGCCGCAGAACAAGTCGGCGCATTCGCTAGAGACGCACAGAGTTCCTTAATGAATTTAGGCTTGATCACACGGTACAGGAGGGTCGCTCAGAGGCGACCGGGGAAAACTTGACCTAGTAGTGGAGGCTCGAAAGTTGCCCTTTGGCAGGTCAAAAAGAAATTCCATTGAGGTAGTCTCTGGTACCGACCTACACTCATACCCGGAGTTAATCTGAAACATGAAGGAGGCAAATAAAATGAGAGGAAATCCGGATAGAATAGAACCCAGGCATTCCTAATGCGCGTCTCACACACTACCGCAGAGCCATGCCACTGAATTACATCAACATTAGAATAAAAGACGGAATGAAACCCAGCCACTACGCCTACTGTATTTGCTCAACACTTCCTGGACGCGATATCTTTCGTTACTTATTCAAGTTCCATAGTGATAGGGAAATCAACTACTATGATTAGCCGTTAGAAAGTCATTTTCCTAAAATATGTATTATTGTAATTAAGCGCCTCAAAATTCAAAAGTTTCTTTCATTGTTTTACTCCTGTTTTCATATTATTGCATTCAGCGCAAGAAATGTAATGGGCATAGAGACATTAGTTCGTTTTGTTTCTTTCGCAAGCTTTCATGGTAAAAAGCTTCATGCCTACAATCTTATCATCCACAAGAACAGATAATAAATACAAATTTGATATTTACGTGACTTTTTTGAAGAGATAGTGATTTTAAACATTGTTGGTGTGAATCATTCTGACAAGTTTAAAAGTTTTAAACTCAGTCTAAAACAACTTCTCAGATCATTTTATTATCTTAAAGAGAGATTTCCTTAATACTTAGCCCAAACTGTGAGAAAACAAAATAAATGAATTAATTGTCAGAATAAGTGTAGTTCATATGATGGAGCTGGGAGGGAGTCAAGATTGACCAAGATTAGTTGTAAAGACCTCCCACACTCAGCCTAAAATACGGACCCTAAACTACCTGATAATTGCCTCCACATCATTCTTGTTATTAGTTATCCTCCTCCTTCCGAGTTTTAAGCCCTTTCAAGTATTAAAAGTCTTATTACAATGACATTGTCATAGCTTCCTAGCTCTTCCTAAATTTCTTCTGTCTACTGGTTTATAATTAAAGCTGTTTTCCGGATACGAGTTCTTTATTTCATGTGAATATTTTCTCCATATCGATGTGGATAATATAAGAACTTTTCATTCATTGAATATTTAATTATTTTCTTAAATGTGTAATTGGTATATTATATCCTCTTGTACACCCTCTGATGGCCATATTGTGATCTTTACTTCAGACTTAAAAATCATTTTGATTCATTGCCTTCAGTGAATATTCTATCTATAGATGTAGATATTGCAAAAGATTATTATCCATTGGCTATTTAATTCTTCAGTTAATTGCGTTGACGTGACTTCTGAAAAAAGCATTCTGGGTTTTCCTTCACACTGAAACCTATAGATGCATTGTATTATCACCTTTCTTTATAATTTTAGTTAAACATTCCTGTATCTTTTATGAGAGACAGTGGGATATTAACTATATTTTCTTTAGGAAGATCACCTTCTGGGTTTACGAGTATTAAGCCCAGAAATTCATATATTTTCCTACTCTTTTCTTAATATTATTTCTTCCTTTACATGGAAAACCTGCATATTGGTTCTTCTTTGAATAATTCCATTGTATGGAGGTGTTTCCGTAATTTACTATGTCCCGACAATAACCTATTATCAGGTTTCTTTGGGAACTGTTGAGTTGGAGTACGCCTTCAGTTAATAAGGAAGATGTTCTACTCATTTTGTTACTGTGCTTGCATCCATCTTTTGCACTCATTTTTATGGTAATATATGCTACATTCAAAAAGTTCGCAGAACGTCTAAATAACACAGATTCAAATTACAATTAGACAATTTACTCAACATTTCCTTCAAAATAGTTCTCTTCCGAAGTAACACACTTCTGCTAAGGCGTGTAAAGAGGTTGCAAGCACTACTGGAAGCCATTTTCAGATACCTGTCGCAGTGCTCTTTTCGCATATACAGTAATTTCTTCAGCGTTCGAAAATATTGACTGAAATGTTTATGCCATTCACACACCTGAGCTTTCTTTATCGCTGCTTCACCAAAGCTTTTTACATATTTTTCAGTGTCTTCAAGGGATATTTGTTTAACAAAACACAAAATGTTTATGTTCGAACGTGCTCGGTCGCCAACATTATGAAATGCAATAAACGAACATGCATACACAACACAAACTGGTTGTCAAGTCAAGACAACAATCGTTATTAGTATGAACATTGAAATGAAGTATCGTATGGACATTGCAAAATAAAATATCGTATACATTAAAGAGAAATTAAACGATATTTGCAACTTTTTTAATCTAGAGTTATTTAATTCACTTATTTTACGAACAATAATTTACAGAGATGCCAAAACTATCTCAGGACCAGTGAATGATTGTGCACAGCCCTGTCTTGATCAAAGAATCTACGTCTTCATTGCCTAAAAATCTCTTTTATCCTGGCTTTTAATTGTGTAATGGGCACATTATATCCTCTTGTACATCCTCTGTCGGGTCTGGGAGATTTTTATCTACGCTGTGACCTTTACTCTGAACTGAAAAATCTAAGGCACTTGAATTTTAACTTTCTTAGAGATATAAATGAGATGTCATAACTATCAAAGAGGCGGAAGTACTTATTAACTTCATAATGAGAGGTTTACGCATTTTTAAAGAGAAATGTGGAGCAATTATGCATAACTGCGTACATTATTTCTGAGATCATCTCCTCCGTATTTTAGGACACAGAAGTTTGACTGGAGTGGTCTGCAGCGTTAATTGAAATGTCAGGTAGCTGAGGGAAATAGCCACTGTGAGGATGTTTCTTTTTCTGGTAGATTTAATCGCTGATGGCCCATGACGAATCTTCTGTCCTTGTTTTTCTCTTGGCTGTTCTTACCGGTGCTGTATTAACAAGCTGATTACAGGTACCTAGATGTCTTTGCTAATAAGTAATGTGAAGCTGAAAGTAACTAATTTCTTTTTCTCTTATCCCCTCGTATAGTTTTTGTGGTGATGTGTTCACTATAGCATCGCCACCATCTTGGTCTGCGGCAGGTACATTAAGAGGCTATCGACCCATGGTGTAGGTTATGCTAGCGGTGTTGTGTCTGCGACATCCTCTTCTTTGAAGAGTTTTTCTCGGTAGGGTGGCACTATCCTGTTTTATGTTCATCATGATAATTTAATTTGCATTAACTGCGGAGGAGATTCATAATACCATTAAGGTTTTATAACATTATTAATTCCAACTAGCATGGCATCATTGTGTGTGGGCAGACAGTGCTCAACGTCCGGATATGTCATTTCTACCGTTATCAAAAAATCTGAATAAACATAAAATGTATTTGGAACTTGTATTCAGAGCTGCTGGAAAATTCACATGTCGTTCTAGAGACATGTGGATGGTAGTTAGAAAGTTGTTTAGTTTAATGTATGGCACTTATTTCACGGCTTTTTTCACTGAAAAAACTACTGTTTAATAGCGACATTGAGAGAAGCGTTAGTGAGTAAAAGGAATACGCTTTACTAACATTTTTACTTTCTCTAGTCCGTATGTACAATGTAGAGGGGATGGATAATTTATTGTGTTCCACCAAAAATTCAATACCAAGATTTCAGCGGATATCTTTTGAGGTCCTCTGTGTCCAAAAAAGCAAAAAAAAAAGTATAAAAAGGTTCGTGTGTGTA
Source organism: Hymenopus coronatus (assembly GCA_030762935.1). Taxonomy (NCBI): domain Eukaryota; kingdom Metazoa; phylum Arthropoda; class Insecta; order Mantodea; family Hymenopodidae; genus Hymenopus; species Hymenopus coronatus. The sequence continues at coordinate 73,183,224 of CM060896.1, read as the reverse complement.
TGTGTATGTGGATAGCATTGCACAAAAACGAAAAGTTCAGTATCTTTCAAGGATACAATACGAAGATTTTCAAGAAAATCCCCCCACCTCATTTCCACCATTTTCCAAAAGTTTTGATTTTCTTAAAAATGTCTCTAACGATTCGTATTAAATATACATCGAAATAAAATGAATATTTTGAATTTTCTGGGAATAATCAGTAAAGAGCTTTTTACTCTGGCAGAGTTTTTCAGAATTTTGCTCAACGGTTAGATTTAGAGATAGACAAAATCCTATTTCACAAAAAGATATAGATCTCATTAAAACACACAATTTATGTCATATGCTTGTTAGAGATGTTTATTATTATTATTATTATTATTATTATTATTATTATTATTATATCAATTTCAAACTAATTAAGTTTTCTGAAACGGGACTATGCAATGCGAACCGAAATTCAATTGTTTCAAATAAGGACCAGCTTTTAAAAGATTTACCTATCGCTTTAGCCTAATGTATTCCCCTAATTTTCTTTTATTTACTATGAAGCATGTAATAAGACCACTTCTGCTAATGTTTATCTAGGTTAGCATGACGTAAATAAAAGAATAATCTTTTGTAAGAAACACTTGTTTGTGAAACAGTTAGAGAAAGTTATGTGAATGGAACACATCAGATTTTTTTCCTCAATTTTTTAAGCAAAAGTTAAAAGCTTTTAAGATAATAAAGTGTAGCAGATGGACTTAAGTTATTTCAATTTTATTTGTGTAGTATTAGCGTCCAGAGTCACAGATTCTCAGTTTTCGCATCACTATAGTAAATTGCGTATTTCTTTTAAAATTTTTATGTGTGTAAGAAATATACCAAGCTCAGATTAATAGGATAAATTATTTTAATATTTAATTCTCAAAGTACTTAGTTCTATTTACACTAGCATTATATATTAATAAAGAATAATTTTCTTCTTTGATAGAAAAGGAAACCAAGTCTCCTGTATTCTTCAATATTTTATTATTTCCCCTTCGAACTTCGTATCGATATTTCAGTCATGAATGTTTAGTTAGGTAGATATTATCCTCCGTTCCCATTCATCATTCCGTCCTATCTAGCTCTTAACACATATTGTTTTTCTAATCCACAGGGATTAGCCAGTTTTTCTTTTTCCAAACTCAATGATGAACATTTAATAAAGGCATATGAATAAGTTACAGCTTAGAGGAATGTCCGCTTACGATTATAATATTTGTAATACTGATGATTGTGGAAATAATTTAGGAATTCTTCAACTATTAAAATAGTAAACGTTTATTAATGCTATTAACTCTGACATGCAATGCACTAGCAATGAGCATTTATTACATTGAGTTTGCATTTTCTTCCAAATATTTGTAATTGCGGGAGCCAAACTAATAAGTCTTAAGACAGAATCTTGTTAGCCACAAAAGGAAGGATAATTGATAAATACACCATATGTTCACCAGAGACTTTATCAAATGTGTCACAGTCTGCAAACATAGTACATAACAGCATAGAAATTTAAGAACTGCCATTGTTGGTTTATATTTAATCAAAAATGCTGTTCATAATAAGGGCTTCAATATCTATTTATTAACTCTAATCACATTAAATTAGGCTACTTACAAGTTATCGCTCCCAACATCAGTTTAATTTTCCTACATTGTTTTTAATCCGGTCCCATAGCACAAAATATTCTAATTTTGTTTTTCCACATATGGAAATTGTATATACTAAGGTGTTTGTTAAACTGAAAAGAGCTAAAATTTCACTGTTGTAAGGAGAAAAGTATAATGGGACGTCAGAGGTTAACAGTTCAGAAAATTCTTAACAGCGTTTCTTTCGTGTGCAAAAGGTGATGTTCCCGCTTTCCATTGACCAATTTGTAGACGATTGATGATAAAATTATGACTTCTGATTTACACTCAAGTAGAATATGCATTATGAAGAGTGAATTCGGCTTTCTAAAATCGAAACTCAAACGTAACATTTCAGTTATATAGTTCTAATTAATTGGGTTTGTAAATTAGGCAGAGCGTTCGGAATTAGTTAAGGACAATTAATTTAATACCAGAAGCAGTCAATCGAAACAGTGGCTGGTGACAAAAAGTGTTATTTTAAATTTGTTAATGCAAAGCAATCCCATGTCTCTACAGTAGTAGGTAAGTCAGCAAATATCATTGAAGTAGATACCTTTAGCGTATTACATTAATGATGTAGCTCAAACGAGCTGGCACGATCCATAATATTATATTCTTCGTGACTCTGGAAGTTAAAAATCACAAGTGTAAAATAATCTGAAAAAAGTACATGAATTGATAAAACGACAAAGAAGTTAAAGGCCATACACGCAATTTTCAAGCCTGCAGTGCCAAGGAGTTTATATTTCTTCAATAGTAATAGCATTTTGAATTCGAAATTTGATTGGAAATGTATTAGAATCCTTCCTAAAACTCAGAGCGAGGACTTATTAATCATATTGAGGAAACTTTACTGGTACAAACGTGCAAGTTTATACACGTGCTACTTTCCTATGTTTGTTGCTTGTAGAGATATGAATACATAGAATTAAAATTTCAGCTAATCTTCGGGGATAGTTTGACTGTTTGAACCTTTCATAAATTTGAGAAATGAGAAAAGGAGAGTGCAATTTAGTGCATTATATTATTTCAACTTTTGAATTTTTAAAAACCGTGGTTTTATAATGTTTTTTATCAGAAAGGAACAGATTTAGAAAGATAATTACAATACAAGTAGAAATTTGAACATTATGCCCTTACTAAAGTGCCACGCAGCATAGACCTCATCAAGATTTGATGTAGAAATTCTGGTTGTCTACAATTAAGATATGTTTTTCTTAAAAGTCGAATCGATCAGCGATCACAGTCAGCGATCGTTATTACATTTTATCCCCCCTCCTAGAATTTTACTTGGAGCACAGAAACACTTCGCCAGCATTCTTCCTGACTTCTATCTTTCTGTTTATCATCCATTTTTATAATTTGGTAAACAATGAGCATAGATTAGCAGAATAAATAAATATATTTTTGAGTATTTAATAATATCTACACACTTATTCACTTTCTCGAGTAACAGTGTGGCTTTCTGTTTCTTTTTCTATATCCTAAAATTGCACTATGTGTTGCACGTTGCAGTAGGTTTATGGATGCTGTCTGAGTTTGCCACAGAAATTGTTAACGGAGATGTTGACGACGACGAAGGTGATGGTGAAGCTGGTGACATTGACTCCGCAGCGAGATCAATAAGGTGAGTTGATGATGGCGAGACTAAACTACAAGTACACGGCCTGTCAATAAGTAGACCACACGGGGGTTGCTGAAGCAGCATTGTCTGCAGGGACACTGTAGTCGGTGGTTGTGGTGGAGGTGGAGTCACTCTCTTTTTGGTATCTGGTTTCTTCAATAGCTCCTCAATCGAGTAAGGGTTTCTCTTCTTCTCTTGCTGTTGTTGCTGCTGCTCTCCAGGCCTAGCCTCCTGTTGCTGATCCTCGAAGCCACCTTCAGACTTAACTTTCCTCACAGGAGATGTCCTAGACGAGCCCTCCTCCAGTTCTTCGTCCTCCTCGCTCTTGTCCATGGAATCTTCCTCGCTGCCCGTGATGCTACAGTTGCTATTGCTGGAGTACCCGTTTGTGCCACTGCTGCAGTGGGCATCCGGCGGAAATCGCGACCCCGCGAAGGCATCGCTCATCATTAATGTACCATAGCGGGGATGATAAGGCAGACTCGCCGGATGAGGGCGACAGACCATGAAGCTAGACCACGGAGATTTGTTGGTGCCGCTGCTACCAGGCACGCTGGCTGATGTAGAGGCTGCAGCGAGATGTTGCAGTGCAGCCAAACGCCCTGAACTGGTGTACGAGGGTGGCTGCTGCGTCTGGGGATGGTGAGCATGACCGCTGTAGCTGGGCTGTGGGGGTGGAGGCGGCAACTGGGCAGGGTGATGTGGTGGCGGTGGAAAGAAGCCCATTCTGTTCATACCCGCTGAGCTTCCATTTGCCATCGCTACCAAAGAGACCGCTGCTTTAGTTTGGTAAGCTGAACTCGTGCCAGACGCTGGAGATCTCAGTAGGGAATCTGCAACAGAAACATTGTAGAATAGAACTATTAACGCCATTTCGAATTCTGCAAGGGACACATTTAGCTTTTGGGAAGTTAATCACTTCATACATAATGCTAGCCACAATAGTTGGCTATACTATGAATCCTGGGACTTAAAGTACTTACAAAATTGTAAGTCGCCATTGGGGTTAACATCTCAAAATAATTTGAGATCACCTTTAGGTTTACCAGGAAACATGAGATCAGCTGAGAAATTCAATGCTATGCCGGCATGTTGCCATGGTAGCTCAGTGATAGACTAACCGGCAAGAGACCGGGAGATCCGTGGTTCAAATCCCGGCAATGGCATTGCATTTTTCTGACTCTACCTATCCAACTCTTGTCCTACACACAGGAAAAACAATTAAAATACATAATAAGTGTGCTCTCGAGAGATGCCTATGGACAGCAATAAACTATTGTTGCATATTTCAGATAAAAAGTGTCATTGTTACATTGTTATTACAGTTAGAGCTGGATGTTTTTAGAATGAAAGTATATCGAAAATAAAAATTGCCTGTATCTTGGCTTTCACTTCCATAGGCCTAAGTTTGACATGAAAAAAAGAATATTTACTAAATTATAATGTTTTTAATAATATCCAATTTCCTGCATATATCATCAGTGAGAAAAAAATGAAATGTTATTTTGACTTTGAGACATTAATCTTAGTTGTAAGTTATCTTTAATGTGGTTTTGCGCGCAAATATTTGTAGCCACCGTGCGAGAAATATACCAGCCTGTTAATTGTGGAGCGAAAGATATTTCTAAGTCAGTCGATTCAACTTCACACTTCATAGTTTTTTTCTGCCGAATAGGGACCCTATGGAGAGAACGCTAAGACAGGGTATTTTTATTTTCGAATATTTTCACTAGAAAATTACAGCTCAATGTGATAATAACCCCTTGTTAATATATCTGAAACACAACCCTAAATTGTGTTTGTAAAACAACACAATGCTGTACGTACTATTTAGTTGACTGTTTTCGGAGAAACTATATACAGAGGCCTACTTAATTTAACAATATTTAACAACTGAAATATATAGGAGGAAGTTTCCATAGAAAGTCAGAAAATCTGGAACGAAGTTTAAAACCTATAGGCTTCCGCCTATCTTCAATTCTCTTCAAACTACAGTGCTTCTTATTTGATTTAATTAAAAACTGATGAGTTCTATTTACATGACGTTCTCTATCTATTCTGCAAACAAACTATTCTTACGAAAGATTTTTTTTATTTCCATTATGTAATCAAGAAATGGTCTTATTGCTTAGTTCTTTATAAGTAGAAAGCGATAGTCAAATGTTTTAAAACATGGCCGCTATATGAACAATTGATGTTCGATTCTCTTCCTATGGCCAGGAGTAAGAGAAATGAAAGATAAAACGAAAGGTGACTTTCCATATGAGAAAAGTTCAAGTAATTTAAAACTGAAGCCAATACTAAAGAATACCTCGTAAACCATTAACTTTACTAAAAGAAATAAATACATACATAAATGGTGTGTTTAAACGAGATGTGCGGTTTGTGCAGTAGTTTTTAATCAAAATGGTTAATCAATTTTGAGAGAAATAAAAATTTCAAAAGTTGTTCCATGTCGAGAGGGTAGTTTGGGATGGGGAGATTTTGAAAGCCTTCTTGTTGCGTTCTTGAAGCTTACTGAACCTTAATACCAAGTTTGATGTTTAACAGACTTTTCGTTTTGGGGATATGCTGCACACACACACACACACACACACACGTACGGACCTCTTTAATTGTTTTTTGATTTATGAATCTTCAAAACATGTATTTCCGGTGAAATATCAGTATGGATTTTTATGTGTAATGCAATACCTTATCTACATTCAGATTTTCATTGCACATAGAGAAAGTAAAACGTGTTTTGTAAGCAAATATCACTAAGTAATGCGTACACAAGTAAGCATAAAATACATATTACATATAACTATAATGTGTATTCATTGTATTACCTTAAGAAACTTAAATATTTCCAATAAGTATTTATTTTTGTGGAATGACATGAATGCGTATGCAATATTTTCCATTGAAATTATGTTCTATCTGTTCCAGGTTTACTTTTTAGAAAAAACTGTACACGTGTGTATTAAAAAAGAATTACCTATATATTCTAATAAAACTGAAACTGGGCCAACACTTTGTAACAATTTTTGACAGCTGTTTGCAATTATATTGATGCTAGATTCACAGTTAGAGTGGTTACACCACTCGCCTCTCACCAAGGCGGCCCGGGTTGGATCCAAGCGACCGACCGCATGTGGGGTTTGTGGTAAACAAATACGCCAGGGACGGTTTTTTTCTGGGTTCTCCGGTTTTCTCCACTATCTCATTTCACCGGTGCACCATTTTCATTGCATGTATCATCAATGCCACCGCCTGCGATGCCATAGTAGCGGACGTTAAACACTGCCAAAATGTTGATGTGTTCCATTCACATAACTTTCTCTAGCTGTTCCATATACCATCTGTTCTTAAAATAATTATTCTTTTATCTACTTTTTGTTAATGGAGATAAACATTAATAGAAACGCTCTTATTACTTGCTTTCTTGTAATAGAAGACAGATAAAGGAATACATTAGACTAAAACATTAATAACATCTTTTAAAAATTGGGGGTCGATTCGTTTTGCGAAGTCCCTTTTGAGCAAATTATGATAGATTAAAATTGAAACAAATAATAAATACATCGAAAACAGCCAATTCCATAAGAAAGACGAATATGTCATGCATTATATGTTTAACCAGATCTACATTTTTGTGTGATAGATTTAGGTCTATATTTTACTGTTTAGCCGTTATGCAAACTTTTGATAACTTTTTTCACGTAAACGCTCGTTTGTGGTAGGAGGATTTTCTTGAAAAGCTTAGTGTCACATCCTTGGAAAATACTAAACACAAATACCAATTTCGGTATTTAATAGTCTTTTCGTTTTTGAAATGTGCTGCTCACAGACATATATACACACGCGGGAACCTTAAGTTTTTCGACATATAAGACCTCAAAGGTTATATTTCTCGCGAAATCTCGACATCGAATTTTTAGGTGGAATACAATGCCTTTTCTAGCTACGCAATACATTGTTCATACGGGCTAGAGAAAGCAATAAAAATTAGTTACGAGTGTTATTGTAGTAAGGGTTCTGAAGAGAACCTATGTCGTTATTCTTAATTTAAACAGAGCATCCGTATCAGAAATAGTATAGGTCCAAAATGAAGAGAGGATTGGGAAATGAAATTCTGTAATTCCTCTTAGATTTTCTGATTGAATTTGCCTATTAGGTTTTCCCATTTTATACCACATTCATCTTCTACAACACAAATTTTCAGGAAAATTTCACAGAAGATTTATTTTTACAATCGTTGAGGGCAATTTAAAACAGTTTCTTGCGTGTGTAAAATCACCATAAAACCGGATTACACTTCAACTGCTCACACATTATATCCAATATAATATATTTCATCATATCGCAGTTTTTATCACATTTCCTAACATGCTGGCATTTGTAGAGGTGTTAGAAGAAGAAATGAGGGCAATCTAGTATTCTGCAGAAGTGAGTTAACATTAAAATTCACGTGTTGGCAATTTTTCTTTCTTTTTCACTTTTTTGTGTTTTAATGCCCTTTAACCTGGAAGGACATATAGGTTGATGAATAAAATCGTAAAATGATTATTAAATGAAGCCGGGATCCATAGAGCTTAAAATTACGACATTACGTAATTGACATTCGTCTTCTCTGGGGGCAAACTACAGAAAAAATCCTATGTTGTAACTCACCCTAATCGAGATTCGAGCTCATGACCTCTTGAATGTGAGATAGAGACGCTACCCCTACATCACAAAGCGGGCTCGGCAGTTTCTTAAGCATATGTTAAACGCTATAATTGAAAATCAACGCAATTTACGTGTCTCGTGTTGATCTTTTACTATTGGTTAATCTGCATGAGATTCAGTTCCTATCTGTAAATTGCAATAATGAATTTTCCATATAAGCCACTATAGAATTGTAAATTTGATATTTATGTTACCAAATGGGATAAAGATTGTCATAATGGTGGTGCCTCTGATATTAAAGGAGATGAGGCATAACGGCGACAATTTGAAGCTTACGTCACTAAACAGAGGGAAGTAATTGGAGAGAAGAATCATCGCCACCGAAACGTCTTGTTCCATTTGAAATGCTTTCCACAACATAATCTACATACATTAGTTATAGATCACTGTAACGAGTTGCCTGGGGTCGAGGATGGGTGGAGTAGGCGGAAAATGCTGTCACAGCTTCGCGGCTTTTCTGGTTGCGAGACAAATCAAAGGCTGGGATATCATTAGGTGCTCTTTATAGACGTAAACAAATTACAAGCCCTTTGGCAAGGGCGAGGAAACCGTTCTGAAATAATACCCGATCGATAAATAGCTGTGGAAATATTTCTTTCCAAGCTAAAGGCAACAAAGATGCTAAAGTAACTCAGAAGTGATGTCTTTACACTAATGGACTTCTTGGTCTAGGTTCTTGCGCTCGTAGAGCGAAATCAGTCGCTCATCAACACTAAACTAATCGTAAGTATCTCTAAAAGCATACCGCGGTTCCTTTATTGAAGCTATTTAAAAATCAAGAAATTATATATAGTAAACAGCCCTTTGCATTATTGCGTACTGCAGAAAATCTCATCTCTTTGTATCTATCTCTCCCAGTGTGTGTATGTGTGTATATCCATTTAAGTAAAGTTTATTTTTAATAAAGGTGTATTTCAAATGTGTTGTTACAGGAAATTATTTATAATCTTCAAATGTCTCCCGTAAAACTACAGTTTTTCGATTTTGAAGTGCAGTTCAATTCCTTCCAATCCCTGACTTTTGTCTATTGTTCTTGAGCCGAATGAGGTTTCACATTATCCTGTCTCAAGAGAACTGTCTTAACTAATACTGGGTGCCTCAATACTTGATGAACTCCTTCCAGTTGTTGAGAAAACAGACCTCGCAAGTCGCACGTCAATTTGGAACAAATTCTAGTGAATCAAATCTTCAGAATTCCACCAGGCACCTATCTTGGAGACGAACCGATTTTTCTTAACAACAACGTTTCGCAGGTTGACGGATATCAAGACACTGTTTCGAGGTGCCAGGTTTGCAGTAACTTTTCATCATATGTGACAGTTCTCCTAATAAAACTACCATCTCAGGGTTTTAGGACAAGCTGGCTACAGGTATTCTAATTTCAACTTGATCAGGTGTCAATTCATGTGGTACAAATTTACAGCTTCTGAACAATTTTTAATAAGGTGATGCATGATATCTTCTTGAACCATCGAGTTCTTTTTATAACCTTCCAGTGGTCGTCTGTAGATCTTCTTCTAAAACTCTCTCAATATTTCATAATTTGGGTCGTGCAGAAAGTTTTAAATTTTTAGTTTTTTCCTCCATGATTGAAACACTGGAACCATTGTTGTGCTACTCGTTACTAATGACACCTTCACCATCACCTTCACATATTCTTCGAGTCGAGCCAGCAGTTTTATAATCTTCTTTCCAGTAATGTTTCAGACGGACAGTAACCTCAAACTCTTTTCCCTACATTTTTAAATATTTTATTACCAACTGCTGGCTGCCAACATGCTTACAATACGGAACAATAACCATAGTATCCTATAAATAGTATGACAGAACTAAACGAATATATGCATACAATGTAAAACCCATTAAACCGATATATAATTTTATACACATATATATATATGTGTGTGTGTGTGTGTATGTGTGCGTATCACTTATCACTCTGTATTCTGTGTGTCTCTTTCTCTCTCTGCGAAGCACTTGTCATTAGATGTTTTAAAACGGATAATAATACTGCTTTTTATGAGTTTTGATAAACATTTATAGAAGTAAAAGGTTTAACATTATCTAAAAAAATATTTGTCTTTTTTGCTAAATATGCGATCAGTGGTAAACAACTTTTAATATAATGATAAAAAAGGTGATATAGTTTCCATTCTTAAATATTCTTTATACAGAAGTGTTGCTAACAACATTTGTCAGAAAATTAATTTTAGTCTGTTATATAACATTTTGCACAAAACTAGTAATACACATGATATTTCGATGCTTTCTTTTCAATTTAATCTTTCTTTTGGAAGAGTATGAATAACTCTTCATTCTCTCTGTGAAATGTTTTATATATTATACATAAAGTTTTATAGTATATCAGTTCATTTATTCTTGAATGAAAGTGTAACATAAGAGCACAAACTTTTGAAACATATAATTTTTTACTTTAGGTATTTCCTTGCACTATTTATCCAAAATTGAGAACAATGAAATATGTTTTTGTTTTTATTTTTACTTTATTAAATTAGCTAGTTACTTTATGCTATACTTAGCCCATACTTTTTATCATAAAAAGATAACAAATATGGATACATTTCATTTGCTCAAAATGTTGTGTGTTATGCTCTTCACTGAAATTAGTATTTTAAGATGTAGCACTAAAACCATGTACTTTTAGCACTATCCTCATATAAACTACTTAAACTTTAAGTAAATTATCCATAAATGCATACTCAATGTTTTAAAAGTTAACTAACCTATCAATCATTTGATTTGTTTCCAATGAAATAAAAGATTCCAACGTAACCAATATAATGTCGTTTCATAATATGCATTTGCATGAAGTTTTCATTTTATAAGCCTTCTGCATGGTGGGGTTACCTTGAGTAATAAGCGTGTTTTATAAATTAATGTCATTCCTCAAGCTTTAATTTGCTTTTAATTATAGCTATTGTTATAATTCGTGAAAATATATGTCCGCGCGCTTGTCATTTTAAAATGACCCAATTCTTAATAATAGACTAAAGGTTAAGAACTACAGATTTCCTCCAGCCAGGTTGCAGAAAATTAAGAAACCTTTAATCCGTTTAAGTTTTATTAAGGAATACTAAACATACATACAATTCGGGTGTATGATCTACCCGTGGTCTATACCGTGACGTGCATATGTATCAAGACCATATATATGAATTGTTTTAACAGCATTCCGGCTGTTGAACTAGGTTGCACGATGGTTATATTTAGCTTCTAATGAAAATATAAATTAAAACGACATGCACATTTTATACCGTTGAATTTCATTCGTATAGAAAAAAATCATACTACACCAATCGATATTAAATGTTGCTTCAAACGTAAAGTGATGGTTAGACGTAAAAGGAGTATATAGTAATTGAGACAAACCCAGTAAAAAAAGACAAAGATCTTTCCAGGAAAAGTGCCAGTCAAAACAAAAAGTATTATAAATAATGATCCAATGGCACAAGTACATAAATCTAATCTAATCTACAACACATCTTATGGATACACAAACGACATTGACATTGAGCAACCCAAATTCCAACAACTATTAGATAAAAGTAAAGAAATGCTTATTAGTTAAGTCAGGAGGGAGGCTGTTTTAACATTTCATAAATTTCTGACTATCCGCCACTACTCTATAGATGAGCAATTTAGCCCCTAACAACAATGTAAAACTCCGGATGAAACAGTAAAATTAATATACTAACAAGACCGCTAGTTGGCTAAAGCGTTCTAAACTACTATTTCTATTATTATTACTATTATTATTACATTATTATAGAAACAATTGATTGATATAAATCAGAATGGCATGATCACAATAATAAAATGGATTCAAACTGAATTCCTAAAATAGTGTACATTTATAGATCTAGAGGTTGAAGAGATTTGGACTCCCTAGGAACAGATGAAGGCCCAATTTCAATATAAAATAACGCCTATAGTGTGGAGACAGAACACGCCTGTTGCCTAATGGGGATGCTGCTGAGATAAACATGTGATGGATAATTAAATTATTAAATTTCATTTTTGATCTATATAAAACATCACTACTTCGCTTCCTTTAAGGCTTTTATTTTACTGCAATTATTGCAACTGCCTTTAAGAATAGCATTAAATAATTAATTTAATACATTAGTTTAGTTTGAAAATGATATGCTGGTGCACAACATTTTTATTTTGTTTTAATACGATTTGAGATTTTGATAGTCAATTAGTTCTACATTTGACTACTGTTCTTACATCTAGAAAAGCTCGCCTTCAATATGAAGTGCTAGGTTACGAAATTATGGCAGATGTTTTTAGGCTTTCTACTTAAACTACTGATTTTATACTGCTTTCAATACACATACATATATATGGCCCGTAAGCGCCGAACTTTCTATTAATAAGAGTGATGGTGAATGAGATGCCTAATCACTGGTTTTCTAAGAAGCACTGCTACTCACCAGATAACCGGAAGCCCGCTCTCATGATGTTTCTCAGCGCTAGAGCCTGCTCTACTCAATGCTACAATTCCAATTGAGCTCGTTACCTCGCAGGCTTGTATTTGATGCATTAGCATTACAGTGACTGTCAACAAACCGACAACCGCTGGGATGCTGAGTAACGACAAATTCAGATACAGAAGTTTAATATACCTGAGGCCCAACAGCGACATGTTTCGCGTGTGTAGATTACCCTTAGTGCGTTATAAAAATGCAGAACTCCACGGGGTAGATCAAAGCATACGCTTTGGAGATAAAGGCATTTTTTTAGATTCACAAGTAATTAAAAGGTCTATTTCATCTATCAATGTCTGCTAATAATTAGTTTTTTAATTATGTAATACGCTGTTCTTATTTAGTGTTAGGGATTAGACCCATTATTATTATTATTATTATTATTATTATTATTATTATTATTATTACTTGTGAATCTAAAAGGTTATCTTCTCTAATAAATAAAGTCTCTGTGTTTGAAGTGAAAAACATGTTAACTTTCTCCGTATGCCTACATTGTTCTTGTATATCATCAGGGACTGTAGTACAAGCCTGGGAACCGCCCTTCACCAAGAGCGCGAATCCTTCACCGTTTACGCTAATATGTAAGATGTGAAGAACGAAGCTCACTCCTACTTACAGCGCCAATTTTTACTTTCTCTATACTCACTTTGTACATAGTGTGTAGATACCGAGATTTCACCGGAAATATATGTTTTAGGGTCCCCTGTATCCAAAAAAAGTATTTTCAGAAAATGTTCCGTGTGTCCGTCCGTGTGTCCGTGTGTCAGTGTGTCCGTGTGTCCGTGTGTCTGTGAACACGATAACTCAAAAACGAAAAGTCGGTAAAATACCAAACTTGGTATTTAAGTTTAGTATCTTCCAGGGATGTGCCACGAAGATTTTGAGAAAAATCTCCCCACCCCAAACTACCCTTTACATGGAACTTTTTTCGAAAATGTTAATTTTCTAAAAAATGGCTCTAACGATTTTGATTAAAATATCGTATATTAGATTTATTTGCCTGACAAATAAAATGTATATTTTGAATTTTCTGGGAATAGCCTCTGAAGACTACTTTGTTCTGGATGAACTTTTCATAACTACTAAACCGTAAGAGATGGACGAAAACTTAACCCACCAAAAATGTAGAGCACGTTAAAACACGTAGTTTATGTTATATACATTTTTTTCGTGGAGTTGATCGTTTTTGAGATATACCTTTCTCTTGGTTTCAGCTTTGAAAAACTTATACTTTTCTCATACAGTCAACTCCTGTCCATATAAACAAAGGAACATCAGTCACATAGCAACCAGCTTTTGGTTTTAACTTTAACCTATGGTACTCCCTTATTTCGTTTCTACTTACAATAAAGCAAGAAATAAAATTATTTCTGCTAATTTTCTCGATTAGCATGAAATAAATAAAAGATAAGCTTATTAACAATAATAATTTACAGAGATATAGAGAAAGTCATGTGAATGGAACACATCAGATTTTTATAACTCACGAAGGATTGATTATCTGTGACGCTAAATGCGGTGCTGTTGGGCCATCTGGTATGGAGACATTGGTCAGAATTCATTCAAAACTCGCAGAACGATGTACCTGTGCTTGAACTTTCAAAAGATGCTTACCCTCTTAAATGGGCCTTAAACTTTTGTGTACGCATATGAATATTTCATAATTTCTAAGCATGTCGTGTTTACTTTCGAGAAAAATATTACTACTCTGTGACATGTTGCCAACATTGATTGCCACTTAATAATGACCATGGGGAGCTTGCTATCGCCTATATTCTGCTTGTCTAACGGAAATTAAGATGCAAGACCGATAGATGTCATTAAATGATCGATATCTGTATATGGTATTTTCACTATCTAGTCTGATGGAAACACTGAATATTTTAAAATAAACTTTTTATACTACAATAAAGATAGTTGACTGCCTAAGATGAATGTGTCTACAAATAATGAAAAGAGCTTACAGTTGATAAATAAGTTTATGTTCAAATTCCACAAAATGTTGGGAAAAAATCATCTAACATTGGCTATACGAAAAGAGGTAAATTTTATATGAAATTACACTATGAAAGGAGGCAAATTTTATATGAAATATACTATGATTATGAAACTGTTGGGAGGTCATAAGGAAGATAAGGATAGTGGTGAAGCATAGAGAATGCGCAACGCCGTGGAAGGTATATTATAAAAAAAAAGATTTTGGTTCCAATTATTAGACATCAGAGAAGAAAGATTAACTCTACAGATTGGACATGAATCCACGAGTATCTAAATCTGTTCAAAATTAATATAAAAAGTTGTGTGAAACTAAAGATGTATTTAGTTGAAATTATAACCTTGGAGAGACAAGTGAATGAAACTAATAAGCACATCCTAGAGGGCATATTTCTGCTATTAGTTCAAAGGCTGTTAACGCCGCCTAAAACTATTAATCAGGTTGGAATAAAAGTTATGAAACATCGCCAGTTCAACGAGGAAATACATTTGATTATTATATAAAGGCAAATGGTGACGCTTTTATTGACAATTCAAACCAGCACATCGTAGCATTTTCTATGCTTCCAAATTTGAACAATTCTGTCTGAAAAGTACAATTTCGATTTATGGAACTTTAAAGAGCATATCAAATACCCGTTGAGCATATTGAAACTGTGGATCTTTTCAGCCTTTGGTTTTTAACTTCTTTCAAAATACTAGAAGTATAGGAATGACTTTTATACATTTATTCTTAATCCGTTATTGAGGAAAAATTATCTCACAAAACAGAAAACCTTTTTGAGTTTTTTGTAGGTATATATCAATAGAAGGTGTAGCTCACATCCAGGAAATGATTAGGAATTAGAGCCACAAATTCGTCAGGTTGTGTTGCAGTCACGCCTGAATATTGACATGCATCCATGTAGACACTCTGAGGTTATTTAGCATTGTATGAACTACCAGACTTATATTTTCGACCATATATATTATGAAAAGGAATAGCATGAAAACTTCTGGCATATCAAGTGATAATGCATAAACGTGCCACAATATGTGTGTACTTAAATTATTCCTGTTTCGTTTACATCTAAATATTTTTCAATATAGCAGGCAGTATCCTAATGTACTTTACGTTTGGTTATCTCAAACCTAAGGCCATCCGTAATACCGTATCGTCATCAAATAATGTTATGGCTTACAAAACGTTTATGTATGAGTGCAACTAGTTTCGTGCAAATATGCGAACTTGAGATGGGAAACTAAGACGGCAAGTGCGCTTGCTGCACATGCAACCATCAGACCAGACGAATGGAGCGCGGCCAAATTGTTCGGAGGGGCATGTTCAAAGCGATGTTTGCTGACTGGAATGGTGGACCTCTCTTGATAAGCTGACGTTTCAAGCGATTTAGTGCATTAAGGGATTGGAAAACCTTGTTTAGAAAATATATCAAAGACAAGAATTTGTTGGTATATAAAGATAATGGATTGGATTAACCCAGATCAGTAAACGGACTATTTATGAATAATCAGCAATTAATTTTAATTCGTTTCTATCTAGAGGTAGAAGTTCTAGTTATTTCCTTTGGATATGATGCTGAGTAAGGAGGGTGTTTTTTATGTAACTGTTAAGGTGTTTATTTATATTTATGTATTATAGCAGCTTGGTAGTTCGCACCGTCATTATTTCAGGGTTCTAACTAAGGGTTATTTTTCATAAACCCAGTTTAATTACTTTATGCGCGTGTAAGGTCAGTAGTGAAATATCTAGCTTATACATATATGGGAAAAGCTAATAATTTGTGTTTATTTTCTGGTACATAGGAAGAATACATTGGATAAGCGTCTAAATTATGTGTGGCAGTCCTTGAGCTTGATTACCTAACTCTCCGAAAAAGATACCTGTGACTGAGTTATGGTGTAACGGGGCGAGGGAGAGTCCGTTTAGTAAACAGGGAGCAAAGTCGAACTTGTTTGGCTCCACTCTAAGAAGTAAACTTCGGTATAAGAAACACCCAAAAGACATTAGCTGGTCAAGACTTTCATCAGTTCTAATGGTTCTTAAAATTAGCTTTATAAATATTTGTATTTTTTTCATTGATTTCTAGCTCCCTCGTATTTGGGATGCACCATATGCACGCTTAATATTTGTGTAAGCATTATAATCATTAACTTTAAAAATAGTTTTTTTCTTCAATTTTTATAAGACAGTTGTAAATAAGCAAGCGTTACTTTTGTAATCTTAAACCTAACGTCTTATCTTATGTACTTTTCTGGGCTATAAAACACTCCTTGAAACAAAAGTTTCTTCTATAAGTATCTTAAATTTGTTATATTACTCATTCTCACTTATTTGGCTTTACGTTTGGATATAACATTATTAAGTGCTGTAGATATTTAATTCTTGACCTAGAAATGTGTTTTGCATGGTTACTTAACAATCTCTGATTCAGATCCCACTTTGTTCAGCTTTTTGTGATGATAAACATAATATAATAATAACAATATTAATGTTAATGTAATAATAAATCCATTCACTACTCCTATAGAATAAATTTTCGCATATTTTGGAGTGATATCACAAAATAATTATTAGTGAAACAGCTGCTGACATTGAGCTTACTTTTTGCTTTTCCAATTTTATTTTAAGTGAAATAACAGATTTGCTCATGTGTTGCTCTTCAAGTTAGAAAACTATCTATGACAACAACGCCTAAAGCCATTTTTGGCACAAGCAATTTGCTCTCTTTACGTGAAGTACAAGCGTTTTCCTGCTTCAACCATGACACGCTGTGTTATTTTGCAAGAATGACCATCGCTTGTCATCTCTTTATATAGTTGAACCCAAATTATTTCCACCAGGAGCTATAATTAGCGAGGAAAACAACTTTTAAATCTTATCAAATTAATGGTTGCATTTCTTCATTCTTGCAAGCGTTATTTCATTCCCAGAGGACAACATTCTTATCCGAGAAAATAATTGTTGTTCATTTACTGTTTCAGGTTGATTCCGATGTAGGTAATGAACCCTCCATTAAAGACACCTGCTTGTGATAATTATGCTTAAATGTAGTCCTACAAGGCAGTCATGTAAGGCGTTTTTCTTTTCTAAATCTACACTCTACCTAACACATGCTTCTCGAATCGATAAGAGTACAATCGAGTCGCCTACTTCCGAAGCCCATTAGGTTACTCAAAATCGAAAGAGAAGTGCGCAAATGTAGAATATTGTTCTACTACTACTTGACCATAAAAATACCCTTTGTAAGTTACACGGATAAAGCTTTTTTCCCTTATCTGAGAAGCCGAATGACGAGTAACTTTAAACTCTGTGGACCACAAGATCATTTGAACACCAATTCACAGATTTCATTCATCGTCCTATACGATCAACCAGGTTAAATTACGTTGTGTTCCATTCACACAACTTCTCTAGCTGTTCCGAAAACAAACTTTTCTTACAAAAGATCATTCTTTTATCTACATCATGCTAGTTGAGCTAAAAATTACTAGAATTGATCGTAGAGAAAATCATGTGAATGGAACACATCAGATATTTTTTATTTTAGCCCAATGGGTTGAAATGGTTTAAATAAAATATTACACCTATAAGGTCCATAGCATATTACACCATTCGAAAGATGCACAGATAAAATAGCAGCCGATAGTTTGTATTGAAGTTTTGTCCAGTATCAATGGGGAAAGTGGTATTTATAATTTGAGCTCTAAAGTCAAACTGTAACCTGCATGTTCTTCGTCGTTCATCTGACTCTTACACATCTCTTTCGTTAATCCGTGCACCGCGCATTCGTATTTATTCAATGACAGACAACTGCACGAAGCACTTCTTGAAAATCCACCCCTACTTACGTGTAACTTCACAAGCTAATATTTCGTAGTTGTAAATCCAATATCACTTCAAATTAGCAAATGCACAGAGTGCAATATTTGTAGATAAAAAAGATATGGCTTACATACACTGCAGCAGCTTATTCCGACTTGCACTTGGTGCAGAGGGAGAGAGAGAGAGTGAGAGGGGGGGGGGGGAGAGTGAAAAATCACCTTTATCGTCATAGATTGTACGTGGAACATTATGCTCATATCATAATTGGCATTATAATCATCATCATCATCAGGAATCTAGTCTGGAAAGGAAATGAAATATTTGTTGTATTTATCTTTTCTTTGGTATTAGTTGTTTCTTTGCGTATTAGTTTAGTAGCGGTTTTGCGATCTCCCGTTCTTTTCACATAGGAATTGCCGTAATATATGAACTGAAATTTTATTTATTTTATTTATTATACCTCTTACTATTACACATTTTCGGAGTAGGAGCCGCTAAATCTGCTGGCAATCATGCCGAAAAAAATTGGGCAATTCTTTGTTATTCCTGCTAAAACATAAAAATTAAATACTGCATTAAATATCTGAAATTCAAGAAAATAAAATTTATTCATTCTATTTGGTTGTGTATGGACTTGTCTTCTTAGTAGACTAAAAACGTTGTGTCTGATTATCTTTTTTTCGTACGGCCTCATTTAAACATTGGATAATTTATTTTTCTTCAGCTTTAATAATCAAAATTCCATTAACACTTTAATATTTTCACTGATGGCTACATTACCCTTTAACACGTCTTGGTCTTCGAAGAGTGTTTTCTTTTATTCATTCATTAAACAGAAATGTCACCGAAATTAGTAAGGATAGAAAATTATTTTATAGACTCTTAAGAATTTGTGAGTTAATCTCGATTAGCATTAAGTAGGTAGAAAAATAAGGTTTCATGTGAATAGGTTGTAAATCTATATAAAAATAGATTACAATAGATTTAAAAACGAATGTGAATTTATCGCATTCGATGATTTTAAAAATACTGTTGGATATATTTGAAAATTCTTATTGTATTTATAGTACCTGCATTGATAGTTTAGCTTTTGTAGTGGTTTAAATTTACAAATGTAATTCCGGTAGTTTAGATTTTTCTAATTGCAAGCCACAAAAAAGTATATTCTAAAAGTCAAAATGTATAAATACTTTTAAGATACTTCGCATTGATCTTCCTGTCAGTATGGCTTCAGGAAAAATATGAATGTTTTCTATAATATTCAAAATAAATACATTTTACAAATGCTACCAGATTATTTTCATAAGAGCTTCTAATATTTAATTCGTTTCGTAATCGGCTTAGCACTGACACCCCTATGCCTAAGGGTCAGAAGCCTGTCGTGGAGCCAACGGCACAAAACCACAGAATGGAGAACTTGCTACAGGGGTCGGTCCATAGTCAGGCATGAAGATGAGGAAGTGTATGATATGAAATATAAGCGAAATTGATGATCGGAAAGGTGATGATCGAGAAATTGGTAGAATGAGTGGTGGGGGAACGCCGCTTCGTCCACCACAAATCCCACAGGCAGGCGCTTGGAACAGAACCCGGGCCGCCTAGATGGAGGCGAGTGGTCTAACCACTCAACCACGGCGTCGGCTCTAATATTTAATGCTATACTTATATATATTAGATCAATCACATGACCCACGTTCGTAAGATAAAAAAATAATAATTGAATGTTGTGAACAGGAATAAGCGTAAAGGGCAATCAAATGAAGCTTTTAGTGCCATCAAGAAAGCATGTTTATCGTCGCTGCTTGCTTTTTTATCGCATCATTAATCGACGATCCAGAAGTGAACCGCAAGGTACAAAGAAGACAACTTTAACGACCACATTGATGTATCAATTGGTCTGGTGGCGGCAGATGAACTTTCAGAGCCATAAAACCATACCTCGCCAGGACATACAGGAGCCTACAAATTCACAACATAGGTGATAAAAGCATTCAGGCAGTCTCATGCTGTCCTCTTAATGCATTATTCATAGAGACATTTAGGAAGATGATCTATCGGGAGTCACCTGCTGAGGGCGACCAGAATTAAGTTTGTACCTGCTCCTCTTGGTCGACTTCTTTAGTATCTTGATTTGTTTCGCAGGCGGTGTCATGTTCGCTGAGCTATTGCCTGTCCATGCGGTCGTAAAACGTACTCCAGCCTTGTCACAGCTGCCTGCCTCCTAAAATCACCCCAGCTTATAAAATGTCATTACAATTAAGTAAACTGAATATAAAACGCAATGTACAACAATTTTTACTTTCTCTATATGTACTGTGTGAATAGAGAAGGTATTGCATTCCATCCAAAAATTTGATATCGATTTTTCAATGGAAGTAGACGCTTTAGAGTCCCCTGTATCCAAAAAATCTGATGTGTTCCATTCACATAATTTTCTCTACATCTCTGCAACAAATTATTGTTAAAAAGCTTATTGTTCTATTTACTTAATGCTAATCGAAAAAAAAAAATATCAGAAATAGTCGTATTACTTGCTTCCATGTAAGTAGAAGCGAAATAAGGCAGTACCATAGGTTAAAGTGATAGTCAAAAGCTGGTTGCTATGTGAGTGAAGTTCCTTTGTTTGTATGGACAGGAATTGACAAAGTCCTGCGTTAGAAAGGTATACTTTTTTATAGCTGAAACCAGAAACAAGGAATATCTCAAAAACGACCAACCCCATGAAAAAAATGCATATAGCATGAACTGTGTGTTTTAAAGTGCTCTACATTTTTGTGTGTTAAGTTTTTTTCCATCTCTTACAGTTTATTAGTTATTTAAAATTCTGTATTATTCGTCCAGAATAAAGCAGTCTTCAGAGGCTATTCCCAGAAAATTCAAGATATACATTTTATTTGTGAGGTAAATCTCTTTCATATATGATATTATAATCAAAATCGTTAGAGCTATTTTTGAGAAAATCAAAATTTTCAAAAAAATGCCATGTAAAGGGTAGTTTGGGTTTGGAGGATTTTTCTCAAAATCTTCGTGTCGCATCCCTGGAAGATACTAACATAAATACCAGTTAGGTATTTTACCGACTTTTCGTTTCTGATCTATCTTGTTCACAGACACACGGACACACTGACACACGGACATACACGCACGGACCTTTTTGTAAAAATGCTTTTTATGGATACAGGGGACCCTAAAACATATATTTTCGGTGAAATCTCGGTATCGAATTTTGGGTGGAGTGCAATACCTTCTCCATACACTATGTACATAGTACGTGTAGAGAAAGTAAAAAAGGGTTTTTAGAAAGAGGGCCGTGTGTCTGTCTGTGTGTCTGTATATCTGTGAGCACGATAACTCAAGCGTTAAAATACCAAACTTGGTATGTAAGTTTAGTATCTTCCAGGGATGCGACACGAAGATTGTGAGAAAAATCCCTTCACCGCAAACTACATGGACATTTTTTCTAAACTATTGATTTTTTCTAAAAAACCGCTGTAACGATTTCGATTAAAATACGATACATTAAAGATATTTACATGACGAATAAAATGTACTCGTATATCTTGAATTTTCTGGGAATAGCCTCTGAAGACATCTTTATTCGGGAAGTTTTTTTTCTGAATTCTGTGTAACTGCTAAACCGTCAGAGATAGACAAAAACTTACTTAATAGAAAATGTAGAGCTCGTTAGAATACACAATTTATGTTATATACATTTTTTGTGGAGTTGATCGTTAATGAGATATTCCTTTTTATTGGTTTCACCTTAAATACTTTTCTCATACGGGAATTTGTCAACTCCTATCCATAAAAAGGAACATAAATCACATAGCAACCAGTTTTTGACTATCACTTTAGCTTATGGTACTCCCGTGTTTCCCTCTTTCTTTAATTGAAGCAAGTAGTAAGGCTTTTTCCGCTAGTTATTTTCTCGATTAGCATAAAGTAAATAGAAGAAACAGCTTTTTTACAATAATTTGCTGCAGAGAAGTAGAGAAAGTCATGAGAATTAATCACATCAAAATTTTACTTTTTCTAGATGTTCATAGTGTATACAAAGGTATTGCATTCCACCCAAAAATGTGATGTCCAGACTTTACTGGAAATGTAAGTTTTGAGGTCCCTTAATCCAAGAAAGCATTTGTTGATATTGAATATTTTAATTGTAAACTATTTTGGCAGAAATAAACTAAGTAAGAAGAAAATTTATGGTAACCAGTTTCGACTTGATATTAGTCCGTGTATCTGGGAACGCGATAACTCAAAATCAAAAAGTCGGTAAACTACCAAACTTGGCAGTTAAATTTAGTATCCTCCAAGGATCATCACGAATATTTTAGGAAAATCTCTCACCATAAACTACCCTTCACATGGAAAATCTTTTGAAATTTTTGTTTTTCTCAAAAATGGCTATAACGATTTTGATTAAAATATTGTAAATTAATTATTTTTACACGACAAATAAATTTGATATCTTGAATTTTCTTAAAATAGTCTCTGAAGTGCTCTTCTCTTTGGATACATTTTGCTGAATGTTTCATAACTGATAAACCATAAGAGACAAATATGAACTATACAGAAAGTACATCTTGTTAAAATACACAATTTATGTCATATACATTTTTTTCGTAGAGTTGACCATAACTGAGTTATTCCTGTCGTTGGTTTCAATTTTAAAATACCTAAAGCTTTTCTCGTATGGGGATTTGTCAATTCCTGACAATGCAAAGAAGTTGATTTCAAACACATTGCAACCAGGATGTAAAAGATTTGACTATCGCTTTAGTTTAGTGTTTTCTCTTAGTTGCCTTCTACTTACAAGCAATAAGAACACTTCTGCTAATATGTTTCTCCATTAGTATAAGTATATAGATAGAAGAATAAGCGTTTTAACATAATTTCTTACAGAGATATAAAAATTGAATTGAACACTCAGATTTTTATTATTCTAGTTCATAACAAACTTCGGTTATTCTTGTAACCCAAAACATATATCTAATGACTGTCAAATAGAAATCATCACTTAGTCTTGCTGTTCCTATGCTTACAATAACTGCAGCATTCACTATAGGATGAGCTTGTGTATGAAATCCCCTGCCGGCAGATATAAGGTAATACTGATATTTTACGTAGTTCAAGAAAAAATTGTGGTTCCAATCATATCACTTTCTCGACCTGCTTTGCTAACAATATATTTCTAAAAAAGATTATTCTCTTATTTATATCATGCTAATTGAAACAGACATTAGCAAAAATTGTCTTATGACCTGTTTTCTTCTAAGTAGAATGGAAATAAGGGAAACTCAGAGATAGTGAAATCTTTTAAAACCTGAATACTATATGATTGAAATTATGTTCTCTTATACAAAAGAAGAATGAATGAAAAATTTCCATTTGAGAAAAGTTTACATATTATAAAATTGAAAATAATAATTAGGAATACCACGGAAATGGTTAACTCTTTTGCACAAATTGTGTTTGTTTTAACGAAAGAATGTACTAAACTTTTCTGTCTCATGCGATTCACCAGTTATGTAAAAGTCATCCAGATCAAGATTTCTTTAAAGGCTATTCCATAAAATTCAACACGTATATTTAGTTTTTGATGCAAATATCCTTATATACGGTATTTTAATCAAAATCTTTAAAGTCATTTTGAGAAAATCAATTTATTCGAAAAATTTTCCCTGTAAAGTTAGTTTGGAGTGAGGGAAGTCGCCTGAAAATCTTACAGTGTCGCATCTTTATTAGTTGCTGAACTTAAAAATGAAGTTTAGTATTTAATCGATTTATCGTTTTTGAGTTATCGTGTTCTCTCTCTCTGTCTCACACATACACAAACCTTTTTCTAAAAATGTATTTTGCTTACCCAGGAGACCATTAAATGCGTGTTTCCTTTAAAATGTCAGCATAAAATTTTTGGGTGAAATACAAAACCTTTATCTATGTACTGTGTACAAAGTAGAAAAAATAAAAATGAAGAGCACAGATTTCAAATCCAATATAATATTCTTCTCTATTTAAGTGATAAATAATTCTAAGGAGTGATTTATTATTAATATTATGTTTGCTAATAACAGATATTTAAATATTAAAACACTTACGTAGAATATATAGTACAATTCCTTTCACTTATCTATGTGGATATAAATTTTGCTTAAAATCTTTTCGGTTACGATTCTTACTCTTCGCTTCTCTGCTACGAAACAAGTAGGGGAAGCACTGTATACAACTCAAAATGTCAGTTTCAGGATTTCATTGAAATAATTTGGTTGTGAAGCCACTAAAATGCAAATGAAGAAAAAGCATTTTTTTGAAAAAGGTCGAAATGCACGAGTATGTCCGTCTGTGAACAGAATAAACATCAAAACGAAAAGTTGGTGTAATATAAAGTTGGGTATTTAAGTTAAAATTCTTCATGAGGTTTGTTAAAAATTCATTTTCTAAGGATTGTTCTTCGGGAAGCAATTTAGTAATTTAGTTTATAAGGATACTGCATCAAGAACATTTTCATCCAAAGCTATTCTTTATATAGAATATTTTTGGAAAAGTTTAATTTTCTCAAAACTGATTCTAAGATTTTGACTGGGCCGCGCCGTGGCCAAGTGGTTAGACCACTCGACTCTCATCTAGACGGCCGGGGTTCGATCCAAAGCGACCGCATGTGAAATTTGTGGTGGACAAAACGGCGCTGGGGTAGGTTTTCTCCGGGTACTCTCGTTTCCCCCACCATCGCATTCCACCGGTGCTCCATCATCATTCATGTATCATCAGTGTCACCGCCTGCGCTGCCATTAGTAGTTAAAGTGGGCGTTAAACACTACCAAAAAAAAAGATTTTGATTAAAATACCATATGTTTAAGATATTCCCATTACAAAATGTATATCTTGAAATTTCAAGAAATAATCTCAGAAATTCTCTGTTTTCTGAATAACTTTTGGATAACTAATAAATCGCAAGAGGTAGAAAAGGTTACTTACTACATATTTGAGACATATTAGCATATTTTAGGTATTACAAGTTACTACATTTATTCAGGCAATTAATTGTAGATTTTGCTAAAAATAGTAACTGTCCCATAAATTTAAAAGGAATATAACTGCAAATGCCTTTTATTAAGTTTTAAATGTGTATAGTTATGGTGTGTTTGTGTGATGTAAGCATAGAGGATTTTAAATTTCCTGAGAATAACTTCTGTGGTTTCTAGTTATTTGAGTTTTAATGTTTGTATTCTCCTAAACCAAGTGTTTCACACGGTGGCATTTTAAAATAAAATGTATTTAACTAATAATGCTGTGTACCGGTTTCATTCGCGAGTCTCGTGTGAGTCCTTGGTTCGGATCTCTGAGATGGGTTTTTAAGTTGGCTCTATCAAAGCCTTCTAGCTCATTTGGTGTATCCACAAGGTTCCACGCTGTTCGAAGTCCACTGTAATGGCCGTAGGTCCTCTCATATCACCGTCTTCTTCATCACTTCACTGGGTTCCCCTAACTTAGAAATAGGTAGCCATCACTTGGTGGAATTAGGTAATCCCCGAAGCTCATCTCTCAAACAGGAAGCGTTAGAAATGAATGTTGTTCCTTTTTTCATAGTTCACAAACTATTGTACATCTTTATTTATAGTTTTAGTTCAAATGAAAATATTTATAAAACATTTACCATCGTAAATTACTAATGATTAATTCTATAACATTTTCTATGATAAATCTAACTGTTTAAATTTCCAGAAGATCTATGAATATTTTAAGAAGAATTGTATAAAAAATTCAATATGTTGAGATTTTTAACGAACAAAATCTATGAGAAAATTCCAAAAGTTCACTTTTTAAAATGGAGGGATTTTAAATTCCGGTTTATTACCATATGGAATATAAACTAATTTTCCATAAAGTAAAGTAAAAAATAAACAGTTTTCAGGGACTTACAGAAATTTCGAATGTCTGTTTTTGTATAGATTTTTTATGATGTAAATGCATTGCTGTTATATCAATGTGTATATCAAAGTTCATTCAAATTGAATCAATTATTTTCCATATTTAAATTATTTCATACATTTTATTAGGTAAATACATTTCAGAATCAAAATGTTGCCTGTGGAGCAAAATATGAGAAATGGTCTGCGTTTTAATGCTTTGAACCACACACAAAAACTTTAAATGGTCATATTTCAATAAATTTAATTTTAAATTATTATGTGTTTTAAAATTATTAGTACTTTTAATCTCTAAAGTTAATAATTTTTTCATAAAAATATTTAATATGATGCATTTATAAAATTTGAAAATCCATAGTACGTAAGATATTTTGTTGATATTTATACTTGTTGTTTTACACAATAATAATAATAATATTTTTGCCTTGTATCAAATTCTAGCTTGCCTGGCTATTTAAATAATAATTTTATGGTGTAAATTCATGTAAAATGAGTTAGTTACGTGATGCATTTTAAAATATTAAACTAACGGTTTAGTTTTATACAAAAGTAGTTTACAAATATATCTGTCATATTATATTACATACTAGTCCTAATTAGTGTAGAAAAAGTAATACTATCAGTACTCTCTAAATATATTGATTTAAAAAAAAATAACGATTTATTTTTCATAATTGAACATGTTTTTGAAAAATTGTATAAACATTTTCTCCAGTGTGCTTTCAATAGGCAGCATAACATTTTTGAAACAAATTAGGGAACAATTGCATCATTGGAAATTTTGAGTTAGGAAAAATGTTAAGAAAGTTGACGGGAAAACCAATTTTAAAAGTCGGAAGTGACCATTGCTAAGCATGCGCCTACCCATTTATAGCTTCAGTTGGTTGATAGTTAAAGTGTGACAAATGGGAAACACGATGCATTTTTAAAAATGTTGAAATTCTAATTATTTTATTTAGAAAATATTAATTGTTCAATTTTTGGGCATATTTCACAAATGCATGGTTTAGGACATTTTAGTTTTATTTAAAAAAACTGAGACAGATGAAACATTTTGAAAGTATGAAAATATAGTTTCGAGAAGAACGCTGTTTTATGAATTAGTATGCTATGAAACAGGTGTGCTGTACAATCCTTAAATGACTGGAGAATCCGAAGAAAGGTGAAGACAGCTAAATGTTGATTCTCTTTAAATTTCCAATGGTTCCAACAACTGTTTGATATTAAAAACAGTTTTTGAATTTTTTACCGATTGTAGTAAGAATTTCACTTCCTTTAACAATAAAAAAATAGTGGTGGATAAGACAGTTTGGTAGATAAGAACGTTCCGCATGCAATTTCTCTACCGCTGAATTTTGCTTACTTCAGAAATGCATCAGACACGTGCACAACAAAGGCATCTGCCGATCTCTTCATCCAGTTCGGGACCGCCTAATTGGACGTCGACGGTAATTAACTTTTTCCTTTATTGTTTTATTTTTACGCCCCTAGTACTAATTTCCGTTATCAGGCCATCTACAATGCTTTTCAAGGGGCACGGACGGACTCAGATTGTGTATTTCGGAAATGAGCTGACGTTAAACGTGTTAAAAATGCAAATGCATAGCTAATCCTCTCGATAAAAAGATAACTTTTTATTGCTAATATTTATTGTATATCTTTTGGCGTTCTTATATATCTACGGGAATAAAGAGGAGGAATTAATGATACTAAAGTAAAGGCAAAGCTCATAAAGTAGCAACAGGAAGAATAAGTCTATAACTCGCTAAAAATAGACGAAAACGTTTCAAGTAGAAACTAATAAAATGAATGAGATAACGGTGAGAAATTTTATCGTTATTGTTTTTATAGTGAAATCTCGCAGCTGCTAAGCTGCTTGCATCAAAACAACGCCCTTACAAGAAAATGATTTGCCGTAAATTTATGTTCAATGAGTCATTTAAAAACGAGTTTGCCTAATTCGAATTAGTGGAAATATTAAACTTAAAGTTTATTTCTTGGTTAAGTATACTTCTGTGCTAAAAGGTAAGCACTTTATAATGAAATATTATGAAATATTTAGCTCAGTAAATTTTTAAAGACTATAGCTTTATTAAAAAAGAACAGTGACTAGCCTATACTTTCTGTTCTAGTAAAGTAAAAAATGCTACCCATACTTTCACAAACGTAATTAAAATTAACCGCACTAATATTAATGATTCTCTTACCATGTACTATTTATGATTATTAATGATATTTACATTCATGTTGTAGCTCCAGAAGAGGATGCATACAGCGAAAGTTCGACCCCCCCCTTCTTAAGGGGCGAAACCAAACCCATTGCCCCTGGTGACATTTTTCCTGGAGGTTACATCATTTCTCCATGAACATGAGATTAACAACTAAGAGAATGCATTGGAATTTTGGATTCTTAGAGTCGGGTTCCGTTTAAGCGCCTCGGTTAGTAAAATTCGTTTAAAATAAGTCCCAAATGTATAATTTCTGTTCTACAGACCACAATGTGTTAGATTCCAAATGTGGCTTAAGCAAAGGGTAAAGTCGTAAGGGAATTACATGCACAAAGTATACTAACTACATAAAAGTGTCTCATAGATAACAGTAGTGTTTTTCCTCTCGCAGGGTTTCTCCTTCAACCTTTGACTCCAACTAGCCATTGTTAATTGTCCATGTGACTCACCTAAAGAAAAATTCAGGAAAGAAAAACTAAACAGTGAATTATGTTGTTATAAGATGTGCAATGAAATAGTGTTTTGGACCGCACTCTTTATAAAGTTACACTACCATTGGTACACAAGGAAACGTTCAACCAATACAACATATTTGGACCTTCTAGGAAGTGGTGAAGTTATTTTCATGTGTTGTTAAACTGAACACCAGCTACTACATCTATATGAGCATAACGGAGAAAAAGTTGAATTTATTGCGACCATCGAACGGCAATAACAAAGCCGACATTTAAAGAACGGTAGTATAATATGAAAATATAAGGTTTAAGCGCACTAACATTAAAAAGAACAAAATAAGCAAACTTTTTTTTTTAATTTCTAAAAGCTATATCTTGTGCTGTAACCGTATATCTATTTCTCTACATTTCTCCTCATTTTTGCGCAATCTTGGTACTTCACGATCTCCACTACTTCTTTTATGATCTTCTTGCGCGGTTATCCTCTGCCCTCTCTTTCCAGAACCGTGCCTTCAAATGCTAGAGGAAATTGTTGCGTTGAAGGATATGACCAAACTTTGACGTTTTCTTATTCTTTATAGTTGCCAGAAACTTCGGGGTATTTATTTCATTTAGCACTTCATCGTTAGTTTTTTCTATCCGTCCGGCTGGTTGTTGTCATACTTCTCCATAACCACATTTCCTCTTTTAAGAGGGTCCAACTTTTACATCTATAGAACAACTTCAAATAAATGTCTTAATGGACATTATCTTTTGTTTGGTGCTCAAGAATTTGTTTACTAATAGCCGTTTGAAATGCCATTCTTTTTATTTCTGCAGTTTATCAGTTTTCCATTATAATTTACACGACATAAGAGAACTTATTCACTTTTGTACTGAGCTTTTGCCAACTTTGAGATTATTTGTTTCCTTATTCTCATAAATTATTATTATTATTATTGTTATTATTCAGCAATAATATGCATATTATTTTGGCTGACAGCCATAAGTACAATATCATCAGCAATCTAATACAAGGTAAACTTTGTTCCTTTAGTTTTACTTCAGGAATTTGTCACTTAAATAATATAATGGCCGCTACATTGTGTGGATTAAACATGAATGACGATAAAAATCAGCCCTGCTGCACGCCTTTCCTGATTTTGACATGCTTATATTATATTTTTACCCCAAAATTCAAAATTGTTTTATTGGTACTTCGCTAGTAGCAATATGGAAAACTAGCTTGTAATATTAGTCTTTGGTAGTGTGCCAATTTTGGTGAAGTAAAGTAGGTTATACAATAGGAACAATGCCAGAGGTTGGGGATAGACTTTTCGGTACCAATCTAAACAGCTGCGTTCTACTTATTATGGGTCAGTTTATGCGTGCCTGTATTGGTACGTTCCTGTTAGCAACTTCACTTTTCCATTTGTCCCACCTAGCGTGGTTTTCTTAGCGAGTTTATCTGTTATTTGAGGTCACAGGGCGCTCGTTTAGATAACATTTTGCTTACTATTTTATTACTAATTGCTAACATTAATGTTTGTTTAAAGATAATCAATTTCAGTTTTAAACTTATTATACGTCAGCGGTACTTATAACTATTTTCTCATTCTTCTATGTTATTTTACTATTAGTCGATATTTAATTAATTTTGTTGAAAGTTTGGCATCCTTTCTAAACCTTCTTTGCAAGTGTACATAGTTCTATGAGTTCTGCCCTTGTCTTACTTTGAAGATTTCTATTTATTAACTGGAATATCGAATAAAGAATCTTCTACAAATTATACCTGTAAAAGTATATATTTTCTATCTATACCATATTAATTAATAAGAACGTTTGTTAAAACAGTTTAGTTAGGTAACCAAGGCGATATTCAAAATTTTAAAAGCGAATCGCTATATGTTGACCTTTAAATTAGACACTTTTTCCATGATATCGCAGGAATCGACAGAGTGGTGACAGCGTACCAACAAATGAACAATTAAAGTTAATAATGGATATCTTGGAATGACTAATGACTCAAAACATTATTTGAAATATGTTTTAAAGAGAACTACATTTTCTGTGTACTAATTTTATGAATTTTTTATGATTTGTCAGTGGAACAAACTTATACAAAGTTCTCAAGATTAAGAGACCTTCACAGGCTGTTCTCAGAAATGCTAAAGCACAGAATTTATTTTCAACGTATATACCTTAAATGATGTTTTATGAAACAACTGTTAAAAGTAATTTTTGAGAAAATAAAAAAATAGAGAAATCATTTCCAAATACAGTAGTTTGGGTGGGGAGTTTATTGAAAAAGTTCGTGTGCATCGTTTCAACATATTGAATATTGACTTATTATTAGAATGCCATTTAACACGCACACACATACACACACATACATATATATTCTGAGGCTTTAAAACGTGTATTTAAGTAAAATTTCAATATCAAGCAATTGGTTGGAATGCAGTACATACTTCTTCGATCACATACGCGGTAAAGTAAATAAAAATGTAGCAATTCCTATTTAATAGTTTTACTTCTTGCAGTTTCGCTATTTAACATGCTTATAAGTTTATATAAAACTTAAAATCTGTTTTAAGGATAAATAATTAATGAAACTTTCAAACCTCAACCTCAGACATCATGCATAGCTTTAATAGTCCCTATATTACTCTCCCGATTTGGAACTTATTAATTTATTTCTTTTTTGTTGTTGTTTTAATTTCTTCAACTATTAAATAAAACATGTATTAGGCGACTTTCAAGACAGCTTTGGATATTGGAAGTCTAATAGGTTTCTGAAAAATACAGCGAGAATGCGTGACCCTTATACAAGAAAAATTAAAATTACTTGAGTTGGCTTTCAAAAAATATTTCTGTGTCTTATATTTTTACCTAAATATAAAAATATTATAATGATATTCAAAGTATTAAGCAATATACCCAGAAAATTGTAGTTTTTTTTTTTCGAAAATATATCCAAACAGTTATAATCTCTTTCATACACCTTGTTCTCGTTATATGCATTCCCTATTTATTCTTTAGTCAAGCCTTTTAAGATACTGGAAGAAGTAGATGTATATATGTATTTTATTCTCTGATATTGGGTACCGACCGGTGGTGTAAAAAATTGACTTACAATAATAATTTCGCAGTTAAACTAATAATAGTAATACAACTAATATATATATGGTTTTTGAAATTTCTATTTAATATTCAGTATAGCAATACTTTGTAAATTATAAGCACGTTTATAACAGTTAGTATGAACCCTAACATTAATAGCTATAGAACAATTTTTGAGATGGTTAACTATGTCATAATATTTACTTTAACTAATTATTTAACATGAATTCTCTTTAAATTATCCCTAAACTTCTTTAAGGTCAGGGGACACCTCTGAAAAGCTGCTACAGGCAACTCATTCTATTCTTCAATGGTTCTATTAACCAAAGGAAAATTGTCCTACGTTGGTTCTGTACCATCTACCCTTACTTTTATACAAATGATCGTTTCATCCGTAGTATGCCAGGTTTTCTAAACTCTTTCTAATGTCCTTGATAAGGACGTCCCTTGGGACTATCACAAACATCCGACCAAGTTGCCACGCCTCTTTGGACATCTCAAAAGATTGTAACCAAGTCTACAAAAAGACAATTGAACGTAATACACACCTGCAGAGAGCGACTGAGGAGATGCAGTGGTTGAGGGTGTTCCTGAGGAAGTTGGTGGAGAGTTGGCGTGATGGGCAGCAGCAGCTGCAGCAGCCGCCGCCGACACAAGATCCGCCTCCGTCCAGGCGCCGCTGTTCCTCAGGATCCTGTTTACACTGCTTACACTGGGAATAGACTGAGGATCACAAATCCTCTGAGCTAGAAGTTGGTCTCGGATCTCCCACGCGAACATGCCCGGGTTCTCTTGCTTGAAGCGCAGGATCTTCTTCACCACCGTTGGCGTCGCCACCTGCTGTAGATATTATACACAATGATTAAATGTTACTCTTTCATAAGTCATTCAGACACAGCATTTATCACAATGAGTTAGAAACATATTTGTTACCAGCAACAGTTAAATGTCTTAAGATATTGCATGCAGTGCTTAAATGTTGTCCT
This sequence comes from Hymenopus coronatus, assembly GCA_030762935.1. Classification (NCBI taxonomy): domain Eukaryota; kingdom Metazoa; phylum Arthropoda; class Insecta; order Mantodea; family Hymenopodidae; genus Hymenopus; species Hymenopus coronatus. The sequence goes on along the minus strand of CM060896.1, from coordinate 73,150,216 downwards.
TTCAAAAGCAACCAAATGTTAACACAGACTTTATCCCAACAAAGTTCTTAGCAGTAATTAACAGTGATTGAATATCACAATTCATAATATATACGCTATTGTAAGTCCCGGATTCAAATTCTGAGCTAGTTTTATGATGTGGATGCTTCAAATTCAAAATATTTCCTGGGTTTCATATAACGTATTTGAGTTTCATTTTTAAAATATCCTTCATGCAATTTGCTTCTAAATTATCATTTTTCTGATTTTCAGCGTTTTGCTTCTAACTTATGCAGAAAATACCCTACTGTCTTATTTTTTGACATTTTAATGCTTAAGCTTCCAGGCTTTAATAAAAGCACATACAATGATTGCAGAGTGTATTCTGTCTACCTTAAAAAGTCAAATTAACGGTAAGTAAATCTTCGTTTTTAATATGCATAAATAGCATAATATTATTACAGTTTACGTTTCAGCCGCACTTTTCCCCTCATATTAGTTGTATAATATTTTGAAAACTACCTCAATTATGCAGATATTCTAGTTTGCATGATAACACTGAAGTACTGAATTAAGTCTGACAAAATTGATAAACAAACCAGCAGCTAGACAGCTTAAAACATCCAGGAATCGCAAAATAATGAAAGTAGGAAGTGAGTGTGACAAATATTTTACTGGAACACTACTAGCTACTGCCTTAAGGACTGGAACTACAGAAGTATTCCTGGGCTATCGATGTATTTTCGCCGTTTTCTTTTTAATGAATTACTTATTTTAATGGGTATTTTCAACATAAAACACTGTTTTTCACAAATGGGGTAAAAATAGACATTAAAAATAAAAAGTCGAAAGGGTATTAACAAAATCCCAAAAAAGCAAGATTGTCCTGCGAAGCATGGTTATCTGTTCATGGAGGTAAAGTTCTTTAAAAACTTACTTCAAGGGAAGAGTCAGACAAACATTTAATTACAATTCAGACTACGGATCTCCTAGTAGTTCAAATACCACTCTTGTATTGAATTTTTCTCTACCTATTCAACTCCTGTCCAACACATGACTCGTGTGAAAAATAATAATTAGTTACTTCATATGCTTAGCTATAGGGAAGATTACTACGCATATTATAGGTTCAACACATATACACTGTTAAGTAGACAATTGATCATCATAAAAACAATGTTTTAGACCATTTAGGCTATTTTGTCTCAACATAGCGTTAATTGAATCTCATCGACCTTCCTTTTTAAGTTTAACGTTTTTTATCTCTGTAGGTAAAATTGCACGAATGAATTAAATGATGTTCAGGGGACCATAGAGCTTAAAATTACCCGACATTTGTCCTCTCGAGAGAAGGGAGAACCTTGACCCGGGCAACTCGTTCAAACTGAGATTCGAAATCGGAACCATTCTCTTCTTGGGCGGCCTGCATTTATTTTGCTCTACACTTCCTACACTTCTCATTTCATAGTTACTTTAGATATTGTGTGACTGTAAAAGGATTGTCTCCGTTGTAAGTACAGTTCTTGTCATCCTTGTGCATATTTCTTAGTACTTCTAGGAGACAAAATATTTCCAGTTCTGCAGCGATATTCTCTTTTCTGCCTATGGTCCAACCGGTCTTAAAGTTTCGTCTTTGCTGGTTCTAGGTTTTTTTTTTTTTTTTTTTGTGTAATCAAAATTCATGTTACATACCCGTCTAGCACTATTGGCACTACCATTACGAGCGCCACTACTTACATTTTGAGGAAAACACTGATTGCTCTAGGTGTCATCTGGTGTTTCCACTGGTGATCTTAACTTTCTTCAGACATTTTGTCAATAGATCCTCATTTGTGTTGTTTACAGTGACTTTAAAATTATATCTCAGCGAAAAGATAGAATTAACCCTTGAAAATGTTCCATGATATAATATGATTTTCGACGTGGATTATCAAGACAAGAGTGCATTGATCAACTAACTACTACATTTGGCGATGCAGCTCCGTCCTTTGCCATTGTGTAACGCTGGTATAACGAGTTAAATAGTGGCCGCTCACTGACGAAATTCGTGAAGATCGTCCAAAATCAGTTGCTGTTCAAGAAAACACTCATGTTGTGCAAAAACTGATAGTGAAAGGTTGTCATGTCACATACAGTAAGATATAAGACATCCTAGGTATTAGTTAGTCCAGCATATGTAAAATATTGCATGATCATTTAGCCCTGAGAAAAGTTTGCTCTAGTTGGATCACACATTTGACATGATCTCAAAAGGTTGCTAGTGTCGACTGGTGCACAAAAATGCTCAAGAAATAGAACAGCGGGCCTGCAAAATATGTGTATGAGATTGTAACAGTGACAAACTATGGATCTACGCATATAAGCGGAACTTAAACAGCAGTCGACAGAATGGGTGTTTCAAGATGAACCAAATCCATCAAAAATTGCTCGTACTCGAAGCACTTTGAAAAACATGGTCATATGTTTTTTTTTTTTTCAGAAAAAAAAAACTGTCATATAGCAACTGTACCTTTAGCGGAACGTAAAATGATAGTTTCTAAATAGTACACAACCATTTGTTGCCAGAAGTTTTCGATGAAATAAGGAAAACCAATAAGTGTCGTCGGATCATTCATCATCAAGACAATGCGAGCGCTCACACATCTCGTCTAACAACCGACTATTTGAACACTAAAAACACCGAATTGATGGCTCATCCACCGTACAGTCCTAATTTGGCACTCAATGTGTCCTTTTTGCTCCCGAACATCAAGAATAAAATGTGTGGATAGTGATTTCAATCGGCACAAGAAGCCCTGATGCATTCAAACATTGTTTTGGAGGTATCACAAAACAGCTTGGAAAAAAATGCTATGACAAAATGGTTCGGACACATGCAAAAGTGTGCTGATCATAAAGGAGGGTTTTTCGAGAAACCGTAAATACATTTTTAGTGACAATTTGCTGTTTTTATTATAGGCTCAAAATAGTGCCCCTCTACTTTGCAAAACTTAAGTATATATATATATATATATATATATATATATATATTATTACTTTTTGTGGACAACTCATTTTGTTGCCTTATTAATTGATGAACTATTTGGAGTTTAATTCCATATCGCTAATATGTGTACATGAAATCCTGTTCTTGTTTTTGTTATTGTTGTTCTTCTGCACTTCATGCTAAAGGCAATTAACACTTTCAAGGTCCTCCAGCCCGCAGATCTCTTTCAGGATTATATTTTATTATTTGTTTTGTAATTCTATAGTGACAAGCATTTTTTTTAACGTTTTACTTCTATTGCTTTTATAATTTTTTAACCTTTTTAATTGATGTTAAAGCCTCTTAGCTTTTCTCTGTTTTCATTTCTATTATTCTTTTTTGTATATCCTTTTACATTCCTTATACATGTCATTTCTGATGTATGAATGTTACTTTTCTGTCCTTTAGTTAGTGTCTTTGCTATCATATGCTATACAACTTTAGTTTTGTCATCTTTACACACACTTTGTTTCGGAATGTTAGATTAATTGCTGCACATATTCTGTTAAATTTGCATATTTTGTTCTCAACTTCATGTCTTATATCCTAGTCAATATCACATTCTAGGTAGCTAAATTGGCTCATCTGTTCGACATCCTTATTATTGATATATTTTACTTTTTGGTTTTGAAGATTATAAGTATAAATGTTCCCACTATGGGTAAGTCATGTACTGCTTTTTCACGGCTTATGGTAATTTATAATCGGGGTTTCTTTCCCCTAGCTTTTGATTGATAAATAGTGCATCATAAATAATTTAATTGACTCGCTTTTTGACTTGGATATTGTTATATTAAATTCTGCAGACATTTTAATTAAACTAAACAAGAAGATGTGATACTCCTTATGCAAAAGTAAAACTACCTGATCGTCGACAAATAATAAAGTATTCAGAGACGTGTTATTTATTATAAAATTAGTTTTTATATTTTTTGCTGAGTTTTCATAACTCCATGAATATGTATAAAATAATATCAATAGAAACAACATCTTTGTTTTAAACCTCTTGATGTCTCTCCAGTGTAACAATATTTACTTTAAACTTGATTTCTGTGTTCATATATAAATTCTGCATTATTCGCAACTAAGTTGTGCGGGATGCCTCTTTGTATATTATATATTTTTTTTTGGTTGGCTGTGCCGAATGCTTTTTCGGAATATATAAAAACTAATTCAGACATTTAAATCTAACATGTACTCTCCATTAAGTATTGAGGGAATTTTAATGCCTGCAAGAAGGTTTAAATAATTAACAAGAAAGATATGTAAATAAATATATGTAATATAACAATAAAATTAGATTATTAGAAGATGTTAGCTTAAGCTTAGGTATAAGAATAAAAGCTTTAGCTGAAACTGTATTAGAATCATAAAAGAGAAATCTTTAAGATTTTTGGGACAATAGTCAAGGAGTTTCGGTAAGATGTATATAAGAACGTCCCTGAGGGGGGGATATTGTTAAAGTTACTGAGAGTTAGCATCATAATTTAATGGTAGAACAGTTTCTATTGGCTAAAGAAAAAAGTCGCTACTGGGAGCGGGAAAGAAATCCAATTATAACACAATTTTAAGCTTAGGCAGGACGAGGGTTTGCAGTGTGTATTCTACAGAGACAATTCGTTTTCATTTACTGTACAGTGCATAGGTTTTAGGTAGAATGGCATTTAGTTGTTTCTCTCCCAGTGTTTTGGCATTACAGAGTATTTACGTAAGATACGTGATACGCATAATCTAAATTTCACATTAAGCGACGCATAATACAATTTCAACTATGATCGCCTAGAAATATAACGTGAACATAAATTATGACATCTTTGATAACGGTTAAAATAAATTGCATAAACCAGAACTTTTAAATATGTTATCTCTGAAATAGTTCCTTTCGTCGTTAATGCCCTGTGAAGAGATACTTACTTGACCGATGAAACCCAACTAGCCGGAGCAAATATGAATAATGGATCAAAAGCGCAAATTACCTACAATATAAAAAAATGTGATACACTCACATGTTTTTCTCTAGCTACTCTTAAATCTTCTTACAAAAGATTATTCTTCTTCCTACACAATGCTAATTGACATAAACATTAGCAGAAGGCTCTTATTACTTGGTTCTTTATAAGTAGAAAAGAATTAAGGGAATGCACGAGGCTAAAGTGAAGTCAAACGTTTTAAAAACTGTCGTTATGCGATTGTCATTGCAAATCGCTTCTTTGCTCAGCCAGGGGTAGAAAAAAAGAAAAACAGACACTTCCTGTCTGAGAAAAATATAAGTACTTCACAATTGAAACAAATAACAAGGAATATCTCGGAACAACAAAAACGTGAAGTATATGAATTCTATGTTTTGACGGAATTTACACTTTTTGTGTAATAAGTTTTTATCTATCTCTTACGGTTTAGCAGTTAAGCAAAATTCGGCAAAATTTATCACAGGCTCTTCCCATAAAATTTAAGATTAACAATTTTATTTGGGGTCTAAATAATTTTAATATACGGGATTTTAATCAAAGTCGTTAGAACCAATTTTAATAAAATCAACATTTTCAAAAATTGTTCAATGTAAAGGGTAGTTAGGAGTGGGGGATTTTCTTAAAACTCTTCATGTCGCATTCCTGGAAGATACTGAGGTTAAGTACCAAGTTTGGTATTTAACGGTCTTTTCGTTTTTGAACTATGTTATCCAAACACACACACACGGTCTTTTTTTTTTGGACTCAGGGGACCCCAAAACATATATTTCCGTTGAAATCTCGATATCCAATTTTTGGGTAGAATACAATACCTTCTCTATCCACTATGTACATTGTACATTTGAGCTAGAGAAAGTAATGATTCAGAGATAACGAGGAGTAGGGCGGACGTCACAGTATAATCTTACATTATAAGTAACTACAGTCGATAAGAAATGTATTTATTATTATTATTATTATTATTAAATTTATTAAGTCTGGAATTATTGTTCATTGCGATGTAAACCGTATCACTGCAAAATGAAGACTTTGTAAAGGACATTGTTGTGACCTCTAGATCCTCATCAGAAGTCTAAATTAAAAGGGCAGTAATTAGAGAACATTAAGCGCATTTAATTTCCTTGAAAGAAGTGAAAAGCAGAAAATAAGTATAAGTAGGTACATGCGAAAGGAGCAGCATAGACATCCAAAAGTGCCAAATTAAAGACTGCGGAAAGATTGTGAAGCTAATTAGTATACTGTGTCTAATAACCGAATACGCAAGACGTTAAAAGTTACATTGCAAGAAATTAACATTGTCTTACTACATTTGGAGTGTAACTTTTACAGCACTACGTAATAAAGCAGTCCTTGTTATTTCAGATATTTTCATATTTCAAGTTAGAAAATATTCTAAAATAACATTATGTTGCAATTGTACATAGTTACTGATTACCTAAGTTGTTAAAATGTGCCATTTTAATACCCATACATGTTATTGGAACTTAATTTTATGGCATCGAAAATGCACACAAATTAGGATGACAAATTGGGTTAGACCACTCGCCTCTCACCTAGACGGCCCGGGTTCGATCCCACATGTGGGATTTGTGATGGACAAAGCGGCGCAAGGGCGGGTTTTCTCCGGGTTCTCGTTTCCCCCGCCATCGTATTCCATCGGTGCCCCATCTGGCCACATATTCTTCCTGGTGACCCAGCAGCGCGACCGGCTCATCGTCTTCGCTGATAAGCAAGAGGGTAAGTTGCTCTCATCAGTTCTCCACTGGCGGTTTTTAGCTTCAAATATCCCCGTTGAGTTCTGCAGCTCATTAAACGCGCAAAAGGATATCTGCATACATCAAATGTGCAGTTGGGCTACCTGGTATAACTGGCATATGTACTAGTCGCCAATAATTGGCAGTTGTCGGGGAATATGTTGTTATGCAGTACAAATTAGTTCCTTATTTAACATGATAATAATGAAATATATTCGAAGGCAATAATTAGCTAAATTTGCATTTTCATAACGGTATGAATCAACTGAAAGTAAGTAAAGTTTTATCAACAGTAAGTAAGGAGGAACCTTCAATTTGAATCTACCTGTCAGAATGGCAGAAGGACATGCATTTATCAAGAGTCTTATCGCCTGACCTTGCTTTGCATAGGATTCTTTGTCATAACCCCATTCGAAGATGTAATTAATGAACCATGGGAAAGGATAAAGAAAGGGAGCGCGGAAGAATACATAAATGTGGCAAGCTTACAAGAAGAGGGTTTTGTATGCTACAACACTGAGGATCACAGGTCTGTTGCCTTCTTCTAACACTGCATAAAATATTAGAATTCCAGTACAGCAGTTCTATCTGTATATCATTGTAATCCTCTTGTGTTGACAGTAATATCTATGTATTTTCCTCGTCCAGGTGCAGCCAATGCATTTAAAATGCGTTAAGCTGACATGTGTAATAAGGAGATTTTGATCTAGCCAAGTCATATTTAACATGTGCAGTTTCTGCAACAAGAACTTATGTAAATTTCAAACTTCAGGTGGTTTAAAGTATATGCTGCATTCGCCATCACACATACCAAAAATCTGATGTGTTCCATTCGCATGACTTTTTCAGCAACCTGCAACAAATTAGTGTTAAAAACTTCTATTTACTTCATACTTATCGAGAAAATTAGCAAAAATAGTCTTATTATCTACTTACTTGTAAATAGAAGCAAAATAAGGGAATATTATAGGTTAAAGTGATAGTCAAAAGCTGCTTGCTATGTGACTGAAGCTCCTTTGTTTGTATGTATGGACAGGAGTTGACAAAGTTGAGAACCGTGTAAGTTTTTAAAGCTGAAATCAATAACAAGGAATATCTAAAAATGATTAACTCCACGAAAAAAACGTATTATGACATAAATTGTGTGTTTTATCGGATCTAATTTTTGTGTAGTAATTTTTGTCTATCTCTTACGGTTTACCAGTTAGGCAAAATTCAATAAAAACCATCCAGAATATAGAGGACTTTAGAGGCTACTCCCAGAAAATTCAAGATATATATTTTATTTGGCATGTAAATATCTTAAATATAAGAGATTTTAATCAAAATCTTTATAGTCATTTTTGAGAAAATCATAATTTTCGAAAATGTTTCCATATAAAGGGTAGTTTAGGGTGTGGGAATTTTCTTCAAAATATTCATGTCGCATCCTTGGAAGATACCAAACTTAAATACCAAGTTTGGTATTTAACGGGTTTTTCGTTTTTGAGCTATACTGTCCATAGACACACACAAGACAGACACACAAAACACAGGCCTTTTTACAAAAGTTAATTTTTTGGATTCGGGGGGACACAAAACAATTTCCAATGAAGTCTCCTTATCGAATTTTGTACAATACCTTCTCTATACACTATGTACACAGTACGTGTAGAGAAAGTAAAAATAGAAAACTATTACAATGGTGAAGCTGAATTAATTCAGTATTAACGTACGTTACTTAATAAGAAGAGTTTCGCGCCGTTCTTTGAAGGAAAAAATTAACTAACATCACCTACTAATATCAAATTTCAGGCTTATGAATATATTTCTCTTTATCATCAAGTTCAGCGGGACTAACTTTCATCATTCTAAACTGTTAGGCATAAATAATTTTTCTCTGCTTTTAAATTCTTTGCAAATCTAAAATGTTAATACAGTGAGAGATTAATTAAACTGGCAGCGTTAAGTTCATCAAATGGGTAATTACACGTAATCAGCGACAATTATGTGCAGTTAGTGAACCATTACGGTTATTACATGTGGCATATTTTGTATTATTAATTATTTTTATTTTAATTTACATAATTACCGAAGTAATTATATATTTTTATTTTTTCTTCGCTGAAGTTTTAACAACATAAAACAAGGAAGAAAACAGGAACAAGAAGTTGTCAAATTTGCAATTCGGTTGTGTTTATACAACTATGAATAATTAATACTGATCCTTGCTTTGCATGTCATTTAAAACGTATCTGTTGACATGTGAATATTATACTACTCTTATTCGGTTTAGATTGAAGTGTCTAACTAATAAATCGATAGGAAGTGTTTTTTGATCGATTTGTAACGGACTTGAGTGAACTAACAAAATATTCTATAGGTGTTAAGAAAATGTATAGTGGTGCAAAGGCAGGGTATAGAATAACTGGAACCATGAACACGAAACAGAAAGATAGACATTGCCCAGACAATAGAATTGAATGGCAACGTCTAAACAATACATTAAAATATCATAAATTCATGCTGCATACAACTTAAAGCATTCTATTGCATAAACTATTTGAGGCTATAAAAAGGATTGCATAGCAATGTTTATTAATGTTTTACAACTAATTTTAATCTTAGAAAATTTATTTTTATGCACATAAATGCTGGGACAATTTTAGAACCGTAATTATAAGCAGTTATGAATAATAAATAATTGATAATATTTCTCTTTCCATTAAATACTGCTGTCGTATAATACTTTGAGGCCATAAAAAGATTGAATAACAATGTTTATTTTATAATTTTGTTGAAAATTAAAAATAAAAAATACTTCATATCAGTTGGTAAAATTATGAATAACTTTGTGAACAGAGTTTTAAAATTAATTTTCATCTTAGGATATTTATATTTATGCACATACCGTTGGGAAAATTTTAGGACCGTACTTATAAACAGCCATACATAATTTATAATTACTAATGTTTATCTTTACATATAGTAAACAGTAATATTCAATTTTATAAACAATACAATGAGTTTTCAATGAGTTGCTTGTGAAATTTCAACTCCACACAGAATTCTCATAGCTTTTTTTTTCAGAATTATTGCTAAAAATGGTTGCCCCACTGTAGAGTGGCATGTATAAGATGACTGTGTACCTGTGCGTAGTAGTCATTTATAAGGATTCAAGCAGAAGATGCTCTTTAAAATTCTTAAGGGATATAAGAATTTACTAATTTAATGTTAGATATAAGTAATTTTATGTTCCCATCCTAAAATCACCCAAAAACCTACTCTGTTGTTCAAGACTAGAATGGCGTGGATTAAAAGTTAAATTTGCTGTATTTTTTTTCATTAACAGCCAAATTAAATGTTTCGGAGCTTTTTGTAACTTGACTTGATACAATTTTGAGTGCAATAATAATTAATAGCAAGATCATCTACAAGTAATATGTTTCAAGATACTCCTCTTGAAGTACCGTGAAGGTTATAAAGAATAAAAACTAATGGTCCAAGGATAAACCCTTGTGGGACACCATGTTTCAATAATTTCATTTACGACTATTGACCATTTACCAAATAAAAGAGAGAGACAGACAGAGACAGAGAGAGAGAGAGATTGATTCCTTTTTGATAGATACCATCTAACAACATTTAAACTACTGTTATTAAAATCATAAATTTCAAATTGTTGTACAAATGTCTCTTGAGAAATGTTTTCAAAGGCTTTAGAGAAATAAATAACTGACTGTGAATAATATTACCTTATTCTAGATGACGAAAGCTTCTTTTCAGGAGAGAGATTACATATGAATTGTGCTGCACAGAGTATTTATCAACAGGCTACAGATTCCTATTTTGGCAATCTTTAACAGCAAGAAACGTAGAGTTCAACGCATTCTTCATACCTAGCGATTGATCATATTAAATTTATGGATATTATAAGTGTAGTAATATTATAACGGCCGTGGCTATTACGTGAATATAAATTGGACTGGACTGGCTCGAATTTGCAGACCATTTAAGTAAAAATCTGTTGCTACATTCACATTGCTTTTTATATCCATTCTTCCTTAGACTATTATAAAAACCTTATTATTTTTTCCACTCGTAGTTACTGTTAATAGCTAAATATTTACACAAATGGTTTAATTATATACCTTGGAGATATGATTAAGTGGATAAGAGCACGTAGTGATAGACAAACCATTAAAGAGCTGCTTACTTTATAATGGACACAAAATTCCATGCTCTTTGAATCATCACGAGAAAAAAACCGAATAGCGATCGCCCAAATGAGAAAGTATAAATATTAGAAAATTCAAACAAATAAAGAGAATAACTCTGAAATGACTTCTAGTTCAATATACGACGAAGTGTGTGCTTAAATGAGATCTACATTTTTGATTTAGTAAGATTTTGTTTATCTCGCATAGAACTTGGTACATTTGATTTATCATCAAAATGTCTTAAAACATATGGTAATAATCAAAATCATTAGAGAATTTTAAAAAAGGGTTTTACTTAAATTAAACAATTTTAAATAAAATAGTACAAAATTAAAAGCTTATATCAATGAATTAAACATTCTAAGTGTCAAAAAATGGATACAATGAATTAAACATTCTAAGTGTCAAAAAATGGATAATATAAAGAGTATTTTGGCTGAGATACTTATTTAAAATCTTCGTGTTGCATGTTTAGCAGATACCAAGTTTGGTAATTGTCGAACTTTTCGTCTTTGGAACTTTTTCTAAAAATTATTTTTTGGTCTCAGACAGGTCTCAAAATATTTATTTTCGGTAAAATATCGGCATAAAATGTTTGGGTAAAGTAAAGACGGCAAGTTACGGAGCGTTTTGATACGCAAGCTGTAGAGAAACAGGTCGAGATGAGTGATCCTGAAACCTGGTTCAGTGTTGTAAAATCAAAATTAAAACTGAAAGTAAGAAATAGTTTGAAAATGAATAGTGACTCAAGGTCTAAGGAAGTTAAGGCGAAATATGCCTTAGCTTCCACAGTAAACTTCAGGTATTAAAGTTTCTCATACAACTCGGATGTGTATTATACTCCAATTTGTATTTCTCAATTTTAGCTCAGATAGTTAGAGGCATTTTAAGAAGACAGCAGTCAGACATTCTAACGTTGGACTTTTATTGGCTGTGTGATGTAAATGCCTTACTCATTTGCAATCTTAAACTCGCAAAAATGAAGCGTGTGTTCTAAATTTGCAATTACTATTGCATTTGCAGTCATCGGCCATATTGTTAGTTTTTCCGCATGATAACTGGGCGACCAGTGTTCCGTTACCCGTTGGAAAGACATATTTTAAGTGATTATGAATAGTGAATAAATCGAACTCGTACGCTGAGCGAGGTGGCTCTGCGGTAAGGTTTGCAACACGCTTTTGGGAGGCCGCGTTCCTTTTATGTTATTTCATTATCTTTCAAGTGTGTGTGTGTGTATGCGCTTCTACGCTCTTGGTGTATGGCAGTGCTGGAAGATGTTGAACGAATAAATGCGCTTTAAAAATGCTCTTCTTAGCGTTATGGCGCCGTCCTCGCGGATGTGGGGTAATTGCTTTTCCGACACTCGGGATCCGTGGTGTTTTCGGTTGCGTGGCGCTCCTGGCGCCGAGATGAAGAATCAGTCAAACAGTTAGGGGCTTCCGTGTGACTCTGAGGCTTGTCTGCGCCCGGTCTGTCACTTCATCCCTTTCTCCTGGGGGATGTTAAAGCACAATGAATCTATATAGGTTATGGTGAATGAGGTGTCCCTGCTGTTATCTAGCCTTTAAATGTGCCTATACTTTTAATTCTTAGATGGATATACACGGTGCAGAGAATAATTTTTGTAGGCAGCATCAGGTTTGGTTTTATTTTAGTGTCAAATTTTAGCTTTATAGCTGCAACCTAAAATACGAATACAAGCATTTACTTACTCTCTGCTTTGAAAACTCTGTTATGACTTCCCAAGATATTGCGCATGATCGCAGTCCTTCATGGTGTACGAGTCACATATGCAAGAATGGCGGGACGATAAGTGTGGGGACGTGTGACTCACCCCTGCCAGGAATATCCAGTCATGGTCATAATTATGCTAAAAATATGAACCGAAATAGGAGATTGTTGTGCATATCACAATTCGTGGTTTTCTAAATTCAAGGAGATCGGAAAATGTCTGGCAAAATCATGACAATGAACTTTTGAGTAAAATTGACAACCTCCACTGCCTAAATATAAGGTACAGAAATTAGTGTAAAGAAAAACGTTTATAAATGAATCATTATTTCATACGCATGGATCAGGTTTCTCAAAACCCATCATGCAAAAGATGAAATGCAGTCGCTAGAATGCATGGCGTGTTTTGATGATAATTATATTTCATACCATAAAAGCGTTGTTCAATACGAGTATTTCCTCCAGGCCATAAAATAAATGAGTAGTAAACGTTTTTCTTAGACAGTAAGAATGTAATAAGGATAAAGTCGCTGAGCTGTGGACAACTGGAAGCTTCTCGTGACATCATCGCTGTTAATTATTCCCATACTATGACTCATATAGCTCATCAGCCTGAAGTCTTTCAACGTTCTTCAGAGGTTGCGCAAAATAAAATTTTTATAAAATGGATGGATTCTTTCAAAAGTACAAATATTTATTTTTTAGCAGCTCACTCCTTGAGGTTTTCTCCTCGCTGACTTTCTGATTTCCCTGCAAGCACCTGAAATAGATGAAGTAATGCGATCTCTAAAAATTAAATCTCAAATTTTGCTGGAAATAAATGTTTGGATACCCGAATAAAAATAAGATTTAAAAAAGAGAAGCTACGCAACATAACTTACGGATGGATTCCAAAAATATTTATGCAATGTCCTTAAATTGATTTACATTTTTTAAGAATTTTGATTATAATATATATTTTAGATGTGAATTAATTGTTTCTTTCATACCAGCCGTGTGTAGGAGAATTCAGTGCCATGTCAGAAGATCCGTCGGTAAAATTCGCTATGTTATTGAATTTTTCACTCTGGCTGTACCTCTCCAATATATTTTTAGATATTGGCAGAAGATATGTACCTTGAATTCTATAAGAAAGTCTAAAATAACCGTTCTGCCATGTTACCAAGCAAGATGCTGTGCGGTAAAATGCGAGGCTCGCGAGGTGCTGTGTTTGATTCCTGGAGTCACACACTATGACAATAGGTTTTCCGATATTTTTCCCTGATAGGCAAGTCGAATAGTGGTACTCTTCTACCACAAGCATACTTTTTCTCATTTCCTATCATTTTGCCTGCCATTTCATGATTCATAGGCTGTGCAGTATCGGTCGATTTCGGAGAATTAGTGCAGATTCTTGACACTCAAAACTTCTTCTCGGCTTAGCTGATGGTTTTAGACGCTTTAGATGGGTCGACTTTTATTCAGTTCCGCCAGAGGAAGACTTGTCCTTAGCAGCCTACCGATACTACCGGGTCATCAAGCTTCTCAAGCTGGAATCCTTAGGAACTTTCAGTCCTCCTGCGGCCTACATTGCCCTGCTGTTTCTTCATCTCATACATTTCTCCTAGGATGTTCAGCAAAAAAGATCCGCGTTGGGTTGAAGCAAAGTGTCCCATCCGTTCCCTTGTCAAAGTTGATAAGTGACGCTTTTACCGTATTTTGAAAGGACTGACAATAATGTACAGAATAAAGTATAGGTATTATTATTATTATTATTATTCGAAGCTGCAAATAGACATTTTTGTCAACCATAGGAATAAAAGTGGAATATTAAAATTTCAGATCTAATAAAACTGAGTCTAATTTATGAAGTTGGTACAAATACACTGTGAGGTTCAATGGTTCAAAATGGAAAATAATTCATACGAAGCTCTCTTCCAGTATACATTTTTGCTTATCTGCTGCTTACTTGCAATTATTAAAATGCTGCTCTATTCCACATAAAAGCATTTCAAGAAAAAGGTTGTGTTTCAGTGAGTGACGGATATAAAGTGAAAGAGAGTAGGAGTGAGAAAGACAGAAAACATCTTAACTTCAAAGGAAGAGTAGGATAAATACCAGACTTCAGACATAAGCTCTACATCTTTCATGATGAAGCACTAAAGTACTAAGATTTTCATGTAATTCTTCTACCTAAAATAACAAATGAATATAAATTCAGTCTTCTGAAATTTATTGCAAGTAATTTGTACAATCAACCAATTAAGTAAATTTTCTATTGCGCTATTTTACACTAATTTAAACGCTGGCCCCACAGCTCATTGGTAGACAACTGCCTTCTGAGCGAGGAGTTTCAGGTTGAATTCCGACTGCTGTTGTAGAATAATTTACTAGCCAAGATGTTTTCAGAGTCAAGAAATATGATTGAGAGCGTGATGAGTAGAAATATCAATATGGCATATAGTTGTGATGTGTTGACAATGCAATGGTACAAACGGAAGGAAAATGTGGCTGTAGTTGCGTGGTAGGCTGTGACGTTTTCACTAGCAGTGGAAGGCGATTGATTTACGGCCACTGATTTACCGAAACTAACAATTTTAATATTTACATACATTCAGTTCCTGCTATGCAACAGACCACCAGCATCATTATCCGTTTCATTTTCTCTCAAGATACACAAATTACAATGCACAACAACATACATTCGCAACGTCTCGAATTTGAATCGTCTTTGATTGGCACGTAAACAGGCTTTGTATTCTGAAAAACTTTGCTTCCACATCACAAGATGTGATTGGAGCAAAACGAAAATAGGACACATGATCGACTATTGGGTAAGATACTCCATCAGCAATTATTTCCGTAACAACACCTCGTAGCACATTTCGTATTGCACACATTGTTGAAAATCGACATTTTTTCCAAACACCGTCTTCACTTTATTTTTCACACGGCCTAAAATAGGTATCTGATTAATTGCTTGCACAATTCAGGGCTCGAGGTATTTCAATGTTGGATGTTTCTAAATAGGTGTTATTAAATATATCTGCAACATTCTTCTCTATGGATTACAAATCTTCAAGAGATTTTACAATCTTGATTGAGGAGCATGCATATCATCAAATGCATTAATTACCTGTAAAACTGTACACGGCAAAGTATACTGCTGCGTGGAACCAGATTCCCCAAACGCGTTACTACAGGTTGTTTACATGTAGCACGTGCAGTCGTCAATGCAGGTAGGTCTCTTCTCGGTATTCGCATGTGTCCCGCTATCGGTCCCCCAGATGCTATCCCTAGTGACGAGTGTGTGTATGTGTGTGTTTTAATGTATAACACCCAAAGAAACACAATCCTTTGACAACTATACATGATTTAACACCATGTGGATAGATAATATGTTCCAAAGGTGAAAGGCCGCTCGTCTAACTTTTTCTTTACGATTCTTCTGAATTGCAATCGTCTTTTTAATTTTTGATATGAACATTACAGTTCCTAGTGGCGTATAAACGGAACATAAAAGTATTTAAAAACTACACTTTTTGATTCTCATCCGCAAATGCGTGCTGAATAACAAGGTTTCATATGCAACTTTCTTTGTGACAATTGACTGTTTCCCCAGGCACCTCCTATGTACGTATGCACCTATAACAATATCTTGAATCCATTTCTGGAAAACGTTTTTAATATTAACATAGAAAAATAAGTTTCTGTACTTTTAATTTGCAGAAAAGTTAAGAAAATAAATACACATGGAGAAATTGCGTGATTAGCACACATTGCATGTTTTATATTACTGTCTCAGAATTATTAACAGAGGATAATAAGTTCCCTGTCTTCATATTATATGCGGGTATAAAAAGCTGATGTTTTAAAGGATAGTTATTACAAACTATTAATATCACTAAAATCCTTAAATAATATGTTTCTTGGCAGCAATTTATTATAATATAGCTATTTAGGGAAACTGGAAGGTAACTGTTCCCTTCCTCCCCTAAAACGATTCATGATTACCATCAGCATCTTGCTATGCGCTGGTTCCACTGCGGAGATATCAAAGCTAATGGTTGCCACCATCTTACTACATATTCGTATTGCATAGCTCAACACTGGGTATATTTAATTTTATTCTAATCGTTGGTGATTTTCTTTATTGATCTGCCTGTGTTTCTACTATATTAGCTACTGATCTTAATGACTTTGTTAGTTATTTATTAGACAGTATAATATATGGGAACAGAGTGACGCCACATTTCAGTTTATGGAATCAATAGTAGTGTATATTACCAGGTTAGTTCTCCGTATTCAAAAGGTTGAATTACTCTTAAAGGCACCTGAATTAATATAGATAGGAAACGATCGGAGGAGACTTGGCACCGAACCTAAATCATTGAGCGTTCGCCCCTCGAGGGGCACTCCCGGGAGGAATGGACGAGGATACACTATAACATAGCAATGACAGGGTCCCTACAGTACCAGTTGAGTTCTCCGACAGCAGAAGCAGATCTGGACCCCTGCCCCACATAGACGCCACCGCCTGGAGCTGTCCTCATCCCGGCAACCAGCCAAAGTCAGGGAACGGCCTTAGTTACTTTGAGCATCCTTTTCCCTGTCACGCCGCACCGAGCACCATCGCACGCACTTGCAACGCTGAATTGTACGACAGGATGATGGCTGAATCAAATAACAATGAAAACGAAATGCAGGGATAAGAAATCTGTGGGAACGCCGAAAAAACTCATGGGTCACGGGAAGCGAAAGCGCGACCTCCCGAATAGACCATAAACCAAACTTCCTGAGCCGTCCTGCTCGGTTAATATAGATAACCATGTAATAATATAATAGAATCCTATTTGCAGATGAAGAGCTACTTTTAATAGAATCGAAAGATAGCCCCCAAGATAATGCGTCAAAATAAAAAAAGATGCCGCATAATAACGAAATGAAAATATCAATCCCAAAATAAAAGTAATGGCTGTGAGAGTTAAATTTTTATCAAACCTAAAATAATAATAATAATCATAATAAATAGTATAAATTGATATTCTTTCGTCAGAATTTTTTATAATGGGGCATAATTGTAAATCAGTAAAAGCAGCCTGACTTTATTGATTTTTGTAACGTCTGAAAATACTCTGACCAAAGAATACTTGCTGTGCAATATCATTATGTAGAATAAACTGTCTATAAAGTAATCTATACTAATATAACACAAGCACGTATTGAACTATGCTTGGGAAGAAGTGTGAATAATGAAATCTGATTAAGATAATATAATGCTGCTTCAGAGCCGTTTTTACTACATAGCTGTTAAGTGGAACGATAAAATCATATTGAAGCAGCAGAAATAAGATTCTTGAAACCGACACTCGGTATGATGCTTAGATAAACAAAGTAACCAGAAAAAGAAAAGAAAACATCGTTTAAAAATCATTCGGTTGACTTTTTCTACCTGTTCAGAAAACAAATTATTCCTACAAAAGATTATTCATTTATCTCATGCTAATCGAGATAAAGGTTACTATAAATTGTCTTATTACTTGGTTCCTTATAAGCAGAATGGAAAAATGGATAGTCAAAATATTTTAAAAGCTATTGCTGTGTGAAGCAATTGAAACCACATTCTCTTTGCGTAACTAGGACAAACAAAATATATATAAAACAAAAAATTACTTCCCGTTTGAGAAGAGTTTAAGTAGTTTAAAATTGATACCAATATCAAGGTATATCTTGGAATAGCTTAACTCTACAATATATATATATATATAGATATATGTATATGTATATGGCATAACTTGTGGGTATTAAGGGGCTATATACTTTTTGTGTCCTAAGATTTTGTCTACCTTTTACGGCTTACCAGCTACACAAAAGCCATCCAGAATGAAAAGCTATTCCTAGAAAATTCAAGATCTACATTTCGTTTGGTGTGAAAATATCTTAAATATATGGGATTTTAATCAAAATGAGAAAATCAAAATTTTCAAATGTTCTATGTAAAGGGTAGTTGGGGATGGGTGGATTTTCTTGAAAATCTTCGTGTCACATCCTTGGAAGATACTGAATTTAAATACCAAGTTAATTTTTTAGCTATGCGCACACCCCCACACACATACACACTAAATCCATATACCAGCACACACCTGAGTAGTAAAGACAATTTCTGCTAATATTTATCTCGATTACCACGAAGTAGATAGAAGAATAAACTACATACCAACAAAACATTCTGGAAAAGGGAAATATATTCGGATAAATTACATATTCATCAAAAAGAGAGTATCGTTTGGATACGGTATATAGAGACTAAGGGATTAGAATCAGAATCATTGTCCAATATGTGGAAGAAAGGACAATATGGAGCATAGCTTTTTAATTGTGAAGGGGCAGAGCACTGGAGGAAACAGTGTAGGTATATATGGGAAATGGTTAAAATTAGACAGAAATGTACTTTTAATTGAAGTCTTTAGTAAAGATTGTAAGAAATAAGTGAGTACTTGACTAAACTGAAAAAGATTGTGTTGTGGTGCAAATGAGGCATAATTGAACTTGGCTGTCTTGAACATTGTGCACTTGTTATTTATTTAGCCTTTTACTTATTTTATTTACTGTTACATTCACATTTTATCGTTGTTAGGTTTAGTGCGATTATTACAAATATTAACACTTAAATAAAATGGTGCAAATATTAAGGAAATTTGGATAAGCAGAATGCAAGATAACAGTGTGGGCTGATGTATAACTATAATCTTTGTATTGTGGCTTAGCACAAATAACTAAATAAATAAAATAATTTTGTATCTTAATTTAGATATTGTTGCTGCTGGAGATACACCTTTGTAATGAGGATCTTTTCAATAAGTAGTGTTAACATTCAGTGTGTAAATATGATGTTAATACAATTTAATTTTATAGTATTGATTATGAATTCATAGTTGCTGTCCACACTTGCAAAGAATGTTTGACCAACAATTTGGTGAATTGAAAAGTATTAACTAATCAATATAGAGCTATGTGGTTCCAGTTTCCAGGTGACCTCTTTTCACACTGTAGGAAGTGTGCTATAATTAAACAGCGCATAATCATAAATCATGACAGATATGTGAATAAGTAATTTCATGTTGACAACATTGCGTTTCATAACATATGATAATAAGAATTAGCTATATTTTCACATTACTTGGAGACAATTTTCATGATTTTAGAATACTTAATTAGTCACTTGGTACGAAATTCTGAGTTATTTTCGCCCATAGTAGTGATCAATATTTCAAATTTCCTGACTAATTACGAGGCTGCTGCCATTCATACAATTCAAGTTCATTCAATGACACCGAGTATTCTTTCGGAAGAAACCATTTTATTAATGTGTTCTAAGATTCTTTTTGACATGTATTAATCACCAAGTCTGCGGGGTGATTATTTACAAACATTTAACATCATTAAAAATAAAAACACTTTCATCTTATCATATATCAGATTGAGAACCTGTGAAAACAGAAATTACTTAACATAAAATTTTGATGGGTTCTATTAGTTGACCTCTCTCTGTTCTGCAAACAAACTTTACTTACTAAAGATTATTTTTAGCTGCATAATGCTAACTGAGATAAATATTAGAGAAGTGGCCTTATTAGTTACTTGATTCCTAGTAATAGCAGGGAAATAACGAAACACACTATGCTAAAGCAGTAGTCAAATATTTTTAAAGCTGGGTGCTGTGTGAAACGATTGAAATTCGGCTGTTTTTATAGTCAGGAGCAAAGCAAGAGAGAGATGAAACAAAATACTATTTCATGTTTGAGAAAAGTTTTAAGTATTTTAAACTTGAAAACAATATCAATGAGAATCTAGGAAACGAATAACTAAAAACATTATATTTACGTAAACCATATATTTTAACAAGATCTACATTTTTTGTGCAGTAAGTTCTATCTGTCTCTTATGGTTCACCAAGTACACAACACCGTCCAGAATGATTTGGTCTTCAGAGGTTATTCTCAGAAAATTCATATATATTCCATTAGACATGAAAATATATTAAACATACAGCTTTTAATCAAAATCGTTAAAAGAGTAGGTTTGGGTAGGGGATTTTTCTGAAAATCTTTGTATCGTATCCTTGGAAGGTAATACCAAATTTGGTATTTAACCGGCTTTTCGTTTTTAAGTTATGCTATCCACACACACACACTCTCTCACACAGACCTTTTTTTAAAAATGCTTTCTTGGACTCAGGCACCTCAAAACGGTACTTCCGATAAAATATCGGCTTCAAATTTTAGGGTGAAATACAATATCTGCTATAGCATTAATGTACATAGTAAGTGTAGAAAAAGTAAAAAGTGACACTTAACAAAGTAATGGTATAAATAATGTATGTGCCTTGGAGTCATTCCTAAGTTGATTATTTCAGTGTATCTTACCTTGATATATGGCATATGTGTTTCACATGTTCCTCCGCAAGGGAATAAATAATTTTTATATATATTCCTTCCAAATTTAATTAAAGGAAATGCTTAGCTCAACCTGCATAATATAAATATTAATGCTTTTAACTTTCCTCTCATTTGATCAACTGAACTTGCTATCTCACATAAAAATTGTTCCATAGGTATGTTCTTAATCGGAAGTGGGAGAGAACTCTTGTTTTCACTCGAGCAGTGTAAGAAACAACACCTGCTAAGCAGAAATTCAACCGTTCACCGCTCTAAATGCTGAGGGCAATAATTCATCCGATCAGAATTTTAAATTCTAAAATGGCATTATCTGACTTCTGCTTGTGGGTCGTGACTGATGAAGAGAGTGATATTAGAAGGGGAATCATTAAAAGGAAGCCCATTTATAATCCCTCGTTAAAATACAACCCTAGAATTTATAGGTGAAGTTTTCACCTTACTTCAATAACACGAACACCGTCAACAACCTGAATGATAAAAGATAATGATCGGCAAATAGATATAACGTGTTCCAAACATTTCTCATGTGATTTAGAACACTTGATACTGAATTGCTACTTTGGATTACTGCCGAGGTTCTTAAGCTTTCCCAGCTGGTGTCCTGCTTTATGAACTCTATTAATTCCCATGCCGCCTACAAGGGGCACTATTTATATTTTCGGTATAATAATCAAAAAACATTCGTTTGTCATTGAAAATTGCTCCATTGTTTCTCGAAATATTCTCGTTTATGATCAATACACTTTGGTATGCGTTCGAGTCCGTTCTCATAACATTTTCTTTCAATTTGCTTGAGTCACCTCCAAAACATGTTTTTGAACACATTAACGGCTTCTTCTGCCGAAGAAAATCATTGTCCGCGCATTTTATTCTTGATATTCGGGGACAAAAAGAAGTCATTGGATGACAAATCTGGTTTATAGGGCGGATCAGTCACCAATTCGATTTTTGAGTGTTCAAAATAGTCGGTTGTTAGACGAGATGTGTGAGCGCTCGCCTTATCTTGATGAACAAGCCGATGGCACTTGTTTGTATTCCTTATTTAATTGAAGGCTTCCTGCAAACAAACGGTTGTGTGCCATTCTGAATTGACCATTTTACGTTCCTCCAAAGGCACTGTTGCCACATGATCAGTTATTCTGAAAAAGACAGGCGACTAGCTATTACGAAGAGCTTCGAGTGCGACATTTTTTGTTGGATTTGGTTCATCTTAAAACATCCGACTGCTGTTTATGTTCTGGCTCATATGCATAGATCCATGATTCGTCACCTGCTACAATTTTATATACGTCTTTTGAAGTCACACCATTGTCTTTATTGAGCATTTGTGTGTACCAATCAACACGAGCATCCTTTTGAGACTGTGTCAAATGATGTGAGAGCAACCCTTTTCACGGCTAAATAGCTATGCAATATATTATATATGTTGTTGGAACTAATGCCTAGGGTTGCCTCTATCTTACAACAGTGGCATAATGATTTTGCACTCTTAGCTTTTGCACAGAACCATATGTTTTCTGGCACAACTATTTTGGACGACCTTCACGAATTTTGTCAACGAGTAAACTGCGGCTGCGATCAAATTCGTTATACCAGCGTTTCACGGTGCAGAGGTTGGAGCTTCATATCCAAATGCAGTAGCAAGTTGATCAATACACTCTTGTCCTGATAATCAACACCGAGAAAAATCGCGCGCGCGTTTTCACGTTACCTTCTTTTTGCTCAGGCACAATTTTACAGTCAGTGTAAACAACATAAATAAAGTTCTATTGACAAAATATCTGGAGTAGATTAAGATCAACATTGTCAAACTTTCCAGTGGAAACACAGATTCCACCTACAGCAATCAATATTGCCAAGGCTCAAAATATAAATAATTTGAAACAATCTCAAAAGGATGCGCATTTTGATTGGTGTGCAAAAATGCTCAGGAAATACAATAGTGGGATTTGTGATAAATTTAATTGATTTCTCACAGAAACCCGGTGTAGGACAGGAGCTGGATAGATAGAATCAGACTGAAAAATTCAATGCGATAGCCCAGATTTGAACCACGGATCTTCCAGTCTCTAACCCGTTGCTCTACCACTGAGCTACCATGGCAAAATGCCGGCACAGCATTGAATTTCTCAACTGAATCGCATGTTTCCTGGTAAACCACAAAGTGATTTCAAATTATTTTGAGACAAACTCTCAGTGGTAGAGCAACCGAATAGAGACCGGGAGATCCATAGTTCAAAGCCCGGCTATGGCATTGAACTTTTCAGTCTGACTCTACCTATCCTACGGTGTTGGGACTTCAAAAGACGTATATAACAGCTGTCGAATCATGGTCTATGCATATGAGCCGGAGTCGAAGATGAACCAAATCCAACAAAAGTAGTTCACACTTAAAGCACTTCGAAATAAATGGTCGCCTGTTGTACCACAAAAACTGGTCATGTAACAACGGTGCCTTTAGAGGTAAACGTTCAATTCTGAATGGTACACAACCATTTGTTTGCCGAAAGTCTCCAGTGAAATAAGGAATACAAACAAGTGTCGTCGGATCGTTATTCACCGACACAATCCGAGTGCTCGCACATGCCGTCTAACAACCGACAACAAATCGAATTTATGACTCATCTGCCGTACAGTCCTGATTTGCTACCTAATTACTTCTTTTTGTTCCCGAATATCAAGAATAAAATTAGTGGATAATTATTTTCGTAGGCAGAAGAAGTCGTTGATGGTTCAAACCATATTTTGGAGGCGTGCCAAGTAGTTTGGAAAAAATGCTATGACAAATGGTTGGAACGCAAAAGTGTAGTGACCATAATGGAGAATATTTAAAAAAACATAAAGCAGTTTTCAATGATAAATTACTATGTAATATAAATAGTGCCCTTCGTAAATTGTAAATAACTGAAAGTATTAAAAAGTAACAATGCTAGTGTAAAATACTTTGCAAAGATACAAATTCATAATTAGTACATGAAGTTGCGTTTAACAACACCAGTCAACAGATCATTTACATCCTCTTTACTATTTCAATTTATGTTTATTTTATACAATATTTGTTAATAATTACGTTGCTGCAATAAATTTTACATCGCTCATAGCCATCGTTCCGATATTTTTTTTCAGATTCTTCGTGATTCTTTTTATTAGAATAGCTCATATGCAACTCTAGCAAGATAATTTTCTCCCACCTCTCATATTCCCAACTCCTCAGGACGAGTACACCACACAAGCTTAAACTCTGTTAAAAAGCTGCATTGTTCATAACGCGCTGCAAAATGAAAGTGTTTTACTTCGTTCTCTGATGTAAGATTCAAGACTTCTTTTCAGTGTGAAACCTGTTCTATTTAGACCTTTTCTGTTATACATACAAATATTTTATGTATTTCTAGCATTCCATAAAACTATTAATCTTAAAATTCTATCTCATGTATCACGTGAGGTATCATATATTGCAATTTAAACTATGAATCCTGTTGCAAATAACGAGTCAAAAGCTGTAACTTAAGTTCTGGTATGAGGTCTTCGAAGACAGAAGGTGATGTTGCCTCGTTAGTGTTTTGATTGAGCTCTAGGCGTTAATTAGGCTCAAGGTTGACCTTTGGGCACCAAGAAGCCCTTAATTAACGCCATGAACAAGCATTTGCCGACACGCGTTAATCGCGTTTGAGAACATTTATGATAATGACGATCCTCAGCCCTTCGGTTGTGGGCAGCTGCCAAAGGCCTTCGGGCTTCCATTAACAGCGAATATTCCCCTTCATATGTTTTGTCGCTTTTATTTGTTTCTTTCTAGCGTATCAAGACATTGTCTGAAAGTCGCAGTGGCTTTGTTAAATGTCTAATGACGTAGCATGTTTTAATTAAACAGGCTGTGGACATGTGCTATTTGTTTAAGGTGAAAGGGAAGTTCAATGATGGATACAGAAGCATTTCTTGCTCACCAGAGAATATTTATCTAAGCTTTAGTGACAAGCCATCAAACTACACCTCCTAGTTATCGTATCCGACCTCCTTCCCACTTAACCGGTTCTCTTTGGAATAACGATGAAGATGTGGCGGAGATGAGTTGCAGTTTGTGACCACAGGATACTTTGGTATAAAATATAGTCATTTTCTGTTTTGTGGATTATAGCACTTCGGCCGCTGATTCTGAGAATACCCTAACAGAAAAAACTGGTTCCTCCTTTTGCAGTATAATATAAGCTCCTGTGAACTAGCTTAAACGCACATTTTTGCATGCATGATGAAAACTATTATATTATGCCATTACTTCCTATAACTCTTTTAAGCGCGAGAGAAAAAAATCTGATGTGTTCCATTCACATGACTTTTTCTAGTATTTTCTCTAACAATCTTTCTTAAAAAAGATTTTTATTTTATCATACTAATCAAGGTAACCTTTTCCAGGACTGTCATACTACTTGCTTCTTTGTAAATTGAAGGGGGATAAGGGTATACACTAAGTGACAGTCAAATCTTTCAAAACTCGCTCGTATGTGAAATTATTAGAATTCGGTTCTCTTTGTTTGCTAGGAGTAAACAAAAAAGAGACTAAAAGAAAAATGTCTTAAAATTGAAATCGATAATTTGGATTATCTCGAAAACGGTTAACATAGATACATTTTATTGTATGTTTTAATGAGATCTACAGGTTTTATGCAGTAAGCTGTTGCCTATTCTTTACGGTTTATCAAATATTCAACATTTTTGTCAAGAATGAAAAGGTCTTTAGAGGTCATTCCCAGAATATTCAAGATATACATTTCGTTTGTCATGAAAATATCTTAAACTCATGAAATTTTAGTCAAAATCGTTAAAGCCATTTTTGAAACATTTCAAAATGTTCCATGTATAAAAGGTAGATGGGGTACAGATAACACTATCCGTTTCTGAAATATTCCGAAATACCAATTTCAGTTTTAAGCTGCTTAAATTTTTATCTGTCATTTTTCTTTTCGTTTTTCTTTTGTTTACTCTTAAGCAAGCAAAATGAACTGGATTACAATTGGATCACAAGGCAACTCGCCTTGAGCTAGTGCATTCCCTTATTTCCCTTTAACTTTCAATGAAACAGACCAGCTATGATAATTTTTATCTTGATTAGCATGATGTGCTTAAAGAAATAGTCTTTTGTAAAGAAAAACTATTTTAGAAAAGATAGAGAAAGTCGTGTGAATGAAATACATCAGATTGTTTTTCTAATTCAACACAAATTATGTTATCATAAATTATATTTTTTTCTTATGAAAACCTTAGAGGAATCTGCTATGATAGCTTCACTTGATTTTCTCTACCCTCTGCCGAATATTTCTATGTCATTTATACAAATACTTACAAAAGTTATGTTACTTCCTATTCTTTATTATTCGAATAACAAATTATAGAAATGGATTCATTACGAATTTCATTGTATGCACAAGGAAGATAAAGAAGCTAATGAGTAGCTAAATCTTTAAAAGACAGATCGCTCTAAAATGATCTTTAAATTCCAGTCTTTTAAATTGCACGCGAGAAACAAAACAATTGATGATTAGGTGCTTTGAAAAGTTCAGAAAAAAAGTAATATTTCATAAATCAAATTTTCACAAGATATTTAAACCGAACGCGTTTTAATGATGTACACTGTTTTCTTTTCAAACTTTATGATTACGTTTACAGTCTACCAGTTTTGAGAAATTATAAATATTATTCCGAATGAAAAGAGATTCCAAGCTATTTACCTAAAATGTAGACTATGCAATTTATTCGTATTGCAGATGTCTCTAACATATAGTAGTTTAATAAAATTCTCTGTTTTCATTTTTGAGAGAGTACAATATAACGAGAAATGTCCATGTGAAAAATAGTATGATAGAGAGGAATTTTAAGTTAAACCTTTCAAACACAACGGGACTTATTACTTCACTCTTTTCTCATTCAGGGAACTTGGGACATGTATAGTACACGGTGAAATGGATCACACATTTACTACGAAATAACACTCTACCTACTTTATTTTGATAGTAGAGATTATCATAAGAATGTTTTTCATCTTTTGGGGGATTATTTGCATATTTCTCCAGATTAGATGGCTAGTATATTTTAAAATTCTAAACTTGTGGAATAAAACCAGATATTGTAATAGTTCTGATAATATTTCGTAATAAGGTTGTTAAAAAGAAAAATTCAATAAAATTAATGCATTTAAAGCGATTATTTAATGAATAGGGATGTGTTAGTTATACTAATAATTTACTGCGATACATTAACGTTATATTATAACTAACTTGCTGTAACAAGAGTTTGATTCCCAGAAGTATATGACTGATATAATCAATATTTTTTATAAGTGGAAAAATATTTCTTTCTTTTTCTGTATGTACAAAAATGTACACTTGCTAGCTGATTTTCTCTATTTCTAACCATATGAGTATTTCTTCTCCTCTTCCGCTTACACTTCCATCGCAATATCGGTCTTCATTTAGCTTGTGTTCCTCGTGGGGCGTAAATAAACATTTGTACTGTTTTCTATTGAAATCCATTCTTTCAATATGTGTAGCATTATTGTTTCATATATTCGTTTTTGTTGTTTTTTCTCCTTCTACACTATTGAGTTTAATTGGTCTCTTTTACCTGTTTGCGTATATGATCTCTTAAAGCGTATCCTAGTAATTGTCTTAAACAATCTCAGTTGTGAGAATTCGATTTTCCTTTTCTTTTCTCTGTTTAGCACCCCGTTCTCACTGCCGTATGTTAGAGTTGGAACAGCTAGACTTTCATAAAATCTTAAACTGTCTCTATTGTTTTTTTATTGTTTCATTTATATAGCCTCCTTCAACATCTAAGGTCATATCGGGGGCTTTGCATTAGAAGCAACTCGTTGTCTGTAGGTTCTTTACGATGGATTTAAATCTTTTATTTTTTTCAAGCACACTAGCACACATACATAATTACTTCCTGATCTTTCTCAAAGTTCTGTGGATAGTACTGCACATATATTGAAATTTAGTTAATTTTTGTGAATATTTCTAATTATAAAGTTATTAGATAAAACACTTTTACATGAATATTTTGTAGCATGTTATATGAGATGCAAATGACCAGAGAACGTCGTGTGACTGTTTAACATAAGATTTTTTGTTGCTTAAATGGATAGTTTTTGCATAATTACTAATATTATCAGAATTTTATCTATTAGAACAAAATGATTGAGCTCTTATTGATGTAATGACATATAAGGTTAGATATTAGCAGCTATTATTACTTAAAGTAATATATTAAAGCATAAATATTCCTAGAACTACATTATCTGGTGTATCGTCCATTTTACTTTACACGTATCATTATCACATAAATATCATACTCAGAACATCTATGCACATAATTATGATATTTTACGAGCATTTAAACGAGTGAATTCCGCATGCACATTCAGAGGAGGTGTTTCTCCTCAGGCTTCCATTTCATTATTACACAAATTTCTTTAAAAATATATGCTATTTAAGGTAATTTCCGAACATAACATGCTGCTAAAAGGCATACTTTCACATCCACATGAATAAGAACGGAATAAAAGAATTTTCTGCCGAAACTCTGTTCTGTCATTATGTGAAGCAACCGTGGACCATTAGGCCACGTTTAGCATTTCCAGAACCTTCCGTTTTCTTCACGGCAGCATCCTCAGCTTTTATCATAGTCTCGTTTGTATCCAACATATGATTACAACAGGTTCATCGACACGTTTTGAATTTCTTTGGATCGTCCATGTTTGTCCCTTGGTAAGGAAATTACACAGTTTATCCAACATTTCGTTCCATAATTATGCAGAGGTAAAGCTTAAAGAGGCATTTTAAATTTGAATACATAATGCCTTTCATTTGCCGCCACTAATTTTCACTTAAAGCAGCTCAAGATTGATGAGGAATCTGTTAGACAGCATCACCACAGGGTAATTTGGTAGCGGGAACATGCTTCTGTTACGCTACGATGGCAGAATGTTCTGTGCGAATGGGTTGTTAACACTGTTCCTTTACATCCTGCTTTCGCTTATCAATAGATGGTCATTAGAACCGCTTGTATTTGACGAAAATCTGTGCTAAGATAACAAAAGCTTATATAGAAGCCTGAATAATTATCAAAACATTAGTTTTAAGAGAAGTTTGCCTTCATCAGTTATAACTAAAATTTGATGTGTTACATTCACACGACTTTATCCATTCTGCATCAAAATATTCTTGCAAATACGTTGATTATTCTATCGTATCATTGAGATAAATATGAGCAGGAATGTTATCTATTCTTCGTAGGTGTAATAGAAATAAAGGGTTACTAGATTAAAACGGTAGTAAAATATTTTAAGAGCTGGTCGCAGTGGATTAATTGAAATTCGGTTCTCTTTGCATGGCCAAAAGTTAAAAAATAAAACGGTTTTCTATTTGAGAAAAAAATTGTTATTGAAAAATTTAACAAATATCTTACAAATGATTAACACTACAAAAAATGTATTTGCCATAAATGGTGTGCTTTATGAAGACCTACATTTTTTGTATCGTAAGATTTTGTCTATGGTTTATTAATTAAGCAAAAGTAATCCATAATGAAGAGAACTTCTCAAGCTATTTCCAGAAATTTCTTGATATATGTTTCACTTATCATGAAAATATCTAAATTATAAGACATTTAATCAAAATTAAATCTTTAGAAAAAGTTTCCATACAAATGGTAATGACATGGAGGTACCTTTTTGAAAATATTCGTGTCGCATCTTTATAAAATACAAATAAAGATATCAATTTTGGAGTCGATGACTTTCGTCTTCGAATTACTATACGGATATTCTTTATGGGCGTTCGGCTCCCATCTTCATTTAGAAAGTTTGGCGCAATTCTGGAAGCAGAGCGAAGCACAACGTTGAGACATGAAGTACAATATACACAGTGGCTTCAATGCTAAGGTTTTTTTCTGTCGTAGATCCTAGAGTTCACGCAAATTAACGTGCACTGTTTCATTTAATAATTCAACTAGTTCGCTGTAAATTCACCATATTGGCTGAGTGTCATTCTTTGATTGATAACACCGCAAAAAGACAAGCGGGAGAGCTCTCTCTTCTTCCCCTTGGCCCTCGCTTCCTCGGAAAACTAACGCCCAAGAAAATTATGAGCATGGTGTATTATTCATAGATATACACACATGGACTTTGCTCTGAGATTTTGTTTATTCGTTTATACTCAAAACGTATTTGCAGTGAAATCTCAACAGCCTATTAACATAATTACATTTTTAACTTTACTTGCAGTAGTTAAAATTATTAACATTCATAAAGGACCTTTGAAACAAATCCATGCATGAATAAACATTTACCTCGACAAATTAGTAATTAGATAGGTAGTGTCAGATTGAAAAATTCAATGCCATTGCCGGAATTTGAACCAGGGTCTGCCGGTCCTTAGCCAGTTGCGCTTCCACTGATGTACCATGGCAACATGCCGGCATAGCATTGTATTTCTCAACTGACTCGCATGCTTCCCGGTAATCCACAAGGTGATCTCAAATTATTTTAAGATGTCAACCCCAATGGCGACCTACAATGTTGTAAGTGCTTTAAATCCCAGGATTCATAGTATAGTCATTTATTATTGTCAATGGGCATTGGTTTAATTGTTTTTTCACACAAGCCGTGTGTAGGACAGGAGTTGGATAGGTAGAGTCCCACTGAAAAATACAATGCCATAGCCGGGATTTGAACCACGGATCTTCCGATCTCTGTACTGTGAATCCTGGGTCTTAAAGTACTTAGAAATTGTAAGTCGCCATTGGGGTTGTCATCTCAAAATAATTAAAATATATTAAAAAATAATAAATAAAGCTTTTAAAACACTACACTACACTTCACATGACTTTTTCTATATCACTAACAAATTATTGTTTAAAAGCATACTCTTCTATCTATTTTATGATAACTGAGATAGAAGGGCAATAAGGGAGTACACTAGGCTAAAACGATAGTCAAATCTTTCAAAACCTGTTGCCATGTGGTTGAAATCAGTTTACAACTTTCCGTGTGAGAAAACTTATTTATTTTAAATCTGAAAAAATAACAAGGAATATCTCAGAAATGGTCAACTCCACGAAAAAAACATATGACATAAATTGTGTGTTTTAACGTGAACTACATTTTTTGTGCTATAAGTTATTTTATTTCTTATCTCATATCTTTTTTACCTGTTACTCAAAATTCAGCAAAATTCATTCAGAATAAAGAGGTTTTTAGAGGCTATTCCAAGAAAATTTTATTTGCCATATAAATATCTTAGTATACGGCATTTTAATCAAAATTATTAGTCATTTTTTAGAAAATAAAAATTTTCGAAAATTTTTACAAGTAAATGGTGGTTTGGATTGGGGAGATTTTTCGTGTCGCGTCCCTGGAAGATACTAAAACTTGAGAACTTAAATACCAAGTTTTGTTATTTTACCGACTTTTCGTTTTTGAGTTATCGTGTTCACGGACACATACACACACATGGACCTATTTCTAAAAATGCTTTTCTTTTTAATATAGAGGACCCAAGTTCGTGTATTTCCGGTGAAATCACGGTATCGAATTTTTGGGAGAAATGCAATGCATCCTTATACGTTATGTACGTAGTATTCGTAGAGAAAGTAAAAAGTTAAAATCAAATCCATTGACCATTTAAAGGAGCGTAATTTAAAACTACACCTCGTATACTATAGGTTTCATTCAGCCGTGCATTACTGGTAGTAATATTTGGAAGTCCATGTTAAACTTTGGAATAAATTTCATAATTGCGTATTGCTGTGTCCCAGGTTTTGGTTTCAAGCTAAATTGTGCTTTTCACAGAAATAGATCCTCTTTTTATATCACCTGCAGTTCCCAATGCCGTCGGTTCAAAGCCGGCTGATATTGCTTTTTTTTTGTTTGTTTTTATTTGAGACGTAGATGCCATAAAATAAAGTCAATGGTCCCGTGTTGCAAGTAAAAGAACCTCAAGCCTTATAGAGCCTCTGAGCAAAATCTTCGGTTTTTAACGCCCATTATATAGAATAGGAAGCTAAGAACTGTAATACATAGATAAGAACATCCATAAATAAAACTAAATTGCATTTTTTACTTTCTCTACACGTACTGTACATATCGGAGGTAGAGAAAGTATTGTATTCCATCCAAAAATTGATGTCGAGACATCAGTGTAGATATAACTTGACGTAGTCTTGAGTACAAAAAAAAATCAGAAAAAGGTCCGAGCGCGGGACTGTGGATAGCATAGCTTACAAACAAAAATATCGTTAAATATCATACTTGGTATCTAAGTTTATTTTTTCGATCAAGAAGAAGAATTCCAGTGGACTTGGTGTCGGGACGGGATATAACCGTGGAGGAGAAGGAAGAGATTGAAAAAAGGTATCCTTTGGTAGCATTAAAATCATAAAATGACACTTCCATTGGATACATTTACAGTTTGTATTCAGAAAACCTAGGAAATAGTTTTTCGTAGCATAAGGGAGGCATTGTCGAGTTTCACTATTTGCTTCCAAAGTCCTGGTAGAAACAAATACCATATACTGCTGAATTTGGAATAGTCTTAATACCATTGGACAACGTTCTGTATCAATAAAAATTTATATAACGGCATCAGTACTTTATCTAGTTCTATTTCTTGAAGGGAATTAACGACCAACACTCATCGTCAGCGATATTGCTGATCAAACTGATTCTTTCTCAAGGCTCTGATTTTGGGCACCAAATACAGTTCGTGAGTTCGTCCATCACTTTCTCTAAGCCGGACAAAAGAGATTCTGTCAGCACTTTACTACCTAGTTCCTGTGGAATGGTGGTGTCTTAACATCGTTCACCTGCGGGGGCTCGACCTCTATCATACTCCTCATTCATCAACAGATCATACTAATTGAATGTTATAGACGTGCGTCGCCGTTTCTAGCGCGCTTGACAGCGTGGTTTTAGCATATTAAAGTAAAAGACTTTGATAAATAGACCACAAAGCTCCTTTAACAAGTGCCATAATGATAGTACTTAAGTGTGAGAGGAGAGAGAAAAGAAATGCTTAATCGTTGGGATCGCCACCACCACGCGCGCTGGTAATTATTAGGTCCTCGAACGTCATCTTGGGCTCATCAGGAGATTCCTTCGGGGACGGCTCGTGCAAACGGCTTTCCGATCGATATATCGATAGTCATTGAGTTACTTCAAATTACCAGTCTTTTCCGACGCGTAACCAATTGGGCATTTTTACTATCCGGACGGTGGCTCCTACGTTTTTTATGTCTAAAATAGAAAATTGCCTGACATGATATTGTAGTCTTCCTGCTTGTAAAGCTCAACCCGTCAGCAATTACAATTTGCTTTAAAATCGTTTTTTAATCCTGGAGGAGAAACATATTTTTCCTACAAGACCTAACGAGAAACAAACTAGAGGAAATTTAATTGTTTTTTACTTTCTCTAGCCCGCAAGTATTATGCACGTAGTGGATAGAAAAATATTGTATTCCACCCAAAAATTTGATTTCACCGGAAATATATGTTTTGTTGTCCCTTGATTCCGAAAAAACATTTTTACTTTCTCTACATATGCTATGTACATAATGTTTAGAGAAGGTATTGTAATGCACCCAAAACTCGATACTGAGATTTCATCGCATATACATGTTTTGGGTCCCCCTGAATTAAAAAAAAACATTTTTGCAAAAAGGTCCATATGTGTGTGTATGTGTGTGTGTGTGTGTGTGTGTGTGTGTGTGTGTGTGGACCGCATAGCTCAATCTCGAAAAGCTTGGTATTTAAGTTTGGTATCTTCCAAGGATGCGACACGATTTTCAAGAAAATCCCCCCATCCCTAACTACCCTTTACATGGAACCTTTTTTCGAAAATTTTGATTTTCTCAAAAATGGCTCTAACGATTTTGATTTAAATGTCGTATATTAAGTATATTTATCTGACAAATATAGTGTGTATATTGAATTTTATGGGAATAACCTCTGAAAACTACCTACTTTATTCTAGATGAGTTTTACGGAATTTTGCATAACTGGTAAACCGTAAGAGATGGACAAAGCCTTACCGCAGAAAAATGTAGAAACGTTAAAATACACAATTTACGTTATGTGCAATGTTTTTGTGGAGTTGATCGTTTTTTAGATATTCCAGCTTTGAAAAACTTATACTTTTCTCATACAGGAATTTGTCAACTCCTGTCCGTACGTACCAACAAAAGAAGCAGGTTTTGACTATCACTTTAACCTATGGTACTTCCTTATTTCGCTTCTACTTACAAGAAAGCAAGTAATAGGACTATTTCTGCTAATTGTTTCTCGATTAGCATGAAATAAATAGGTGCATAAGCTTTTTACAATAATTTTTGCACAAATGTAGAGAACGTCATGTGTATGGAATACTTGAGATTTATTTTACTCAAAGGACTGACGGGAAACAAACTAGAGGCAATTTAATTCATTTTTACATCCTCTAGCCTGCATGTGCTACAATCCACAGTGGATAGAGAAGTATTGTAAACTACCCAAAAATTCGATGTGACCGAAAATATATGCTTTGGGGTACCCTGAGTCCAAAAAAAGGATTTTTAGAAAAAGGTTTGTCTGTGTGTATGTCTGTGGACAGCATAGCTTAAAAACGAAAATACCTTAAATACTAATCTTGGTGTTTAGGTTTGGTACTTTCTAAAGATACAACACGAAGATTTTCAAGAAAATCTCCCCACTACAAACTACCCTTTACGTTGAAAGAGTTTTCTAAAAAATGGCTCTAACGATTTTGATTAAAAACCCGTATATTAAAGATATTTACATGCCAAATAAAATATATATCTTGAATTTTCTGCGAATAGCCTCTGAAGACCTCTTTTTTTCTGGAGGAGTTTTGTTGAATTTTGCTTAACTACTAAACCGTAAGAGACAGACAAAAACTTACTGTACAAAAATGTAGATCTCGTCAAGACACATAATTTATGTCCTTTATATTTTTGTTGCAGAGGTAATGCTTTTCGAGATATTCCCTATTATTGGTTTCAATCGTAAAGTACTTTTTCTCGCACAGGAAGTGTCCATGTTTCTTTTGTTCTACTCTTGGCCAAGCAAAGAAGCAATTTCCAATGACAGCCGCATAACAACAGAATTTAAAACATTTCACTATCACTTTACCATAACGCATTCCTTTAGTTTCCTTCTACTTATAAGGAATTATGTAACAAGAAAATCCTGCTAAAGGTTATCTCGATTAGCATGTATAGCAAGAAGAATAATCTTATGTAAGAAATTTGTTTGTAGAGCAACTAGAGAAAGTCATGTGAGTGTAACACATGAGATTTTTCTCACCAGCTGTGTGTAGGACAAGTGTTGGGTAGGTAGATTCAGATTAAAAAACCTGGGACTTAGAGTACTTAGGATATTATAAATCGCCATTGAGGTATGTTATTTCAAAATAATTTGAGATCACCTGGTAGTTTGCCGGGAAACATGCGAGTCAGTTGAGAAATCTAATGCCGTGAAGCTCAGTGGTTAGAGCAACCGGCTAGAGACCGGGAGATCGTTGGTTCAAATTTCGACTGTTGCATTACATTTTTCATTCCGACTCTTATCTATCCAAACCAGAAGAGCGCAAATGGTCTGCTACAAATGCAGTACAAAGCCAAAGGTTGGACGCAACCATCTCTTTAAAAATCCAATCCTGCACTAGTAACGAGTGGTTATCAGTGGTCATCCGTTCATTTAATTGTTCACAATTTTATGAATGGTAAGAAGAAGGATCACATTTGACGTAATACGACAGAGGTTGATCTAAGTCAGCAGCCGAGATATTTTCAGTTTTGTGTTTAGCCTAATAACAGAAAGAGGTTCCAAATAAACACATATTTTATTATTTATCATCTAGAATTATATGTTTTGAACTACAAAGGAAAATTATTTTAAGAAATAATTTTAATAATTTACTTATGTATTTGATCGCCTCATCTGAAAACGAAGAAAATACCATACGTTAAGTAAATGATCTTCAATTATAAATCTGTTTAAAAGCTTTTAGATCTTTTAAACTCCAACCTGATGCTTATTGCTGTAGTGCATGATTGAATTATCTATATGAATTAATGACAGCGTCAGTCTATTTCTCTGCCAGTCCTGTCAACCTGTCTATTCATTTCTTATTTTTAGAGGCTATACATGTGTGCAACAGATTTTAATTTCTTTTGTGCTTTTATTTGTGTCGTAGTGACTAATATATAAGGAAAATATTTTAATACACTATAGCTGTGTATTTTCATCGTCAGCGGTTAGCTTGTGTCTACAATTTCCATAAGAATCCATCATTTCCTACGGCATGGCTTGCTCTTTCTCTTTCGCTAATATTTTTTAGAGAAAAAAATACGCTTTAAAAACGCTGGAAAGGATTATACTTACATTAAGTGATATTTCGCTTTTAAAGATATGGGTATTTTAACTACCCCAAATTATAATTAACTCACATTTTAAAATTTTCGACATGGATCATTCTCTCACTCAAAAAACGCAAGCTATGATATGGCATTCAATGTTTGATGTGACTCTACCTATCCAATTTCCTTCCATCGTTTTGGAGATCACCCTTAAGTTCTTAAAGTGTTTGGGTTTTTACTCTTGACGATTTTTGGTAGATAACATTATCCTAGAACTTATCTCTTTCTTCTTTGCTTTGTCAATTTTACCATAAGTATAGAAACCCCATTTCGTATTTAATTCTGCTATATTTTTATTTTTCTATATGTATAATACTTTTTAGCATACACTATTCTATTATCATGTTCGTATTTTGCTTTCCTTTTCATCGCTTGTGCTTTAGTTTGCTTGTCAAAATTGGTCTTATACGAGTTACATATTCTCAACGTTTGGGTTTTTATTTTATGCATACTGACTGAGAGACGAACAAAATGACGCCCCGCAGCTGGAAATACACAAAACAAAAAGTTAAGAAAGAAGGAATTTCCGCATCCCTAATTTATCAAGGAATAGGATAGAACCTTTGGAGTTAGAACTTGTAACATTCACTCCAAATGAACCACTCTTGCTTTGTTTTTCAGCTAACACGTGATTACACTCCAAACACGCTCTGAATAAATCTATAATCCTTGGCCTGTTGACCAGTACACGATTTTTCATCGTGGAATAGCAGCTGTCGTCGTAACGGTGGAGAAATAATTAAATGAGTTAATCAGACCTAGTTTAGAGCTATAGCCATCAACCGCTTAAGATCAAGAAGACCTTTTTATTGCTCTTGGGATGAGAACATAAACTCTTTTACCTTCGTCAATAACATATTACGTATTCTAATCGTATCCACCTTCCGACAGCCGAAATAGTTTATTTTTTATTGGAGAAGGATTATTAGAGACCATTACCGCACAAAACCGAATAAAATTTTAATCTTTCAACACCTGAAATTCCTTTTTATGTAATAAAATTGCTTGGAATTTTAAAAATGGTTTCAATTAAGACGAACTAATTACCATGACTTAGAATCTATTTTTGAGTCCACCCCTTTAATTATGACCTAGGGAGAATATAAATATTCTTTCATGGGGATCGTTAAGGAGTGTGAAAACGTCAAGCCAATGAGAGTATTACTTTTAATTGACTGGGACAAAGTTGTCTAGCATGACCTTAAATGCTCGGTAGCAGAGTTCTGGTGCATTAATAATATACTAACTATGCCTGTCGGGAACTAATTTAAAATTCATATTAGACATTCACCCCCTAACGAGGCTTTCCACCCCAGCACCCTGCGTTTAGATGTCGTAAAATTCCGTCGTAGACACAAACAGGTGATATGGGCTTATAGCTCTTTAGTACTCTGCCGTATTTCAAAGAATCAAGGTGTATCTTTTGCGGCTTCCTTCAGATAAATTAGGCTTTGATAAATGCGAGATCTCATCACAGAAACCTCTTCGCTTCAGGTTATCCCAGATTTGAGGTTTGTTACGGTAGAGAGAAGGTAAGGTGATAAAAAAACCACGGAGATGATTAGCCCCCATAATAATATAGTTCCTTAACTGTGCAGTAATCTATTCAGGTATGTTAAAGATACGTAACTGAAAGAAACTTCCTAAGGGCAAAATGTGAGACGTTTCATCTAATTCGAGATTCCTCTGGCATCGTTTTTCTGAAACCTTGTAAGTAATGCTTGGTTTATTGAAATCGATTAATCCTGTTATATTTCGTATCATAGTATCAACTTGAACCAATTACTTAACTGGAACTAATGTTAACTACCGAATCCTTAAAATATCATTAGAGATCTACTTAAGTATTTGATAACGGTATTTTATTATATAAAAGGAGAGTAACTAAGCTCCTATAAAAACATAACCTTTGAATATAAAGAAGTTTCTGCATGGTTGTGGCCAAGTTTTAACCTAACGGAAAATGATTCAGAAAACAAAGGATTTGCGTTTTGTATTACGATTTCTGTTTAGGAAAGCTAACTCTTGGTCATAGGAATTCACTATCATAGGGTTGCATAACTAGATTCGAAGAAGGTAGGAGTGTGGGTGTAAATTCTGCGGTGACAGTTTCTTTGGTTTCTCGGCTACTATTCTGCTTCTAACTCAATAAATTTGCTCTTTTTTTTTAATACACGAAAAATATTTAATCATACACAGTTTCTGTATTTTATTTTGATAAGTTCTCTTTTATTCATTGTTTTCGTATCGTTTATTAAGTTTTTTTATTTCCTTTTATTCCCTTTGTATTCTAGCATTTTTCCCATCAGATCCGAAAAAACGCTTTGATATAAATCATATTTCTTGTACATCTAAAACTAAGCAAGTTTACAGAATTTTCGACCATGTACCAAATCCAGGTCTAGATAGGAATGCATTTTACTCTACATAGTATGAGAGCGTAGTAGAAAAGTGAAATTCATTACTATAGAGCACAGACGGGGTATCATTTAAGGGATTAGATGTTAACAATACTACGGGGACCAATGACGTCAGAATGAGAGTGGGGTCGCTACACTCAGTGTCCGCTCACGACAGGTGATTTTATTACTTCTGCTTCCCTTTTTTGTATTTTCTGTTCAAAACCCGCTTCGGAAAGCACGTGCTGGTTGCGTCTACATGTAAATGTACAGTGGAATTGACCGCAAATGCGTTCCCTATCCATGACCTTATAGGGTTTGTTTTCTTATACATAAGGGCGTTACATATCTATGTACTGAAGGAATAGCAAGTTTCTTCTACTTTAATATTATGGTTAATGCGCAATTAAATTTTTAAATACAGTTTATTGCAAGTAACTTTTTATGCTCTAACATAATTTACTAGCAGATTTATTGACTTGGCACTTGCTTCTCTAAAAACTACTTCCCGGTCTATTTGAGTAATTCTTATTTTGATATTACATATTTTTCAAATGTATCAGTAATAGTGACGAACTCAAAGATATTCCTCATTAGGTTTTATAAATAAAGTATCATGCTTCTGTGTACGTCTTTTAATCAACTGAACTAACAGATATGAAAAACACACTCTTAGAAAAAAAATTAAATAAATTATACATATTCACATAAACAAAGGGGGTTTGTCATTTCAGCGAATGCCGTTAGGAATTCGTTGTTTAGCTGAAGTACGTTGACATTTCAATGAACTCTGTAGCATATAAAATGTTTTGAAACGACATTTAGAATATATTTTACTTTGCTGGAGGCGTAGAGACATACATGGTTGATGGATAGGTTGGAAATTGTCAAGAGCAGGAAATTTGCTGTCTTTAGCACGCGTTGAAATTACCTTCTGAGAACGTGTAATACAGAAACAATGCTGTTTTAAATAATAAAACGTTTATCTTAATTTTATTATATATAGTTTTTATTTAATAGCTCCACACAAATTCTGCTGTGTTTATTATTCTGTTAAATCAGGCAGTACCAGCTTGTGCGTGAGCTAGAGATTAGCAGACTGCTTATGCCTCGCAGTAGTCTGCCTGTGCATGCAACACATGTGGAAATTGAGAACAAGCTGTTGTCACGGATGAATAAGTCTTGGAGTAATGTGATAGGAAGCGCAAGGCAATTTTCTTTGACTTGGGCCCAGTGACGTAATGATGTAAGAACCGTTACTGCTCTGACCCAGCCGAGTAGAGTTGGAGCAGCCTGGTTTTCTTTTTTCATTAGGTGTTGTTTTTCTTCTGTAGTTTTTGTTAATTATAAATACAAATATAACTAATAAGTATATTTTAATAACAACGTGTTAGAATGGTTTTATAAAAATTGAAAACTATTTAAAAAATGCATAGGTATATCAGGGAGCTACGACATCTAACCACATAATAGAGAACCTGGAAAGAATGGTCGGCCCGTAGCCAGGCATAAGCATGAGGAAGTGGTTGATATGAAATACAAGCGAGATGGATGATAGTGAGTGGTGATGATGGAGCAGTTGATGAAATGAGTGACGGGGGAAACCGGAGGACCCGGAGAAAAATGTTTCAAACGTCGTTTCGTCCACCACAAATCCCTCATGCGGGTGCCAATGATCGACCTGGGTCCCTAGGTGGGAGGCGAGCGGTCTAACTACTCGGTCCCAGCGCCGCCACTACATGAAAATTAAGGAATCACATTAGTCACAGGTTTCGACTTAACGTGCTTGCTTACCTCTCATGTACAACAATAGAAATCGCACATGAAATGGACTTTCATTACTATATAGTTAAGCGAGAAAATGTAAACAATTTGCATTAGTCTGCAATGTGATAGTAAAACTGCTAATTTGCGAAATTCCAAATATGGTGCTCTAAGCTATTTGTTAAAAAAAATTGATTTTTTTTATTTCCGTAGAGTTTGTGATGTTCTGAGTTACTAGTTTTGTAATTGATATTGCCGAGTAATATTGTTTCTTTCTGCTCTCTACTTTAAACTCGTTACCTCTCTCGCAACATTCTAAATACGCCTGTATATAACAAATTCATTCATATGACTTTCTCTACATTCCTTTAACAAATTATAGTTAAGAAGCTTATTCTTCTATCTACTTCATACTAATTGAGGCAAAATTAGCAGAAATGGTTTTTATTTGCTTCCTTGTAAGTAGAAAGGGAATAAGGAAACAGACTAGGTTAAAGCGATACTCAAATCTTTTACGAGCTGGTTGCTATGTGATTGAAATTCGTTTCTTTGTATGGCCAGGAGTTGACAAACTTCCGTATGAGAAACATATTTTAAAACTGAAAACAACAACAAGGAATATTGGACAAATATAATAAATAAAAGGATAAAATACATCTACATGTTTTTGTGTTGTAAGTTTATGTCTATCTCTTACGGTTTACTACTTATGAAAATGTCAGTAAAATTCATCTAGAATAAACATCCTCAGGGGCTAACCAGCAACATTTCAAGATATACATTTTATTTGTCAAGTCTTTGATAAAAGGTATTTTAATCAAAATTGTTACAGGCATTTTTGAGAAAATCAAAACTTTGGAAAACTTTTACGTGTAAAGAGAGTTTGGGGTGGGGGAATTTTATTGAAAATCTTAATGTCGCATCATTAGGAAATACTTAATTAAAGTACCAAGTTTCGTATTTAACTGACTTTTCGTTTTTGAGATATGCGCACACACACATACTTCTTTTTTCAAAAATTATTTTTTTTATTTATCCAGGAGCTCTGAAAACATGTATTTCCGTTGTTATCTCGGTATATAATTTTTAGATGAAATAATATACTTTTACTATACACTGTGTTCATAATACGTAGAGAAAGTAAAAAATAGATGCAGCATAGAGATATATGTGGACTTCTGTGATAAAACGGGGAAAGAAGGATATGCTTGGTTAAGAGCATGTGTGCTAAAATTAAGAGGGCTCAGAGAGGATTATGACAGGGATTCAAAATTAATGGAAAAATTAAGCACTGCTGTATTCTTAAATGTAAGGCAGTGGAGGTAAAAGAAGTGAATTTGGTAAATTGATAAACTACGGATAGAGGAATTAACAAAACATGTTTAGTAATAAGAGAAGGGGATCTATTATAGCTTGCGGAAATATTTAGGAAAGGTGTGTGAGAAATGGTATAGAATTGCGAATCAGTGCAAGAAGGAGGAATTGAGTAGAGGAGGTGATGAGATTATCTAGTATTAGATAGTTAAACAGCATTCTTATACACCAATAACCGAGTGTATAGGATCTAACAGTAACAATCAAATCTGAATTCACAAGACTTTCTTTACATCGCTGTAACAAATTATTGTTAAAAACATGTTCTTCTATCTACTTTATGAAAATCAAGATAAACATTAGTAAAATGGTCTTAATTACTTGCTTCCTTGTAAGTAGAAGGAAGATAAAGGAATACACTAAGCTAAAACGATGGTCAAATATTTTAAAAGCTGGTTGCCATGTGGTTGAAATCTGTTTATATGCAGGGCAGGTGTTTACAACTTTCCATGTGAGAAACGTTTGTTATTCTAAATCTGAAACAAATAACAGGGAATATCTCAGAAATGGCCAATTTGCGAAAAAAACTATGTGACATAAATTTTCTATTTTAACGATATGTACATTTTTGTGTAGAATAAATAGGTTTTTAGAGGATATTCCCAGAAAATTCAAGATATACCTTTTATTTGCCATATAAATATATTTAATATGCGGAATTGTAATCAAAAT
The DNA here is from genome assembly GCA_030762935.1 of Hymenopus coronatus. Classification (NCBI taxonomy): domain Eukaryota; kingdom Metazoa; phylum Arthropoda; class Insecta; order Mantodea; family Hymenopodidae; genus Hymenopus; species Hymenopus coronatus. The sequence goes on along the minus strand of CM060896.1, from coordinate 73,107,446 downwards.
GGTTAGTCATTTTTGAGAAAATAAAAAATGTTCTAATTTTCTTCCATGTAAAGAATAATTTGGTGGGATTTTTCTCAAAATCTTCGGGTCGCATCCCTGAAAGTTAATAAACTTAAATACCAAGTTTGGTATTTTACCGACTTTTCGTTTTTGAGTTATCGTGTTCCAAGCGTGCACAGACACACAAACGGACCTTTTTCTAAAAATACTTGTTTCGATACAGGTGACTCTAAAACGTATATTTCCGGTGAAGTCTCGGTATCGAGTTTTTGGGTGAAGTGCAATACCTTGTCTGTTCACTATGTACATCGTACGTGTAGAGAAAGTAAAAAGGAAACAAGGAAGATATATTATGAAGTGTAACACACGTTTATATTCTGATATAACTTCATTCAATCATATATGCATGCGACGTATTCTTTGGACTCTTTCTGGGCTCACTCGTCATCTCTAGAAGTAACTGCATTACACTTTGTGGATTATAATAGCTAATAATCATAATTTAGTTTTGTATTGTAATTTTGATAACTAGCAAAATAATTCAACAAGTTCATTTTAAAATGTCTACTTTTATTACTGTAATTTACTTTTTGTATTTAATTAGATTACAGCTATTAATGATGCTAGTCCATTTGAGTTAACTTTTTTGTTTTTACATGTTAAAAATTCTTTCTTGGAAAATTACACTTTCAATGTGTTGATACGTTATTTTTCTTTAGTAATCTTTAGCTACCGAGTTCACTGACTTTCGCTCTGTAAGATTTCCCCTCCAGATTTATTTACCTGTTCTCCGAGTTTAGAATTTTTAATAAAGCTACCTTCCCTTAGGTGGAACGAAATGCCTACCAAATAGATCATATCCTCTTCATCCTTCCTCCCCAAGTTCTCTCAAGTTTGTTTAGGATTCTCCTTGAAGCAAAAGTCTTGATTCCTTGAAACGAAAGCCGAAATAAGTATTGCAAATTGCTTTACTGACTGCCTGAAGGGATATAGAACTAGTGCTCGCGAAATGGCATAACCATAAAATATATAAAAAAACAAAAACAAACTAATACCTGGTTTAGACCAACTTTATCCATATTTAATAACGCTTTATTTACTGAAATACAACAATGCATTGATTCAATTGTTTTTCAACATCGCACAATGAGAAAAAAAATCGATGTGCTCTATTCACATGACCTTCTCTACATCTCTGTAACAAATTATTGTTAGTAAACTTATTCTTCTATCTATTTAATGCTAACACATTAGCAAAAACGTCTTATTACTTAGTTTCTTTATAAGTAGAAGGGAAATAAGGGAATACATTAGGCTAAACCGACAGTCAAATGTTTTAAAATGTGGTTGCTATGGCATTAAAATTAGTTTCTTTGCGTGGCCAAGCGTTGACAAGTTTACGTATGAGAAATGTTTGTTTTAAAACAAATATATGATCCATTAATAATGATTAGAAAATTAAATTACTTTAGGAATAACAGCATAATTTTTTTTAATAGTTATCTCGAAATCGGTCAACTTCATGAAAAAAATGACATAAATTGTGTGTTTTATTGGGATCTATATTTTTTAGACAGTAGGTTTTTGACTATCTCTTATGGTTTATAAGTTATGCAATATTCAATAAAAATCATCCAGAATAATTAGAGGCTAATCCAGAAAATTCAAGATATATATTTTATTTGGCATGTAAATATCTTACATATAAGAGATTTAATCAAAATCGTTAGAGCCATTTCTGAGAAAAATAAAATGTTCTAAGTTGTTTTCCGTGTAAAGGGTAGTTAGAGATGGGGGTATTTCCTTGAAAATCTTCGTGTCGCATCCAAGTTTGGTATTTAACTGTATTTTCGTTTTTCAGCTATGCTATTCACAGACACACACATACAGGATTTGTTTTTAAAAATGCTTTTTTTTTTATTCAGGGGGACCCAAAACATGTATGTAGTTCCGGTGAAATCTCGGTATCCAACTTTTGGATGCAGTACAATACCTTCTCTATACACTACGTACATATTACGTGTAGAGAAACTAGAAATTAGTTAATCACTAGATGAATATACTTTGACTAAATTAGCAGTTTTCAAAAGTAATGTTTTCAATGTTTTCTCAAAGCTACCCACATGATACGGGTTTAGCGTATCTGGCAGAGTTCGAATTTTGGATGCGATGAGCTGGGCACATTTTTCGGTGGTTTTCTACTTGGTTTTATCCCTGGTCAGCTAGTTGCTCTAAGCTCAATGACCTGAGGCATATATGCGTTCCGTTGAATTCATTCACTGTCCATCGTGGCTCGTCCCTAAAAGCCCTGATTTAAATTTAGAAAAGAGCCAGAAAGAAAAATCTGAGGTGTTTCATTTTCACTTGGCTTTCTCTACCTGTTCTGCAAGTAAACTATTCTTATAAAAGATTATTCTTTTATCTTATAATGATAATTGAGATAAACATTAGCAGAAATGGTTTTATTACTTAGTTGCTTATAAAAACAAGGGAGTGTAGTAGGCTAAAGCGATATTCTAATTCTTTAAACGTTGGTCGTTATGTGATATAATTGAATTTCGGTTCTCTTTGCATGATCAGGAGTAAGAAAAAGTTATAGGAAACAAATGAGGGGTTCCCGTTTGAGTAAAGTTCAATTATTATTATAAAACTGAAACCAACAACGAGGAATTTTTTCGGGTGTGGTTAACACTATATGAAATTTTATTACATAAAGTATGTGTTTTAACGAGATATATATGTTCTGTCTAGCAAGTTTTTGTTTATCTCCTACGGTTTACTAGCCATGTAAAAGTCATCCAGAATGAAGAACACCTAAGCTATTTTTGGTAAAATATAACATATCCGGGCTTGTAGGCGTGGTCGAATATTAAAATTATTAAAGTAATTAAAACTTGACGTTTCGTTCTCAGCTGTGGAGGACATCTTCAGAATGAGGGTAGGCAGGAATGGATAGCGACTACAGATTTAAGGAGCAGTGGACGGCAATATATACGGTTGGAGTAGTGGGAGGGGTGTAATTGGACTGCTGTGTTCTGATTGGCTGTTGTGCTGGCCTGTGCGAAGTCGCTGTAAGGCAGGAATTCAGGTCTGGTTTAGCTTAAATCCGTCTTCTCTATAGAAATTATTGGGATGTTTGTATATTTCTATGGATTCTCTGACCATTCTGGGGTAGTAATGTTTGGTGGTTGCGAGAACTTCTGTTTTATGAAATAATATGTCATGTTTGTCTAGGGCGAGGGCATGATCTGCAACGGCAGATTTGTCTGTATGACCGAGGCGACAGCATCTTTTGTGTTCGGCTATGCGGGTTTTTATGTTAAATTTCGTTGTGCCTATGTAAGATTGGCCGCATGTACAAGGTATGTTGTAAACCCCGGCGGTAGAGAGCGGGTCCAGTGGGTCTTTGGCAGATTTGTGAATTTGTTTTAATTTTCGTGTTGGAAGATATATTGTTTTAATTTTCTGTTTATTTAATAGTTTGCCTATTCTATCAGTGACGCCTTTTATGTATGGCAGAAAGATATTAGCTCTATTTGAATTTGATTTCGGCTTTTCCTTTTGAGATTTGTTAGGATGAATGACACGTGTAATTTCTTTTTTAGAATAGCCATTATGGGCGAACACTTGTTCTAGTCGTTTAAGTTCCTTATCTAAATACTGCGGCTCACAAATATTTTTGGCACGTTCAACCAAGGTCTTAAGCACACCTCGTTTCTGTTGTGGATGATGATTGGAGTCCTTGTGCAAGTATTGATCGCAACTAACTGGTTTTTTGTAAACAGAGTGGCCCAGTCTGCCGTTTGCTTCTTTTGTGACCAAAACGTCTAAAAATGGGAGTTTGTTGTCATGTTCCGTCTCAATTGTAAATTGGATTTTTGGATTTATATGGTTTAAATGCAGCAAAAAAGACTGGAGTTCAGCATTCCCATGGGGCCATATGGCAAAAACATCGTTGATGTATCGATACCAGCAAGTCGGCTTTCTCTTAGCAGTTTCTAGAGCTGTATTTTCAAAATGTTCCATAAAATAATTAGCTACTACAGGCCCTAGCGGATTTCCCATAGCAACTCCGTCAAGCTGTTCGAAATATTCACTGTTCCACTGGAAGTAGGTGCTCATGAGGCAATGTTTAAAGAGATGCACTATATCTTTCGGGAAAAGAGCTTTAATGTAATTTTAAAACTTCAGGAATGGGCACTATTGTAAACAAAGAAGTGACATCAAAACTGACTAGAATGTCAGTTCGTTCGTAGTTGAGTTGTTTGAGTTTATTTACAAAATCCATGGAATTCTTAATGTAGCTGCTTGTGCTACTAATATAAGAATTCAACTGCGAAACGAGGTATTTGGAAACAAAATACGTAGGAACTGAATAGCGCTGACAATTGGTCTTAATGGAACATTATCTTTGTGGATTTTGGGCAGTCCGTATAACCTGGGTGACTTTGTCTCAGAAAGTAGAAGGTGGCTTTTCTTTTCAGCCGGGATGGACGGAGAATCTTTTATTAGCTTGTTGGTAGTCTTTAGGACTCTGGCCGTAGGATCACATGGTAGCTTTCTGTAAAGCTATTTTTTCTGTTGAACTGCAGTATTCGTTACATTGGCATTCTTTAAAATGGTAATTGACTGTATTATTCAATGTGAAATTCTTCTAAACACTACAAATCGCAATAACCCTCGTTGTATAGCTTGCATTATTTCATATTTTGTGTGATTGTGGTTATACGAGGGCAGTTTTTTTAACCTCTAATAGGCTATAAATAAACAATAGAAAACAATTATTTTATTACTAAAAGTTGTGTACATTTATGGTTACCTTTCAACATAATCACCGAAAAGATTGAGACATCTATCGTTCCTGTGCACAAGCTTTGCAATACTTGCTTCAAAAAGTGTTGCCCTAAATTATTTCAAATGAGTAATGTCGTTGTTTTGAAGATCTTCGTTGGTTTGAAATTGCTGCGCTCCTAGCCACGTCTTCAGTCGTGAAGATCGCTGGGAGCCAGGTCAGGACTGTACGGCGGATGATCGAAAATGTCCCATTGAAATTGTTCAAGGAGCCGATGGGTTGTGCCAGCAGTGTGTGGACGAGCGTTGTCATGGATGAACACAATTCCTGAAGTCAGTATTCCTCTTCGTTTGTTTAGAATGGTTCTCCTCAAACGTCGTAAAGTACGAAGATCTTCAAAACAACGTCAATGCTCATTTGAAATCATTGACGGCAACATATTTTGAAGCGGATATTGCAACGCTTATGCACAGGTACGATAAATGTCTCAATGTTTTCGGTGATTATGTTGAAAAGTAACCATAAGTGAACAAAATGTTTAGTAATAAAATCATTGTTTTCCTTGAACTTGTCTTTTATTTATAGCCTAGGTTGAAAAAACGACATTCAAAATATTTAAACTGGGAAATGCAACAGATATGATATTATACTAAGCAGTGATAATATATTATTATAACATATTATAAGGTTTAGACCCAATTAATTCTAATATTTCACTTCAGGTCCTGCAGGTGCCAGCCTTTTTGTACCCATCTCTCAAGAATCTATCACAACCAATGAATGACCCGTACGCTTAATATCAATCAAAAGGTGGATTCATTATTCTACCCCATGTTATTACCATCAATTTTTTGCACTTCCTTTGGTCAGCGCCGTTGACATGCTGCTATCTCTTTAGTGTAATGGTAGCGAAACAATTTGGAACCTATGCTTTAATTATTTTTACAATGATGGATTATAAGAGAAAATGCAGCTCGTATATCATAGCGTGGTTCTAATTATAATCTTTTTCTTGCCACCAACCGGTATACGTTCAACGCTTTTCTTCGCTATAAATCACTTGTCACCCTGGGCCTGTCCTGCAAGAAGCTGCAATATTGTTACACTAGATTAGCATCTTCGCAGCCAATTGCAAACTATACTTTGTTAATTTAATGTACAAACCTTCTTTGTGTTTCAAATCTTCTGTTAACCATATCGTTAGAATGCAAATCAACTTTAGTGAGACTATTGGTGTACCCTTTTACTGTCTCTGCACGTACTATGTACATAGTGTATAGCGAAGGTATTGCATTCCACCCAAAAATTCGATACCGAGATTTCACCGGAAAGACATGTTTTGGCTCCCCTGAATCCAACAACATGTTTTTTTGAAAAAGGTCCGTGTGTGTCTGTGGCCAGCAAAGCTCAAAAACGAAAAGTCCATTAAACGCCAAACTTGGCATTTTAATTCAGTATCTTCCAACGCTGCGACACGAAATTTTCAAGAAAATCCACCCTCCTCCAACTACCCTTTACATGGAAAATTTTTTGAAATTTTTGATTTTATCCAAAATGGCTCTAAAGATTAAAATATTGTGTATTAAAGGTATTTACCTGTTAAATAAAATGTATATCTTGAATCTTCTAGGAATAGCCTCTGAAGACTACTGTATTCTGGATGAATTATACAGAATATTTCATAATTGCTAAACCGTAAGAGATGGACAAAAACTTGCTTCACAAAAAATGTAGAGCACGTTAAAACACACAATATGCATTCTTTCCTGGAGTTGATCGTTTTGAGATATTCATTGTTTTTGGCTTCAGCTATAAAAATCTTATATTGCTCTCATATAGGAATTTATCAACTCCTGTCCATAGAAATAGAAGGAGCTTCAGTCACATAGCAACCAGATTTTAACTATACTTTAGCCTATGCTACTCCCTTATTTTCCTTACTTGCATGGAAGCAAGTAATAAATCTATTTCTACTAATTGTTTCTGGATTAACATGAGGTAAAAAGAAGAAGAATTTTTTTAGTAGTATTTGTTGCACAGATATAGAGAAAGTCATGTGAATGGAACACATCAGATTTTTGTTGTTGTTTTGTTAGCTGAATGTTCCATTACATGGAGTAATACTACATGTGTGATGTTTTTGTGATTATGTTCCATTGTGATGCCTGTAGAGCGTTTAGGTTTAAGTCTTTAGCGAGTTCCTGAAGGTATTTTGCGTATTTATTCACAAGATCACCTTTTTTGTTGGTCATTAGTCACCTGACCTAACTATTTTTTATATTAAACATTCTCTTTCTCTATTTAAGACTTTATATTCGATTATAATGTGCACAAAATTTGTATGTTCTTGTTGCAGATGCATGTGGAGTCTTCAATTATTTTGAACCGCTGTAGGCATGCGCCGATCTTGCCATGCCCTGTTGTGAGCACTATTATATTATGTGTTGGGATAAATATAATGTATAGCCTCTGTTTAATGCTAGGAGAAAATGATTACGTTATGGCACCTTTAGTTGTTATTTTCCAATCTTGTTTCCCACTTTTCCAGGTTTTTCGCGTATAAATCTCTTTTTACTGCGCTCACTGGTTAACTCCATGGCACGACAGCTCACGGGGAACCTTGGCCTACCGCCCGGCCGCTGCGTCCCCCATCTCGGTCCACTACAGACGTCATGGATGGGGTGCAGTATTGGAGGGTGAGACGTGGTCAGCGCCTCGAGTCCCTCCCGGCCGGTTAATGCGGTCCTCATGACCTGGAGCCGCTACTTCTCCATCAAGTAGCTCCTCAATTGGCCCCCCAGGGACCTTACGAGGCTGAGTGCACCCCGGGCCAGGTCACCCAGCGGGGGAAAAATCCCCACGCCGGTACTGGGGATCGAACCCAGGTTTCCCGCTTGGTAAGCAGCTGCGCTACCGCCGCGCTAAGGAGACGACCCTGCGCTCACTGGTATCTTGTCGAAAGCCATTTCGGCGTCAGGGATGGAGTCCCTTAAGAATATGTTTGTGGGACATTTAGTTAATTGGAGTGATATACTCTTGATTATGGTTCCGAATAGTGGGCAGTAGCAAAATAGCAAAATAGAAAAATCACGCATACAGGCAGCATATATGTAGTTCATGAGATGTACACAAAACTGGATAAAATAAGTAATGGAATTATGATACCAAATTGAGAAAGCTTGTAGGTTAATGATAAGATAGAACCGAAGGATCATTTTGATATAACTATATTAAACTCTATATGGTCTTCTCGTCCCTTAATACAATTTAATTCTTTTTACTTAAAATATAAATTCAGTCCTAATAAATATAAAACAGAATTCATCTCATCCAAACATTCATACCGAAATAAATTACCAAAAAAAGAATTATCAGCCAATTGGAAAGAGATAGTTGGGGAGACATTGTAAGAGGTGAATGGATGGTAGAGACCGAGATAGATAAATAAAATCCTTGAAAGAATAATAATACGAATATGTAGAACAAGACGGGAAAATTCAGTACCATAGCCGGGAATTGAACCATGGTTGCTCTACCACAGTGCTACCAGGCAACAATCCGGCATAGCATTGAATTTATCAATTGACTCGCATGTTTCCCGGCAAACCACAAGGTGATCTAAATTATTTTGAGATAACATAGGTAATGGCGACTTAAAATGTCATAAGTACTTTAAATCTTGGGTTAATAGAGACCGGGAGATCCGTGGATCAAATTCCGGATATGGCATTGAATTTTTAATCTGGTTCCACTTATCAAACTCCTGTATTACACACGGCTTGCGTGAAAAAAACAAACGATTAATTAACAGTAATAACAGTAATTTGATGCCCAGATTTTGCCAACAATAAATGTTTAGAGATCGCCCGAAAAAATAGAAAAAGATTCGCGAGCGCGTGAGCGTGGCTCGGTGTCTGTGAACAGCATAACTCAAAAACGAAAAGCCCGTTCATCAACAAACTTCATATTTAAGTTCAGCATCTGCTAAGGATACGATATGAAGATTTGTAAGAAACCCCCCCTACCCCAAAGCCCTCTGCATGGAAGATTTTTTGAAAAGTTCGATTTTCTCAAAAACTGCTCTAACGATTTTAATTAAATACCACATGTTTAAGATATTTACATGATAAAAGAAAACATATATCCGGAATTTTCTTGGCACAGCCTCTGAGTTTTTCTTTGTTCTGAGTGGCTTTTGCACAACAAGTAAACTATAAGAAATAGAAAAAAACAAGAAAACAAAAAACAAAAAAAAAAACAAAAAACATCATAACAAACAAAAAATGAAGATCTCGTTACAGTATAAAATATATATCAGGCTCTTTTTAACGGATAAGGCGTATCATTTTCGAGATAGTTCTTGTTATTGGTTTAAATTTTCCAGTACTTATAATTTTTATAAATAGGAAGTGTTCATTCCTTTGTATTTTTGTTTCTTTGGTTTTTGTTACTTTTTGTATTTTTTACTCCAGGCCATGCAGAGATAATCAAATTACAATGTTACCGCTACGCGATGATATTTTAAAAGTTGTGAAAATCTCAATAGCCTAAATTAATCTCCTTCATTTACCTTGTACCTACAAGGAACTAAGTAATAAAACTATTTCTGTTAGGTAATGTTTATTTTGATTAGCTTGAAGGATATAGAAGAATAGGCTTCTATACCAACTATTACTGTAGAACAGGTGGAGAAAGTCATGTGAATGGAAAATATCACAGTTTTTGTTGTTGTTAAGAAATGGTTTCAAATGAATTTCAAATGAAGCCAAAATTGCTTATATAAATACGAAAATAGTGTATATTTGTGATTAACAAGCTTTCCCAGTGGATAGAAAAGATGAAGAAGAATTTCAAAATTTCAAGGATTTCTATTGAATATGCACTTATATTTTGGAAGGTAAGTTTATAACATGGAATATTTAGAAATCAGCAAAATTTGCAAAAAGGTTTGACGCAAAACGTTTATCTTACTTTTCTGTGGCAATTTTCTTCTATTGGTTAGGCTTATTATATTAAATATAATAGAGGGCACATGCAGGCTATACTATTTATTTCTCACTCGATTTTCTTAAATATTAATATTTTAATCAAAGAGTCAGTAATTTTGTAATAATCAAAACTTGTCAAAAGTTTCCTATGTGCTTCTAGAAAGGTTTTTTTATTCAAGTGAAGACAAAATGTGAATTTTCGTGATATATCTATTGTATTTTGGTGTTGGGGTACAATACTTCCTTTGCTTATTATAGAAGAATAGTATAGAAGAAGCCCTACTCAGAGTTCAGTTTTCACTGGGAATGCATCGCGCGCAACAATTGAGTGAGTTCGACGGACATTTCGTGGTGCGTGTATCGTTGCCGCAGCGATCGTCAAAAAGAAAGTATACGGCAGAAGTGTTACTAAAGACAAGTTATTTGTGCACAGATTCTAATTGTAATCAGTTTGTGGAAGAAATATAGAGCTGTTTTGTTGAAGAGTTATAACGTGTCTCAAAATAGTCTCCGCAGTGAACTCGGACAGTTGTAACTGTGGTTACGTTGGTAACGGAACTACGGAGGGGAGCATTACTTTGAGCAGGTTTATCCTCCTTTATCCTGCTTGAATAATACTGTGAGAACTGTGTGCTTGTAAGCAAAACTGTGTGTTTGTGCTTGAAACGATGGCAAAATGTTAACCGTTGAGGAGAGAACATTTATATCTGACGTATACTTTATTGGTGATAAAAATTCAGAAAATATAAAACGTAAATTTCTTGAACGTTTTGCACATTCAGTATGTTCTCATCGCAAAACATGACAGATTTAATTACTAAATTCCGTGAAATCGGGTTTGTATATGATGACCAAAAAGAGGTAGGCTTAACTTTTAACAGGGGCTAAACTGGACTAAATTTCAGATGTAATGTTAAGAAACCCATAATAATAATAATAATAATAATAAACTAATAAATAAAGGAAGAAATCACAAGTTATGTATATACGATTATTCGTGAAACCCTACAGTGTCCGAAACAAGAGCAAAAGAGTCGAACTGTGCCTACAGGGATGAGGAAAGCATTTCTAACATCTTCTGTGATAGTGGTAAACAATTATTATCAATTTCAGCTCAGCTCATCTTCATTCCCAACACTAATTAGCGGGATCCGTTGCCAACTGAAGTCATGGGTGAAAGTGCTAGCGCATCACCTCACTGCGGAGACACATTTGAGACACACATTAGTTACAATTTTAAGAAACCAAGGTTAAGAATATTTAAAGAGTATTAACACCATCAAGACAAATCAAGAGCCGCCGATTTCTTCATAGAAGCTAAAGTGGGCTACATAAATGAAGCAAAGGACAAAATCAATAATAATAATAATAATAATAATAATAATAATAATAATAATAATAATAACAATAATAATGCATGGTAAAAGACCTTATAACATCCTATCAGATCATCTTGAAATGCGTTGCTAAGCGGTGACGAAATGTTTTGCTGCTTGTCAGAACGACACTCTGGACAGGCATTTTCTCATTATGCCGTCTAACAAATGATGATGAAAGCCATGAAAGACAAAAGGTAGGAGCCTACTGAAACAGGCGCTGCTGGGTACGGACGGGAAACAAAGAAAGAATGACAAATGTGAGGATACAAAAAGGAGTTTTGACGAACTGAAGCTAAATGAACAAATACGAAGAGAAATTATTGCCTGGAGTAATGAGAAAGTCAAAGGAACTGCGGTCAAAAACAAAGAAAAGCGCATAAGGTAATATCAAGATTATAATAGATCTTTAGCAACTTATAACGACCAGAGGAGTTATTCGGCATTTATTTCAAGAGAATATGGAGAAATGCAGTACCAAAACAAAGAACTTATGAAGAAGTGCTTAGTCATCATTAGGGCTGAAAATGTCCTATGGTTACTGTCAGAGTTAAATTTAGCATCATCATGACCTGAAATTTCGAAACCACTGAATAGCCTCTGACAGTTTTACCTGGCTGATTTGTTGTTGCATATTATTGTATATCTCTGTTTACATTCCGTTTCAGACAAATCGTTTAGGTTTTTTTTAGTTAATTTTACGTCATGGCTTTTGAGAAGAATTTTTGTTGTTATTAATAACTAAGGATCGGAAGTTCAGGAAAGTTGTTTTTCTTTTTGAGTGGGCACTGAGCTTTACTGCTTTTTTATTCAATTTCACCTTGTTTTGACTACATCTTTGCTGATCATTCTCAATTTGAACAACCAACAATTCTTTTATTTAGAGAAACAAAAGAAAACTCTCAGATTTTAAAAAAAGCAAGGATTATCACATGCACAAGGTATATTATTCGCAAATAGATTATATAACAGAATAAAACAAAAGAATCTGATGATTTCCATTCACACAACTTTCTCTACATCTCATTATTGTTAAAATGCTTATTCTTCTATTAACTTCATGTTAATCGAGAGAAAAATTGCAGAAATAGTCATATTACTTGTTTCCTTTTAAGTAGAAGGGAAATAAGGGAGTGTCATAGGTTAAAGCGATAGTCAAAAGCTAGTTGCTATATGACTGAAGTTCCTTTGTTTTTATGGGCAGGTGTTGACAATTTCCGTATGGGAAATGTATAAGTAGATATTTTAAAGCTGAAACCAATAACAATGAGCATCTCAAAAATAATCTTCCCCACGAAAAAAATGTATATAACATGATCTCTTAACGAGATCTACATCTCCTATTCAGTAAGTTTTTGTCTATCTCTTATGGTTTTCCAGTTATGCAAAATTCCGCATAATTCGTCCACAATAAAGATGTCTTCAGAGGCTGTTCCGGAAAATTGAAGATGTACATTTTATTTGTCATCTAAATATCTTTAATATACGATATATATATCAAAATCGTTAGCCATTTTTGAGACAGTTAAAATTTCGAAATTTTTTCCATGTAAAGGGTAGATGGAGTAGAGGGATTTTGTTGAAAATCTTCATGTCGAATCCTTGAAAGTTACTGAACTTAAATACCAAGTTTGGTTTTTAACGGACTTTTCGTTTTTGAGCATACACTCATATACACACACTGGCAGACACTCAGGTACATTTTTCTAAACATGTTTTTTATTTATTTATTTATTTTTATTCAAGAAGTCTCAAAAAATATACATATTTCCGGTGAAATCTCGCTATCGAGTTTTTGGGTGTAATAAAATACCTTCTCTATACACTATGTACCTACATAGTACGTGTAGAGAAAGTAAAAGAAATGTAATTATAACTGAAGTAAAATATACATTTTAGCGAACAAGGTAAAATACAATTTTAAAAGATCAGCGAAATAAAATATTGCCAGAGGAATGGATGGTTTTGGGAGGAGGATGGTTAATAAAAGAAACCTCCCATTAAATCAAACTTCAGCCTAAAATGCATTTAAAGAATCTTTTTAAAACATTTGTTATAGCATTATCTAAAGCTACATAGATGTCATTCTTTTAAACATGTATTAAAAATAAATTAATTGAGAATAGATGATTTTGGAGATTTTTGATATATCCTTTAAGGACAAAAACGGCAATATTGCATGCATATAAATTTGGCCTTGAGATTGAACTTTTCGCAAAATTTAGCAAATCAGTTCTCTTGTCCCCGACCTTAAACCCACTAGCTTATATTTGGAGTAAATTATACTTCACTAGGTTGTAGGGAATGGTAGACATTTTGGAACGTGCACTTCAGCTAGGCGTTATTTATTCTGCTCTATTTTTACTGTAGGGTCAATGGCTAGCATGTCTACTCAACGAGAGGAACCGTCTTGAGAGTCCGTTTACTTTTTACTTTCTCTAGCCCCATATGTACAATGTACATAGGGATAGAAAAGGTATTGCAATGCACCCAAAAATTCGATACCGAGATTTCACCGGAAATGTCTTGGGGTCCCCTGAGTCCGAAAAAAACATTTTTATAAAAAGGTCCATGTGTGTTTGTGTGTGTCTGTGGACAGCATAGCCCCAAAACGAAAAGACCGTTTAACACCAAACTTGGTATTTAGGTTTAGTATCTTCCAAGGGTGCGACACGAAGAGTTAAAAAAAATCCCCACCACAAACTACCCTTTACATGGATAAAATTTCGACAATTTTGATTTTCTTAAAAATGGCTCTAACGATTTTGATTAAACTCCCGTATATGAAATCTATTTATGTCCAAAATAAAATGTATATCTCGGATTTTTTGGGAACAGCCTCTAAAGACCTTTTTATTCTGGATGAATTTTGCTTAACTGCTAAACCGTAAGATATAGAAAAAACTCCCACACAAAAAATGTACATCGCGACAAAACACACAATTTCTGTCCCGTACGTTTTTGTTGTGGAGGTAACCGTTTGCGAGATATCCTTGTTATTGGTTTCAATTGTGAAGTTCTTAAATTTTTCTCAGACAGGAATTGTCCGTTGTTCTACTCCTGGCCAAGCAAAGAAGTGATTTGCAATGACAATCACATAAAATTGTTTTTAAAACATTTGAAAATCACTTTAGCATAGCGCATTCCCTTATTCCCTTCTGCTTATAAGGAACTAAGTAATAAGAACATTCTGCTAATATTTATCTCGGTTAGCATTGTGTACAAAGAAGAACAATCTTTTTTTAGGAGCAGCTCGAGATTTTTCAAATACTGGATGTACAAATATAAATACTTAAGTCTTCAGCAACAGTGGATCTTATTTTATGATGCAAATATATTATAGTGTCTCTCCTTAAAGCAGACACCTAAAACGTGGCCAAGGGTTTCCATCTCACTATAGCAATGGCGACAATAGAGGCCGTGAAGTTTGATGAATTGTCATCTGTTTTCTTAGGTCTTTTGCAATGGCTATAGACATAATTCTTGGTTACTAGCTACTAAAAGCATAAATGTGGAAATGTTGGTAGTTTGTTTCAGCTTTAAAGGCATTTTGTGTGGTTTTTACACTCTCTAGCACGTATATACAATATATTATAGTGATTAACACTTGCTTTCACTACTATGCCACTGCAGGCAAGGGCACTGATGATACATGTAATGAGGATGGAGTACCAGTGGTATGCGATGGTGCGAAACCGAAGAACCCGAAGAATATTCACCCCTGCGCCGCTTTGTCCATCTCAAATCCAACATGCGGTCGCTTGGGGTCGAGCCCTGGCGTTTTGGTGAGAGGTGAGTGACCACTCGGCTACGCCGTGGCCGCATGTACGATGAACATAATATATATTGTATTCAACCCAAAAGATTTCAGTGGAAATATATATTTTGAGACCCCCTGGATCTAAAAACTGCACTTTTAGAAACACGTCCGTGTGTGCGTGTCTGTCTGATTTTCTGTCAAAAACGAAAAGTCAGTTATACACCAAACTTTGCATTTAAGTTCAGTATTTTCCAAGAATGATTTAAAAAAATCGAATATTTTTATTTACTAAAAACGGCCCTATTTTTTTTTTTTTTTAATAAAATGCCATATGTTTAAGGTAATTTCATGACAAACGAAATGTATACATTGAATTTTCTGTGAATAGCCTCTGAAGACCTCTTCATTCTGGATGACATATATCTTTTGTTTGACTGATAAACCATAAAAGATAGACAAAAGCTTAGTGCAGAAAAGATGTAGATTAGTTAAAATACAGTTTGTCGTGTTTTTTGTTTGTTTTTTTGGTAGAGTTAATTGTTTTTGAGATATTCCGAGGTTTTGGTTTCTGTTTTAAGCAGTTTAAACCTTTCTCAAATGGCCATTTATTCTCATTGTTGTTATGTTTACTCCTAGTAAGCAAAGAAATTCGAATATCAATTGTTTCACATAGCGACCGATTTTTAAAAGATTTGACTATTGCTTTAGTCTAATGCATTCGCTTGTTTCCTTTCTACTTACAAAGAAGTAAGTAATACGTGCAATTCTGGTAATGTTTGTCTTCAATAGCACGATACAGATAAAAGAATAATCTTTTGTAAGAATATTTTTAGAACAGAGAAAGTCATGTGAATGGGCACATCAGATTTTTAATTTTTAAGACCATGTTGAGTCATTCCAAAAATGTTATTATCTTAAAAGTATGTCCTTGATTGCTGAATACGGATATGAAATATATTTCCAAGCTGTCGCCTCTTTACCAGTAGCTATACGTACAATATCTCCGCTTACTGTCAATAAAGTTGTGATAGCTTCATTTAAGCTGTATGAGATCATTGCAGGAACGTTGCTAACTCTGTGTAAGCGAGTTCTTATTGGTCTGTCTTGACTGCTTCAGTGAACCAACAGATGTCATGATTTAATGTTTACTTTTTCTAGCCCATATGTGCAATGTAAATAGTAGATAGAGAAGGTATAGTACTCCACCCAAAAATTCGATACCGAGATTTCATTGGAAATATATGTTTTGAGGTCTACTGAGTTCGAAAAAAGCAGTTTTAGAAAAACTTTCGTGTGTGTTTATCTATGTATGTGTGTGTATCTTTGGACAGCATAGTGCAGAACGAAAAGTCGGTTAAATACCAGATGTATATCTTGTATTTCCTGGGAATAGCAAAAACTTACTACAAAAAATATCTTGTTAAAATCTATAGTTTAGCTCATACATTTTTCTTGTAGAGTTGATCGTGTTATGGTTTTCCATTTTAAACTAATTAACTTTCATCAATTTACATTTCATATCATCCACTTTACACGCTCATACCTGGCTACGGGCCGACCCCTCCTAAGAGGTTCTCCATTCTGTGGTTTCGTGCCATTGGCTCCCCGACAGGCTCCTGACTCCTTGGCATTTGTTTATAAGTCCTAGGTCGCGTCAGTCCTACAAATACGGGGTGTAAACCGATTACGAAACGAAACGAAACTTTAACAAACTGGAGAACGAAAAACAGAACCGAACTTCAATTGTTTCACTTAACTACCAGCTTTTATAAGATTTGACTATCGCTTTAGCCTAATGTATTCTCTTAATTTCCTTCTACTTATAAGGAAGCGAATAATCAGACCAATTATGCTAATGTGTATCCAGATTAATATGACGTAAATACAAATAATCATTTGTAAGAGAAATGTATTTGTGGAACAGCTAGAGAAAGTTATGTGAATGCAACACATCAGATTTTTTGTGACTTCATGTTATCTACTTATTTGCAGTAAGTAGCCTAGCAAGGCCAGATTAGGAAAATTCATCTAGAATAAACTTGTCTTCAGCTGCTATTCCCAGAAAATTCAAGATATACAGTTCTTTGTAATAATATACAGTATTTGAAACAAAATCGTTTGAGAAAGTATACATTTTCGAAAATTTTCCCTTGTAAAGGGTAGTTTGGGGTGAGGGGTATTATCCTTAAAATCTTCGTACCGCATCCTTGGAAGATTTTAAACTCAAATGCTAAGTTTGGTATTTTACTGACTTTTCCTTTTTGAGCTATTGTGTTAACAGGCACACGGACACACACGGACCTTTTTCTAAAAATGACTTTTTTTTGGGATTCATAGTACTCTAAAACGGTATTAAAATGTGGGTGGAATGCAATACCGTCTCTATACACTATGTATGTATTACGGGTAGAGAAATGTAAAATAAATATCACTCAATTTAAAAAGCTTTATAAAACGTCACATGATGCTCTTTACTGGATGATATTGTAATGGCGTGAAGAGTTGTTAATTTGTTGTGTGCTTTTTATTAAATTATTGCTTACTTTGTTTGTGGGAATGTTAAGTTTTAGGTAATTTTTCAGCCTTTATGTAATTTTCTAAGAATTTTACGAACAGGTTTTATAGGTAATTTTATGGGTTTATAGGTTCATAAAAGTCCTTGTGATTACCATCTCTGGACCTTTCTCATATAGTAAACAAGGGACAAACATGGCAGTCATTGGTTTTTCGATCACTGGAGGTAAGCAAGTCAGGTCGGATCCATTCTGTAGTACAGCTTACATATTTTAGAGAGAGGATACACCAGGATTGAAATCCACGTTTTTTCAGTTCTTTCCTAATTGCTTTTAACTCTCATTGGTAGAGTTGAATATTTTCAAGTTCTACTTCCTTCAGACAATATTTTGTCTCACCCGGCAGGTCATCACAGCTATTAATGTGTTAACATAAGTAACACCACGAATATTTTCATCTTGTCGATAATTTAGGACCGGAGCGAAGCAACGGGAATGAATTGCCCTAAGAGATGAAAACACATAACATGATAAGACAATTCATGCGAAATAAACTATTAATAATTTATAATATATAGGGAGATTTTATCAGGTTATGATTGCAATACTTACATTAGTTCTGAAATGGTAGATGACACATTCGTCCATGTTTATTTACGATTTTTTTTCTTTCCTTCTTCACTGATCATTTTCACTCCTTTTTTGAACTAAATACATTATTAAATAAACATAGTAACTGAATTTACTGAAAGTAAAATTGTGGAACGTGGATGGCTGGATCAAAACCTTATTACCAATAACCAAGACAGGAGATCAAACAAACGAACGACAAGATTTCAAAGAAATGAACATCAGCTGCAATAAGATGTTTCAACAATACCGCTCCAGTCAGATAACCGCGATTGGTTGAAATTACCTAATTACGGTCATTGCATTGGCGCTTTAATAGTTGAGCTAAATTGTGTCCTTCTGTAACATGAAATTACAAATTTTTAAAATAAATATAGATGTTGATGTATGCCTAGGTCTAAACTTCGTCGTGGAGTAGTGACTTCTTTCTTGTACTGCTTCTTATTCAGAATAATTAGTCTCGAAGTCGGGAAGTTGGATATTATTCTATTTTAAATAAAATTGGCAGCAGTAATTCCACGAAATGTATTAATATTTATTGACACTTAATAGCTGATGACTAATTAAATATTTAGAATGTACATTTTCAATAGTGCCGACGCAACTACATAACACAGATGAGCATCCTCACCCGAGGAAGATGACGCTAACTCTGAAAGATGATTGCCATTCACACGACTTTCTCTAAATCTCTGCAACAAATTATTGTTAAAAAGCCTATTTTTCTATTCATGCTAATCGAGATAAAATTAGCAGAAATTGTCTTATTACTTGCTTCCTTGTAAGCAGAAGGGAAATTGAAGGATTACTAGAGGCTAAAGTGATACTCAAATCTTTTAAAAATGGTTGTTATGTGATTGAAGTTCCTTTATTCGTATGACCAGCATTTGAAAAATTTCCGTTTGAGAAAAGTATAAGTATTTTAAAACTGATACCAACAACAAGGAATATGTTAAAAACTGTTAACCCCAGAAAAAAAAATTATATAACACTTTTTATTAAGTAAGGTTTAACAGTTATGCAAAATTCCGCAAACTTCATCAAGAATAAAGATGTCTTCAGAGGCTTTTCCTAAAAAATGCAATATATACATTTTATTTTCATGTAAATATGTTTAATATATGATATGTTAATCAAAATCGTTAGAGCCATTTTCGAACAAATTAAATTTTTTGAATTTTTTTCACATAAAGAATAGTTGGAGGTGGGAGATTTTCTTGAAAATCTTCGTGTCGCATCCTTGGAACATACTGAACTTAAATATCAAGTTTGGTATTTAACGGACTTCTCTTTTTGAGATATACTACCCAGACACACACGGCTCTTTTTAGATTTAGGGGCTCCCAAAACATGCATTTCCGGTGACCTCTCGAAACCGAATTTTTGGTGCAATACAATACCTTCTCTATACACTATGCAGAGAAAGTAAAATGGCTCTCCTTCAAGTCCCATGATGCCATGGGGCATCACCGATACTTTTTCTTTAAGAACACTTTAAATTATCTTGTATATTTCTTTTACATATTTTAGATATATATGAATGCATTAAAACTTAATTATATAACATGATGCATGTTTATAAAACATAATTTATTTAAATAAATTTTCAGTATAGTATTAAGGCAATATTTCTACCCAACGAAAGTCGCAATCAACAATGCTCTTTAAGTACACTTTAGATTATCTTTCACCTTCCTTTCTTTTACATGTTTTATATAGGGATAAATTAAACTTGATTATATAACACGATACATCTTTACAAAATATCATTTATTTTGATAAACCTTCAGCATAGTATCTATCTTCAATATTTCTATCCATATGAAGCTCACGTGACCTTCGTGACGTCATCTCTGCAGCTTTATGCGCCTTATTTCTTGCATCATTTTACATACTTATATTTAAAAAGAATTTGAATAGTTTTTGTTCCCATTTATATGCGGCCTTTAACATCTAGGTTATGTCAGGATCTTCTGCCTTGAAACGATTGCCCATGGCAATGATTATTGGTATTTAGTGAATCCTACTTTACACGCATATATTCACACTCTCACGACTCTGGGGAGGATAGTGAATAATTTTGGCTAGAGAAATATTCCCACTCCGCAGCCAGGATGGAAACCGGGACCCTTCACATAGCAGATAGGTGCTATATTCCGATTGTGTTGTTTAAAATTGATATACAAAAGATGGGCAGATTAAATTGAAAAGCACTTTAAATTTTGGTAACACTGCTATATAGGTGAGTATGCCAAGATGTCCAGGTTTTCTTTAATTTGGCTCTGCTTGTAACGGTGTCAAATATATTTATGTTATGATAGCTAATTCCAAGATATTTAAAGGTTTATGAATTGACTAACGAACTAAAAAGAAAGAGAGAGAGAGAGACACACACACACACACAGACAGACAGACAGACAGATAGATAGAAAATTATGTGATATATTCACATGATTTTATATAGGCATCCTTCCACAAACTATTCTCAAGAAGTATTACTCTCCTATACTTCACTTTAATTAAGATTAAAATGTGTACAAATTCTTTGTTTACACATACCCTTTTGTATATTATGGGAATAGTGTAATCAAATATTTTAAATTAATATGTGACGGCTTTGAAAGTTCCTGTCTTTGCAAGATCAAGAGGAAAAAATCCAGCTTTATTCCATTTCATTTAATAGCAAGTGGTTAACTGAGAGAAACATTTTTGACATAAATTATGTGTTTTAACGAGATCTACATATGAGTAATAAGCTTAGATATAGTTATGGAAAACCCGCTCGAAATTTTTTCTGGGTACGGACGGGTATGCAGTTACACAAATGTCATTCAGAATAAAGTTATTCTGAGAAAATTCAAAATATACATTTTATTTTGTCATTAAAATATTTTGAACATATAAAATGTTTAAGCAAAACTGTATTTCAAACAATATTTGTCTCTTATGTGAAGTATAAGCACATCGGATTCTCACTGCAATCTATATGCATTAATTTGCCTCTCAAAAGTACACAAGTTTTATAATTTTGGCGAAAATAACACATATTCCCTTTCATCAAAGACCTAATGTCAAGCATTTCATTCATTATTTAAATATGTAATGAATTCATTTTTATTACTTTTTATTTATTTATGTTAAGTTTAATGTCTTTTATTGTGTAATGTATGAATCAAATAGTTGAAATGAAACTTAAATGAGCTTGGGGTCCATATAACTTGAGATTATCCACATCTGTCTTCTCAAGACAAGGAAAACCTCCGGAAAAAATAACTTTGTCCAGATAACTTACCCTAAGATTAGATCGCAGTACCTCTTACCTACCATCATACTAAGGGGGTGGGTTCTGACACTTATGCTCTGTTTCCAAATAATAGGGTATTTGTAAGATAGTTTAGGTATATTTAAAGGTCTTAATCTATCGTGCCTTACCCAAACCGTATGGTGCATGATGACTATCGAAACTACAAAGACGGTGGGCCGGTGGAAACATTTGGAAACCTCTGCTCTAGACCAAAGACAAATACTTAACTACTGAAATGATTACTCCTCGTAAATTCTAAGAATCACAAAGACATTTATTGTCTTCTCCAAAGGTGAAACAGCCCAGTAATACGAGTAGATCACGTGCAGCAATAAAGCTGTCCTCTATACCAGTCGGCAGTTCTCACTGGCGCAGAGTAGAAAGAAATAATTACAGAAGCACACAAGAAGTGCGGTTGTAATGCAGGAGAGGTATTAAATGTCCGGTTGTGTTCGCATTGCATGATATGGTGACCCCATCAACAGCTGAGGCAAATGGCAAACAGTGTTTGATCTTATCGGCCACTTGCTGCGGTCTCATCCGAACCCCCTGGGGCGCAGTGGACGCGACGGATGTGACGGCTGGCTGAACAATCCCCACACATGTCACTTTTCCCGACAACTCGGAAATATTACCAGGTACTCACTGCTTTGTTACCCGATACATCTTCAAGCTATTTGTCATGAGTGGATTCAGGCGCGGTGAGAAATTTCCCATGTTTTTCCTGATGTCATCACTTGCACGTAGACTTAACAAGCTATCGATGTTTGCGTTACTTACCCTTTGACCTCAATCGGTAAACATCCCTAGGCAATTGCGCTGAGAAGCTGCTGAGAGCGTTGCACTTCGTAATGACAATTTAAAGACGCGAAAACGGGAAATCGCAAAGTTTAGTATAGATACACCTAATCATTTGTAGAATATAGTGCTGAATACTAGGATCCGTATTGGGTAGGACAAAAATTGCCACTCAAGAGAATTAAACCAAAATCTGGTGTATTACACTCACATAACTTTCTCCAACAAAAGAATATTCTTCTTTCTACACAAAATTATCGAGATAAACATTAGTAGAATACTCTTGTTACTTAGTTCCTTATAAGTAGAAGGGAACTAAGAGAATTCACTAGGCTAAAGTGATAGTCAAATGTTTTAAAACCTATCGTTATGCGACTGTCATTGCAAATCGCTTGTTTGCTTGGCTAGGAGTAGAACAAAAGAAAAACGGACGTTTCCTGTCTGAAAAAGTATAAGTACTTCACAATTGGGGTGTGGGGATTTTTCTCAAAACGTTTGTGTCGCATCTTTGGAAGATATTAAACTTAAATCCCAAGTTTGGTATTTTACCGACTTTTTGTTTTTGAGCTATCGTGCTCACGATACACGGACACACACACAAACACGAACCTTTTTTCAGAAATGCTTGTTTTGGATACAGCGGACCCTAAAACGTGTATTTCCGGTGA
The DNA here is from genome assembly GCA_030762935.1 of Hymenopus coronatus. Lineage (NCBI taxonomy): Eukaryota > Metazoa > Arthropoda > Insecta > Mantodea > Hymenopodidae > Hymenopus > Hymenopus coronatus. Next base: position 73,084,617 of record CM060896.1, on the reverse strand, counting down.
AATATTGATATTGAATTTTTGGGTGGAATGCAATACCTTCTTATACACTATGTGCATAGTACGTATAGCGAAAGTAAAAAACTCACTTACTTAGCTGAATCTCAGTAGCAGTTTTACTTTTCTCGTCCACAACATTCTAGAGCAACCATCACCTAATCAGACTCCAATACATGTGATGTGGTATACTGGGACTCCCATAACTAGATAGGGAATATTGCGACTTCGTTTCGTTTTCACTGTCACTTCACTAATGTGATTCATTTCAGTCGTGATTTACTTCCATCCTCAGTGTCACTTCACCAATGTGATTCATTTCAGTCGTGATTTACTTCCATCCTCAGTGTCACTTCACCAATGTGATTCATTTCAGTCGTGATTTACTTCCATCCTCAGTGTCACTTCACCAATGTGATTCATTTCAGTCGTGATTTACTTCCATCCTCAGTGTCACTTCACTAATGTGATTCATTTCAGTCGTGATTTACTACCATCCTCAGTGTCACTTCACTAATGTGATTCATTTCAGTCGTGATTTACTTCCATCCTCAGTGTCACTTCACCAATATGATTCATTTCAGTCGTGATTTACTTCCATCCTCAGTGTCACTTCACCAATGTGATTCATTTCAGTCGTGATTTACTTCCATCCTCAGTGTCACCTCACCAATGTGATTCATTACAGTCGTGATTTACTTCCATCCTCAGTGTCACTTCACCAATGTGATTCATTACAGTCGTGATTTACTTCCATCCTCAGTATCACTTCATCAATGTGATTCATTTCAGTCGTGATTTACTTCTATCCTCAGTGTCACTTCACCAATGTGATTCATTTCAGTCGTGATTTACTTCCATCCTCAGTGTCACTTCACCAATGTGATTCATTTCAGTCGTGATTTACTTCCATCCTCATTGTCACTTCACCAATGTGATTCATTTCAGTCGTGATTTACTTCCATCCTCAGTGTCACTTCACTAATGTGATTCATTTCAGTCGTGATTTACTTCCATCCTCAGTGTCACTTCACCAATGTGATTTAGTTCAATCGTCACTTCAGTTCACTATTCCGAGCGAACCGTCCCCTCATCCTACCGTTTTGTTGTTGGGACATCGAAAACAAAACTTAGTCTCTTGAAGTACCAGCACTTATTATACTTCACAATCTTCCTTGTAAAACACACTGAATACCTAATCAACAATTTGCTGCATTAAAAACAACTCGCTGTGCCACTTGCGAGCTTATAGGGCTATGAGAGTTTCTGGAAGCTTTGTGAGAGACAGGAAAGAAGCTTCCAGGAAAAAAAAAAAAAAGAATAACGTAAACTTGAACGAAAGATGCTATGTATTCTAATGGAACCTTTCACAATGAATCATGTAAGCATAAAGAAAAATTTTGAATTTAACGTAAACTTAGAAGCTTGCAAAGTCCATATAAACATATCTAATCAAGAAACTAGCCAATCAGAGAGCGATTCTCATCACATGAACTTCTTTTGTCATCTCACATCAGCTGTTGATTGTAACATCATTGGCCAGGAATCACTAATATTTATACAAATCGCATAAAAAAATCTGATGTGTTACATTCACATGACATTACATTTCTCTACATCTCTGTAATAAATTATATCTGAAACAAAAAGACACAGGGGCATATGTGTTTCGTGAACCACGTATCGAAGTGAAAATCTTCATAAAAAGCATATGCTATGTACATAGCTAAAATAACCTAATCGATACCAGAGTATTCAACATGCGGACATACAAGAGAAATAATTACAGTTCTTATATTTACAAAAACGACCGGCGATATAGAAAAGCTGGATGTATAATGGTTACTCTTAAGAGAAAATTAATGCCGGTCTTTCTTCTCAGTAGGTATTCCTGAATTAGTATGAGCAAGAAAACTGATGTCTTATGAGCCAGCTGTCTGCAGAACAATCCTTTATAAATGTCAGCTTTCTTTCAAAAATGAGCAATGAGCAAGATGTCCTAACTAATATGTTTCCTGAACGTTAGATTTTGGAAACTTAAAACCTTGTATAAATTATAACCTTAGTGTCCAGAACGTGTATAAAATTCGTTGGTTAGAGCAAATACTTTGCGTTGTATAACTGGTGTAGTATTTGTATTAGAAGGGTAATGCATATCGATAGTTTATAAAGCAAAGAATAACATGAAAAGAAGGTATTAGGGTTCGTATAGTATTTAAATTGTTTACAGTTACTTTCTTACTTGGTCAGTTTCGATAACATATAGGAGTCAACAGACAGCTGGGATATGCTAAATCCCCTAATTCTGCTAACGAGGGCCGGGATAATCCTATACCTTACAACTGGTACACGAATATTGAGTGAGACATAATATATACAGTCAAATATCGTTGTAAGAATTTCTGGGGAATTTTTCGTGGTGCTGAAATTTGATTAATCAGTTATTTAAATTTGTACGTTAAAAACCCAAAATTACAACTTTTAATTCCAATACGATACTGTGTCTATTTTTTACTTTCCCTACACGTTCTATGTACATAGAGTATAGAGTGTTGTATTGCACCCAAAATTTGATACCGAGATTTCCGGAAATGCATGCTAGGGACCTCTAAATCCAGAAAAGGCATTTTTAGATAAATGTCCGTGTGTGTTTCTGTATGTATGTGCGTATGTATGTATGTATGTATGTATGTATGTATGTATGTATGTATGTATGTATGTATGTATGTATGTATGTATGTATGTATGTATGTATGTATGTATGTATGTATGTATGTATGTATGTATGTATGTATGTATGTATGTATGTATGTATGTATGTATGTATGTATGTATGTATGTATGTATGTATGTATGTATGTATGTATGTATGTATGTATGTATGTATGTATGTATGTATGTATGTATGTATGTATGTATGTATGTATGTATGTATGTATGTATGTATGTATGTATGTATGTATGTATGTATGTATGTATGTATGTATGTATGTATGTATGTATGTATGTATGTATGTAATGAAATGTAATGTATGCATGTATATATGCACGCTATTTTTAAAACAACGTAATTGTAAATCATTTGCGAACGCCCCTCGTAGATGGCAATTGCAACTGAGCTGGGGTCTACCCACAAAGTGTGAAAGCAGTAGACAGGCGAAACTTTAATCCCAACTTGCATGTCCCGGAGTCCAGTAAGCAATAGTAGTATGGTTCGAGGAGGAGATCTTGAAGGCTTTTGTCCACCTCAACGAGGTACCTTGCCGAACAGATCCGTCGCAATATGTCCAAGTTGTTAAAGTGGTAGGGGAAAAAGCACATAATTATGTCAATTACATTTTTACTTTCTCTACACGTATTATGTACATAGTGTATACAGCAGGTCTTGCACTCCATCCAAAAATTAGATACCGAGATTTCACCGGAAATGTGTTTTAGGGCCCCCTGTAACCAAAAAAGCCATTTTCAGAAAAAGGTCCGCGTGTATGTATGTGTGTGTCCGTGTGTATGTGAACACGATGACTCAAAAACGAAAAGTCGGTAAAATACCAAACTTCCAGGGATGTGACACGAAAATTTTGAGAAAAATCCCCCCACCCCCAACTACCCTTTACATGGAACATTTTTCAAAAATTTTGATTTTGTCTTACGATTTTGATTAAAGTATAATTTAAAGGTATTTATTTACCTGACAAATAAAATGTATATCCTGAATTTTCTGAGAATAGCCTCTGAAGACTACATTATCCTGGATGAATTTTACGAAATTCTGCATAACTGCTAAACCGTAAGAGATGGACAAAACCTTACCACACAAAAAATGTAGAGCACGTTGAAACACGCAATTTATGCTGTATGCATTTTTTTCGTGAAGGTAATCATCTTTTAGATATTCCTTATTTTTGGTTTCAGCTTTGACTAACTTTCTTTTCTCATACAGGAATTTGTCAACTCCTGTCCATACAAACAAAGGAACTTCAATCACATAGCAACCAGATTTTGACTATCACTTTAACATATGATATTCCCTTATTTCGCTTCTACTTACAAGTGATAAGACTATTTCTGCTAACTTTTTTTTTCTCGATTAGCATGAAGTAAATAGAAGGATAAGCTTTTTAAAAATAATTTATGGAGAGATATAGAGAAAGTCATGTGAATGGAACACATAAGATTTTTTGTATAATTACGTAATCACCTGCATAGACCTATATGAATCCTGAATATTATGATAAGATAACATTAGGAACCAAAATGCTATATATAATGATAGAATACAGGAGAAATTGAGAAGAACATCTGCAGAGGATGGACATCTCAAGGTTTCCAAAAAGGATACTTCATTAGAAGCCTACGGCTAGAAGAGATCCAGGAAGTCCTAATTGCACTAATCCCTGAAGAATAAGATATTTTTTGAGATATTCGTAATTATTGATTTCAGTTTTTCAATTACTGTACTTTTCTCAAATGGGAAGTCATCATTTTTTCCTTTTATTTTAATCCAGGGCATGCAAAGAGAATGGAATTTAATTACATAGCAACCAGCTTTTCAAATATTTGAGTATCACTTTAGTCTAGTGTATTCACTTATTTCTCTTCTACTTAAAAAAAACAAAGTCATAAGTCAATTTCTGGTAATGTTTTTCTCGATTAACGTGAAGTAGATAGAAGAAACAAACTTTTGAAGCATAGGATGGCTGGATGAAACACATGAGATTTTTATTTATCTAGCAGCATATACATGGTAGCTAGAGGAGGTATTATATTTCACCCAAAAATTCGATGTCGGATTTCACCGGAAATATATGTTTTGAAGTCCACCGAGAACAAACAAACAAAAAAAAGCATTTTTAGAAGTTCCGTGTACAGCACAACTGAAAAACAAAAAGACCGTTAAATACCAAACTTGGCATTTATGTTTAGTATCTTCAAAGGATGCGACCCGAATTTCAGGAAATACCCCTCACCGAAAACTGCCCTTTACGGTGAATATTAAGTATTGACTTTCTCAAAATGGTGTAACAATTTTGGTAAATACCTTATATTAAAGATACATAGCAAATAAAAAATATATTTTGAATTCTCTGGGCATTGACTCTGAAGACCTCTTTACTCTGGATGAGTTTTGCCAAACTGTTAAACCGTAAGAGAGACCAAAACTTACTACAGAGAAAATGTAAATCTTGTTAAAACACATAAATTATGACACATGTTTTACTTGTAGAGTTGACAGCTTTTGAAATATTTCTTTTATTGGTTTCAGTTTTAAACTACCTAACTTTTCTGGTAATGTTTATCTCGATTAGCCTGATGTAGATAAAATAATAATAGTTTGTACGAATATTGTGTACAGTGGTTCCATATAAACTTGAACCATTTAAATAGGCCTAATTTCTCTTTGAAAGCCCGTAGAAATGTGAAATTTGTTTTAATGATTTCAGGGAGATCGACAACAATCATGGCAACAATCGATCAATGTCATCTGTTGACTATATGATTTTGATGGAAATTACGAGCATTTTTATGGCATTGTAAACAGTCTTTAGTTTGCAATGTCACAAAAGAAACATGCTGTACTCACTTCTAGAATGTGTTTTCATTGTGAAAACATATTGGAAGACAAATTCCTTGATAACAACACAACGGGAATTTCGAAGAGAATTTAATGTACAGAGTGTTTCGACAAAGGCAACAATGTTATTGCTAGCAAGAAAGATGGAGAAAACTGGTATACTCAGTGAGAGTGGAAAACATAGATCACCATTGAGTGCAGAGATTGTTCCAAATGTTCCAAGAAGACTAGTGAACTCTCCAAACAAATTGTTGCGTCGATTGTGCCAGGAATCAGGCTATTTATATGGCACATGCCTAATAGCTGCAACTGTCTACAATACTATGAAAATGCTCATAATTTCCATCGAAATCAACAATATAGTCAACAGATGGTATTGATCGATTGTGCCATGATTGTTGTCGATTCTCCCTGAGCCACTAAGATTATTAAAACAAATTTCACATTTTACGAGCTTTCAGAAAGAAATTATATCTATTAAAATGGTTCTATATGTATATGAACAGTTAGAGAAAGCTATGTTAATGGAACACATCAGATTTTGAATGAAGAACTTATAAAACAGAGATATTCAGCTGTTTAGGTGAAGATGTACTTGAGAAATGTTTCCACCCTTTTAGGTTGCTCCCTTTTGTCCCTAGACATCTCCGATCTCACCTGGCCCCTGTCATTATCACACTATCACAACAAAGTGAGGAGGAAGCCTTGACATTTCACACGTTGTAATAACTGACATATCCCGGTTAGACCAACATCCCGCGCTTTCTAATTACGTATTCCGGTATAAGAGCGAACCTGCTTGCTTGGCTGACACATTCGTAGCAAAGCAACTTTTTGTACCGCTTTTCTTTGGTTTTTTACATCACCAGCTAACTTTGTTCGGTTTGTTTATCTACAAACTGGATCTAGGCGCAGGTGGTTTCGTTTAACCACCAAATTGTTGCAATCTATCTATATCTAACTGTACGTATTTCAAGTACAGGTTCAGGTATTGATAAATATCGTTTATTCGCGTCACTCAGGGTGGTGAACTCGTTTTACAATTAAGCAAGTCGGTTTTCTGAGAAGATGCCATCTAAGTTTAAAACAAGTGCAAAAAACCAACAATTTTGCAATGTTGGAATCTATCTTTAGGGAGGTTATGCCGTAAATAACATCGACAATAATTACATCAATTATTAATTAAATAGCTAATTTATTTCTACTATATAATTAATTTTAGCATCAGGCTATGTATATTTACTTGAAATTAGTCTATAATTCGCTGTTCATTATCTCCATTTTGTTACTTAAATTAATTATTTTTATGATAAAACTGTTTCTGTATTCAGATTAAGACACTGGGAAGTGTTATTGGTGCTAAAGTAAGTTTGTAGATTAGATATTTAGTTTCTTCAAAAATATTTGAAATATTAATATCAAAGCTTTTCTTACTTCGCTTGAAAGCTGTTCTGTTTTTAATGCTACAGTCACGCTAACATTTGTTTTTATATCGATTTTCCAAATGTTTCTTCGAAAAGCTAATTTTTTTACTTCATGTTAAAAGAGAGACATTGTCGCCCTCCGTAGTGTAATGGTTACCATGCTAACTTCATATACCCAAGGTCGCGGGGGTTCAAACCCGGCGAAGGACGATGGATTTTTTCGGGCGTAAAAATTCTTAGCATGTCTTCCTTCGGAAGGGGAGTAAAGCCGTGGGTCCGTGTCGTAGATTTACGGCACGTAAAAGAACCTCAAGCCTGATAGAGAGGCCTCTGAGTAAAATTAAGCAGTCTTTCACGCCCAGTATAGAATGGGACGCTGAGAACCACAGCAGTTAAAGAGCGTCCATAAATAACACGCCATTTCCATTACAAGAGAGACACTTTTTTATTTTATTAACCAAGTACTACATTGTTGGTAGAGAAGGTATTCAGTTCCATCCATAAATTGAATACCGAGATTTCAGAATGCCCGTTTTGAGGAGCCTTGAATAAAAAAAACAAAATTTCTATTAAAAAGTTCGGTATGTATGTGTGTGTGTGTGTGTGTGTGTGTGGGTGTGTTTGTTTGTTGGGGGGGGGGCAGCATAAGTCTAAAACGAGAAGTCGGCTAAATACCAAACTACGTATTTAACTTTAGTATCCTCCAAGGATGCGACAGGAAGATTTCCAATAAAATCCCCCCGCCAAAGCCATCCTTTACATGGAAAAAACAAATTTAAAATATTCATAGATTTTCTCAAAATAGATTTTAATTAAAATACCATATATTAAAGATATTTACATGGCAAATAAAAGGTGTTTCTTAAATTTTCTTGGAATAACCTCTGAGCTCTGATTCTTGCTGACTTTTTCACAACTGGTAAACCATAAGGAATAAGACAAAAACTTACTACCCCAAAAAATATAGATCGTTTTAAAACACACAATAGATCATTTGCATTTTTTGTGGAGATGACCATTTCCTAGACATTCATTATTATTGGGTTCAGTTTTAAAACTCTTAAACTTTTCTGAAACGGGAATTTGGCATTCCCGTTTCTTTTGTTTTGCCCATGTAAAGAGAACCAAATTTCAATTATGATTTTACTATACCTTTAGCCTAGTGAATTCCATTATTTGCCTTATAGTTATAATGAAATAAGTAATAAGACCATTTCTGCTTTATCTTGCAGTAGATAGTAATATTAGCTTTTGTAAGAAAATTTTGTCACAGAATAGGTCATATCGGCGGATTTCTTTTTTCTTTATTTCTTTTTTGAAACAAATGGTCATGGCAATGGTTTACACTCACTTCTATGGCATTAATCTGTATGTAGTAAGTATCTTTAACTATACACTCCTGTTCATAACTCCATACTCAGGGGAATAATCTTGACCAGAGAAATATTCCCAGCCGGGAATTGAACTCAGGACTACTGAGGTATGGGACCAGCTGGAGAAATGCTAGTAGGATTTGCTACATTAAACATTTCGGTGTAAGTACAAGGGGATGCAAAATAACGTAGCGAAATATAAATCGGCCTTGAAATTCCTTTTCTGGCAATTCGAGAAACAACTGGAAAGCAATATCACTTTAAAAAACTTGTATGGTTCTCTCTGCCCTCGATTATTTATTAGTGGAATATACTATCCACGAAAATGTATATTACTATGCTTGAGATAAAGCTTTATATTATACGACGGAAAACCGTGATCGTATGCTTTAAAATGCTATGCTCTTTGAATGCAATGGTCCGAAATAGCTTAATATCGACAGGACTCTTAATGAATGACCGAATATATTGCATAATTCTTATCATCAATAACCCATTTTAGAAATGGCTTAAGGCACAAAAGTCATATTTAAAATAAGTTATATTGTTAAACAAGGTTAGACAACATTCCTTTCAATGATGACTTCACAGGCTATTCCCAGAAAATTCAAGATGTCAGTTTTATTTACAATGTAATTCTACGCGTATTTTAATGAAATTTGTTAGGCATTTTTGAGAAAATATAAAAAAAATGTCTATGTGAAGATGTGGGAGAAATTTGTTTAAAATCTTCCTGCCGCATATTTGAAAATATTGAAATTAAATACCAAGCTGAAAATTGACTGATTATTTTTATTGCATTATGTTCTTTACGCACAAACACACATACATATATACACGCACGCGCGCGCGCGCGCGCTCGGACATTTTCCCCCCCCAAAAAAAACTTCTTATAGATTCATTGGGTCTCAAAACATACATTTTCGGTGAAATCTATATCTGGAATTCTTTTGTAAGGTTCAATTATTCCTCTATTTACTAAACCACTACACTATAGAGAAAGTAAAAGGATGGCAAAGTGTTGAATACTTCAAGGCAATAACGACACTTTCAGAAATGGGGGGATGTTTAAAAAGATTTATTTTAAATACGTTGTGTTCTTTTGTATGTTCTTTTTTTTCATGTGGTTTGGCCTTATAAAAAGTTAGACAATATTCTTTCCGAATGAAGAAGACGTCACAGGCCAATACTGGGATATGTAAATATCCTAAATATATGGTACATTAATTAAAATCGTTCAACGTCATTTTGAGGAAATAAAACACAGGTAAAATAATCTTATGTGTTCCATTCACATGACCTTTTCTACATCTCTGCAACAAGTCATTCTATTTACTTCATCTAATCAAAAAAAAAAAAAAAATAGCAAGAATTGTCTTATTACCTGCTTCTTTGTTAGTAGAAGCGAAATAAGGGGGTACCATAGGTTAAAGTGATAGTCAAAATCTGGTTGCTATGTGACTGAAATTCCTTTGTTTGTATGGACACGAGTTCACAAAGTCCTGTATGAGAAAAGTATATATATTTTTTATAGCTGAAACCAAAAATAAGGATTATCTCAAAAACAATCAACTCCACGAAAAAAATGTATATAACATAAATTGTGTGTTTTAAAGCGCTCTACATTTGTTGTGTGGTAAGTTTTTGTCCATCTCTTACGGATTAGCATTTATGTAAAATTCCGTAAAATTGACCCAGAATAAAGTAGTCTTCAGAGGCTATTCCCAGAAAATTCTAACTATCCATTTTATTTGACAGGTAAATATCTTTAATATATGATATTTTAATCAAAATCGTTAAAGACATTTTTTATAAAAACAACATTTTCGAAAAAAGTTTCATGTAAAGGGTAGTTTGGGATAGAGGGATTTTTCCCAAAATCGTGTCGCATCCCTGGAAGATACTAAACTTAAATACCAAGTTTGGTATTTTACCGACTTTTCGTTTTTGTGTTATCGTGTTCACAGACACACGGACACACACACATACGGACCTTTTTTCTGAAAATACTTTTTTTTGGATACAGAGGACCCTAAAACATAAATTTCCGGTTAAATCTAGGTATCTAATTTTTTGGTGGAGTGCAATACCTTCTCTATACACTATGTACATAGTGCATATAGAGAAAGTAAAAATAAGCTTTCTGATCATTCAGTCTTCCACTGGAAAAAAAGGTAAAAAACTGAAAGCAAAATGTTTACGGCTTACAACTCAGTTGTAGAAAATGAGTTTGCATTGACCGTATTATCGAGCTACAGTTTCTACTGTAGTTTTTTCTCTTCTCGTTACGATGTAAGAGCTTTCAGACTTTAATTAATCCTACAGAACGGTTGAGTCCTACACTGCGCATTCTTTCTGCCCAGCCCCTTGGAAGCAGCAGGCATTCCTCCTCGGTGGCTTAAGAGCTTCTTCAGGAAGACCTCCGCCTGTCCGTGTTGTCGGTAATAAATTGTTACCTATCAAAATGTTTAGTTTTTCTGGCAGCAGGGGTCTTGGTTGAGCACGGGACCACTTAAGTCTCTGGGATTTGCTTTCGCTTTCACCTGTATGTCAGAGAGCCAGGAAATTATATAGAAGGTAAAGTTGCCGATTACAGAGTTACACTTCGACCCTCTAATTTACTTAATGAACATAGTGCCCTCATTTCCTTTCCTGCCCTTTTTAAGTCCACTCTAGGAAAGGTGTTGTTTTGATTTGTCCTGAAGATTTGCTCAACAAGGGGTGATAATAGTTATTATTGTCAAGCTGTTAACACCAAAATGAGCAGGGAGTAAACACACTGGAAAAAAGTAATTGTAATTATCTTTGTGAGTAGCCGATCAAAAGAAGCTGTTAAAAGAAGCAATTCTGTAACTTCAGAAATTCGGTTACTTGATGATGTATAATTTAAAAAATGTATGTTTTACTTTCTCTACATAGTCCGTAGATAACTTATTGCACTACACCCAAAAATTCGCAGCCGAAATTTCTCCGTCTTAGGGTCTCGTAATCAAAAAAATCATCCTCAGAAATAGGTCTCTGTGTAAGTGTGTCTGTGAACACGAAGATTCGGTAAAATACCACACTTTGTATTTAAGTTTAGTATCTCCCAAGGATGTGACTCGAAGATTTTGAGGAGCATCCCCCCATCCTAAGCTACCCTTTACATAGAAACATTTTACATGGAAAAAATTTCGAAAATTTTAGTTTTCTCAAAAATTGCTAACGGTTTTGATTAAAATGCCGTATATTAAAAATATTTAGACGAAAAATAAAATATAAGTTTATCCTTAATAAGACATTAAGACCTCTTCATTCTGGAGGAATTTTGCTGAATTTTGCATATCTGATAAGCTGTAAATGATAGACAAAAAATTACTAGATAAAAACAGTAGATCTCGTTAAAACACGCAATTTGTCATACCATTTTTTTCGTAGAACAGAACACTTCCAAGATATTCTTTGTTATTGGTTTCAATTTTAAAATACTCAAAACTTTTCACATACGCTAATTTGTCAACTCCTGGCAGTGCATAGAAACGGATTTCATCTGTATTGTAACCTGTTTTTAAAATAATTGACTTTCGCTTTAGCCTGTGCTTTGCCTTATTTCCTTTCTACTTACAAGGAAGCAAGTAATGAGACCATTTCTGCTAATGTTTATGTCAATTAGGATGAAGTAGTTAGAAGAATAACTTTTAAACAATAATGCGTTACAGCAATGTAGAGAAAAGCATGTGAAGTAATACATCAGATCTTTCCTCCAACAAACACTTGTTTATTTTTCCACAAACCGATTCAAATATGCTCACAAACAACTGTACCTCGTAAAAATCCTGTCGTATAGTTTCTTTTCGACGATCGCTGCGGCGACAATATTGCTAGCTACAAAATTCCACTGTCTCAACTGTCGCATGCGATGCATTCCCGGTGGAAGCTGCACATATGGCAGGGCTTCGTTGTCCCTTTTAATATCTGTTAAATTTCCAGAAGCCATCACACGTGCAGTATCACAGGTGTCCTCAAAACTCACCCAGGCTTAACAATGCGCGTCTTTGACGACAGTGAATCTTCGTGTCCACTCGTACAGGGGTAAAGTCACAGTTGCAATGACATTGTGTGTTTTAAAGTGCTCTACATTTGTTGTGTGGTAAGTTTTTGTCCATCTCTTACGGTTTAGCATCTGTGCAAAATTCCGTAAAATTGACCCAGAATAAAGTAGACTTCAGAAGCTGTTCCCAAAAAATTCAAAATATACATTTTATTTGACAGGTAAATATCTTTAATTTACGATATTTTAATCAAAATTGTTAGAGCCATTTTTTAGAAAATCAAAATTTTCGGAAAAAGTTCCATGTAAAGGGTAGTTTGGGGTGGGGGTATTTTTCTCAAAATCTTCGTGTCGCATCCCTGGAAGATACTAAACTTAAATACTAAGTTTGGTATTTTACCGATTTTTCGTTTTGAGTTATTTTGTTCACAGACACACGGACACACATATGGATCTTTTTCCGAAAATAGTTTTTTTTTTGGATATAGGGGACCCTAAAACATACATTTCCGGTGAAATCTCGGTATCGAATTTTTTGGTGGAGTCAATACCTTCTCTATACACTATGTACATAGTATGTGTAGAGAAAGTAAAAACGTGCTGGAGTGGTAATATGTGCGACTCGTAATCGCAGGTTTGAACATTGACTCTCTCTCTCTCTCTCTCTCTCTCTCTCTCTCTCTCTCTCTCTGACGGCTACGGCAGCGGAACGAATCATTGGGTTTGGAAACATTAGCGGCTTCCGCGCGTCTCTGGTGTCTGCGGCCTCCGGTGGCATGTTAGCAACAATAGCTTTACATAGGGCGCAGAGCGCGAGCTGTCCTCTGTTGTCTACTCTTTACCTTTTTGCCCTTTTATACCAGGTGGTCAACTGCCCCGTATTTAACGTGTGCGAATATCCCTTCGCGTGTTAAAAGAGTTGCAGAACTCAATGGGGACTGCTATTGGTTGGTGTAGTTAGACGACTCGTCTCCCACCAAGGCAGACCGGTTCGATTTCAGAAGATCACATGTGGGATTTGTGGTGAACGAAGCGGCGCAGGAGAGCTTTTCACGGGCTTATCCGGTTACCCCGCCGACGCATTCCACCGGTGCTCCATCTTCATTCCAAGTATCATTAGTGCCATCGCTTGCGTGCTATATTTAGTAAAAACGGGCGTTAAACACCATAAAAATCGCGTTAAAACCGGTAGGCAAATGGGAAAATGGCCGGCTTTAACTTGAAATAGCCCCGATGAGTTCTGCAACTGTTTTAACGCACTAAGAGATATTTGAACACATCCAATATGGAACAGTTGGGCCTCTTGTATACTTAAGTCTAAGGAAATTTGCATAAAAGAGAAATGAAAGACACAGACATTACCAGTTGAAAAGGCCTTGTCACACGCTTGCAGCTGGTGTGAATTTCCACTATCCCTATCGTAAAGAAACATTACTGTAATTTTATGTATTTTATTGTAATAAACTGTCAACAGACTGCAGCTAAAATCTCTGAAGCTTGTCGCATACTTCTCTGCTTACTTTCTTACTTTCATTCTTTGAACGAAGATAAAACACCGACAAAGTTAAGAAGGAAATGGATAGAGATGAACATCTCCGGGCGTTAATGAGCAAAGCTGAAGAAAAAATAAAGAAATATGACTCGCTGGAATAAGGAGAGAAAAAAATGTAAAGAGCTTCAATCTTTGTCCTTTTAAGTTCATCATGAGGTATTGATGAAGACGTTAAAGAGAAACGAGCCCTTTGTTAGATGCATTGAGAAAATGTTATGATTCCTATCAATTAATCTTAAGTCACTGCCAACTTAAATTACACTTTGTTGACATGCATTTGCGTGACAGGATGCAATACTAGAGTGAATCTTGAGTTCTTTTGTAAATGTTTTCTTCACGCTTCCCTTTTTTTCTAGCTTTCGAGATAAGTGGCAGCGCTGTAGCATAAAAAGTTTGCATTAAAGGAAAACCATAAAAATAAACTTATGCGTTCCAGATGATGAAGCTAGGAGAAATACAGATAATAGTGCTCATTATAAAATACAAGAAAGGATATACAATCAAAATGCTATATAGTCATGACTATACCGACATTAATGTATGGAAGCTTATGATGGATCATGAGCTCAGAACAGACACGTGAGCCGAGGTCGTTAAGGCACGGACTGCTAAACTGGAATCCCGTTATAAATCCCGGCTTGACCGTCCTCTTTTATTTTCACTACATAGTGCATGGTACGTATATAGAGAAGGTATTGCACTCAACCCAAAAATTCGATACCGAGATTTGGCCGGAAATACACGTTTTAGGATCCCCTATATTCAAAACGCATTTTAAAACATAGGTCCCTGTGTGTGCGTGTATGTATCCGTGCGTCTGTGAACACGACAACTCAAAAACGAAAACTCCTTTACATAGAAAAATATTCTAAAATTTTAATTTTCTCAAAAATATATTACGATTTTGATTAAAATACCGTATATTTAAGATACTTGCATGACAAATACAATTCATATTTTGAATTTTTGGGAATAGCACCTAAAGAACTCTTCATTTTGGATGAATTTTGCTGAGTATTGCCTACCTGGTAAAGAAAAAGACGATCTTGCAGATCTGTTAAAATATATAATTTATGTCATGCGCATTTTTTCGTGCAATGAGACCGTTTTTGAGATATACCTTATTATTGGTTTCAGTTTTAAAATACTTAACATTTCTCATACGGGAATTTGTAAACTCCTGCCCATGCAAAGCAACGGATTTCAACCACATGGCAAACAGCTTTTAAAGATTTGACTATCGCTTTATCCTATTGTATTCTCTTAATTCCGTTCAAATTACAAAGAAGAAAGTAATAAGAATAGATCTGCTAATGTTTATCTCGATTAGTACGAAGTAGATAGAAGAATAAGCTTTTTAATAATGATTTGTCACAGAGATGCAGAGCAAGTCATGTGAATGGAACACATCAGAATTTTAGAAAAAGGTCCTTATGTGCGTACATGTGGCCGTGTGTCTCTGAACATAGTAGCTAAAAAACGAAAATTCGCTAACATACTAAACTTGCTAATTAAGTTTAATATCTTCCAAGAATACGACCAGAAGATTTTGAGGGATATGTCCTCTCCCCCCACTAACTTTTTCATGGAAAAACAATCCAAAATTTGGATTTTTTCAAAAATGGATCTAAAGATTTTGATTAAAATCCCACATATTAAGGATATTTACATGACAAATCAGACACATTTTTTTAATTTTCTGGGAATAGTCTCTACAGACCTCTTTATTGTGGATGAATTTTGCTGAATTTTGCGTTACTGGTACACCATAGGTAAGAGATAGGCATAAGCTTACTAAAAATTTTTTAGATCTCGTTAAAAGACACAAATTGTGTTATTTACAGTTTTTTCGTGGAGCTGATATATTACTTGTTATTGACTTCAGTTTTAAAATGTATTTCTCATATGGGAATTTTTTTAAATATTGACGATGGAGAGAAACGGATTTCAACCGCATGGCAACCAGGCATTAAAAGATTTGACTATCTTTTCAGCCCTGTGTATTCCCTTATTTCGTTTCTACCTACAAGAAAGCAAGTAATACTAATTTTTATGTTTATTAGATACCATTCTTTAGTTTTGTGCCAAAACTACAACTATCTTACATAGCCAGCTGAGATGATTGTGACCCGTGCGGAAGCAATGTAAGACATATCTAGGGTACGTTTATCAGATGTGAGCTGTCTCAGTCGCTGTTTTGTTTTCATTTTATAAAATATTCTACTACAGGTATATTGTATGTGATTTTATTATAAATGTTATTCTCTTATTAGTCACGAAAATGCCTTCTACAAATCCACGCTTGAATATATGGAATATATAATACGTAAAAACAGAATCGTATAGACAACCTTAGCAGCAATTTTCCGGTTGTCTAGTTCCGATTACAGACATGAGATGTTTGATCAATAAATTTAGAACAACGGGACCTATAAACCAAAGAAGCGAATACGACATGTTTTAAAAGCGGAAACGCTAGACGAAATTGATTCTGCTCACCTACGAAGTATCTCAGCTGTGTTGCCAATTAAGTGGGTGTTTCACAGCTCCTGTTCTTACAGTTACTAACTTTTAAAACTCAAACCTTGCTGTGTGACTATAGATCAGAAATCATGAATATTATGCAAGAACTTATGCATGTGAATGGTAATTTCATCCGACGATATCAAGAATGTCTTCGCACAGATGAACACGACTTTCGACAACACTTATAATAAGTTTAGTACTAATTACCTATATTTACTAACACTGGTGATAGTAACCCGGTAGCTACGAAACGAAAAATCCAGCAGGGAAATTAGACGCGCGATCGGCAGACGTGGTTTAAAATAGGCACTGTAGTATTTTAGGATAGAATCATAACCCGAATTAAACTCGCCGAATATGGCTTATAAACAAAGAGATTTCCTTCTACTTCCCGGAAAACAAATTAAAAGTTTCTCTTCCACATTATGTCTGATTAGAATAATGATGATAGTAAAATTAGACATTCAATTTTGCCATGTTTTCAAAGGAATAATTTATTCATGAATCAGTTAAACAAACCAGAATATAAATGCTTCGAAACTGACTTCAGTCCACCTACCAAGTTTATTGTCTGCATTATTTGGTTTTCATTTACTCGTATCATCTCAAAGTACAATTAGTTCTTTATGTCTCTAAATTAAATGCGTCTGCCTTCAAATAGTTTTCATTTCGACCTTTATTTGTTCCAGTTTCAGCGGAAAGTGGATATTGTAATTTAAGTCTGCATTTTTGTTATTGTTTTGTAAGGGTTCTTGCAAGATATAAATTAATCTTAAGGAAGTATTCACTGAACTGGAGAGAAAAGCTTAAGAAGTGGAACTGGGAGTGAATAAACAACAAATGGAATACATGAAAATGGCGGTAGATATATCTGTAAAAAGGAAAGATTCAAAATGTAATAATTGAAGGGGGAAGTTTGAAGGAGTATAATAATTTAATGTATTGCAAATTATTGTAAACAGTAGTTTATATGCATGTATGAATGAATTAATTAAAAATCAAAATGCAGCATTTTATGTGCATTTAAAAAGTGATGCATTAACAGAAATACAACATTTAAAATGTATGAGTTACTCATAGGTCAGTAGTAAATATAGACCACGACAGTAAAATATATAGAAATTTAGAAAAAAAGTCTTAGGGAAACTTTTGAGAAGAGTTTGCGGTATATTAAGGGATGAAGTTTGGATGATAAGATAGAACTCTAAATTATACAAATCTAGTAATAAAGAAGGTATTGTTAGATTTATAAATATACAAAGAATAAGATGGCTAGAACATGTGCAGAGAATTAAGAAAACTAGGTTATTAAAATGAATGTTAATGAAATGTTATACAAGAAAAGCAAGACTTGAGAAGAGACGGATAGATCATGTGTCCATAGATTTATGGAAAATTGGAGTAAGGGACTGCAAAAAGTGAGCAAACAACATACATCAATGTAGGAAATTAGTGCAAAGTCCCGAGAGCTGTAGAGCTGACGAAGAAATGGTTTTAAAGCTTGTTTCATAGCTCTATATTTAATTTTTATAATTGTATTATAAAATAATGAAAATAAGCACAACTTGAACTTCAGTTTCTCATAGAAAAAATCTGTGCATAAATAGCTCTTGCCTATAAATAATTTTGCCTGCTTCAGGATTCTTTTGAAAGGAAGTAAAAACTAAAAAAAGCATCTTTTTGCTTTTCTGTAATAATTCAAGAGAGCACTATGCTTTTACTTTAGTGTGTTGTAGAACTTGCTGATGCTTCCTCTAATCATAACAAACGTGAACAACAACTTTTTTTAACAATATTTTGCCGCTTGATCGGCGTGCAGTTAGCGGAATAATAACATGAAGATTTGTCCAGATAAGACCATTTGCATGACCATGGAGACAGAGAGAGAGGAAAAAAACACGCCGGAGATGTCGTGTCACACAGGAAAACTATAGTTTCGCGTTAACGCTATCTTTCACATTGGAGCTACACAGAGCGCAAGCGTAAATACCGGAGGGACCATATCGGCGATAACACTGTAAACAAAGAGGACAAGGAAAGAAAAAAAAAAAAAAAAAAAAGCTTTGAGGGAGGACACTTATCGTGGTGACAAAATTGCTGTTTCAGGGGAAGTACCGTGAGGAATAAATGCTCTCTACGGCTGCACATTTTAACACGATTTTCCCACCGTCAGTAATTAAAATATCATGTTCGGCAAGTAGCCTTAAAAAGAAACGTACTAACCTCAGATCCTCATACCCGCAGATCCATTTAGCGTCGGATTTGAGAAAGGATCGTCTGTACAATCCGTTTATATGCTGGCTGTAGTCTCTAAAACTTGTGATAACTGTAATTGTTTTCTCACAGAAACCGAATGTAGGACAGGAGTTGGATAGGTAGAGTCAGACTGAAAAATTCATTGCCATAGCTGGAATTTGAACCACGAATCTCCCGGTCTCTGCCCGGTTGCTCTACCACTGAGCTACCATGGCAACACAATTGTCCACAGCAGTTGACTATACTATGAATCCTGCAACTTGAAGTACTTACAATATTGAAAGTTGCCATGGAGAAAATGGAAATAAAAATGAAGGTAGATCCTTTATTAATTTTGATTCCAATTAAAAGTTTAAATTCTTCATGAAATCTAATTATCAATAAACTAAATGAAGAATTTAAACTGTTAGTTGGAAAAAAAAAATTAATAAAGGATCTACCGTAATTTTTATTTCCATTTTCTCTATTATCTTTTACCCCAAGACTAGGAATTGTTCATGAATGGATTACATCTTCAGATGTAATTAGAATTCGTGTTAATAGTTCTCATCTTAAAATAATTTGAGATCATCCTGTATGGTTCACGGAAACGTGCGAGTCAGTTTAGAAATGTAATGCTATGGCGTTATGTTGCCATGATAGCTCAGTGGTAGAACAACTGGCTAGAGATCGGGAGATCCGTGGTCCAAATCCCGGCTATGGCATTGAATTTTTCGGTCTGAATCTACCTACCCATATACTTCTTTACATTAATATTGCGACAGTATTTTAGTAAGACGCATATATTATTAGTTGAATCATTATTTTATAATATTTAACACAAGAAATATATGCTCAGTGGAAAGCATTACCGTGGAGGATAGAAAATTCCTTTTGTATTCGTCAAGGCTACGGGCTTTGTTGAAAATAACGCACATTTTAATGCATTAGGGACATAAGTAACATCTCTCAAGAGGAAACTAGGTATTTTCCCTTTGAAACTGGAGATAGGGAATTTCGCATTGTAGAACAAGGTCACGTGGGTGTAAAATAAAGAAAAACCCCCGATAGTCAGGAGATGACGCCACCTTACGCGCCCTTTTTCAGTCAATCAAAAAGGAGGGCAAAACTCAGGCCTATTTGTATATAAGTGATGTGTGGATAAGAAGTCGAGACACAACGCATAACACACAAGGCTCATAAATTACGACACATCGTGTAGGAAATCATGCGCCGTATATTGCAGAAAATCAGTGTTTTACAAATTAATCTGACGGGCAATCATTATCGTGAATGTTATACGAACCGAGAAGCTCCAGACCACAGTGACTAATGTAAAGTTATAATAACGCCGTAAAAGTGGAAGTAGCACGTAATGAAAACGGCTTCATCAAATTCGCGATCAGTTATGTCGGGAGTTGCTCGTAAGGTTAGTGCCTCAAATGAACAATAATTCACCAATAAAGGAAGTATACAGTGAATTAAGTGAACTTTCTCTGTTATTTGAGTCTACCAACAATGTTACATACCCTTGTCTTTCTTTCCCCCCTGAGTAAGAGACTCGTGATCTACTAGAACAACTAACGGTGCAACCAAGGGAATCTGCAAGGTATGTAGAGAAATTCATTAGCATAACCCGCGACCAACTCCAGGTAGACTCACCTGACAGCGTCATACTGACACCCCAACTTTGTGGCCACAAACAAACCTACCTTAGTTTTGGATCCACCAATAGATCCAGGCCGGATGGACCCGGTCTCGTAGAAACGAGTGAGTATCTTGGAAACACAGCCGTGAGATACGAGAAGTTGTCTTGATATATCACAAGGACGTACGCCCATCAGAGCCAGCTCCACGATTCGGCGCCGTACGCAATCAGGAAGTGGTCTACCATTCACAAAGACTCCACCCAGCTGATTCACTCCCGCCTGCCCTGCAATCACAACATATATCTACTTTACAGTCTGAAAATGGAATAATAATGAAGTTAGAAAACTTCAGATTTCCCTACAATGGAGTAGAACAAACAAGTTTTTCAGCTATTGCCTTTAAAACAACAGCAAAAATCTCAATTGTTACATTCACATGACTTTCTCTACATCTGTATAACAAATTATTCCACTTCATGCTAATCGAGATAAACACTAGCAGAAATGGTCTTATTACTTAGTTCCTTATAAATAGAAGGTAAATAAGGAAATCATCTGGGAAACAGTCACATATTTTAAAATGTGGTTACTATTGGATTGAAATCCGTTTCTTTGTGTGGCCAGAAGTTAACACGTTCTTGCATGAGAAAAGTATTATAAAACTGAAACCAATAACAAGGAATATCTCGAAAATAGTCAACCCCATGAAAAAAAATTATATGATATAAACTGTGTGTTTTAAGGCGCTCTACATTTTTCGTGTAGTAAGCTTTTGTCTATCCCTTATGGTTTACTGGTTATGCAAAATTCAAAAAAGTACCCAGAATAAGCAGGTCTTTAGAGCATATGAGAAATTGTAATTAGAATCGTTAGCCATTTTTGAGAAAATAAAAATTTACATTTTTTCCATGTTAGCGTAGTTAGGTAGATATTGAACTTAAATATAAAGTTTGGTATTTAACGGATTTTTCGTTTTTAAGCTATGCTGCCGACAGACAGACACACACACACATACACATAGACTCAAACAGATACAAACACGCCCATGTTTCTAAAATTTTTTTTTTTTGGATTCAGGGGATCTCAAAACATATATTTCCATGAAATCTCTGTATCGAATTTTTGGGTAGATAAAGCAATAAATGTGCATAAAAATGATACCTGTGTATGTTGAACTACACAAATTTATTCACTATTTGCCGTTTCTTTCTGTAAAAAATCGTGTGTGGGATACTTTATAAAGGTTTCTATATTGAGAGGAAAGGGGACTTATCATTTTCAACACTACCCATCAAAATGTTATCACGATTTCACCGAAGTTACACTTCTTAAAATCCTTCTGTTCCCTCTTAAAGGCATTTTCAATTTTTTGGTCATTATGTACAACACACATAATAGGTAGAGAGGGTATTGTAACCCACCAAATATTCAATGCTGACATTACACAAGTAATATATTTCGAAGCTACCTGAACCCATAAAAGCACTTATAGAAAAATATGCATATGTGTGTGCGTCCGTGCTTGCGAGCAGCATAACTCAAAATCTAAAATTTTGAAAAATAAAAAACTTGCATTTTCCAGGAGTGCGACACGAAGATTTTCAGGATAATTCCTCCTACCACTGTCTACCTATTACATGATGTATTTTGCGAAAATATTGGTATTTCTTTTTTTAAAAATGACCTAGTGATTTTGGTACAAACCACATGTTTAAGATATTTACGAGGGTCAACTGATAAGCACCGGGCATCTCAATGAAAACAGCATTTAAAAAAATTATTTTTTCTTTATTTCTCAACATTATCTCCAGAAAGGTTAATATATTTGTCATATCGGTGTTCTAATTTAATTAAACCATCTCTGTAATACGATTTATCAAGGTCCTCAAAATAGCTGTTTACCGCATCAATGACGTTCTCGTTGCTGTGAAATCTCCGTCTTTCAAGAAACTTTTTGAGGTTTGGGAAAAGGTGGTAGTTACTGGGTACTAGATCTGGCGAATAGGGTGGATGTTCAAGCAATGCGAACTTTAATTCGCACATTTTTCCCATTGCAATGACTGAACAAAGAGCCGGAGCATTGTCGTGATGAAACAAGATTTTTTTTTTTTTTTTTTTTTGTTGCCAAATGAGGTATTTTTATTTTCTCCTCGTCGCTCAAATATTGCAGTAAACTTGCGTAGTAGTCATCAGAGATACTTTTATCCTTTTACAAGTAATCAATAAAAATAATTCCATGTGCATCGCAGAAAACACTCGCCATAACCTTGTTAGCTGACAAAATTGACTTTACCTTTTTTGGAGTTGGTTCACCTGGCGTAACCCACTGTTTTGACTGTGATTTATTTTCTGGAGTGTAGTGATGTATCCAAGTTTCATGCATGGTAATAAGCCATCTCAAAAAGTCACAGGGATTTTTACGGTAGAGATCCACATTCTTAACAAAAACAGTTTTTCTTTGCAACTTTTGATCAGGTGTCAACAAACGCGGCACCCATCTTACACAGACTTTGTGTAAGGCCAAAACATTACTTAAAATATTACCTGCATGTACTTTTGATTTGTTTATAGCCTCTATCTCAAACAACTTTAATCTATGGTCTTCCCGTACTAAACGATGAATTTGTTCAATGATCTCTGGAGTTGTCGCTTCTACGCGGTTCCAGAGCGAGGCTCATCACTAGTGCTCGTGCGTTCCATTTTAAACTGTGCAACCCATCTTTAATCATTGAATATGAAGGGACAGAGTCTTTCAATGTACTGTTCATTTCCTCCTAATTTCTTTAAGCGTTAAACGTTAAGCCTTTCACTGCTCGTTTTTCCCAATCCTCCATTTTCGTGAAAACTCCAGAGTTGTCTTGTTAAAATGCTGTCATTCGAAAACTAAACAAGCTATTGACATGTAACTATGGACACAAGCTAGTCTAGAGTTAAACTATACGATGATGCCTTCTTATCAACGACCCTTGTAAATGGAAAATGAAATGCACATCTTAAATTTTCTGGAAATAGCCTCTGAATGCCTCTTCAAAAGTCTTCTCCTCAACTGGCAAGCTGTAATAGATAGACAAAACTTAATATTCATAAAATATAGGTCGCGTTAAAATACATAATCATATGAGAAATATACTTTTGTGTGTGTATATTGTAAGCATTATAAGCATAAAGGAATACATTAGGCTAAAATATTTTAAAAGCTACCTCTGTGTGATTGAACTGCGAATATTTTTGCATGGGCAGGAGTAAAATAAAAGAAACAACAATGATAAAATTCCCATTTGAGAAAATTTTAGATGAATATCTCGGAAATTCCAACTTTACAAAAAGAAATGCATAAGATATAAATTGTCTGTAGTAACCTGTGTATCTAAAATTAACCAGTTGTACAAATTAATTTAAAATAAAGAAGTTTCCAGAGGCTATTCTCAGAGAATTCAAGAAATACACTTAATTTGTCATGTATTTCTCATTACGGCATTTTAATCAAAACCATTAGAGCCACTTTTGAGAAAATAAAAAATTCGAACCTTTTTCCATTTAAAGGTTAGTTTGGTGTGCAGAAATGTTCCTAAAAATCTTCGTGTCACTTCCTTGAAAAATGGCGAATTTAAATATTAAGTTTAGAATTTAACTACATTTTCATGTTTTGGCTATCATGTTCTGTCTCTCACTCTCTCTCTCTCTCTCTCTCTCTCTCTCTCATACACTACCACACACACTGGAGTTTTTATAAAATTGTGTTGTTTTTTTTTTTTTTTGTTTTTTTTTTTTTGCAGGAGATCTGCTCGGTGGTTTATTTCCAGTGAAATTTCGGTATCGGACTTTATGGGGGAATTCAATGCCTTCTCTAACCATATAGTGTAAACAAAGTAGTGAAAGTACAAATGAGAAATAATCATACTTCTTGATGTTTGGCTTTAGGTGATTTTATTCAGAAATCTACGAGTTGAACAAACTCTTTTCTAAGATTTCACAACTTGACTTAGTATCATTGTCGATAAGGTTGGACTCATAAAAATTGGAACCAATTATATATTTTGGGCAGCCGAGTAATTAGAGCCTCTACGATGTATTTATCGTCCGTGTTAAAAGGCATATCGTTTCTCATCTCGTTTGGAGATAAAATAGATTAGCTTTACCTCCTACATACCCTAAGGATTATTGTGACTAGCTGAAACTCGCCTTTTTGCCTCCTCATGAGATTCTTACTACTGGAGTTGCTGCATCATTTTCCAGTGTTTATAAACCAACCATATAGCACATTGTTTGGAATTGAAGAAACAGCGTGTTAAAAACATTGTTCAATAAATGTCATTAAAACTGGTTATTTCCTTCTCATTTACTACAGAACATCCACACGTCTCTCTACCTAATGTACCGACATCCCATGCTGCTAGAAGACACCCAACATCACTAGCAGCATCAATTTCACGGATAAGGTTATGACAGTGCTGCTACAAAATTATCCTGTATTGGAAAAGGAGCGGAGTTTTTGACTCTATAAGGGTTTCATTTTGAAACAAAAGTAAAAATTACAAGGAGGATACTTGGGAGAATATACTGAATATTCCAGCACCTTCTCGTCACGGCTCTACATCAATTTTGTAACAATAACAGACGTGTGATGTAAACTTTACATGGTGCAACAGAATCTGCTGCCTCCTAAGGTGAGGTCTACATGTTTTGTACATTATTTTCTATTCCTTGTAGTTTATCAGTTACCCATATATAGTTATAAAAATCATTTAAAGCAAACAGGATTTCACAGCCTATTTGCTGAAAATTCAGAATATATATTTTATTTGTTATATAAATATCAATATATGATATTTTAAGCAAAATAGCAAACAAAAGAGTTGCTGGAAGAGCGTGGACTATTTGGAAATCTTTGTTGCTCCTTAGATAGATATAAAATCATAAACTTCAATGCCATAATTGGTATTTATCTTAAAATCCAATTTTGAGTTACATTGTGCATACATACACACACACACACGAACACTGCTGCATTTTTTTGTTCAGGAAACCTCAAACATGTCCAATAAAATATTACTATAGATTTACGGGAGAATACATTTCCTTAATAGGTATGCAATAGAGAAGGTAGTGCACATTTTGAGGTGCTCGGCTGGGAGAGGAAGAGATTAAAAGTGAACTAGAAGCTGTTTCAATGATTTTTCTGGCTCTTCTTTGACCTGTAGGTTTACAGGTGCTGAACTACAGAGTTCCTAGCCTCAATATCCGATTAGTGGATGATAATTTTTGTTCAGTTATGATTATTCACCCTTCTAGAACACGATTGTATGAATGTGCTAATTTAATGTTTTGCTATAGTGAACACAAATGAATACAAGTGAATATCATTGCCAAATTGTCTCAAAGATATAAAACAGCTGATTTGACCACAGATGTTAAAGGTAGTACATATGACTAAAAAAACCCGTTTCTTCTAAAAACACATTATGTTTGTAACAAGTTTCCATGTTTCGTCACTAGTGAATACAGCCCTCACGTTTTTTGGATACAATATAGAAATGCATAAATATTTATCATAATCTCTCACGACGTCGTGCTATTTTGCACATGTTAACCGACATTTTCTTTCAATAAAGAAAGTTAGTTTAATGCCGCGTACACTTTATAAAACAGTTCTATTGTAAAAAAAAAAGAAGCATGTAAAATCCATCCTCTAGCTCACTTATCATCATAGGTTTGCTGCATTCCAACCCGATAGAGGTCCTACCTAACCTTACTTTTATTTACGTCAGTAATGAGCCCAATTACAAGAATATAATTTTCACTCTCCATTGTGATTGCAGCACCATGAATATATGCATAAAACTGACTTGAATTTTAATAATGCTTTACGAAAAGCTTTTGCTAACGCTGCCAAGAGTGGCCTGGCGATCGAGATAGAACATGTTGGTTGTCAAGTGTCCACCATTAAGAATGAAACTGTTATTAACTACTGATGAATAATGAAATTATGATCTCGTATTTAAAATGCTTCGATATCTTTTATTATTAATTTAGCGTATTTCACCTCTATAAATGTTGTAAATATGTATAATGGCTATATTTTAAAGCGATCTATGGCGTTTGCATCAATGGCAGGCTGATTTTACGGAATTTAAGATCGTTTTGCATTCGTATTAATTTTAAGTGGCTGAGTGGTTAAACCGGGTTTTCTTCGGTCCTCCGGTTTCCCCGCCACTCATTCCACCAATTGCTTCTTCGTCACATTTCCAATCATAAATATTGCTTATATTTCATATCATCCACTTCCTCATGCTCATGCCTGGCTACGGGCCTACCCCTCCTAACAGGTTCCCCATTCTGTGGTTTAGTGCCGTTGGCTCCCCAACAGACCTCTGACCCCTAGGCATTAGCTTGTAAGTCGTAGGTGGGTGTCAGTCCTACAAATATGGGGTGGGTCAGTCGATTACGAAACGAAAAAAAGTTAATTTTAAGCATTCTAAGCGGTGGAAATATGAGGCTGTCAGTTGTGTGAAACTCAGAGTTGGAACGCCCAAATTGTTGAAAGTACCACTTAACAGAGTTTGAACCATCAAATGGATTATTGTTAGAGGTATTTTATCTTTTTGGGTTCAGGAAGCTTAATGAGTTACATTTTTCTTAATGCATTGCATGGATGTCTTCAAAAACTGTAAATTCATAATTGTCAACTCAGAGAAAAGAATGTGTGAGGTTCAAAGCTACCTACATCTTCGTAAAAGTGGTTGGTTCTCCGGATCATATGATTAGTGCGGTCCATTCCTGAGATTTACAGAAAACATTAGGCAGACGCCAGAGGGTCTCACAATCTTAGATAAATTACTAAATTTTTTAATCATACTGGGGCTGTCATCAGGACCGTGAAGCGGCGATCAAGAACAGCTTCGTCAGAGAACACGAGAAATACTGAAACTCATCCGTAGGCTTCAGAGACTCTGGGGCCCCCATCCAGAGCTTGGACAGAAGCAGGTCACTAGAACTGCTAAAATTAATCGAAGAAAAGCTCTTGTGAACCTTTCTTACAGGTCACTATCCTTTCAGAGGGCACCTACACTGAAAAGGACCACAAGTGAATCTTGTCTTCAGACAATGTCAACAGGAAGAAGAGACAGCTGGCTAAAACTTGCTCACCAAAGAAGCTATTCTGGGGAGTCAACTTTAAAAATTGGAGCTCTGAGATTTACATAAAACATTAGACAGACGCCTGTAGCCCCCAAATCTTAGATAATTGAGTAAATTTCTTAATCATACTGGAGCTATCATTAGGATCGTGAAGCTGGCTATCATAAACAGGTTCATCAGAGATCACGAGAAATACTGAAACCCATCCGTAGCTTTCAGGGACTCTGGAGCTCTCATATAGAAGTTACAGGAGCAGATCGCTTCCACTGCTAAAATTAATCGGAGAAATGTTCTTGTGCACAGGACACTGTCGTTTTAGAGGGAACCAGCACTGACAGCATGTGCATCCTATCTTTAGACAATGTCAACACGAAGAAGAGACAGCTGCCCTGCACTTGCTCACCAATGAACCTTATTTTAAGGAGCTTCCAAATTGGAGCTCTCAATAATCACGCTATAGAGCCTGATTTAGTTCACTATCAAAGTCAGACTTTGTATCGTTGACAGGACCAGGGTTCATACTATATTGTAATAGTGTTTTTATTACACCTTCTCATCACTTTAAATATTAAAAAGTAATAATAATGATAATAATAATAATAATTAGTATTATAGTTTTTATTTCAACAATTATCATTTGGCATATAACTTAAAATCCTTTTTAAAATTCTATAATTCAAAAATATATTAATTATATTTAAAACTACTCAGATCTGTCACTTAAACTTAGCTTTAAGTTATATTTAGTAAACATGTATACGATTGAAAAAGAAAATTCTGAAATATTAATGCAAGAAAGAGTTAAAATCAAAATCCTAATGAAGGTTTTCATATTGTGAAATTTCTGCAGAAATATATATGAAGATTCAGTGGATATTGTAAAATCATTGGCTGTATTTTAATGCTTGGAATATTTATTAATTAAATTCGAAATGTTTATAGACTCATAGTCATAATAAAACTCAGAAGCTGTAGGAGAAGTCATTTATTTTATTCTTGTTTTAACCTTTAAAATATGAAGCATGTTCATAGAAGCAAAGGAGAGTTATTAGCTTTAAAATTAAGTGGTTATGTTTTTTATTCGGCTCTTGATTGAAAAGGCAGCTAATATAGCAGATAATTTATGACACATATATACATAAATTATCCTTAACTCTTGTCAATGAGACTGACAAGATCATAAAGAAAGATTAAAATCGCGGAGATGCCATTTGGTTTCATGCAATAAAAACATTAGCAGCTTCTAGAGAAGTTATTAGCTCTT
Source organism: Hymenopus coronatus (assembly GCA_030762935.1). Taxonomy (NCBI): domain Eukaryota; kingdom Metazoa; phylum Arthropoda; class Insecta; order Mantodea; family Hymenopodidae; genus Hymenopus; species Hymenopus coronatus. Next base: position 73,055,861 of record CM060896.1, on the reverse strand, counting down.
AATAATGTTAAAAGCTTAGGATATAAGATCTCTATATATGCTAAATCTCTCTAGTGCATCTTTGTGAACTTCACTTTAACAGTAACCTCTAAAGCAAAATCTTAAGTTACTTAGAAGAAGACCATTTAATCAGTAATGAATTTATTTTGCAGAAGTGTTTTAAATTACTTCTCGCCAATATGCAGTTTTTAAATTTAATGTTTAATATTTAAACAATAATAAAAGACGCTTCTGAAAGTTAGTCTCGTTTTACACAAAAGATATCTTTGTTTAGTTCCAAATCTATTTCTATCCTTTGCAGTTAAACATTTATTTCAAAACTATAGGAATATCTAACTATGCTTGTTACTTTCTTTACAACGTAAGCACACAGCGACTAGATAGATATTGCACGACGCCCAAAAATTCAATATCGAGATTTTGCGGTTAATATGTTTTTGAGACCGCCTAATTTCCAAAAATATAATTGTTAGTAAAAGGTCCGTGTGTGTTTATCTGTGAACGCGTAAATAAAAAACGAATGGTCTGTTAAAACTAATCTTGGCATTTCATTTCATCTTCTTCCAAAAATGGATATCTACTTCACGCTATGCTACTCTTTTCTTGGAACATGTTTTCAAAATTTTGACTTTATAAAAATGTATGTCATATTTTAGATTGAAATACCACATCGTAATATTTTTATACCGAATGGAAGCATTTATTACGTTTTCTGGGAACAGCCTCTGAACCCCTTTATTATAAATGACGTTTGCAGAGCTGCTAATCTATAAAAAATAGACGAACTTTTACTACACAAAACATATGTAACATTATAAAGCAAAATTTATGTAAAATAATTATTTTGTGAGTGGAGTTAATTAATTCCAAGATATTCATTCCTTCTTGTTGTTTGTTAGTTCCAATACTATAGAGAGCTTTTCAATTTGGACGTCATTATTATTTTTATTTATCCAGGTCATGCAAAAGAGAGAGTAATTTCAAAGGAATTACATAACAACAAACTCTTAAAGACCGACTATCATTAAGTCTACTAGCTTCTCCTGTTTTTTGTTCTAAGCCCTGTTCCTGTTCCTAGTAATAACTATGTAATAAAATCGTGTATGAAAACGTTTGTCTTGATTAACATGAATTAGATAGAATATTTTTATTAGATTAGTTTGTTGAATGGATAGACAAATTCTTGCGAATGTTGCGCATTAGAATATAATTTTTAAATAGTACACGTAAAGTAATCTCAAATTTCACTATTAGAATTATTGATTTTGTTCCAAAGTTATTGTAGATATATAAATAGAAAACATAAAAGGAATCTGCTTAGTGGAGACACATGAAAATAGCATTATCATAGCTGGGACGTAAAAAGAATATTCAGTTATTTCATTTAATGCAATACAATAGTATATTTGGTATTTATTGAACATTATTCTGGACAAATGCATAGGTTTACCTACTTTATGATTGTGCTCTTGAATAAGCTAAATATCGTGGTCGGTGATACATGAGAGATACAACTGCCTCCAGCAAAATCAGAGAGTGGAAAATGTTCTTAAAATCTTAGCGTAAAACCAAGGAACCTCTTAATATTTGTTACATTAATAATTATTTTAGTTAATAATACGTGTACACATTAACAAATATGATTAATAAAACTCTACCATTTTAATGAACTATATAAATAGTAGGTAACTGCCATAGCCGTGATTTGAATCACGGATCTCCCGGCCTCTAGCCGGTTGCTCTACCACTGAGCTACCATGGCAACATGCCGACATAGCATTGCATTTCTCAACTGACTCGCATGTTTCCCGGTAAACCACACAAGGTGATCTCAAATTAGTTTGAGATGACAACCCCAATGGCAACTTACAATGTTGTAAGTACTTTAAGTCCTAGGCTTCATAGTATAGCCAACTATTATGGTCAATTGGCATTGATTTAATTATTTTTTCAACAAGCCGTGTGTAGGACAAGAGTTGGATAGATAGAGTCAGACTGAAAAATTCAATGACATAGCCATTTGAACCACGGATCTCCCGGTCTCTAGCCGGTTGCTCTACCATTGAGCTATCATGCTAACATGCCGGCATACCAATTGACCACAATAGTTGGCTATACTGTGAATCTTGAGACTCAAAGTGCTTACAAAATTGTAAGTCGCTATTGGGGTTGCCGTCTCAAAAGAATTTGAGAACACCTTGTGATTTACCGGGAAACATGCTAGTCAGTTGAGAAATGCAATGCTATGCCGGCATGTTGCAATAGGAGCTCAGTGGTAGATCAACCGGCTGGAGATCCGTGGTTCAAATCCCGGCTATGGCAATGAATTTTTCAGTCTGACTCTACCTATCCAACTGTCAATATTTGTTACGTTAACAATCATTTATTAATATAATATTACGTTGAAGCACTAACAGAATTATGGTTAATAAAACCCGTTACAATGTGAATGAACTATGCTCTCGCTATGGAATTTCCCCAAAGCTCACGATCACTTATTCATGAAATTGTTACCAAAAAACTGAAATTTCGTAAACTTTGCTCACGTTGGGTACCAAAGACTCTTACTGAGCAACACAATACAAAAAGGATGGGTAGTGCACTTCAGTTTTTAACCCGTTATGATGAAGACGGCGAAGAATTTCTGACACAGATAGTCACAGGAGATGAGACTTGGGTTTCTTACGACACCCCTGAAAGTAAGCGGCAATCAATGGCATGGAGGCACAATTCATCCCCAACAAAGATTAAGCCGAAACAAATCTTGACACCTCGAAAAATGATGTGCACAGTGTTCTGGGACTGGAAAGGCATCTTACTCATTGATTTCTTACCGCGTGGTAAAACAATCAAAGCAGATTTTATTGCGAGACACTTAGGAATTTGCGCCGCGCAATACAGAATAAGCGCCGAGGTTTGCTGTCAAAAGGTGTTGTTTTTCTTCACGACAACGCACGATCACACACTGCAAATGTGACGAAAAACCTCCTGCAGAGAATTGTCTGGGACGTGTTTGACCATCCTCCGTACATCCCTGACCTCGCTCCTAGCGACTTTCATCTGTTCTTACATCTCAAGTCTTTCCTTGGTGGTCAACACTTCAACAATGACGAATAGCTGAAAGAAAATGTTTCCAACTTTTTGAAGACACAGGCGGCAAACTTCTATGAAGAAGGTATACAAAAACTTGTGCCACGCTATGACAAATGCCTGCAAAATTTCCGTAGTTATATGGAAAAGTAGGTTAAGAGTTTTAGAATTTTGTGCAATAAGTAATTATTCTGTATCTGTGCACAATTTAATTTTATTACGAACGGAACTTACTTTCTGGACGTACCTCGTATATAAATAGTATAATCAACTATGAAGAAGCTTACAATACCAGGTATTTCAGATTAATTATTCATTGGATGGCAACTTCAGCTGCTCGCCTTGGAGACAGAAAAGTGATTCCGCCTAACAACCTTTCTGTTGATGAGGTTCGGGCATACGACCTCTTCAGCTTTCTTAACAAGGTCTAATGAAGGTGTTTTAGCCAACGAAATATTTTCTTCTCCGCTATAGATAACGGATGAGGACAATAGGTATGGTTAGTTATTTATCACAAAGGACCTTATCTTGACCTATTTATCGAACGCAAAAGCTCGATCTTCGAGAACCATAGGAAGAGAATTAGTGTGCTGGTAGGCCTTGGATAAGTTTATTCAATTTTGGAGAAAACCTTCTACGTTTTATGGTGGTTAAAGGTAAAATTAAGCCTAACTGAAAGCGATTTAGCTAGCTATAAATAATGGAAGGAGTGATTGGTATAACATAGGAGCAGAAACAGGTTTTACTGCACCTGTAGGAAGCGGTATTGACTGCAGTATTTAACACGCCGTTAGATCACCGGAGAGTGCGCCTGGAGGTTGCAATTAGGAGGTTATCGCCATCCACACTAATAGGCCGATCATTCAGTTCGGGATTCTCCGTTCACCTGCCTTTAGTTGCCAATCCTTCCAGGAACACGCCCCAGTAAATTGGCCGTAATTTAGTTACGAAAAATAAATCGAAGTAGTAAAATATGCTTCTTGTATATTCCTTTGCATACAATGTAAACAATAATTCGTGCTGCATTCTGTCAGCGCAAACATAAAAATTATATTGAGTAAAATAAATAATTGTGACATAAGTATAATTATAATTATCAAGATAACGACATAGTCAGTCATTTGTTGACATATTCTTACAGTTGCCTGCATTCTATGCTAAGAACCGTACTAACGCCTCCTAGGAAATGTTTACCGTAACAATTCGAAATACCAACGTAGATGGTGGTAGTTATTCTTGGTTGTTTCTAAACAGCAAACCTGTGATTAAAAATAATGTTTGAAAAATCGCGAAGAAATTGCAATCTGAGTCAGCACCAATGAATGGAAACTGCTACCAGTTGGATTTGCATTTATTTATTATTATTTATATTATCTATTATAAATCTTTTACTAAAATGAAATCGGCTCACCTCTGAAGAGTGAGGGTAGCGCCACATTCAAGAGGCCGAAGCTTGGTTAAGCGAGTTACTCGGATCATGTTTATCTGGGGTTTTCCCTTATCCTGAATAGACGAATGTCAAGTAGCTATCCTCATTGGAGTTTCATTTCACCGACTTATTTCATCGTCCAATATAATCTACTAGTGTAAAATACGCTACATTACAACAACAAAAATCGCAACATGAAAGTGCGTCCTCTTGAATGTGGCGCTCCCCTCACTCTTCAGAGTGGGCCGATTTCATTTTAGTAAAAGATTTATGATAGATAATATAAAATAGTAAATATTAAATTATATTTGTTATTAAATGATAAATTACTTTGTAAAACATACTGCTAAGACTTTTGACTGATCTAAAAATGTTTGCTTATATTTCTTATTATATGATCAAGTATTTTGAATAAACTTGCATAAAGTTTACATGACTGCCTACTGCCATCTAGATTTAATTTATTATGCCGGTAAGTGTTTTCACGAATCACAAAAATACTATTTTCGGAGTGTTAACAGTTACCTAAACAGACAGATGTTTTATATAATGTATATAAGAACATATTTACGTAATTATTAGCTCAGGAAGATTTTTAGCTATCGAACTTAGATGTTTATAAGCCTTAGATGTTTAATCCCATAATATGATGGGCGCGCTAGAGCCTTATGTTTCATACAGAATCTTAATAATCATTTATTGTTGTCTAACAAGTATTTTGTTTCTTAGAATAACATGTTTATTCATATACTATAGTTTTGTATGACCTAGATGACAAGCATCATAGCCTGGAAGCTCATTTATTGAAATCTAAAAGCCAAAGAAATATATTATAGAATTTAGGAAGTAAATAGCGTGGTGAGGTTTTACATTTTTCATTTGCAATATACAAGTGATTTGTTTATTCAACACTGTAGCAAATCTATGCTACAGACTGATATTGTATTTGCCCTTGAGAGTTGCCGTACAACATAGTTTCAATTACGGTTGTAACATTCTAAAAATGCAAATAAAACATTTCACAAACCTCCAAACGCTTCCCAGGTTTTTTTTTTTCTCTATATAATTCGTCAGATATGCATTTTTACAGGGTTCTAATTAGATCGCTAATGCTCTACTTTCCATTAGACACCTTGCCAAGTAAATCCAGCCATTTGTTTAAGTTTGAGAAACCAATAACAAGGAATACCTTGGAATTGGTTAACTCCACAAATATACTTATAAAACAAATTGTGTGTTTTAGATAGATCTGCCTTTTTGTGTAATAAGTTTTTGTTCATCTCTTACGGTTTACCAATTATACAAAAGTAATCTACAACGAAGAGTTGTTCAGAGGATATTTTCAGAAAAGTCAAGACATAAATTCTATTTTCCTTGTAAATATTTTTAAATATACGGTATTTTAATCAAAATTGTTGGAGGCATTTTTGAGAGACTCAAAATGATCGAAAAGTTTTCAATATAACGTGTGGAGGATTTTCCTACAACTCTTGGTGTTGCATCCTAGGAAGATAACTGCGGAAAGTAAATACCAAGTTTGATACTTAATCTACTACTTGATTTTGGTTTATGCTGATCATATACACACACAACATTTTTTCCTGAAAATGTTTTTGGATCCAGCGGTTCTCAAAATATGTCTTTCCAGTGAAATCTCATATTTAAGTTTTAAATGCATTATAATACCTTCTCTACCTATTATACACGTTGTGCATACGTGGTAGAGAACGTCAAAAGTTGAGGCACATAGTATCCTTCAGTTTTGGCGGAGCTATGAGCCTTGAATTCTCATATTATGTGGAAAGGACACATGATCGTTATATTTGCTTGTGATCTAAAATTTTGGTGTAAGATTATCGATAAATTGTTAGCATTTGTCCCAACGAGGTGTTAGCACTAATCAAATACTTTTAGTTTTCAGGGTGGGATTGTTTTTGCACACATTCCTTCATTAGTGAATACTATTTGTGCATTTTCAAAGCACAGAATAATATCTTCAGAGAAATATTTTTTTAAGTTACAATTGAATCTATCCTCTTTCCCATAGTCTATATTGAATTAAATTAAAATATTTTCTGCATTTAAATGCGACATTATGACATTAATACCCAGACAAAGATTAGCCTCAAGACAGAAGGAACTTAAACCTCAAAAGTGATCTGTATTCCATCTTTAACACCACCGAAGAATGCAGAAAAGTTATCAAGTTAATGGAGATGTCACAAATGTTGTCTTTTATATAATGTGATTTAATTGTTATAACCACAGTTTGATACTATTATAATTGTTTGCCAATTTACATGTACTATACTTTACTGTTTCCAATGTTCAATTAGTTAAGTTTATGACCATATATTTGTATTACATTTTGTATTTACATTGATCTTGTAAAGATACTGTGGTCGCTGATGACCTCTGTTGTTATAAAGTGACTTTAAATAAATAAATTAAAAGAAAAGATTAGCCTAATTTTCCGCGAGCTTTTGATGTAGTAGAGTATCTCATACATGTATTTTGTACAAGTATTTGATTAGCATAATCAGAATCACTAAAACAAATAAATAAATTGAATAGGAATATTCCAAGATTATATGAAACACTAGCAATAATTAACTTTAAATGCCTGCACATAAAGAATAAACTACATGCGGCGTCAGTGGAAAATAAATGAAAGTAGTTAAACACAAAGAACAGAAGCAAATTAGTAAACGCAACATGAAGCTTGCTTGCTTTAGTGGTGCATGTGTACACGCGCATGCATGCAGACGGGCATGAATGATTTATTGCTTTATGTGCTGTATACTCTTCGTTTATCTTTACAGTGGTTCTCTTGTAAGCCAGGACAACTTACCTTGCTTCCATGCATTGTTTGTGTTTAAAATTGCATGCAGTGACCACTAAGGCTAATGAGATAATTCTCATCATACATAGAGAATTATAAAAGCTACAAAATTTTAATTCTAATATAGAATGGCAGTCGAAAACCTGCTATAGTACATTCATATTTAATTCCATTTTATTTGGAAAGAAGAAAAACAAGTTGTCTTGGATGAAACTTAACATTTTAAAAATAATTATATAAAAACAGAATGTCACAACAACTGAAAAATAAAAGAATAAAAATAATCAACATTCAGTATTATAGAGCAGGAATATTATACATAAGAACCAAGATATTAATTTTTACTTTCCCTATACGTACTATGTACATAGTATATAGAGAAGGAATTGCACTCCACCAAAAAATTCGATACCAAGATTTCACCGTACGTTTTAGGGTCCGCTGTATCCAAAAAAAGTATTTTCAGAAAAAGGTCCGTGTGTGTGTCGGTGTGTCCGTGAGTCAGTATGTCCGTGTGCCTGTGAACACGATAACTCAAAAACGAAAAGTCGGTAAAATACCAAAATTGGTATTTAAGTTTAATATCTTCCAGCGATGCAACTCGAAGATTTTGAGAAGAAAAAAACCCACCACAAACTACCCTTTACATGGAACTTTTTTCGAAAATTTTGATTTTCTAAAAAATGGCTCTAACGATTTTGATTTAAATATCGTATATTAAAGACATTTACCTTCAAATAAAACGTATATTTTGAATTTTCTGGGAATATCCTCTGAAGACTACTTTATTCTGGGTCAATTTTACGGAATTTTGCATAACTGCTAAACCGTAAGAGATGGACAAAAACTTACTACACAAAAATGTAGAGAACCTTAAGACACGCAATGCATGTTATATACTTTTTTCGTGGAGTTGATTATTTTTTTTAGATATTCCTTGTTTTTTGTTTCAAGCTATAAAAAAACTTATACTTTTCTTATACAGGACTTTGTGAAGTCTTGTCCATACAAACAAAGGAACTTCAGTTACATAGCAACCAGGTTTTGACTATCAGTTTAACCTATGGTACGCCCTTATTTCGCTTCTTCTAACAAGGAAGCAAGTAATAAGACTATTTCTGTTAATTTTTTCTCGATTGGATGAAGTAAATAGAATAATTTGTTGCACAGATGTAGAGAAAGTCATGTGAATGGAACACATCAGATTTTTATATCTTAAGTTCAAAGAGTCAGGTTGTATAGAACAAACACCCTGATGGTAGAATTCAAGCAAGACATTACTAGCGACAATAGCTTTTTGGTGGAGGGCAGCAAAAATATCAAGAATGGAAAACATTTAGAATCCTAAAAAATTATAGAAATACTGAATGTTAAATATAATAATTTTGGAATCTGGGAGGAAAAAACATTTAAATAGTTTAGACACGTAAAGATAGGGGAAAGCAGTAGAATTCTAAAAACTAATGGGAGTGGAAGGATGAGGGAAGGAGGAGGAAAAGAAGACCTAGGGATCAAAAGTATATAAGAAGAAAAAAATCTAATGTGTTGCATACAATATATTTCTCTCTCCGTCAGCAAACAATTTTTTTTTATAAAAAATTATTCTTCCTATTCAATATAAATTTACCAAAATAGTCTTATTATTTGCTTCCTTATGATTAGAAGGATTACAAAAGAATGCACTAGTTTAAAGCGATAAACATATTTTTACTTTCTCTATAAGGACTATGTGCAAGGTGTAAAGAGGAAGTATTGCATTTCACCCAAAAATTCGATACCGAGATTTCACCGGAAATACCTGTTTCAGGAACCACGGAATTCAAAAACGCATTTTCAGAAAAATGTCCGTATGCATGTGTGTGTGTGGACAGCATAGCATAGCTCAAAAACGAAGAGACGGTTAAATACCAAACTTGGTATTTAAGTTTGGTATCTTCCAAGGATGCGACACGAAGATTTTAAAGAAAATCCTCCCACACCTAATTACTCTTTACATGGAACAATTTTCGAAAAGTTTGTTTTTCTGAAAAATGTCTCTAACGATTTTTATTAAAATCCCGTATATTAAAGACATTTACATCCCAAATGAAATGTATATCTAGCATTTTCTGGGAGAAGCCTCTAAAGACCACTTTATTCTGGATGAATTTGTCTGAATTTTGCATAACTGGTAAACCGTAAGAGACAGACAAAAACTTACTGCACAAAAAATGTAGATCTCGCCAAAATACACAATTTATGTCGTTTATGTTTTTGTTGTAGAGGTAGCGGTTTCCGAGATATTCCTTATTGTTGATTTCAATTGTAAAGTACTTATACTTTTGTCAAGCGGGAAATGTCCGCTTTTCTTTTGTTCTACTCCTGGCCGAGCAAAGAAGCTATTTGCAATGGCAATCGTAAAACGAGAGCTTTTAAAGTATTTGACTGTTGGTTTAGGCAGTGTTACCCTGTGATTGATATTAAAATGTTTGCATGACCAGGGGCAAATCCAAAGAGAGATGAAAGGATGTCTTCGCGTTTGAGAAAAGGTTTAAGTATTTTAAAATTGATTGTTTCAAAACCAGGAATATCTCAAAAACGTTATCATCACAACAACTGTGTATAACATACTTGTTTGTTTTAACGAGATCTACATTTTTTGTAGTATGTTTTTGTCTATCTCTTACGTTTAACATTTATGAAAAAATCATTCAGAATAAGAGGGCTTCAGGGTTTATTCTCAAGAAATTCACGTTCTATTGGCCAAATAAATATTTTAATTTGCGGTATTTTTATCAAAATTGTTAGAGCTACTTTTGAAGAAATCAAAAATTTCGAAACATTTTCCATGCAGTTTGAGGAGGTTTTCCCTAATAAGCTTCATATCACATACTTGGAAGGTACTGAAGAACCAATTTTTAACCAACTTTTCATTTTGAGTTATGCTGTCCAAAGACAAAATTCTAAAAATTGTTTTTGAATCAGGGTCTTCAAAACATGTATTGAACTGTTGGTGCAATACAATACCTTCTCTTCCTACTATGTATGCTGTAGAAACATGCTAGAGAAAGTAACATTTTGAATAGCAAAGTATCTATGAAGAAGATGCAGCAAACAATATCGTGGAGAAATAACATTTTCTTTGCGTTGAAGGTAAACTAATAAAATGTAGAAAATCCCCAATAAGTCACTAAAATGAAATCCAAATTTCAGCAAACTCGGTGAAGAATGCCACTTTAAAAGAAGATAGTTGGCAGAATATTATAACTCTTCTTCTTTTTAACGTATACTACTGTATGACTACATCATCCTACACCTCGTCTACATCCCTATCCTAACACCGACCAGACTAGCCGATGTTAGGATTAATCTCATTTAGGAATTGTCGCTCATCGTCTCGTAATACTTTGAATTCAGAATTAAATACAATACACTCATATTAGCTTATGAAATCTCAAGCCTAGGAGAGAGGCGAAATGATTCCGGACTCCTCTGCTTTTGAGATACATTGTTTAGTAATGACTATCTACAACATTCCCTTGATAGATCCATCTCGTATTGGTTTGATGTCACTAGTTGGTACTCAAACATTATATCACCAATTCGCTTGATTTTATACCGAAGAAATTTGGCTTGCTCCATTCATGCAGTGAGTAAACACGTGATTGCAAGTCTTTTCTCTCTTTTTGTGTGTCGTGTGTCACTTTATAATCTCTGGAACAGAAAGCAATCCAATGTGCAAGCCATCGACTCCTACGTGTATGCTTACTAAGAGGAATCGTTGTATTTTATACAAAGTGGACTCGTACAAGTTAATGCGACGGTTATCAAGGAGAATTATGTTTCTTTCAAATTGTATTGGATACAAATTATTAAGTTCCTGTTCATAATCACTGCCGTAAATGTGAAAGTATTTTTGGTTACAGATTAATTTTCATACTGTTTGAGATGCAATGAGATGACAATGATATTAGCTATGTTAAGGAGCTTGTTGTTTTATATGTTAATATTATAATAATTGCCATTATTTTTGCAATTCTGTTATGTTTAGCAGTTACATCAAGCCTATGATAATATGTGTTTGTTCATACTAATGTAGGAGACATAACAGAACAATTGTTTTACCAATAGGTGTATTAACCAATTAAATGTGGATTAGGTATTTCAAATGCAAAATGTTGCATGTTGCCATTACCTCTTAAAGCAGTGTTTTTGCTTTTAGCATAATTGGTCACACATTGGACAGTAGATGCTTCAGAGAAGCATCTAGAAAATTGTCTCTCTTTGCTTTATTCAAATCATTGGTGATCCTGCGATAACCTATGAATACAGGTCTGTTTCAGGTTTAGCAGCGAAGAAGGATGAGTAAAGGAAATCAATGGGAGAACTAAAAGCAAGCAAAGGTTTTGGGCTGGATGTGTCAGAGTCAAATTAGCATTTCCTTACCGACATAAACCACTGCTCATTATATCTGCACGATTTTGTGCACTCCACTGATTCTCTCACGGACAAATGTACTTATATTTCTCCCTTTAAAATAGTAAATACAACATCAATCATGATGCATTCCAAATATTACTGCCAAAAGCGCAGATCCATTTCCCAAGGCACTTCTTTTGGCTTTTAAATGCTTCGCAGGTTACATACAATTACATAAATGTGGTGGAACGAAGGGAATTGTAACTTATGACCTAATTTCAATCTAATTTCACTCAAAACTGCCGATGCGACCTCGACTTGAATATCAAACCAATAAGGTTCTTTTTTTTTTTTAGCCTAATAGCAAAGATATAATAAATGGAATCCCGATACAGAGACGTGGGCGCCAAATATAGGGGTACTAATTAAGTCAACCTTTTATGCCCACGCGTAGTAGAACCGAATTACATCTCTTGTGAACTCCACGTGGACTGAAAGAATCTGTCACTTAATTACTGTTTTTCACTGCTTTAAAGTAGGTGAAGTTGTTTCAGGTATATCATTAACCTCTGCCGGCGTGTCAAAGAAATATGATTATCCGGTTTGCCTCCTTTCCAACAATAACCTCTACTCACAATACACGCTCTGCATCTGTCATTATTTCTGTTTCGCCGCGTAATTGATGACTAATGATCAATTACACAAGATCGCCAACAACTCGGGTAGCTAGGGAACTATGCTGAGTAGGGATATTAGGTTATGTACCCCCAGGGCCTCTTCCGACTTATAAGGAAATGCAAATCAAACTCTGATGTTTAGTAATTCAAAGGTTCTGATGCTGTTACTGCTTAATATGAAATCGATGCTATTTATTGGATGAATTGTACTGCGTTTCAATTGCAAGTATTACGAGAGATGGCCAGAAACTAAGGTTACAAGGTCCAATTTTTTAGTGTTTCGTCTTTTACAGCGGCAATTTGAATATAGGTTTGCGATGGCAAATGTACAGAGTTTCAACCAACTGCCACCTGCAGCGCTACTGCAAGGTAAACACAAATGATGACTAGTTTGGAAAACTGGTCTCGTGAAGAAATCCGCCCAGTTATTCGATTTCTGTGGGCAAAGCTAGCCACCACAGCTGACATTCACTGAAAGCTTTAAGAAGTTTAAGGAGGAAACGGCCAGGTTGAGGTAGTTTCGCTGGGATATTATCGATAAGCCTCCCTATTGCCCGCATGCGAATTTTGGGCAAAAATTCTTTTTTAGGGAGGGAAGGCCTTTGTTTATTTTTACTTAATTCACCCTCTTGCAAATCTATTTTTCATACCCTTAACTATTACAAATTCACGAGGATTACAATATTATCCAATTAATCAATTTATATTCTGAACCATAGTGTCACCTAGGAGTGAAACCTTGGTGAGAGGCGAATTGTCTAACCACTAGGCCACAGCGCCACCTCTTTTTGAATGCTTTGTGGGATTTTAGAGGTTCCATATTATTATTTTACAGTTATTAAAATCTAAATTTGTATTTTATAATTTTTGCCATAAAAAGTACTAAATAGTGTAAATATCCTACTTCAAGGCCAAATAACAATATGTTTGCGATATTTATCATGAATTAGGAAGCCAAACTTAGCCATCACAAATTCAAAATTTTACGTATCTTATCATGACTAGAGCAAAGATTAATCTTACTTAGTACTATATTCCTTGACCACTCCTTGTAAAATGCAATTGAGTTGAGTTCATTATTATTCTTATTCGCCATTCATTATTATTTTTTGTAATGAACTTTAAAGAGTATTTTAAGGCAAAATGTTGACTTATACTATTCTATACCACTACTAATAACACTGTTTGATACTTTTCACAAGGATATTTGTCGGGTTGTGCAAACATTTAAGTATATGCTGTCATTTACCGCTCATATTTCGAATTTTTTAGATGATATACATTTTAGAGAAAAAAAACTCTATATACATGCAATATGAATAGTACCCTGCTCTTAGTTATACAGCAAAATTTAAGTTTACATTACATTGCATTGCATTGTAATCTGTGGATCCTGTTCTAAAATTAGACACATAGTCCAACTCTAGGATGTAGATTAAGTCAGAAATTACATAATTTGATTATGTTATAATTAACAATGCTTACATTTCTTTACAAAGATTAAACCTAATATTGCATTTTTGAGAGTTTCAATATACAACTACATGTTTGTTTCCAAAAACTAATTTGCACAGTCTGCAGTCTTAAAATATTTATGTATATTATATTTGCAACACTGCATTAATTATAAATTTTATTTTTTGATTGAATGAAATCCTTCTCTGCAAAGAAGGTGTGAGTAATGAGGTATCCTTTTAATTCTGACCTAAACTTGTTTTTGTTCATAAGCAATTTCTTTATGGAAGATGGAAGCGAATTAAAAAAAGAAACCTATACCGTTGTAGTAGGTCCCTTTTTGGAATTGTGTTTTGGTCTATATAAGTCCTGGCCGTGTCTAGTCTCTTTGTTATGTATATCTTTTCTGGGATATTCACTACAAATAACAGTACGGTTAGAATATATTCGTAGGCTAATGGTAAATTTAAAACGTTTTGAATAGTGGTTTGCAGTGAGTTGATTGTCTTGCCCCTGCCATCATTCTTTTAACCTTTTTTATAATCAATAATTTTTTGGCATCTACCGAATTTCCCAAGAATATTATTCCAAACATTCAATGGCTTTTGGAATAAGCATAATATTTATTAACTATACATATACACTTTTATACAGAAGATTTTGTAGATTTAAAAGAACTAAATATATAAAAACTAATGTCAACAGCCTGAAATCAGGCCAAAGTTTACCACTCGACCGCTGTGTCCCCCATTCTCAGCCCATTACAGACATCATGGATAGGATGCAGCATTGGAGAGTGGGACTTGGTTAGCGCCCCGAGTCCCTCATGGTCGGCTAATGCAATCTACGCAACCTGGAGTCGCTACTTTTTCCTGAATTAGCTCCTCAATTGGCCGCCCAGGAACCTCATACGGCTGAGTGTACCCCGAACCAGATCTCCCAGCTGGAGAAAATCCCCACGCCGATACCGGGAACCGAACCCGGGCCTCCTGCTTGGTACACAGCCGTTCTACCACCGCGCTTAGGAGACGCCTCATTAAAGATATAAAGGTATAGAATATTCAGAATTCGCATACAACCTCCTGCTTCAATACAGATGTGCCGATGTTTCTATAACTGAAGTGATACCATCGAGTTCAGAGCCATTAGGAACAATAAAGATAAAACAACCACAACGAAAAAATTGCATACGCTGTTTATTGCACGCGAGAAAGGATGCCATTAAGGTGTAATTCCTAGATGCAGTTTTACAACGGCAATTTTCCATGCGCCTGTGGAAGTGAAATTTTATTTTGTGCAAAGTTAATGTAGGGGATGTCTGACGTACAAGTGGCGTGGTATTGCAGCACACCGCTCATTATACATATAATGAGAAGACTTCCGAGATGTTCTTCAAAGTGCATTAATGAGCAATAACGCTTTGCTCTCTTTTAAATAATTTTATTTTCTAGCGAAGTATTTATGTACATTTATTGCCCTACTTGCTTCTATTCCTTTATGTTGTTCCGCCGGACCATGGATGCAGAATACAGGAAAGTACGAAATACTGTGTATGTACGTACATCATAAGTACAGAATTGTAATTGTAGTGTACCAAAAAATTAGATACGGAGATTTCACCGAAAATGCGTATTTTGAGGTTTCTTGAACAATAAACGCATTTTTAGATAAAGATCCGCATCTTTGTTTGTGTGTGTCTGAGGACAGCATAATTAAAAAGTAAAAGTCGTTTAAATAGAATCGTATTATTTAAGTTTACTACCTTCCCAGGCTGCTAACGTAAATTTGTCGGAAAATTCCCTACTCCAAACTACCGTTTACATAGAACATTTCAAAATTTTATATTTTCTAAAACTAGCTAACTATTTTTATTAAAGAGCCACATAATAGATATATTTGCATGGCAAATAAAGTATATACCGATTTTTTAAGCGCGAAACCTGGGTTCAATTTCCGGTACCGGCGTGGGAATTTTTTCCCCGCTGGGAGACCTGGTCCGGGGTGCACTCAGCCTCGTGAGGTCCCTGGGGGGAGGGGCCAATTGAGGAGCTACTTGTTGGAGTAGTGGCGGCTCCAGGTCCTGAGGACCGCATTAACCAGCCGGGAGGGTTCGAGGTCTGACCACGTCTCACCCTCCAATACTGCACCCCACCCATGACGTGTCATGGACCGAGATGGGAGTCGCAGCGGCCGGGCGGTAGGCCAAGGTTCCTTGTGAGCTGTCGTATCATGGAGTTATTATTATTATTATTATTATTATTATTATTATTATTATTATTATTATTATTATTATTATACTGAATTCCTCTGAAGTGTCCACTTCAGTCTGCTTTTGCATAATTGGTGAACCGTAAGAGATAGACAAAAACTTATTACACAAAAATTTAGATCTCGTTAACACACACGATTTATGTCATATCATTTTTTTCAGTAAGTTATTAGTTTGAATAATACAGTAACACAAATTTTCTCTGACTTCTGGTCCGACTTCCTATGAAGTTAAAGGTTTCTTGATGTTAATGGGACACCGAAGTGCTAGAAGTATTTCTAAAGTATTATAGCTTTGATTTTTGCTCAGAAATTTCTAGCAATAAAAGAAGTACCTATACAATTTTCAGCGTGTCATTCTGAATCTATTAATTTATATCAATTTTAGTAGCAAAATTCAAAATATATTTTCTCCGAAAGCTATTGTAACCAGAGTGACATTCTTTAAAATTATATTCCTTAATACCTTCTGCAGCCAAATATTTGATTGGAATTTTCACATATTTTTAATGTGCTTTACACCTCAAATTAAAAAAAACTGAGAAAAAACAGATATTATTACGTTAATTGCTTTTATAAAAATAAACAATTGCCAACTTGAAAATTCCAATCTATCATTTGATTGCACATATTCTGAAGTACATTGGGGAAAATGTTCTGACCTGTGGCATACTTTTTGTTGGAGAAGATAGACTTTTAATATGCAAAAATAACTAAAATGCTGAACTTGAGAAAATGGCTTTCAAATTTCAGATAGGGAGTCATTTAACCAACTCAACACTTTAAATTGGCGTCCAAACATCTATTAAATCCGCCTAGGAGAATCAAATATTGCAAATACGCTCTTTAAAGTATAGTGATTACTTTTGTTGCAAAAGTCCAAAAATTGATATTTTTGACCGAAGTCACTAAAAATTGCTTGTGTCCCCTTAAATGAGATAGTCAAAATGATGGGTAAAAATGTTCCAAATAGGATGATAATTGTAATGCTAGGATGGCATTCTTTTCTCTTTCCCAAAGTGACTGCAAAGCTGTAATTACAAAAGAGATTTAAAAGTGCCTAATGGATGAAGAAGAAGGAAAAGAAGGATCATTCAGAAAATAATTTGATCTGTTGCATTCACTTGACTTTCTTGCCTGCTCTGCAAACAAACTATTTTAAAAATTACCCGTTTATCCATATCGTGCTGATCAAAATAAACACAAGCTGAAAAAACATTATTCAGCTACTTGCTTACTTATAGTTAGAAGGTAAATAAGGTAATATACTAGGCTAAAGCGATAGACGAATATTTTAAAATCTGGTTGCTATGTGACAGTTAAAATTCGCTTCTTTCCATGGTCAGGTGTGAAACAGAAGATATATGAAACAAATGATGACTCTCGTTTGAGAAAATTGAGAGAATTCTCATTGAGAAAATTTTAAAATTGAAATA
This sequence comes from Hymenopus coronatus, assembly GCA_030762935.1. Lineage (NCBI taxonomy): Eukaryota > Metazoa > Arthropoda > Insecta > Mantodea > Hymenopodidae > Hymenopus > Hymenopus coronatus. The sequence continues at coordinate 73,038,266 of CM060896.1, read as the reverse complement.
AATAACAAGGAATATATCGGAGATCTTTAACTCTAAGAAAATGTATATGACACAAATTGTGTGTTTTGACGAGATCTACATTTTCTGTACCAAAAGTTTTTGTGTATATTTACGTTTTACCAGTTGTGCAAAAGTCATTCAGAATGAAGAGGTCGTTAGAGGCTGTTTACAGAAAATTCAAGTCATACATTTTATTTGACATGAAAATAACCTAAAATGTGGTATTTTAATCAAAATCGCTTAAGGTATTTTTGAGAAAATCAAAATTTTTGAAAAATGCTCCATGTAAAGGGTAGTTTGGGTTAGAGGATTTTCTTGAAAATGTTGATGTCGCATCCTTGAAAAATGCGGAACTTATATATAAAGTTTGATATTTAACTGGTTTTTTCTTTTTGAGCTCTGCTGTTCGCACACACACACACACACACATTCACACACACACACACACACACCGTTTGGGATTCAGGGAACTTCAAAACAAGTTCCAGAGAAACCTTGGTATCGATGTTTTTATCGAATATAATAACCTTCTCTACCTACTATGTACATTGTATATTGATAGAGAGAATAAAAATAATTAAGAGTTTCGAGTGTTTAGCTTCAAAATCCAAACTATTCCAATAGCATCCTTTTCCAGCAGCATTAATGAGTCCACTAAATACCAGAACGTTTATTTCCTCCAACCAGTCCCATTTTGTTCCTTGATGTACTTCTCTCAGGGTTTTTTATGCGCAATAAAATTTGCTAGCCACTTATCTTGATGGTTCCATACATTTATATGCAAGTAGAGCCGACAAATATAAAACGAGTTGAAAAGAAGCCGAAATGAATGAAAGGCATTACGGTGCCTCAGCAAAGAGAAGAAAAGGACCATCTCTTTTGAGGGGGCAGAATAGTATTCACCGTGGAAATTGATGTCGGACCTAAGATAAATGTTTGACCACCGACGTTTTTTATGCATGGTTGTTTAAGAGGAGGAGTTGAAGAGGCAATCATTTCCTCATTATCTATATAACTGCAGCATGTAAACCGAAAAGGCACCCTGAGTTTAAGCTCTGTGACGGTGAATAGTATCTTTATGGTCTGGTGGACTTTTAAGATTAGATTAAGTGTACTAAGTGAACGAAGACAAACAGTCAAGTGCCATTGAAGCCAAATGTTAATTAACATTTGAGAGCTGGTGAATTAATCTAAGATGTCACTCCTTGAATGTGCACATAACGTTTAGATTTCAAAAGCCGGGATAATAAGCGTTAACGTTTTCGGTTATAAAAGTAATTTATTGGTTTCCTACTGGAGTTGAAAACTATTAGAGATAATTTTTATTTCGTGCATTAAACCCTCTGCTAATGCATTACCTAATTTATTTTAAGAGTATAAGGAATGGTGTTTGATCTTTTAGTTTCAACTCTCTATCTTATGTCTAAAGCAGCTGTGGCAAGGAGGCTCGTTTATCGAGTCATTAGGGAGTTTTCGCAGCCCGATGAGAAATCAGATATTATTAATTTCACATCGAAACAAAAGGAAATTCCGTGTACTTCGAGCTTGTTTAATAAAGTTAAAATTGTGCATAAAACTGAAATAAAATACCGTTTTTATACGTTGTACATTTTACATGCTTCGAATGTGTTGCATTTGAACTTTGTTTCAAATGTTCATGTACAATACAGATAAAACTGTAACATTAGGGTTTTTGTTCATACTACACAGAAATAACCTTGGCCTCAGGCTGCTAGTGCATTTCTATTACAGATGGACACGTACGTTTAGGTTTCAAGGAGTGCGCTTGCCCTTTCTGTGTCGACCCTTCACTATTTGAGACCGTTTGTCAATCAATTGTTCAGAAAAAATCTGATGTTTACCAATCACATAACCTTCTCTACATCTCTGCAACAAATTATTGGTAGAAAGCTTATGCTTCTATGTACTTCATGCTAATTGAGAAAAAATAGCAGAAATAGTCTTATTACTTGCTTCCTTGTAAGTAGAAGCGAAATAAGGGAGTACCATAGGTTAAAGTGACAGTCAAAAGCTGGTTGCTATGCGACTGAAGTTCCTTTGTTTGTATGGACAGGAGTTGACAAATATACGTTTTTCAAAGCTGAAACCAAAAACAAGGAATATTTAAAAAACGATCAACTCCATGAAAAAACATATATGACATTGTGTGATTTAACGTGCTCTACATTTTTTGTGGTAAGTTTTTGTCCATCTTTTACGGTTTAGCAGTTATGCAAAATTCCATAAAATTCATCCAGAATAAAGTAGTTTTCGGAGGCTATTCCCAGTAAACACAAGATATACAATTTGTTTGTCAGGTAAATATATTTAATATACGTATTTTAATCAAAATCGTTAGGGCCATTTTTGAGAGAACCAAAATGTTCGGGAAAAGTTTTATGTAGTTGAGTTGAGGGTGGGCGGATTTTCTTAAAAATCTTCGTGTTGCATCCTTGGAAAATATTTTACTTAAACACCAAGTTTGGTATTTAACGGTCTTTTCGTTTTTGAGCTATGCTGCTCACATACAGACAGACACACATACACACGGGCCTTTTTCCGAAAAATGCTTTTTTTGGATTCAGGGTGTCCCAAAACATGTATTTCCGGTGAAATCACAGTATCAAATTTTTGGCTGCAAGAGAATACTTTCCCTATACACTATGTACATGGTGCGTGTAGAGAAAGTAAAAATACTGTATTGGAACAGTAATCCCTACTCAGACATGGTCTATAAATACGCTAAGTAAAAATACACGTTTTAGAGCAACAAACTGACCATTGTTGCAGACGGTACCTGTGCATACTGTGCTGTGTCACGTTAATTTTACACTGTTTTCAATATAGTATATATTGTTTGTTTCTTCATTTTGTGAATTACAATGAAGACTGACAGTAACAGAATATTTGTGCCGTTGAATGTGAAATTCGAAGCAGCGTTAGCCCCAATTAGCTCGAATTACCGGGGTGCTGCTATATATTCAACACTTGCATAACGGCGCGCTTACCCAAACGACCAGCAAAGTTATATGTTCCAGAATAACGCTGCCAATATCCCAAGTGTGTTAAACAACATTGAAGATTATGGTTACCATCAAAATACAATTAAAATTAGTCATGATGTATGTCTTTTTCAGGAAGCGTTAGCGAGCAACCCATACGAAGATGGCAGATGGAAGGATATTCTCACAAAGTTTGCGAAGGAACACACAAAAGTTTTTACCATTGTACATTGGGATCAAATCAGAGCCAATAGAAGGTAATTAATATGTTACTTTAAATTCATATTTATTAAATATAATAAAAAGAATCAGTAAACAATAATTATTTACTCAAGTATTTTCGTAATAAAATTTTACTTTCACGACTACGTACCAACTGCCCCGTATTTTGAAATTCCGACGTGCTTTAAAAGAGTTGCAGAGCTTAACGGGATTATTAACGCCAACTAGGGCACTAGCTGAACAATCATAGTTATCGGGAGATGTAAGGTAGGTCGCGCTGACTGAGGAGGGTAAAACGGAAATATCTCGCTAGTTCCTAACTGGCCGGTTTTAACTTGAAACAGTCCTGTTGAGTTCCGCAATTCTTTTAACGCACGAAGGAACGCACACGCCAAATACGGTATAGTTGAACCACCTGGTATATCCAAATGCATACTACATAGATAAAGTATTGTAGTCCACCCAAAAAAATTCAATACTGATATCTCACCGGAAATACGTGTTTCGAAAAAAAGAAAAACATGCAAAATAAAATACGGTATTTTTAGAAAAAGGTCAATGTGTGTGTGTGTAACAAAAACACGGTAAACTAAAGCGATAGTTGAATCTTTTGGAAGTGGGTCACTATGTGATGGCTTTAAAATTCCATTCTGTTTCGAAGAACTCACGCACACGCACACGCACGCGCGCGCGTACACAAAAAGAAGAATGATGATCTGCTGCAGTAAATTGTTTGAAAATTCAATCCAATGACAGTATCATATACAATCTAATGACACTTCACGGAAATAGTCGGCTCCGGCTCTCACCTAAACGGCCCGGGTTCGATCCCAAGCGAACGCATGTGAGATTTGTGGTGAACAAAGTGGTGCAGGGCGAGTTTTTTCCGGGTTATCCGCTTTTCCTCGCCATCTCATTCCACCGGTGCTCCATCTTCTTTCCATGTATAACCAGTGTCATCGCCTGCGGTTTTTATTTGATTTTAATGGTGTGTTACAAGTTGATGTAAATTTTTAAGCAAGTTTTTGCCTATCTCATAGAGTTTACCACTGTACGAAGCTCAGAATTGTAAAAATTCAGAACTAGGATTTCACAGGATATTCCCAAAAATTCAAGATATACATTTTATTTGCTAATGAAATCGTACCTTTAACAAATTGTACTTTTATATTTCTAAATGAGAAAAGAACATTAAGCAATTTTTGAGATAATAAAAAAAAGTTTATATCATATAAGCGATACTCTGGGGGAGGAAATCTCTAGGATCTTTTTCTAAACCGTTTTTAAGATGTAGACGACCTAAAAACTTGTAATTCCAGAAAATATCAGTATATACTTTGTGGGTAGAATGTAATATCACACGAAAGCTATAGAGAAAGTAAGAACAGGTGTTGAAGTCATGTTTCAAGCAAAGAAAAATCCCAGTCTACCATAATATAATTTTATGATTATTTCAAAGAAGCAGTAGTGGTTTATTTATAGCTTCTGTTGTTCATTAGATGACCAAATAATTTAATTAGTTTTATTATAAGCTTCTTCCTCGGCACTTAAGGAAATTTGTAGATATTTGTAACATATAATTACCGAGCTCTGTTCATACATGGTATAAGAGGTTGCAGCTGTTCACGATTCTTCTAGAAAATTACATCACAAGTATAATATTTAGGCTATGAGCTACCAGGGTAACCATGTTTATTTAATTTTTGTTATAATCATGGAAGATCTTGGAAACGCACTCCTCCCTCCGTAATACACTACCTTGTTTACTTAATATTATACAAAGATATTCATCTTTCTTTCTCCTCTTGTATTATGTGATGGAAGAGCTGTATGCAGCCAACGGGTGAATTGTAAACCCTCCTTCGATCCTCGTAAATAAATAAATAACTCAAATGAACCTCTTTTCAATATATAAAGTAAATGCAGACAAAAAATTAGAAACGTAACTGAGAAAATATCGTATTTAAAGTGCTCATTTTTACTTTTTCTACATAGTAAATAGTACGTAGTTAGAAGTTTTGCACTACAACTAAAAATGTGATGCAATACTTCGCCGGAAATGCACCTTTTAGGGTCTACAGTATCCAAAAAAGCATTCTTAGAAAAGGGCTCAAGTGTGTGCGTGTGGTGTGTCTGTGTCTGGGCACACGATAACTCAAAAACGAAACATTTGGCAAAATACTTAACTTCATATTTAAGTTTAGTATCTTCAAGGATACTACATGAAATGTTGGGGAAAATCCCACCCCCTTAAGCTGCACTTCACATGGAAAAAATCCTATTTTATTTTTATTTATTTATTTTTTTTTTTGTTATTTTCTCAAAGATGGAATTAACGATTTTGATTAAAATACCGTATATTAAAGATGGAAATAAAATCTATATCTTGAATTTTCTGGGAATAGCCTCTGAAGACCTATTTATTCTGGATGAATTTAGACGAATTTTGTGTATCTGGTAAACCGTAAGAAATAGACAAAATGTACTACACAAAAAATGTAGAGCTCTGAAAACCATTTGTCATATACGTTCTTTTCGTGGAGTTGAATATTTTTGAGAATTCCTTGTCATAGGTTTCAGTTTTTAAATACCTACTTAAAACTTTTCTCATAACGGAATTTGACAACTCCTGGCAATGCACAGGAACGGATTTCAACCACATAACAACCAGATTCCAAAATATTTGACTATTGCTTTAGTGTAGTGTTTTCCCTTATTTTCCTTCTGCTTATAAGAAAGCAAGTAGTAAAATTATTTCAAATATTTTTTTCTCGATTAGCACGAGTTAGAAGAATAACATTTTTAACATTAATTTGTTACGGTTATGTAGAGAAAGGCAATGAATGGAAGATTTTATTAATGAGGGTGGTATGTATCTCAAGAACGAACATTCGAATGAATACCATTCTACATACTTAACCTGGAACAGATACCCATTTTTTACATATTTTAATACTTACCGGGGATACTTGAGAACCCCAGAAAATAATCCAATACACCGAAACTTTAATTAATTAATTATTATGTCATTATTAATATTTTAATGTAAATAGCTAGTGCAGATTTGTTGTATCTCATATTTGTAAGATATAAAGCAAGGCAATGTTAGCTGGACTACAAAAATGCGCATTTGTGATGAAGGTAGGAAGGAACAAATAAGCAAGGGTTGGAGTTTATGGCTTAGCCATTGTATTAGGTTGCGTGCAACAAAGTCACTGTAAGGACAAGGCCATTCCTTAAACTTTAGTAATCAGGGCATTTTCTGTAATTTCCATGTTACTTGTGTGATGGTAAACAATAAGACACGGGTTATGGAAAATATGACGCTATGACGAATGTTGACATGAAGATATAGCCAATAACAGAACAAGATATTGACTGCGATGCCTTATTAGCTTTAGGTATATAAGGAAATGGACATTTGGTTTGCAACACACTATATGCGATGTAACATTTGCGTTTTAAGTCCATGCTGATTTGAGCTCTGAAACCGCTTCATTTTAAGTGATATGTAAATTTGTAGGATTTTTGTATGCAAAATCAAAGCTAATAGTTTACCATCGGCTATTAAATTAATACAAGATCAGAGTGTATGAGTACGAGAAAACAGACAGAGGTTTTATTTCATATACATTCATTCTTATCACCTCTGAAAATTCAAATTTGCTTCACCGAGGCAATGACCCGCTACTCACAGGCAGCATCAGCATTGAGAGGGCAGAATCGTCATTAAAGATATGTGTGAGCCTTGCGTCACAAAGATGAACTTTACCGCGACAATAAACAAACTTAGAGGCTACATTAAAAATGTTCATTTAAACGCATATTTTATTTTGTCAATTGCATGAATATACAATGCTTGTTCAAAATAAAGCGAACAAGTCAATTCACCATGTGTTTGGTGAACATAAATAATAATAATAATAATAATAATAATAGTATAAAATAGATTAACCTTGAGTTAATATTTTTTTAGCAAACTAATTGATCTGTTAGAAAGAATTGCACTACATAATATAAGCATGGTCCTTGGAATATCTTATTATGTATATATAAACTCAGGGGGAACATAATATATCCACATTTTATACACAATAAGTACAAACAATATATGTACTCACGTTCAGGATTGAAGAGGTATATGACACTACAGTTTGTCTTAGGTTTTCTGGTTGCTTGGAAAAAAAATTTTTACTCTCCGACAAAACGCTCATCTGGTTGACATTCCTTGGAAATTCTGGCGTAATTTCAGAATCAGTGATACCTAGAGCACAACTGATCTCTTATTCCAATTCTCTACTTATTGGCTTTGATATATGATGCTCCATATTTAACTTGTCAGTTGTAGCTCCAGGCCTCTTGGGAAGTAAAGACAGCTCATTTTACTGTTCATTTCATTATGCAAAAGGTTTAAATAGCACCATGCTATTCACCCTAGTTATGTCCAAAATGTCATTAAGTACCTTCAGACGCCAGTATCTGGTTTTCCAAGTTGTTTTATATATATTTATTAGCCGGTTCAGCTGATGAATACACCTTTGGTGTTGTTTAAGTGAATGATTTGTCAATACATTTATGCTTTTGTTATAATGCATTGTTGAAACTGTTAATTTTGGCTTTCTTCGAACAATATGAAACCAGTGTCTTCTCGGCATCATACACCAAATCAGAACTTCCTATTACCTTTTTACTTTCTCTAGCCCGCATGTACAATGCACATAGTGGATAGAGAAGGTATTGTATTCCACCCAAAATTTCACTGTCGAGATTCCATCGGAAATGTATGTTTTGAGGCTCCCTGAGCAAAAAAACATTTTTATAAAAAGTTACGTGTGTGTCTGTGGACAGCATAGCGCAAAAATGAAAAGACCGTAAAAAATACCAAACTTGATATTTAGGACAATCCCCCACCACAAATTACTTATTAAATGTAAGAAGTTTCGAGCATTTTATATTTATTTTATTTTATTATTTTCATCTAAAATAAAAGGTAGATCTTGAATTTTCTGGGATTAGCCTCTGAAGATCTCTTTATCCTGGATGAATTTTGCCGAATTTTGTTTAACTGCTAAACCGTAAGAAATGGACAAAAACTTAGTGCACAACAAATTTAGATCTCGTCAAAACACACCATTTATGTCGTTTATGTTTTCGTTGTGGATTCCGAGATATTCCTTGTTATTGGTTTCAGTTGTAAAGTACTTATTCTTTTCTTAGACATATTTGTCCGTTTTTCTTTTGTTCTACACATGCCACGAAAGAAGCAATTTGCAATTACAATCACATAACAACAGCTTTTGAAATATTGACTATCACTTTAGCATAGCGAATTCTTTTAGTTCTCTTCTACTTATATGGAACTAAGTAATAATAAAATTCTGCTAAAGTTTATCTCGATTAGTATGGTGTAGAAAGAAAAATTATATTTTGTAAGAAGTTTGTTTGTAGAGCAGCTAGAGAAAGTCGTGTGAGTGTAACACATCTGTTAGGAAGAAACAGACAGGAATCTTCTCCTTGTTTTGCTGCATTATTTTCAAAATCGTAAGTCTAGTCTTTTAGCATTTTTGGCTAAAATGGTAGATTGAAAGTTACCTTTACTCACCTAGGGAAACGAACTACGTAAGGACATATCGGGATACCGCGCTTCTCAGTATATTGTCACCCATAATTTAATGTTCATCAAGTACGCCTATCTTTGATTGAACTGAGCTTACCGACATGATAATATGTTACGAACAGAGATAAGGTCTCCGTATCTACCATGACTGGTTTCCTGGCAGAGCTCACCCACATCACAAAATAATTGCTTAAATCCATCAACCTGGCATGGATTTTTCATCGCCCTCCGTGTGGTTTGAACGTGCAAACTTGAGTACTAAAAGTAGCACAACAGGTAACCACTACACCAGAGGGCGAAAAATGAAATAAAATTAAAATATATTTGTAAATTATGACATTTATTTAAATAATGTTTCCCTTACTACTATTGCTACTGGAAGCCAGCAGCTCTTTCAATGTTTTCCAATTAATTCATACTCCCCTTTAATCTTAATCCAATTTAAACATTTGACGAGTGCGAACTAGTATCCTTTTTATCCAAGCATGCATCTTATATATTTATTTTATTTCATTATATTCAATTAATAATATTATTTAAATCTTTTCATTTTAGTTGCTACTTTTTCAGTTAATCATCTTTAAACTATCGTAGTTGGTCATATCGGACGATGAATGATCTAGGAGTGCATGGAGTTTAAGTTACTCGACATATGTCTTCTCAGGATAAGGTAAACCCCCGGAAAAAAACGTTATTCGGTTAACTCTCCCTAAGCTGGATTTGAACTCGCGATTTCTTGAATGTGAGGCATGCATGCTACTCCCACATTACTGAGGTGGGATTTTTATTTGTTATTAATCAATATTTAACTCTCTTGTGTTGGTACTATATAATTTATACTCACTATTAATATGTATGGCTTTCAAAATGTTATATTTAACTGTGACTCCCAAGGATTAAGAAATGGAACATACGTGGTTAATAGAATTTTAAGTCAGTTCCTTGCTTAGTTGAAGTTATAAACAGGCTCGAACGTATTAAAAGGGACTTTATATTGTTGAGGGATGGAAAAATAAAGCGTATCCAACTTTATGTTACTAGTCAAGCTTTGTATTCAGAAAGAATGTAAGGGAGGAAATTTCTCAAGGCAAATGGACGATATTAAAATATTTAATTAGGAGATAAACAGGCAATGAAGAAATTTATGATGCTTGAAGATACAATTGAAAGCAAGAATACAGAACATGGAATACATTAAAGACAGGAACTGCATAACTACGAAGAATTGAAAACAAAGGCAGAGAGATCAGAATGGGGAATCATACAAACCTAACCAAGGATTGAAGACTAAAGACTCAATAACAGGAAAGAAGACGAAGCTTTCAATAACGAAGGGATACAATTTTCTATAAACCCTTAACTTCTATAAACGGAACAGTATTATGTCCTATACCACGCGATGTTGGTGTTATTTATATATATAAAATGTGGTGAGAAGCGCTGGTGGGTCAGCAGCTACTAAAGACAGCAGAAGGCAAATGGATTTTCTACATTAGCAAAATCCCTTTTAATTGGCAGCAGTGCGTTCTATTTATGTCATTTTGGACGATCTAATGTGCTACCTATTTTCAGAACATGTGATTGGCGCTATCTTTGTGGAATATCTTAGCTAAATTACATGTTTTCTCAGACAAGTATCTTATGGAGCGTGTTAATGATAAAACGATCGCAGCGCATCTAATCGCGCCGGGTAATAATGAGGATTGTAATGGCGCTGCGATCCAGTTTTTGTCCCGTTTTGAGGAATGGCTTGCTGTGACCGAGCAGGTGCTTTTCTTCACGACAGGATTGTCTCGTCTAATTTCGTTTTTCCGAGAGATTGCGTGATGTGCCCGGGGTCTTCACGCCGCCCTTCGTGCCGTCGTTCCGTGTTCGCTCACTCGCAGGATCAAACCCCGGGCTTTGTCGCTTCTCCTTCTGATTAACATAACACATCGTATTATTAGGCACAAAACTCTAAGGCAAGCTGAGCATGTACTGGTATCGTGAGTGATCTAAGAGAAAGCGAGCAAAGGCTTTTCAATCAATTACAGCAGATGAAGCCTTAAAATCAGAAGAACCTGCACTGGTAATATTAGTGCCTTGTTTTCTAACGGCGCCCCTGTAATAAGGATTATCTCGCAGTTAGGTGAATGGTTAGCAAGCTCACTCATCAGAGTTCGGTTGGTAACGATTCGCGCTGTCCAGAAGATTTTGAAAATGCTGTCCTCATTCCTGTAGGCAGAGTTCGACTGTTTTGCCCATATTTTTGACATTTTGTGTAGGGTTTCCCGCGTAATTGTTATTTCCTTTAGTTCATAATTTTTATTCCGAGAGAACTGTTTGGGATGCAGTTTCATTTCTTAACTAACAGTACTATGTTCTACCAGCACAGAAACAGCTGTGTCCTTTGCTAATTTCTGTATTCATTTAGTTAGGGTTCCTTAACATTACATCCGAATTTCTTCCAGTTTAGCCAGTTAAAAGTTTACACCTATCGCTTTTCGGAGCATCACTTCGTTCAGGAATTTGAAATTTAGTAATTAAATGTCACACAGAATCACGATGAACACGTATCGACTGTGCAAAACGTTTAAGCACTTTCCGTTTTACATTTTCTGAAATCTTATTCACCATTAAGGAATATGTCAACTAAAACGCTCTGTTCACAAGCACGACTTCACTTCACAAGCTCAACCAGACGATACTGACTTGAAGCAAACAGTTCTCACAGCATCATTCAAACATAAACAATGCTCCTCCTCCAAAGCTCTGTTGCCAACTTAACCACAGCCACAAGTGTTCAAGTGTACTGCGGAGACTCTTTTGAGACACTCGTAACATTCTGATCCTACTATATGTAAACTAATTGGAAAGGATACAACTATAGAGCAATAATCATATACGGGCTAGCTATATATGTATACTCATTAATAACATTAATATTAGAACATATTACTTAATATTAATCAGCACGTTTAGACAGAGATTTCTCACTGGCTGTGTTTTCTTCGCCCATCTTTTACGAAGTTGTAAGAAACTTCCAATAACGAGGCTAGAAGAAGGGAGGTAGAAAGGTGATGTTTGCAGAGAGTTCAGCATATTTTATTAAGAACCTAAATCGTCCCATTTTAACCAGCTGGCCAACTATCCCATTTTGACGTGCGAAAAAAAACATATATGTTAAAAGAGTTGCTGATCCAAACGGTGGGCGATTTCATTTTACTTCTCTTGCTTATCAGCGGAACGGTTAGTAGGTCGCGCTCATTAAGAGATGTAAAACGAAAGTCCCTCACGCTAATTTTTCGTTGAGCGGCTATAACAAGAAATAGTCTCGTTGAGTTCTGCAACTCTTTTAACATACGAAGGGATATCTGCACACGTCATTTGGGTCGCTTTTGTTGCATCTCAACTGCACTACAAAGCGCCCAAATGGCATGTTTTCATTCGTATAATATTGGTCTTACATATTATCGCTCATTCAATGTAATTTGTATTACTGCATTGGAAAAAAAATCTGATGTGTTACACTCACCTGACTTTCTCTAACTACCTTACAAACAAACTTCTTACGAAAGATAATTCTTCTTACAACAGCATGCTGATCGAGACAAACATTAACAGAATTTTATTCCTTAGTTCCTTATAAGCAGAGTGGAACTAAGGGAATGGACTATGCTAAGTGAGATATCGTTATGCGATTGTCATTGCAAATCCTTCTTTGCTTGACCAGGAGTAGAAAAAAAGAAAAGCGGACACTTCTGACTGAAAAATATAAGTACTTTACAAATGAAACTAATAACAAGGAATACCTCGAAAACGGTAAGCCCCACGAAAAAAAAGTACATGATTTAACTTATGTATTTTAACTAGATCTACATTTTTTGTATAGTAAGTTTTTGTCTATCTCTTACGGTTCACTAGTTATTCCAAATTAAGCAAAATTCATCCTGAATAAGCAGGTCTTTAGAAGTTATTCCCAGAAAATTCAAGACATACATTTTATTTGTGATAAAATGGCTTTAATATGTGATATTTTAATCAAAATCGTTAGAGCCATTTTTAAGAAAAACAATTTTCTTTATAATTTTTCTATGTAAAGGGTAGTTAGGGGTGGGGGAATTTTCTTGAAAATCTTCGTGTCGCATCCTTGGAGGATACCAAACTTAAAAGCAGGTTTGGTATTTAACCGTCCTTTTTCGTTTTTGAGCTATGTTGTCCACAGACACACACACACACACACACACACACACACACACACACACACACACACACACACAGGGACCTGTTTCTAAAAATGCTTTTTTTGGATTCAGGTGGTCCTAAAACATGTATATCCGGTGAAATCTCGACATCAAATTTTTGGGTGAAATACAATACTTCTCTATCCCCATGTACATTGTATATACTAGAGAAAGTAATAAATACAGATAATGTTATTTGCTCTATTATGAAACAGAAATTTACAATGTAAGCATTTCTTGATAAATCCTGTCATTCTCTATTTCTCTGCTAAACCAATCATCTACTCGCCAGAAAGAGCAACATTGTTCATATGATAGCGCTTAAAACGAAATGTTTATATTGATGTCATATGGTGTGTTTTGGATTTGAGACGGTACGCTTCCAAGCTTGGCTACCAGTAGTATACTTGATATGTAAGTTGATATTCGTTAAGCCTTTGATGGGAAGGTAGTTTGGAATGGATCAACAATTTGCGTAAATATGATTTAATAGAAATATAATATAAACACCCATTATCAGATGATGGTAAATATTTATATTACTATATAATATAAAATTGGTGGACAAATAAATAAATAAGCTGTAGAATAATAAAGGAGAGGCAATTCGTGTGACTTTAATAGATCATTGGACTTATGAATCAAGAACTATTCACCCTGCACGGTTTATAATAATAATAACAATAATGATTAATCCGTGTCTGCAATAGATCTGCCTATTGGTTTTGGTTGAAGGTAATAATTATTGTAATCTGTTACTTAGTTTGTCAGAATACATAGACTACTGGAGTCATATAAAAGAATTTATTTTAAAATGTCATAATCTAAAATGTACTAGTGTTGTTACGATGAGAGATCTTCCCTCTGCCTCTTTCTTCCTGAATTTATACCCGTTTCCAGTCTCTCACTCTCCTACAACTCACAATTTCTGTGCCTCTCTTCCACTCATTCTCATTCGCCTTCTTCACACACACTCTCTCTCTCTCCCTCCCTCCCTCTCCCTCATTGGCAGCCACTCTAATGCCCTAACTCAGACTGTTCCAACTCGACTCGTTTGAGTGAAAGTTCACTCCGTACTCAGACCCAAAACTCTATGCAGAGTTGGAGGAAAAGTGTGTTAGCCAACACGTCACTGAACAAACTTTCGTGGGTTCGAGTCCCGCCTTGGGCATGGGTGTTTCTGTGTTTGTAAATGTGTCTATGTTTGTGTATGTATATGTAAAAGTAAAACGTTAAGAATAATAAGGTCTACTAAGGAAATATAGGAAACTGGAAAAAATGGAGAAAAAAGGAATACAGCGCCGGAGTCCTGACAAGCCTCCGGAACTGTATTTTTATAAAAAAAAAAAAAAAAAAAAAGAACACACCACAATACTTGTGTCCTGCCGCTTCATTTCTAACATTTGATTCAACGTGACAATATTTTGCCCTAATGCAACTCTGTATTGTGCAGGTAGAACCCTACAAATTCCGAATTACTCTATGCACTTTTGGCGCGCATTTAAGCTGGACCAACCTGGCTTAGATCATACAATCTCTCTCCCTCTCTGTCACCCACTCTCGCACTATTTCTCTCTCTTCTTGCTCACTCTCTCACATATCTGTTGTATCTTAGAATTTCCTACAGTATTGACTGTCTTTCTTTCTTTCTTTCTTGCTCTTTCTCTCTCCCTCTCTCTTAAGTCTGCATCTTACAATATCTGTCCCTCTCTGCCATCCGCTTTCCACTGCATGTCTGTCTGTCTGCCTGTATCTCTCTCTTCTCCGCTCAGTCTCTCATTTGCCCGCATCTTATAGTCTCTCCTCCCCTCTCTCACTCATTTTTCTATCTTTCTGCCTTTCCCCCTCTCATTTGCCTGCTTAACTATACCATAAAGACTGCCAAATTAGTAAAAATCCTTCCGGTCGTCTTCGAATTTCTGAATAAAGAAAATGTTGTCGTAATTTCCTATATGCTCTCCTTAGCAAATCCATTTCCATTCTACCACCCTTTTACCTTTCCCGGGTAATTAGCTACATTCACATCCAAAGGTTATTTAAACTGCAACTTTAAAATACAAATTTACAACAAAACACGTTTTGTTAAAATGTGTTGAATCAATAGACTGGAACAAAGCATTTGATCCCATACATGCTAAAAATGAAATTCATTTTACATCTAAACAAATGTGTTTACGGTGTATTTTAGTACCGAAGTTGCGTTTTTCACATGAAAGGATGAGCATCTTTATATAGAAATTATTCTTTCTTATTAGAATTTACTATCGAATAAAAAATTTAAACACCCCAGACTTTTTATTTTTATTATGGTATGGAAACAATGGCTAGCCTGAGAACCAGAGGGCAGGAAATGAACACGAGCCATTTGCTTGTACTTCATTCCTAAAATTACACTATAGCGGAAGCTTCCTTAGAAGTATTACATGTCTTGGTAAACACATTCGGAAGCATAGTCTTTGTAGACCGAAATCAAGTGGCTTTAAAATAACATGCAAATTACTCTTAACTACGTTAGATTTGCCTTCAAATGTATTTTAATGCGAGCTTCACCTCCGGCCTCTTTCCTTTCTCATAATGAAAAATTCATAATGTGACAATTTACACCCAATTTTCTTCACGGCGTTTCACACGAAGGTGATTCCTCCGAAGCCCATAACATATCGTGTAGTAAGAACTTTCTGGATTAAGAGAGCTGCTCACCTTCAGAATTACCTATCCTACCTTGTAATTACCTTCACAAATGTATTAAAAATCGAAAAAATACATAACTTTGTCATAATAATCACGTGCTCCTTTGTTATATTTAAAAATATCTGATGTGTTCCACTCACATGACTTTCTCTAACTGTTCCCCAAGCAAATCTTTTATTCTTAAGATTAATATGCTATTTACATCACGCTAATCAAGATAAACATCACCAGAAATGATATTGTTACTTATTTCCTTATAAATAGAAGGGAAATAAGGGAATACACTAGGCTAAAGCGATAGTTAAATCTTTTAAAAGCCGTCGCTATCTGAAACAATTAAAAATTACGTTCTGTTTCCTTGTCAGCAGTAGATATACAAAAGAGAGACGAAAATAAAGATGATCTCCCGTTTAAGATAAGTTTAAATAGCGAAAATTGGAATCAATTACACGGAATACCTCGAGATGTATATGCCATAAATTGTGTTTTTAATGAGATCTGCATTTTGGTGTAGTAAGCACTCTTACATCCTTATCAAGAAGCATTATCCATTTGGGAATGCAAATTATCAAAATCAAACTACCAATAACAAATAGTGAAGACAACGATAGGTAAATTTAAAATAGTGGCATTGTAGTTTTGTGCTTAAGGATACCCATTTGTGAAAATTGATCAAAAAAAGCAAGAAATGAAAAAAAACTGACTCGGACCAAATGGTTTGCAGTTTTTCTCTGCTTAATATATATTATTCGGAACTTTTGTAAACAGTCCGTGGAGTTGACAAATATTCATGCTTTAAAATTTGCTGCAGGAGGATATGAAATTCTAAGACTTACAAAGAAACAGTATTAAATTGTATGTTAAACTTTAATTATGTTATTTTCTCGTGTTTTTATTTTTCAGCGTTTTCAAAACTTCAAATTGTTCCACACGATGCAGTTTTCGAAACAGAAGCTAGAAAATGTTTATGCTTGTATAAAAGTAGTACAAAAGAAAATTAATGAGATGATTTTTTTCTAATATAACCAGTGCTTGTGTAATTAAATAATACAATTCATATTTCCATAGCAAAAAAATGACAAATAATTTTTTTCTCCTAAACCAATTGTCAGATAAAAATTTCATCTCATCCTTTTACTAATACTACATTTATCAATATAACTGCAAAGTATTATATTTCTGTAACTGAAATTGCATCGTATGGAACGATTTAATTAAATGACAATAAAATACTATAAATATGTTAATATCACAGGAACTATTTTGAACAAAAGTTTGAAAAGCAGCATGTAAACTATTCTTAATGCTGCAATTACTCTGTTAAAGTTTCAAATCAATCCAAGCAAAATTATAGATTTTAGGTTTTTCACAGGGGGGTATCCTTAAATCAGCAAATCAAGTACAGAAGCGTTAATCGTACGATGGTATCCTTACCAGCTTAAAGAACACTACTGACATCTTATAGTAGGCCAGTCACAGCAGAATAATATTCCAAAGACTAGGTGTCTCACAAAGTGTTAAAAGTAGGGAAATAACATGTTATAGTGTAAGAAGTTACCTGGTGTTTGGTTGTACCTGCATTATGACTCAGAAATATGACAACTATAAGCAAACAAACAATTAAAATGAATAGAAATTGAAGAAATTAAATGTCTACAGTTTGTGGCTCCATATACTTTAATGAATTAACACGAAGCCAGGATATTTGCAACGAATTACAAATATTTAATCTCGCAGATCAAATAAAAGAATATAGAAGACAATGCTACAAACAATCTGTAGAATGATTGCCAGTAGGATGTTTTGGAAAAATTTGAATTATCGACCGAGAAATGGAAAATGAAGCCAGGGACCTCCACGGAGAGATGGCTATGACCTAAGTCGGGACGAAACAATACGATTTTACCCGTAAAAGAAGAAGAAGAAGAAGACGTTACCAGGTAAAGTCGTCCAAGATCAAAGTACGTGATGATCGTTATACAAAAGTTGTTTAACTGTGAAGTCTGAGACTTAAAGTACTTGGGATATATAAATGGCCATTGGAGTATGTCATCTCAAAACGATTTATGATCTCAATGCGAGTTAGTTGGGGAATTTAATGCCATATCGGCATGTTGCTGTTGGTTACTTATTGGCTAGAGAAACTAGACAGAAATCGATAGATCCGTGGTTCAAATCTCGGCTATGGAATAGAATGTTTTAGCCCGAGTGGCTTATTTTCACCCACTCGGGTGGGAACGGCCAGCAAGCGGCTTGCCGACGGTGTTGCGAATAGGTGTATCATGCGGCCGAAGGTCGAAAATAAGGCGCTTGTACCTTTCTAACTACTGTGCTACCCAAGCTTGCGTGCAAAAACTATTAATAAACATTTCTGCCAATATTTATCCGGATTATCACGAAGTAGAAGAACAAACGTTTGTAAGAATAGTTTCTGCAGAATATGCAGAGAAAGTCTTGTGAATAGAGCGCATCAGAATTATTTTTAATGGTGTTATTCGGTTGTTCTGGTGGTGTCATGGAAATAAAATAGAATTTTAGGGCCAGCATATGACCCCTTGACCATCGATTCTGTTTTCCATAACCGCTTTGTTCAACAACAAAATTTGTTATGTAATTATTCTGTAAAAGTTTATTTCATTTAATATGAAGCAGATAGAAACATAAAGGTTTGTGTAAACGATTATGACTATGACCAGTTAATGAAGGGTCACTTTGTGCCTCGATCCCAAAGACTTTTGGTGCATACCACCCACTCCCGGGGAGGAACGGATGAGGTGAAAGGATAGTAGGAGAGGTATGGGATGCTCAGTCAACCGAGACACTCAAGAGTATCCTAGTGATTTCAGGCTGACCTTCCAGCCACAGAAGGGTCGCTCAGAGGAGAAACCTCGACCCAGTAGCGGAAGCTCGAAAGCTGCCATTTGGCAGACCCAAGAAGAAATTCCA
Organism: Hymenopus coronatus; assembly: GCA_030762935.1. Lineage (NCBI taxonomy): Eukaryota > Metazoa > Arthropoda > Insecta > Mantodea > Hymenopodidae > Hymenopus > Hymenopus coronatus. The sequence goes on along the minus strand of CM060896.1, from coordinate 73,019,565 downwards.
ATGCATAAGTCTTTGTTCCATCTATCACTCAGCCCCGTATTCAACCTGAGACATGAAATAAGAGGAAATTGGGGAGAGAGGAAATCCGTGGTGGAATAAATTTTCCCAGCCAGCACATTGCCAACCAGGGAAAACCATGAAAAATTCATGAATAGAGGGGCCACAGCAGACTTCTAAACACTGTCCATAAAATACTACAGGATAATTAAACCATGAGACTGCTTGATAAACCCCTTTTGTATTTACAATCTATAACCTCAGACATTTTACCTTTACCTCTGCAACGGTGCGAAGCACACGCGTTACCGCAGAGCCATCCTATACGCCTACGTATAAATAGTTTGTAGTGGCTATGAGGGTAGCCGACTTAAAATGTTCACCACAAAGATCACTGAACTAACAACCGATAGTTAGAAAACGAATGTTCGCGGGTATCAAGCTGGGAGAGCAATTCATTAAATAAAGTATAATATGAAAACTTAAGCAAATTTAATTTTCAACATAACCTTACATTGTTCTTTTTTCGTTCTGTTTAAAGGGAAGATATTAACAATGAAAACATTAAGAACAGCATATGTGGTAACGTAGTACGTCAATCAACTCCAACCTGAAGTTAGTGCTTAAACCTTAGAATATGTAAAATTTGATACCGATGTTTCATTGTAATATACACGTTTTAGAGTCCCCTGTATAAAAATATCTGATATGTTCTACTCACATGACTTCCTCTACATTTCTGTAACAAATTATTATTACTAAGGTTTTTCTATTAACTTCGTGCTAATTGAGAAAAACATTAGCAGAAACGATCTTATTACTTAGTACCTTATTAAGTAGAAGGAAAATAAAAGAAAACACAAGACTAAACTGAGTCAAATGTTTTAAAATGTGGTTGCTATGAGAATGAAATCCGTTTCTTTAGGTGGCCAGGAATTGACAAGTTCCCGTATGAGAAAAATTTAAATACTTTAAAACTGAAATCAATAACAAAAAATATCTCAAAAGCCGTCAAGTCCACTAAAAAACTGTATATTACATAAATTGTGTGTTCTAATGAGACCCATATTTATTGTGTAGTAGGTTTTGTCTATCTCTTACAGTTTACTGGTCATACAAAATTTATAAAAAAATATCAATAATAAAGAGGTTTTCAGAGGATATTTCCAGAAAATTCAAGTTATATAATTTATTTGTCATGTAAATATCTTAAATATAAGATATTTTAATCAGAATCGTTACAGCTGTTTGTAGAAAATCAAAATTATCGAATTTTTTTCCTTGTAAAGGGTATTTGGGGTTTGAGGAATTCTCTTGAAAATCGTCGATCGCGTCCTTGGAAGATATTGAACTTAAATATCAAGTTTGGTATTTAACAGACTTTTCGTTTTTGAGCTATACTGTCCCCCCCCCCCGCACACACACCCACACATGGACATTTTTTTTTTAGATTCAGAGGCTCCCAAAGCATGTATTTCCGTGAATCTCGGTATCGATCTTTGGATGGAAACAATATCACACATATTGTAATAGATACCTTCATTATACACTATGTACGTGTAGAGAAAGTAAAAAAGATATTTATTGAAAAAGACCTGTTTGTGTGTCCAAGTCCGTAAACACGATAATTAAAAAACGAACAGTCCGTTAAATACCAAACTTCATATTTAAACTCATCTTCAAGAGATGGACAAACATTTATTACACAGAAAATTTAGATCTCGTTAAAAACGCCATAATGTTATATACACTTTTGTAAAGTAATATATTTCCGAGATATTCTTTGTTGTTGGTTTCAATTTTAAAATACTTTTCTCAAACAGGAAGTCTATTTCATATCTCTTTTACTTCTTGCCATGGAAAGAATACCTACCGAATTTCAATGGCAATTACATAGTGACAGCTTTTAAAAGATTTGAGTATCGCTTTAGCCTAGTGTATTGCTCTATTTCCCTTTTATTTATGAGAAACTAATTAATAAGATCACTTAAGACAGCGTTCATCTTGATTAGTATGATGTAGATAAAAATAATCATTTGTAAGAACAGTTTGTTTTTAGGGCAGATAGAGTTATGTGAATGGAACACATCGGGATTTTGAACCTCAAGAAAGCAGTAGAGAGAGGTTCTGGAAACATTAAGCTGTTGCCCATAAAAAACAATAAATAACGCAGGTTCTTTGACTGCAACTTGTGTGGTGTTATAAATGCGCTACCTGTTGGTCCAGGTGCACCAATCAGGTTACACATTCAGCACATCTGTCCCTAAAGTCGCGTGCCATGTTATGGGCTCCCAGTGTGCAAATGAACGCAAGGTCGACATCTTACGCTCGCTGGTCCGTGAAATCTAATACAACGTGCCTCTGCGGACAAAATCCTACAGGTGGAGGCATAAATTGATGGCAGAACTTGTTTCGCCCGAATTATAATTATTTATTCTCCGTGAAACTGCTTTTTTGGGGGGGTTCTGATATATGAAGAACGATGTTGCTTATTAATTGTATAGGGCAGCTGTGAAGAAAATTATGCTTACAATGGTGGAACTATCATTTTTATGGTGACGTATTTTATGTTTACGTACAAAAACTTAAAGGACTATTTTTATGGAATTTTTACATTTCAGAAAATAAACATTATGGGGTGTGCTGATAATAAAAGTGTTGTGTGCTCCATTCTCCTGACTTTCTCTACATCTGTGTAAGAAATTGTTTTTAATAAGCTTATTCTTTTATCTGTTTCCTACTAATCGAGATAAACATTAGCAGAAACGGTCTTATTACTTAATTCCTTATAAGTAGAAGAGAAATATGACTAAACCGACAGTCAAATGTTTTAAAATGTGTTGCTGTGGGATTGAACTCCGTTTCTTTGCGGAGGCAAGCATTGACAAGTTGGCGTATGAGAAAAACTAGTATTTTAAAACTGAAATCCATAGCAAGGAATATCTTGAAAATGGGTAATTTCACGAAAAAAATGTATCTGACATAAATTGTGTGTTTTATCGATATCTAAGTGTTTTGTGCAGTAAGTTTTTGTGTATCTCTTACGGTTTACCAGTTACGCAAAATTCAATAAAAATCAACCCGAATAAAAAGGTCTCCAGAGGGTATTCCCAGTAAATTCAAGATATACATTCTATTTGACACGTAAATATCTTAAATATATGACATTTTAATAAAAATTGTTAGTTCCATTTTTGAGAAAATCAAAATTTTCGAATTTTTTCCCATATAAAGGGTAGTTTGGGGTGGAGGATTTCCTTGAAGATCTTCGAGTTGCATCCTTGGAAGATGCTGAACTTAAATATCAAGTTAAGCTGCTCACAGACACACACACAGACACACGGACATTTTTGTAAAAGTATCGAATTTTTGGGTGCAATACAATATCTTCTCTATACTATACTGTACATAGTACCTGTGGAAAAAATAAAAAGTAAATTTTAAAATTATTTTATGCATCTTTTTCATTCAAGAATATATGGCTCTGTATCTATAAAACTTGCCTGTAAGATATTGAGTTCTAGATTACTAAACAGGTGGAAATAATGTATAACATTTTAACAAAGTGTGGTGTATGGAACAAAAGAACTAATAATTTGCCTGATTTGTTGAATTTTGTGAAAATGTGTTAAAAAGCAAAACTTATAGATGCAGAAACGAATAGTTATTACTTATAAATCTCCAATAGGATGATATTTAAGAAACCATACCAATGAACAGCCTTTGAAACTTGGGGACCGATAATTAAACACTGGTTCATTCTTGCTGCTTGGTTATATACAGGCTATAGCAAAACTATTCCAAACCAAGATGCGGATATTTTGTTCAGCTACTATGTGATACGAAAATATAGTTTTCATGTCAATAAAGGTACCTAAATAAAAACATCTCATGTCAGCGTCGATTAGACAGTTAGCCAGGAACAATGCCGCGGTCTGGCTCACGCTATCGGAAGTAACACAGGTAGGATGGGAAGCACGAGTCGCATAGTTTAGCAGTGTTTTGTAAATATACAGACATGCTGCACAGTGTCTTGCAAAATCCCATAACCTTTAGTTCTTTGTTTATTCTTCCAATATATAATCCCATTATAATCTGAAAAATAAGTTGAGAATGCCTAAATATTTTCATTTATAGGCAATTTAACGTTAGTGATCTTAAGGGTGGAGACAAGGAAATGATAAGCACAACAAACCGTAATGGGATTGTAGATAAAGTTAAAAATAATAAATCCATTTGAGGTGAGACAATAAGTTTATTTTACTGTCTTTAACGCGTAATGCTGCATGATACACTTGCACATTTAATATCAATTTCTTGTTAATGTGTACATTAAAAGACATTAAAAATACGCCTGGAAATGCATATCGCAAAACTTTCGTTGACTACACTCCTGTCTTCCATCTTTTGCATTACCCTTAAAAGCGCATTGGACTGGCCACGTTACCGAAGATAAGGGGATTAACATGAAAAATAACTTGCAACAAGTGAAGTTCTGAGTTGCGAAATGCTGATTCCTAAATTTTTTGGTTGAAGAATACTCCACCCCTCTCACCGGGTGTTACAAAATTAGGTTAATCTTTTCTCTGCGCTACATGCTGAAGTTCTAATGTGAAGATAATTCGTGATGTACTAAATTAACACACTGTTTAAAAAAGTCAACCTGTTCTGAGGGAGCATCAAGGGGGGTTGAGGGATAAAGGGGTGGATTACTCAATCGCTCTTGCCTATTTTTACTCGCGTGGTATGTTGTACCGGAATGGCACCAATAAAAATGGTAGTGAGACCCGAGTCCCCGTCAAACGTTCACATTTTCAGCAAAATCAAAGCGTCAGATCTATTTTTATTGTCTTTGAGTGTACAATAGGTTGCTGAGAGTTTACTATTAGAATAAGTACAACATATCCTGGATAATAAATACAGGATGCAGGTGTTAAGGCACAAATGTTTCGTATTCAAGAGCAATCTCGAAACTAATGGAATCATAAGTAACCTTTTGAGTAGGTAACTGTCCTTGCTCCTTTATCTGAAAGCTGGGACAGATTTTCTGATAAGCAAATTTCATGGCATATGCTTGCCAAAAACCCTCTGAGGTGTGAGTATATAGCCATCATAAACTAGTGCTTTCTGCGGTGCCTAATCTCAATGCTATATAAAAGCGTATCTAACAGAGTTTTAAAGCTGTGAAATCAAACTTCGGACTGCGTAAGTATAAGCTGTACGGCTGATATACTGTCCCTGAAGTGTGGTCTTAGCGGATGTCCCTCACATTCAAGAGGTCTCGAATTCGAATCTCGGTTAGGGTGAACTGTCCGGAAAAGGTTTTTTTCAGGAGTTTTCCCTTATCCTTAGAAGATGATTGTGTGGTAGTGCAGTGTGGGTGTGCCGGAGGGGATTGCGCACCTCAGCCAATATTTACTTACAGTATATAACACCCCAGAAGGATAGAATGATATGAGAGCAATTACAATGGGCAGCCGGAATCAGAAGGCGGGAGGGAGCCACCGCGGAGGGTCCCTAATAGCTTCCAAGCATTCTTCTCAGGTTTGTCCAATGCCCCTTAGTCTACTACACCATCCCGTCGCTGAGAGCTGTATCTCCAAAGCGTAGCCAGCTCCACGAGAAGGCGCCACACCGCAGACCACGCTGACACAACCACGCTAGATGAAACGGAGATGAAATGAAAGTACAGGAAGTTCGGGGGAATGAAGAAATCTCCCCGGCATTCATCTAGTGGCCAGAAAAAGAAACGAAAGAACCAATGGGTGTGAGAGGTCAGCCTCGGAAAGCTGCTCCCACGACCTCACAAAGTCAATCGCTGACGAACCACCTGGCTCAGTTAATGTCGACTAACTCCAAACTCAAGGGACCCCACCCCGGCTTATTTGAGCATCATTTCACATATTTAATTCGTCGTCCGTTATGAGTTATAGGGTTAACGGATGTTAAACTGAATATAAACTATTATACTTATTAAGTGTCGTTGTGTACATATTGCTGGGCTAGATGGTTCCGTCATAACGGGTGTCACTCGCATTCAGTGAGTGGACCGCCTCCGGTTTTTCTGGACATACCCTGGTCAGTTGACCACTGCTGGGGTAGTTTCTTAATTGTGACGATTTTCTTTCCATCATTTCCCTTTCATTCCGTTTTCTTCTCATCTTTTAAGTTTACTACCAATTTTCTTGGCACATTGTGGTGGTGGTCACATGGTCCGGATGCATGCTCAAAGGAAAAGCACTTCCCGTGGATTTTGGACAGCTTAATCTTCTTGTTGTTTGCCGGGAATCGTCGAGTCAGTTAGGAAATGTTATGTCCTGTTGGTATTTTGGCATGAGTTGTTAAAGCAACCGAATGGAGATCGGGAGTTCAAATTTAGTGCAATGCACTGAATTATTTAGTCTGGCGCTATATATCCAACTTAGAAACTGTTAACCCAGTACGATGAAATTTCAATAGATTTATCAGTATGCTATGAAAAATGCTTCTAAGGCACGTATATTAGAAAATATAAATTACACTATTTGCTCTCTGATGGGAAGATAAAATCTTAAAAATTACTTTATTTGATGGATGACAAGTTCTTATATATATAAAAGGTGCTACAATACTATAGTGTCAAAACACCATCTAATATTTAAATGTTTATAATAACTCCATGGCACGACAGCTCACGGGGAGCCTCGGCCTACCGCCCGGCCGCTGCGTCCCCCATCTCGGTCCACTACAGACGTCATGGATGGGGTGCAGTATTGGAGGGTTAGACGTGGTCAGCGCCTCGAGCCCCTCCCGGCCGATTAATGCGGTCCTGGAGCCGCTACTTCTCCATCAAGTAGCTCCTCAATTGGCCCCCCAGGGACCTCACGAGGCTAAGTGCACCCCGGTCCAGGTCTTCCAGCGGGGGAAAAATCCCCACGCCGGTACTGGGGATCGAACCCAGGTCTCCCGCTTGGTAGGCAGCTGCGCTACCACCGCGCTAAGGAGACGACAATATTTAAATGTTTATCTTGATATAAATTGTATTAAGTTTAAGAAACCACATTATCTCTAATATTTCAAATTGTCTATCAAGCTTTCATATAAAAGCTTTGCATTTGTTTCTTAAACTCCCCATACTTTTCATTAATTTGGTTTATTAGCAACATGCGATCTATTTTCGTTCTTCCATTTCTGAAACTCGTATGCTTTCTGGAAAAAAAAAAATATTTTTGCTAAATATAAATGATATAAACGCTTCTTGCAAATAGGAAATAATAGTTATTTATCTTTTAAAAATAGGCAGATAGAAGATAGCAATGTCCAATAAATGGGTTTATTTTGTTAGCTAAGAGTTGTAAATGAGCTAGAACTTCAAATGCTATTTTGTTTTCCAATTTTATGAAAATATTGCACTTGAAATTGATGTGCACTTAGAGCAATTTCAGAACCACGCGTTGAAATCACGCAAGATTCAGGTGTTTGAAGCAGGTGGGTGACCAACGGAGTTCCTGTTGACATAGGGCATGCGGCGCTGAAAACTAAAAACCCCCATACCTCTAAAATGAGACATAATTATTTGATTAGCGACTTGTGTGTGGACAGGTAAGTGTTGGGCAGTTCCCTGCTGAGCTGAATTATCATATTATTTAAATAAGCTTTGCCTTTACACTGAGGACAGATGTGCAGCTATCTCTTCGATAACATTCTCCACGTGCACGAAGTAATTCTGGTTTTTAGAAGCTTATGCATAAATTGAAGTAAAAATGTGGAAGCCGAAGAGAGATCCGGTTTGGTCTACCTGGAAACATGAGTTGTTCCGTTGTAATTGTGGGATCAAGAATGTGATATCTACGTTTTAAGCCAGCCTTTTTTACAAGTTAAAATGTGCCTTAAGAAATGTTCACTGAGAATTCACGGTTGTAAACAACATGTCGATTTGAAACTTGCAAAACTAGTTTTAAAAGTTCTCATGCTGTTATTTTCAATTACAATCATTATAATCTTCATCACTGGATAAATTATGGTAATCTTTGTTTTCAGAAGTATCCTCTGTATTAGTATCTTATGATATTTGGAATGCTGGTGTTTACGACGACGTAAAATAGAAGTCGGCAAAATCAGGTGTACTTTATCGAAATAATAGACACTCTTGAGAAAAGCAAAGGCAAAAGGTAGCCCCAAGAAATTGACTAAAAAGGGAGTTAGACAAATATGTTTTGGAATTCATTTTAGTTCAATTAAATGTTTCCTGTAACGGATCGGATATTTACATTTTATACGGTCCCTTATCTTTCAGCTGCGGTAATTGGTCACATATAGAGGGGTTTTAGTACCTATTTCACTTTCTGAAACCTTTCTTAAAATCTTATCCATATTCATATTTCTGTAAAATATTGATATTTCTTCGTATTGAATCAATTTATCAATTCTTACATATTTACCACCTTTTTGTATGATATACCGTTGCCAACATATTGAAAATGGAACAATTCTTCAATCAACTTATTAAGTAATACGCTGATGTAAGTAATTTCTTTCCAAGTAAATTATGGGCATACTTAGTTTCAAAGTGATAAAACTAAAGAAATCAAACTATTTCGGGGAAGAATAACATTTTATTAAGTATAAAATAGTAAATCGTACAGGCTTATAGAAGCCTTACTCCATTTATTTACTACTACTACTGCTACTACTCCTGCTCCTGCTCCTGCTGCTGCTGCTGCTGCAATCACCACCACCACCATTATTGTTGTTATTATTATTGTTATTGTTATTGATACTAATATTATTGCTAGTATAACTCCCGGATGTTATTAGTGACTAAATGGATACAGAAATAGTACTAAATCTAAGAGATAAAGATGAAAATCTATCTATTCACCTAATTGGAATCGCTTACTTCCGCGTTGCTTAGTTTGAACCCATAGAAACTGCATTGATAAAAGAAATATTTCGGTCACTGAGATAAATCGCTCGTAAAATTTTTCCGCACACTAGTGTCCTTTTTATTCCCCTCTCGTAATTATTGTCGGTCTTCATTTGTCATTAGAAAGAACCAGGAAGGAAATATATGTCCTTAATATGTTTGAAACTAATTAATCACGAGGATCGTGAAAATTATTGTCATGCAACCAAGGTTCCGCGCACCTCCAACATCAAAACCGTTGAGCAAACTCCGGATGTCCCCCCTCCTGTCTTCCTTTTTTGTTTTTAGTTTCGTGCGAACGGTTTTTTTGCATAAGAAATAACAGCATTGTTTTTAGAAACTCTAAATGAGCGTCTACATTCTACAACCTATGAAGGAAACATATCAAGCCTACTTCTCCACAAACTTTGGTTATTTTCTCCTTATCTTTTTTGTAATACTAGTAGAAGCCCTAAACTTTGCATGAATATTGCATTAAGGGCATTGAATAAATGTAAGTGAAATATTTGGCTATTGTTTGAGTGAACACTTTGATTTCAAGTTTCTAAGAAAATGATTTAACCTAAACTGATATTGAATATATTTTTCCCAAATATAATCCATGTAAAATAGCAATCTAAAACTATATGTAATTTTCAGTGAATATTTTATGTCATAATGCATAAATTTTATCTAAATTTGTTTTTATATCTGAAGGAACTCTCCACAGGGAGTTTATACAGTATAAATATAATCTTTGGAATAAATGATTCGCTTTTGCGCATTTGCTGTGGGTCAGGTGAGTCTGGCAATAGGTACATTTTCTGAACCTCCTTCATCAGTAGAACCATTTTTCATCCACATGAATGGTCTCTATTATAATGCTGAACTTTAGATTTTCATTTTCAGGACGGTCAATGAGTAAGACCCAGCATTGATAAGACAAATTTTAGATGTTCTGTTTTGTTTTGATTGGTCAATAATGGCTTCAGTGCATTTATATGGACTGAAAACAGAAAAACAGAAAAAAAAATCCGTCTTCCATTCACATAACTTTCACTAGTTGTTCCACAAACAATTCCTTTAGTGAAAAGATTAATATTTTAGCTACTTAATGCCAATCAAAATAAACATAAGCAGAGTAAGTTTATTACTTGTTTCCTTGTAAGTAGAAATAAGGGAATGCACAGGCTAAAGCGATAGTGAAGTCCTTTAAAAGCTGTTCGCTATGTGAAACAATTGAAATTCCATTCTCTTTTCTTTCCAGTAGTAAACAAATGATTAAACGAGAAGAAAGATGTATTCCCGTTCGAGAAAAGTTTAAGTGGCTTAAATTAATGTCAATAATCCTAGATAGCTCGAAAAAAGTTAACTCTACAAAAAGAATTTGTATATAACATTCATAATATGTTTTAATAAGATCTACATGTTTTGCGTAGTAAGTTTTAGTCTATCTCTTATTGTTTTCCAGTTATACAAAAGCCATCTAGATTAAAAAGATCTTCAGAAGCTACTCCCAGAAAATTCAAGATATAAATTTCATTTTCCATAAAAATATCAACATCAAGTTTGGTATTTAACAGGCTTTTCGTTATTGAGCTGTGCTGCCCACACACGGGCATGTTTCTAAAATAATTATTTTAGAATCAGGCAGTCTCAAAACATTGATGAAATGTTGGTATCGGAATTTTGGGTGCATTACAATACATTCTCTGTAGACTATGTACATGGTACATATAGAGAAAGTAAAAATGAATACAGAATTTACACTAATCTATATATCTATTGGTAATGTGAGGTGTAATAGGTAGCCCTTAGACTGGGAAAGAAGGAGCAAAAATATCATCCGTCTATTTTAATGAATTACACATAAGAAGTGCACCTAAACGGGTGATTATTTTAAAAAGCTAATATATACGTGATTTGTATATATATCATTAATTTTAAGATGCATTAATAATTTTACATGGATGATATATTGAAAATATTGCTATATTCGGTGTCAAACTTCCATTTCACTATGTGTAACAGATTTATAGAAACTTCAAGTAAACTTTGACAGTCAGGACCTGACAGTGTCCTTTGAGTAGATTCCTCTTTGTCTTTCTTTCTCAAGAAAAATAAATAAATAAAATAAAGTGGGAAAGGTTTTCGGTGTATTATCTATGTGTAAGGTGAAACGTGTCTGTGAGCAGCGTAACTCATAAACGAAAGTCCGATAAATACCAAACTATTATCTGAAGATGAGGATACAAATTCAATAAAACTCCCTATTCCAAACTACGCTTTACATGAGAAAAAAATAGATATTATTGGCTTTCTAAATAGCTCTAACTATTCTGATTAATATGTAATGTATTTAATATATACGTGAGAAATAAACATCTTGAATTTTCTGACAGTAGCCTGTACGTTTTTTTTTTTTTTTTGTTTGTTTGTTTTTTTTATTAGGGAGGAATTTTTATTTTAAATAATTTTTCTAAGCCACCAGGCGTATCCAAGATATCCCTTACTATTGGTTTCAGTGTATTAATATTATGTCACCCACTCATCTCGCGATGCTATGGAAACAGTACTGAATTTCAAGGCCAGCATATCTGACCATCGTTCTACTTTCTGTAACTACAAGATATTGTGACAGTTCCATCTTCTTCAGCAGTGATTCTCACGTTCGTCTTTGTGTGTGATTCATTGCATGGGATGCGTAAACAAGAACACTACATGTGAGATTTGGATGGTTTCCCCCGCCATTGCATTCCATCTTCATTCATGTATCATCAGTGTCATCGCCTGTGGTGCCACAAGTAGTAAAAGCGGGCGCTAAACACTATAACAAGCAAACAAAACAAGAACAGGAAGAGTGGTGCAACTGCATTCGGAAGCTTTGGGAACGCGACTTTAGATGTTCGGCTTACAGGAGCGTCCAATATCTTCGTTAAGTTTCCAGGCATTTATGTGACGTAATTTTCTAAATATAAAAGGAGGAAGAATTGCAGAGCAGGCTGTGTTGTTGTGAATTGTACAGAGTCGTGAATGACTGGAGTTTTAATCATGGACGGCGTGCAGCCGTAAACTGTCTACGCGCCGAAACTTCGAGTGAATTATTTGCAGCACTGAAAATAAGCTTTTACTAGTCTTAATATTGACATGTGTTACACTATGTATGATGAAACTATAAAGGTTTATTTTGACTAACATTGGGGATAGATAGAAAACTTAGTTTTCATAGGAATAATATGTGATAGGTATAAAAAATAAATTATAGTGAGTAGAGAAAGTATTAAGTTCTTTTTTTTTTTATCGAGAGTATAGCCAGACGTTAACGTCTGTGGCCCACATTGGGAAGGTCCCACTTTTTTTTCCTGTGACCACCCTCCCTGATCTATATTTCCTTCCTTTTTTTTTTTTTTTTTTTTTTTTTTTTTTTTTTTTTCCAGGGTTGGTCGGCGAAACTGCAGTAGTTCAACTTCCACTAAGACATTCGTGACTATTATTTCTTGAGCTATCCCTTCGTTTTCGTCTGTTGTTGAAGTCAAGCGATTTACAGCTGAGGAGTGGCTTGCGCTTTGTACAGGTTCTTCCTGGTCTCTTGCCTGATCCTGGTCAGGACCTGCCTCTTTTGGGTGGGGCGCTCTTTCACAGTGCCATCTGAGGGTTCAGTAGCTTGTAGGAGTGTGCCGCGCAACAGTACCTTTCTGGTACTGTTAGGGAGGCCGTCCATGGTCATCCGAATTAGTTCGCCCTTTGGATCTCTTCTTTCATCCCTCCCTCCGTGTTGGTGAATAGGTAACAAAGGACCACAATGGCCCACGTGTGCAGTGTTTTGTCCCAATTCCATTTCCACCCTCAATAATCCTAATTCGTAAGGTGTTTTAAATTCATTGTTAGCTGTACATATAATGCTATAATGATGAGATACATTTTATGTGTATCAAATTGTGCATGTCTTCATATTTCGTTTTACTGTCAAATTATTTTAGCTTATGAGAATAATGTAAAGACAACTTGGAAAAGAATCTGATGTATTCTATTCAAATTTCTTTTTCTACCTGTTCTGCAAACAAACTTTTTCTACAAAGGATTATTGTTCTTTCTACTTAATTCTAATCTAAAATAGTTGGTCTTATTATGTACTTCCTTGTATGCAGAATGGAAATAAGGGAATAAATTAGGCTAAAGCGATGGTCAAATCCTTTAAGAGCTGTCGCTTTGCGATTACCAAAGGATTTTAAAATTAACAACAATAACAAGGAATATCTCTGAAATGGCTAACTTCATAAAAATGTATGACACATTGCGTGTTTTAAGGAGACATATTTTTTGCGCAGTAAGGTTTTGTCTATTTCTTACGGTTTACCAGTTATGCAAAAGTCATCCAAAATGATGCAACCTTCAAAGGCTGTATAAATATATCCACAATGTTTTGTAAATGTCTCTAATTATTTTAATCGAAATCGTATAGCCATTTCTGAGAAATTCAGGATTTAACCTATATTTTCACTTATGCTATTCACACACACACACACACACACATACACACACACGTACGCGCGCGCGGAAGTTTTATAAAAATGCTATTTTTATTCAGACGTCCTCAAAACGTGCATTTTCGGTGAAATCAGGCTGTGGTATTTTTTGTGTAATACCTTCCCTACCTATATGTATATTTCAAACATATGCTAGAGAAAGTGAAAGAAATTTTTTATTGAAGTCCCCGTCATGCTCAATTAAGTCAATGCCATTGTTTACTCCCAAATCCTTTTGAGCTGTTGACAAAATTTTAGAATGAGGAAACCAACTAACACCATATTTCTTGGATTAATTGTTTTTTTACACAAGCATGTGTGGGATAGGAGTTGGATAGGTAGAGTCAGACTGAAAAATTCAGTACCATAACCAGGATTTGAACCACGGATCTCCTGATCTCTAGCCGGTTGCTCTGCCACTGAGCTACCATGGCAACATGCCGATATAAGCACTGAATTAGTGCTATTAGTTGGCTATACTATGAATCCTGGGACCTAAAATACTTGCAACATTGTAAGTCGTCATTGGGGTTGTCATCTCAAAATAATTTGAGAGCACCTTGTGGTTTACCGAGAAACATGCGAGTCAGTTGAGAAATTCAATGTTATGCCATAGTAGCTCAGTGGCAGAGCAACCGGCTAGAGATCGGGGATCCGTGGTTCAACTCCCGGCATTGAATTTTTCAGTCTGAGTCTAAGTTCTTCTTTTCAGAATTTATTGGAACTGGTTTTATGGAAACATACTATTCTCAGTCTTCGCCGCCAGGTACACAATGTATGAAATAATGCACTTTCTGGAAAAGTAGTTTTGTACCCGACTTCATCCTTTTCATCAGATGAACGGAGCAGCCATTCCACATCATGCCACTTGAAACGGTTATCCGATTTGTCTCGTTTTCTCATAAAGAGGGTTTTAATAAATATGAAAACTTCGAAGAAATATTCATGATTTATTTCCATAATTCTGAAGCTGCAACCAATTATATGGAATGAAGTTTTTCATTACAGTTATTCTTACTTTTCAATTATTATCTCCATAGTACACGAACAAAAAGCAAATAGTGACTTTCAGTTAGAAAATTAAAGTGTTTCAAAATTCCAAAAACAAAAACGAATAAGTATTTCAGTATAGTTAAATCAAAAAATTTTTTGTCATAAAAATAATGAGACTTGCAGTTTTGGGTACTAATATTTAGCCCAACCAAGGAAGATGGAGCCACAGGAACATGCACGACTCACCTTCGGGAGTAATCTGAACGAAGATTTTTCTTCCGGTTTTGCAGTTTTCTTCAGTCTCACGTTTGGCTAATTTGATTCGAAATTTTTCCAGTTATTCCTTTCATTACATTATTATATTTCCTTCTTCACTATCATATAAGTCCTACAAAAGAGTTGTCCGATAAAGAAGAGGAACAAGAAGAAAATGTTGCACATCTCTTTACAGTTTTTACAACTGTACAAACGCCATTCAGAGTGAAGAGGCCTTCAGAATTAGAGACATACATATCATTTGTCGTGCTATGGTATTAAAAAAAACTGATGTGTTCCATTCACAAGACTTTCTCTGCAACAAATTATTGCTAGAAAGCTTATGATTCTGTCTACTTCATGCTAATCGAGAACAAATTAGGAGAAATAGTTTTATTACTTGCTTCCTTGTAAGTAGAAGCGAAATAAGGGAGTACCATAGGTTTAAGTGATAGTCAAAAGTTGGTTGCTATGTGACTGAAGTTCCTTTGTTTGTATGGAAAGGAGTTGACAAATTCCTGTAAGAGAGTTTTTCAAAGCTGAAACCAAAACCAAGGAATATTTAAAAACACGATTAGCTCCACGAAAAAAATGTATATAACGTAAATTGTGTGTTTTAACGTGCTCTACATTTTTTTGCGGTAAGTTTTTGTCCATCTCTTACGGTTTAGCAGTTATGCAAAATTTATAAAAATTCATCTAGAATAAAAAATCGTCAGAGACTATTCCCAGAAAATTCAAGATATACATTTTATTTGCTTTTAATATACGATATCTTAATCAAAATCGTTACAGCCATTTTTGGGGAAATCAAAATTTTCAAAACAGTTCCATGTAAAGGGTAGTTGGAGGTGGAGGGATTTTCTTAAAAATCTTCGTGTCGCATCCTTGGAAGATACCATATTTAAATACCAAGTTGGGTATTTAACGGTATTTTCATTTTTGAGCTATGCTGTCCACAGACACAGATACATAGACACACAAACATACAGACACACACACACCGTTTCCTAAAAATGCTATTTTTGGATTCAGGGGGACCCAAAACATATATATTTCCGGTGAAATTTCGGTATCGAATTTTTGGGTGGAGTGCAATACCTTCTCTATACAATATGTACATAGCACGTGTAGAGAAAGTAAAAAAGAGTGCCAGACCTTAAATCGTAACGATTTTTACACATAAAGAGTGGCTAGGGTTGGGCATATTTTTTTGAAGATCTTCGTGTTGCGTCATTGGTAGACGCTAAAGTAAGCCTTTATTGTTGTTTTATGGTCTTCCCCACACGTACAAACTCATGGGCGCGGACCCTATACTAAAATTAGCTCTCTGAATCCCAGTAAAAGCAATCCGGTGACATTTCGGTATCAACTTTTTGGATAGAATGCAAATTGCAGGAAAGCAGTACAGAAAGAAAACATTTGATGTGTTCCATTCACATACTTTCTCTAGATCTTTACAATAAATTATTGTTAAAAAAACTTATTCTTCTATTTACTTCGTGCTAATCGAGAACAATTAGCAGAAGGATCTTATTACTTACTTCCTTGTAAGTAGAAGTAAAATAAGGGAGTACCATAGACTAAATCGACAACTAAATATTTTAAAAGCTGGTTGCTATGTGATTGAAGCACCTTTGTTTGTAAGGACAGAAGTTGACAAATTCCCCTATGACAAAAGTACAAATATTTTAAAGCTGAAGCTAATAACAAGGGATATCTCAAAAACGGTCAACCTCACGAAAAAAATTGCAAATGACATAAATTGTATGTTTTAACGAGCTCTACATTTTTGGGTGTTAAGTTTTTTTTCTATCTCTTACGGTTTACCAGTTATGCAAACTTTCATAAAATTCATCCCGTAATATTGAAGACATACATTTTATTTATCATGTAAATATCTTGAACATTAGAGATTTTAATCAAAATCGTTAGAGCCATTTTTGAGAAAATCACAATCGAACTTTTTTCCAAGTAAAGGGTAGTCTTGAAAAGCTTTCTGTCGCGTCCTTGAAAGATACCAGACTTAAGTATCTAATTTGGTTTTTAACGGCCTCATCGTTTTTGATCTATGCTGCCCCCCCCCCCCCGCACTCTCAAACACATAGACTGACACACACATACACGGATATTTTTCTAAAAATGCTCTTTTTTGTATTCAGGCGTCTCAAACATATATTTCCGGTGAAATCTTGGTATCGAATTTTTGGGTGCAATACAAAACCTTCTCTATACGCTATGTACATAGTACATAGTAAAAATATTTATTGTAATGGAAAGAGATTTTGTTTTGTGTTCTCACTAAATGCAGATTCTGGGATTATATTGTTGGACCTCACTGAGTAAAGTTTTCACTTCCTCCTTTGTGTGTGGAATACAGTATCCCCCTCTACAGTACCTAAGGGGTAGAGGAAGTGAAAAGTACCATTATAGACTCGTCAGGTGTTTTTTTGGTTAATTTGTTTGAAATTAGAGGAAGTAGGCTAATAAAATCCCTATCAAAGGCTAGGTCGGAGCTAACTTGAAGATTGTCCTGTGCCAGTGACTGACAGACTGTCTTTGCCTTTTCTTCCTGCGATAAACATCGGCCATTAGCCAGAAATTACTTCCACACCAGACGGAGTAGCCTAAGGTAACCCTATATTTCTCCTGCCCGGGGGCCGTTTGTGTTTGGTTATTATTTTATTTTGTGATGACTTACGATAGCCGGCGAGATAGGGCAACCACAAAGCACGACAGGATATGACTCAAGAAGCCAGCGATGACCATCTCTTGTCAGTTGTACACAAGTGGCCTACTTGCACCACAGTAGCATTCACATGGTAATCTTTTATACACTTCAGAAAATGGAGGGAGGGAATAGGAAAGCGAATCAGCCATTAGATCAGAGGTCCACCCTTTGAGTACAGTAAACTGAGCAAATTTGCTCGATGCTTCTGCGAATCACCTACTGTACATTTCGCGGAAATCAATAACAGATAATACCTTCAGTGGCGGTAGGTAACATCATGCGTAATCCACATTTCATAGTTAATACATCTATTGTAGGTTCATGATTGTAGAACAATTGATTTATTATATTTCTTGCTTTAGTATTTACACATATATACATTTTCACATGTTTGGTGGTTGTAACATAAATAATTTAAAAATGGGCAATTATTACAGTATTCAAATAATAAAACAGCAAGTTCCTTAACTTGGTTAACGTCATGGCAATTGCATTGTATCGCCAAGAGCATGATAATTAATTTGTAACGAAAATCTTTTTACATTTATAATAGTGATATAAATGCGTATCTTGGAGTGCCTTCTCCTCGCATGGATTGCTGGAAATTAAATTTTCTGAGTGAGAACTTTGCCGAGAACTAAACACATACTCCACCACTTTCTGTAAATAAGAAAGATTGCTTCTAGGCAGGCATAAACGCAGGAGTTGGTGGTTTACATGTTGGATTGCAGGCTAGCATTGGCACAAAATCAAGCGAGTTGGTGAAAATGAAGGCATTTGGAAAGGCTTCCACTGAATCGAGTCCCGCGATCTAAACAGTTCTTCCGTGTTCCAAGTTACTAGGAACATGGCGTATAATAAAAATTACTGAATATATGAGAATCTCCCCATTTGTGAGGAGGAAGAGACATGGACACGAAGAGACATCACGAATGGAGCATGTTGGACGCTTCTGGCAGGCATGAAAGACTCGGAGGGAATAAGTAAATTACGATTTAATGCAAGACAGCTGAGATCTGGGAAGTTTGATAGGATAGAGGGGGAGGCGCGTTAAGAGCTAAAAAGTGATTATAATGTTTAATATATTTTTATATCATAATTTTCGGTCATTGTTTTTTTTTTTCCTTTTTTGGTGTTAAGATTGTGTATACATCTCTCTTAGCTGTATTTGTTTACTGTAATAGGGTACATTAATGCGTCGTAATACGGTTTATTGTGTGTTGTAAATTTGAGATGCTGTATTGGAATATTTTTGTCTTTTTATTCTCATGTTCACTCTTTTCAATTTAGTTTTTAATATTGCTTACAAAAGTATGTACGGTCTGTGGACCCGAGTGATTGATAAAGATCAGTATAGGTACACTGATATTTAAATAAATTCACTCCTTCATTCATGTTCCATGTTCAAAACACAGTGTCCCCCAAAAATACTCGTCTAATCTTAAAGAAGATCTTATGCACTCTCTATGACTTAGCTGTGATAGTAAATACATAGATAATGAATTGCAATCGACCCAAAAATAGTATCCAAATTTCACCGGAAATACACTCCCTGTGAGAGAAAGAGTGTATGTCTGTGAACCGCATAACTCCAACGCAAAGCCGTGAACTTCAAAGCACAATTTCGGCTAAAAATCAAACTTCTAAAACTTAATATGAAGACTTTCTTAAACTCCGCCCCAAACTACAGTATTCATCTTATTTCTCATAAATGGCGCTAAAGATTAATAGGGGAGATGCAGGGAATGGCGGTCATCGCTGTAATATCACTTCGTAAGGACATAGTCTATCGTGTTCTGCGCTCTGTTCGCAAAGAGATAGAACTATTTCAACAGTAACTTCATTGCTGAGTTGTAAGTTTACGAGTTTAGAAGTATTTTTCTGTAGTAGGCAGTTTTCTTATAATTTCGTCCAGAAAATTAAGACATTGTAACTATACTTCATTGTTTTAAATTTGCTCAATCTTTTTATAAAACGAGTAGCGTATTTATTGCTGATTATTGGAATAATTTTTGTTTTGAGAGAAAACACACTATTTCTTGGTTATGAAGTATTTTCTGTAACGTTGATCGTGAAGGTAATGGTGGTCTATTTGCCCGTCATTCCTTGCGCGTTACTGTCATTCCCTTAAAATTAAATTCAGCATTTATTATTATTATTATTATTATTATTATTATTATTATTATTATTATTATTATTATTATTATTATTATTATTATTATTATTTCGTAAGGCAATTCAATCATCTTACAATATTAATCACATGCTTATGCTGATGAAAAATATCAGCTAAAGACCCTAAAAGTAATTACATTGCAATGAACCTCGTAGGCTACACAGTCTGATGTAACTAAAATGTGAACAAGAAACGGTGTGGACAATAGCACGATTAATTCTGTCGGCTGCTGCAGTTGGTTAGAGCATCTATATGGGAAACAGGAGATTCAATAATTTAATTTTCAAGATTTAATTTTCCTTTTTCATAATTTTCATAACTGGTAGAAGGCACTTTTTTTTATTTAATTTCATTTCTTTAAGAAATGCTGTGATAAAAGAAGAACAATAAGGTTTAAATGTTCAACTTTATTTTATGCTACTGCATCTTAGCGACGTGATTGCCTACACATGATGGGAATAACGGTCAGTGCAATTTATATTAATTTTGATTGAAATTAACACTACTTAGCAATAACTTAGCCTCGCAAATATATGCATACAATTAGTAAATACTTCTATTGACAACATATCAATTTACAGGAAAAATACAACCTCTCTTGGGGGTGGGGGACTGGAACTGTGCAATTGGTAAACCTTAAGAGATACACAAAAAAATGTAGTTTCGTAACACAGAACTTATGCACTTCAAATACTTTTTTCTGCAGTTAACCATTTTAGTCTTTATCATTGGTTTGCAGTTTTAGAGACTTGTTTTTTTTTTTCAAACAAGACGCTTTTTATTTTCTCTATATGTACTATGTACGTAGTGTATAGACAACGTTTTGTATTCCACCCAAAAATTTTAAGCCGAAATTTCACCGGAAACATTTGTTTTGTGACTCTAGAAGATCATTTTTAGAAAAAGATAAGTGTGTATGTGTGTGTTTGTGAACAGCACAAGCACTTTTTATTAAAAGTGAAGTTATAATTAAGTTACTACTCTTTGCAGAGCTCAAAAACGAAAAGACCGTTTAATACCAAACTTGGTATTTAAGCTAGATATTTTCCAAAAATGCGTCACGAAGATTTAGAGAAAAACCACCCACCCCAATCTACCCTGTGCATGGGGAAAATCGAAAATGTTGATTTTTGCAAAATTACCTCTAACGATTTTGATTAAAATTCTCTATGATAAAGATATTTACATTAGAAATATATATCTAGAATTTTCTGGGAATAGCGTCTTCATTCTGGATGAGTTTTGCTTAGTTTCCATAACCGTAAGATAAAAATAAAGAAAAAAGAGGACAAATCATTATAATAGACAAAAACTTGCTACACAAAAAATATGATCTCATTAAAACTCAATTTAGGGCATTTACATTTTTTTTAGTGTAGCATTTACGAGATTTCTTGTTATTGGTTCCAGTTTTAGAATATTTAAACTTTTCTCATACGGGAATTTGTCAATTCCTAGTCTTGCAAAAGACGAAATTCAATCACATAGCAACCAACTTTTAAAACATGTCGTAATATCCTAGTGTACTACCTTATTTTCTCCAAAGAAGATTCTGGATTAGCATGAAGTACAGAAGAGTAATTATTGAAACAATTAGTTGTTGCAGAGATGTGAAGAAAGTCATGGGAATGGAACACATAAGATGTTTTCTCTGGTCCATATAAAGATCATGGAATAGCAATGTCATCAGATAGGGATATGCTATTTAAATATGTTGTTTATAAATAATAAACTTTAGAAGCTTGTACTATAAGATAAAAACGTGCATTGAATGCAACTTACATCAGTCAAAAGCTATAACCACCAAGACTAAAACAGGTTTGCAGTTTATCTTCAACACTATTTAATGTTGTGTAAATAACTTCTTATAAAATTGGACCTCAACAGTTAAATTGGATTAGAATATGTGTCTACAATACCCGAGTTATAAAGAATAAAATGAAGTGATCTTCGAAGATCCTTATATTATTTATGTCTGACGTGAAATAAATAATTTCAATATGAAGATATATTTTAAAACAAAATTCGTGGCATTTAAAGGATAACATTGAATAAGGACAAACATATATACAGGCGATGATAGAATAGTTTAAGGATGTAAATTATTTAGAATATTAATCCATTTATACCTAACAGAGATGGGATACTAATAACAAATTACACAACTTTTATATTACATATCTTATAAATGTATATAGTCTCCAAATCTAAAATCCAAAGAAATTTGAAGACATAGATATCCAATAACTTTTCGGTGGAATATTGGAAAAAAGCACCTCTAGTATACCATATATCAGTAAATAAAGCGTGGGAAAGGCAGATATACGTTGATAAGGCAAATAGTTAACAAAGGGAGGGAAAGGCAGGGTTAAAAACGGGCGTTGGGAAATTAAGAGGGAGAAGAAAAGACTCCTCAATGTCCCATTTAGGGAGGGTAGGTAGATCTAGATCATATAGAATTTGAATGTCAAAGAACGTATTTATAGAGGAAAGAATTTCTGGAGCAGAAGTGGGGCAAGATCAATAGGTGTACAGCGTTAAAGGGAGTTTTTAGAAAGAAAGGCAGAAACTTGGGTCAGTTTTAAGTAAAGTTAAGAAGAAATGGAACTGGTCTGTGCAAAGGAAATTAGAGTTAGCATAATGTTCTATTAGTTATTAAGATTTGATAGATTTAAGGAACTAAAATGTATGTACATGTAATTGTGTGGGTGGGTATGACGAGCTAAGGGCTTGACCTGAACGTCCTCATAATCAAGTATGTATTAATTTATGACATATAAATGCATAAAACTAAAACTGAAATAATGAATATAATTTTTAGGTTAGTTAAGGGATATAGCTTCGTGCAACATAGATTTGATAGAGAAACGAATATGTACGCCAGTATAGACAAGAACAAATATGATTGATGGAAGAGAGAAGACTTACAAGAGATATATAGCCAGACCCGGTAACCATGGTCGTTGGCGCGTTCAGCGCTGACGTTCTGCCGCGAAGTTCCAATCCCACTTAGGGCATGGATATTTCGTGTTGTATGTTTCTGTGTTTGTACTCTAAGTCAATCTCTCTCTCCCCTGATGGCCGATTAAGTTCACTCTGAAGAGCAATAAAATTATACTAATTAAAAAGCTACCATAATATGATCTCCCAGGTCGTGAGGACCGCATTAACTGGCCGGGGGGCTCGAGGCGCTGACCACGTCTCACCCTCCAATACTGCACCCTATCTATGACGTCTGTAGTGGACTGAGATGGGGGATTCAGCGGCCGGGCGGTAGGCCAAGGTTCCCCGTGAGCTGTTGTGCCATGGAGTTATTGTTATAATGTGATCTAAGAGGAGGGTCGACCGAAAATAAGGTCAAATGACGTAAAAGGCAATGACCTAAACCGATAAGAAAAGAAGAAAAATAATGAAGATGGTAGCATGGCAATCAGGGAGGTACAATAACGTATTCAACGCTTAACACAATATTAGCAAATGTTTCAATAAGGCGACAGAATATTGACATATAAATAGTATGCTTTATCTACATTATAATAATATAATTTACTTATGTAGCGTTACACTTAATAATTCAATGCCAGAACAGGGATTTGAACCACGGATCTCCCGTCTAGCCAGTTGTTCTAAACACCAAGGCAACATGCGACATGAAATCCCAGCTATGATATTGAATTTTTCAGTCTGACTACCTATTCAACTCTGCTCTAAACACAGCTTGTGTGAAAAAACAATTCAAATAATACGAAAATCGAAGGGAATGAAGAGGAATTAGATTGTTAGTAATATAGTATTTTTTTTTCTAATTATCCATGGAAATATTTTAAATATATTCAGAAGTTATTTTCTCGTTACAATAAGATACAGTTCTGCGCTGGCAGTGTAAATAGAAGAACTGTTCTGTTGTGAAGGTGAAGGCTTGTGAGAATTAGAAATTGTCGTGGTGAGAACAAGTAAACATCCGTTAGCGAAACGTTTCAGCCTTGGCTGTAGTGTAGTGTATAAGGCATCAAGTTTTTTTTTACAAAAGAGAGACAATCTAGAAAGTAGTAAGCGTATTGTCGACCAAAAATGATCCGAATAAGTTGCAATATTGGTGTGTGCCAACCGCTTCCAGTCGGCAGCAGCATTAATCAGCAATGGTGTGTGTGTTTGTGTGTGTGTGTGTGTGTATGTGTGTGTGAATGCTGCGGAGGGGTATACGGTACTGCAGCCTGTGGTGTATGGTACGTCGGACCCCTGGAGGAGAGGATGAGATGCGAATTTCAAAGGGTGATCGATATGCAGACAGGGATAATGGTACTCATTACATTAAAAGTTCTATGTGACTTTCGAAGAAATGGTAATCAATCTCACGCACTGCAACCATATTTTTATGCTTATGCTCTATGTACGGGAAATAAATACAAATTAATAGGTTGATATCATATGTGTTTAAGTTATACATTTCACTATTAGCCTTACCAAAGATGTACTTTATATAAACACACGCATAAATTAATGAAACTACATTTATGAAAAAGCTGATGTGTTCCATTCACATGACTTTCTCTACAACTCTGCAATAAATTATTGTTAAAAAGCTTATGCTTCTATTTACTTCCTGCTAATCGAGAAAAAAAATAGCAGAAATAGTCTTATTACTTGCTTCCTTGTAATTAGGAGCGAAATAAGGGTACCATAGGTTTAAGTGATGGTCAAAAGCTGGTTGATATGTGACTGAAGTTCCTTTGTTTGTATGGACACGAGTTCACAAAGTCCTGTAAGAGAAAAGTATGTTTTTTATAGCTGAAGCCAAAAACAAGGAATATCTCAAAAACAATCAACTCCACGAAATAAATGTATATAACATAAATTGATGTTATAAAGTGCTCTACATTTGTTGTGTGGTAAGTTTTTGTCCATGACTTACGGTTTGGCAGTTATGCAAAATTCTGCAAAATGGACCCAGAATAAAGTAGTCTTCAGAGGCTATTCCCAGAAAATTCAAAATATACATTTTTTTGTCAGGTAAATATCTTTAATATACAATATTTTAATCAAAATCGTTAGCGCCATTTTTAGAGAATAAAAATTTTCGAAAAAAGTTCCATGTAAAGGGTAGTTTGGGGTCGGGGAATTTTTCTCAAAATCTCCGTGTCGCATCCCTGGAAGATACTAAACTTAAATTCCAAGTTTGGTATTTTACCGACTTTTCGTTTTTGAGCTATCGTGTTCACAGACACACGGACATACTGACACATGGACACACACACACGCAGACCTTTTTTCTGAAAATACTTTTTTTAGATACAGGGGACCATAAAACACATATATATATATATTCGGTATCGAATTTTTTGGTGGAGTGCAATACCTTCTCTATACACTATGTACATAGTGCGTATAGAGAAAGTAAAAATAACCGCTAGTAATGGACCTTGGAATAACGACAAAGCAAGCTACATCAAGTCTTTATAACGTATAAGCATCTTAAAATGAATAAAGGAAAACATCCTCCTTGCTCAGTATTGTATCCAAAGGAAAATAACTAGAGTAGAGACGTTATCTCCAAATGCGAAGAGATACAAATTAATTGCTATCACATTGTTATGCATTAATTAAATAACCCATTCTTAGCAACAATCCATCCTTAGCTACACATCAGCCAATTCCCGACTTTTACTATACTTTGTAAAAAAAAGTTTAATACGTTTTTATTGCACTACATCGCTTGGATCGTCAGTAAATCAATTAAGGTCATCTTGTCTAATCAAAAAATAATGCTTTAAACAAATTTGCCGGTGTTCAGGAATTTTAGATTACACGCTGTACGTTTTGATAGTTGCATATAGAGTAGGGATCAATAGCCCCAGCTTGGTTTCTCTTCTAAAGTTGGAGCATTACACGACACTACTCCAACCTTCACTATTAATCTGACCTCGCACAGTACATTTCTTCTTCGTATTCTTCTTCTTTCCTCCCGGCTTAAAAGAAAAGTTACATAGATGTAGAATACTCCGGCTGAGGACATCATCACTGCCACAAGACAAACTGTATAGGATTTTCTCCACTATCTTTGACTATTGCCTATCCGTTCTTAGAAGCACACTTTTTACTTTCTCTGTGAGAACTATGTACATAGTGTATAAGTATTCCACTCCTCCTAAGAATTCGATACCGAGATTTCACAGGAAATATATGTTTTAGGGTCCCCTGTATCTAAAAAAAGTATTTTCAGAAAAAAGGTCTGCGTGTGTGTGTCCATGTGTCCTTGTGTCTGTGAACACGATAACTCAAAAAAGAAAAGTCGGTAAAATACCAAACTTGGTATTTAAGTTTAGTATCTTCCAGGGATGCAATACGAAGATTTTAAGAAAAATCCCCCACCCCCACCTCCAACTACATGGAACATTTTTCGATTTTTTGATTTTCTCAAAAATTGCTCTAACGATTTTGATTAAAATGTCGTATATTAAAGATATTTACCTAAAAAATAAAATGTATATAGTGAATTTTCTGGGAATAGCCTCTGAAGAGTACTTTATTCTGGATGAATTTTACAGAATTTTGCACAACTGCTAAACCGTAAGAGATAGACAAAAACTTACCACACAAAAAATGTAGAGCACGTTAAAACACACAATTTACGTTATATACATTTTTTCGTGAAGCTCATCGTTTTTTAAACATTCCTTGTTTTTGGTTTCTGCTTTGAAAAACTTATACTTTACTATACAGTAATTTGTCAACTGCTGTCTATAAAACAAAGGAACTTCAGTGATATAGCAACCAGCTTTTGACTATCACTTTAACCTATAGTACTGCCTTATTTCGCTTCTACTTACAAGGAAGCAAGTAATAAGACTATTTCTGCTATTTATTTTCTGATTAGCATAAAGTAAATAGAAGCATAAGCTTTTTAACAATAATTTGTTGCAGATATGTAGAGAAAGTCAAGTGAATGGAACACATCAAATTTTTTGTATTACACCGCGCTCATATATACATGCGTATGTGGCAGTCGAGTGTCACCTTCACCCATATGCTGTGCTATATTACCTACATCAAAACAAGTTGTATGAACAAGAATTGCTTACTAATAGGTTTTGCTTCAATAAATAAGCTTTTCTATTAAATGATGTTGAGAAGTATATCAAGAACATAAGTGACTTCATTAAAACGAAGACGTGATTTTAAAATACCTTTGTACTTACATTGATCAGGTTCAGAGCCGTCACCGCTAACAGGTACTGGTAAAAGATTTAAAGTTTAACTATTTTCTAAAGTTTCATTTAGGTTCATGAGTAATTTATATTAAAATAATAAATTCCTAAAAAGTTAATGCGACTCCCAGGTCGAATTCTAAGGATGACCCTGAAACCAATGCCTTTACTACGTATATATTTTCCTCTGGATTCACATCTTGTACGTTTCATTTCTTTGTAAAAGGGAAAAGCGCCTCATACTAGCTAGCCATTTTGAAAATCATATGAGTAATACCAAGTTTCCAAATACAGAATGTGAAAAAATAATACCCAGTTGCCCAAAAACTATTATTGCTTATTCTTATGTGCACTTCATGTTAGATACGACAGATGTTTGCACACATAGCTTCATTCCTATTTCATTATAGGTACAAGAGCTATAATAATATATATTTTATTATTTACAGTTCTGGAAAGGTATTGAATACCTCTTTGATTTTTAAAATTTGGGTTTAATTAAAATAAAAATGACATTTTTAAACATAGACTGATAATGCATCTCGAGAGCTAGCTTATGATTTATATATCACTTTTCACACTAAAGGTAATGTATATCTAACGGTAATGTCTGAAAAAAATTCAGAGGATTTTAAAATTGAGGCTATATTGATAATAACGATAGTTATAAAAGTAGTTAAATTGGCCTTTTCTTTTCTGTAATACTTAAAATGCTGAAATTTACACGTTTTCAAAATAATCGATTCAAGATTAAATTACGTAGATAAAATTGGGTGTTGAAGAGCATGTAAATGAATATTAAAAGTGTATAAATGTATAATTTTAAAAATACTACATAGAGCTTGGAAATAGGATGACTATACTGTTAAATCAATGTTATCAAGAAATTCCATCCCGTCTAAGAAGACAAAATGACCAAACAGCTTCTTATATAATAAAGCAGGATGTAAAACCAGAAAGGTCCACGTGAAACACCTGTTTCTGTCTATAAATATATCACAATTATGTTACACGGAGAACTATGTACAAGGAAATATTGAGCATAGCTGTAAATATATGGTTAAAAGGAAGCATTACTCTAAGTTATTTTAAGGAATCCTGTTTTTATATATAAAATGAAAATATTTTAGCTAGAGAGACATCTGCAGTTGATAGGCTTTTTCTTGTACACTAATTAAGCATACAACTCTTACAGAGCAGATGTCCGAATATTTTGTTTCAACGTATACTTTTTTATAGCATTAAGACGGAACCGATCTTAATTATTGAGAAGGATTTTATCTGAGACATTTTGCTGTGCACAAATAACTTGGGTTTCATATGAATGACAAAGACCTTGGAAAACGGTTATGTGTTAATTATGGTTGTTGAGAACAAGACGCATAAATTCCAGCTAGTCTGGCGAAATCCAATTAGGTTGTGAAGAAAGGACCAGGTTGCTGCTTTAGATAACTCTTAGGCTGGATTGATCAGTTCAACAAGGAATGTCTCCAGTCATGCGTGGATTGTTCCGGTTAATAGTTGAGAAAACAGGATCTGTTGGCGGTGATACATCCAGAATGTTGGATCAACAAAACAGTCAAAATATGGGACAGCAGATGGTAGATATCCTTAATGAAGAAAGAATACATTTCGGGGAAAATTGTAAAAGGGAAGGAAAAGTGTACACAAAATGGTATTAACTGACATAGTGATAGCAATAAAAGCATTATAAGTTAGTGAAATTTGAATTATGGTAGAATACACAAAACAGATAAAATTGAATGAAAGGAATATCTTTGAACATTTTCAAGATACTGAAAATATAACATGTTATTAAATTATTAAAAAGTGAAAGACTGATAACTGCAGTTTAGTGCATGGATAAAAATTTAACATCAAAATATGTAATACCATACAGACTCATCCACTGATTATTGTGAACTGGCGAAATATGCCTTCCAGCCACTCAGGTAAATTGTTTCTTTACTCATCACCTTTCGTAGCTTACCTAGGTCTGACATTTGTTCATAGGCTAAGGCGTCTGTGTAGAGATTTAATACAAACTAATAAGAGATTAGGTGACTTAAGTCTTTTGTGTAATAGGTATGATAAGAGTTTCTATCCAAGTGCATGCGCGAGCGCATATGTGTCTGTGTGCACGTGTGGGCGCGTCCGCACTCGTGCGTTCGGGTGTATGGGAATTTGTGAATATATGCGTAAGCTTTCACAGCCGGTGTCCATAGTTTTAAAATTTAAAATTTTCGGGCTATTTTGCCGTGGTCTGTCGGTTAAAATATGTTTAGTTAAAATATTTCTACCTAACGTTTCGTCCCTGTCTGTGAGGGACATCTTCAGAGGAAATGTGCTCACGTCGCTAACTCGAAAAGAAACAGACCACGGCAAAATAGCCCGAAATTTTAAAATTTTAAAACAATTTGTGAATAATTCAAAATCTTCTCGGGCTTCTAGCCAGGTAAAAACTTGGCTTGACACCAACGTTTCGAAGAAGTAACGTTGGTGTCAAGCCAAGTTTTTACCTGGCTAGAAGCCCGAGAAGATTTTGAATTAACACGTCGCCAGGAAAGCTTTAGTTCTTATTTTAAATTTGTGAATAGTTCAAAGTTAAAGTTCCATCACGCCATATTAGCGTACTTTTGGACACTCAATATCTAATTCACGGTTTAGCACTCATGCTGACGTTAGATTAGTTCGTCACTCCATATATGGCGCCATACGACAAAATCAGGACTTTGCGGACGTGAAATGGCTGAACTTTCCCAAGAGAGCTTCTCTTTCAAGAAAAGTGGTTCTTTTACGTAAAACACAAGTAAACTTTACACGAGAAACCTTGCTGAACATTTTTACGCCCGAAAAAATCCATTGCTCTTTGCCGGGATTGAACCTGCAACATTGGGTACTGGATGTTATCATTGTACCCATCCTACAAATAGAGGCATATAGCATAATACAAAATTGCAAAGTTCAATAACCTGTCTATCACTCGGGGCATATAGCATAACACAAAATAGAAAGGTTCAAAAATACCTGCGACATTGGTTACTGGATGTTATCATTGTAACCTATCACTCGGGGCATATAGCATAACACAAAATCGAAAAGTTGAATAAATACAAAACTTTGTGTAATGTAAGCTCAGAACCTTAAAAAAGTGACACAAAGATTTGCAGTGACATCTCCGCATTCAAACTTTACATTGAGGATTTTTCAAAATTGTTGATATTCTCAAAACTACTTCCAATGAATTTAAAGTAAATACGATATACTTAATATATTTACATGATAAAGTATATAACTCGATTTTTTTGTGGAAATAGGCTGTGAAGTTCTCTACATTCGGAAGGAAGTGTTTACACCGTAATGATAAAAAAGATCATATCTCTCTAAACTAGCATATTTCGAATAACTTTATTTTGTTGCAAAATTCATTTCCAAGCTGTCCCAGCTATTACTCTGAATTTTGAATATTTTTCTTTTCTAAATCATGTAGCAAAGCAACTGTTTCTCGTCAAATTTAGTGCTTTTAAACATCTGTCGATTCGAGTTGCTTATCCCCTAATCTAACTTCTGTTCTGTGCTTTGAATTCCATGGTAACAACGTGTTTATACTTAGCTGATTCGCCGGGTATAACTGATATTGCATTTGTGCTTATGGAGAAATTGTGCTAATGGGAATACATTTTGTCGTTTTGTCCACCGCATTTCTGTATAGTTAATACCACTCGTTTAATGGCTAACGGACAACCCGATAAAGTACTGGACTTAGCAAGTTTGATTAGTGGTAAATTAGTGTCAAATAAGTATAAATTGTTCAGAGACTGCCTTAAGCAACTTGCAGAACACAGCGGTTGTATTGTCTTTCTTCGCACCTGGCTTTAGATCATTATTGTTAACTCACGTTAATGACCACATGCGCGCTCTGTAATTGAACAGCCACTAGCTACAAACAAAAAGGACAGCTGGACTATTTCCTCTCATCTAAACGTAGTATACCAGAAAGCACAACGTACACTACGAGCGAAAGTTAAGATTTTGTTCACCTAAAATTCTCTTAATAGTTGACGTCGAATTCACGCTAATGGTAGATGGGATTGTCGAAAGATCAAGAAAACTTCTGAGGAGCTTGACTTTTCGGTCGGTGTGAATTTAAACAGAAACTTTTTCGGGTTGTGAGGCCGTTATCCACAGTTACTTTTGCACCACCATCTTTCCGGATATCATTTACGCTGTGGGACAAATCATCTACTGGTAACCTCAATTGACAATTCGTTACAGCTCTGCCGCAATCGAAGAATAAACGTTCGGGAAGATGAACTCCTACTAAGCCATGGCTTTACAGTGATAAAAGCTTATCCTTGGAGACTTTTCGTAATTCCAAGTCATTATAAAAAAGGGAAAACACTGTTTTATTTTTTTCTCCATATACTAGCCACTCCTGATTAAACCTACAGAGCATTTTGATCAGTGACGTATTATTTTCATTTTTTTTCTCTCAGAGACGATTTGCTCGACAAACTGACTAAATACGAGATTGGGATGTATGCAACTGATAATATTTACTCTTAGAAATAAGATAGCTGCAATCATTTCCAGTGTGACGTCTCATACCTACCAGCTGCGGTTTACGGCCACAGATACCACAAAATGTTTAGCTACTTTAAAGATGAAATGTTGGCAGTCTCTGTAATAATAATATTGAAAGATAAAATAATCTCATATCTTTTTAAGAAATAATTAACAAAGTTTAACAATCTCAAGTTACAATTATATTCCAACGTGGATAAAACGTAGTAATATTGAAACACGTTATAGCTCCGAAACCACAAGAACCTTCAAGCTAATCTAAGAGGATGTATAATACAATTTAATACCATATTTAATTTTTAACATTAAAATTTGTAAAGTGGGCCCAATGATTTCTGAAGTAATATAGATGCTTTAACATATATAGGTATCGTTTTTCTGTTGCTATTGTACAGTCTAATGTAAAGCAATGCAAATCTTATTATCTGTAATGGTTTAGACACCTGCTTCTTCAGAAAATATTTTACTTTCATAAACGAGTTATCTTTGTGTACACTTTGTGAATAGGGTCATTTTAAAGGAATAAAACTAACACAGGTAGGAATATTAAATCATCGCAACAAAGGTATTTTATGAATTATTGGGTAATATTAGGTAATATAAATCGATTACCAATAGGTGAAATGGATATTTATAAACAAGTAGTTTTTAAATTATTTAATAATAATATAAGTAAAACTTCACAAGTAAGCAAGCAAATAAACGTGTAGAAGTTAGGTCGAAGATGCTCATAGATGGGGAAATATTGGAGCATGCATTCTACATCAGGTACCTAGGAAGTAGTATTTATCTTTGAATTTGAGAAACATTGAACATTAATATTTGTGAACCAATTAGAAGAGCCTTAGAAGAATAATACGAATTATATTCTATAAGATTATGGCTGTGCCTAATTTTATTATATGTCTCGAACTCATGGATAATAGCAAGACAAACAGAGACAGAGAGAAAGAGAGATCACATATACCTACACTCTGCAGAAAGATGTATGTAAGAGTTCAATAAATCTGATAAATAAGAAATGAAGCAGCAGCACCTGGTTTGCATGTTATTAGTTAACGACATATTGGGTTAAAATTTACTCTGAATTATGTTCGTATTAAACTAGTAATTATTTATGTCAAAATAATTGTGAAATGGAGAAATAGATAATAGTAATACATAACTGTAATATATTAAAATCAATAAGTAATATAAAACGCATAAGTTATAATTCCCTTTTAGATCATTGTGAAGCATAACTTAGAAAGAGCACAAGTTAGAATTCTATTGCTGGGCAAGCTATGTTGGAGAAAATAATTAGCACAAAGTCAGAGTAATGAAGCAAATTAAGTTCTAGGAAATTAATTAAGCAAGAGCTCCATACAGCTCAAGGTTTATTTCCCAGGGATACAATACTTTCTGAATTCCTAGTATCGTTGAAAAATCGCACATAGGCGCTTTCTGAGAATAAGCAAAGGGAAACAATAATTAAGTTTGAGAAATCAAAGACAAAATAATATTTCTGATGATATTATAAAGGGTCTATGGTGGGGTAGTCAACAGTAGGCGTGACTTAGGTGCATAAAAGAGACCGTGTTTTAAAGATTTGGCTATCTCTTGCTCTCAAGTTATTCTTGTTACAGTTTTTATAAGTTACGGAAATGTTACATCGCAGCTCTAGGCTCGTCAAGCACTTAGCGCTAATCGTAAGGGATTCGACATATAACAGTTTAGTAAGCTACACTGTGCATAACCTAAACTCCTAACTTTATTACGGAAACGAATTTTGCTACAACGAAAAGGCATTAATACCCTGAAAGTTCGTAGATTTAATAAGATGCGGTGCTTGGATTCAGGACTACTCGTCTTAAAACAATCGGAAACTCGTTTCATTATAAATCTCCATTAGGTATTCTCAGTAAATTTGACTGATGCCCATTTTTGCCACATCCACGAGTACCTTGATAGAAAGAGCTCGCGACCCATCCCTGGAGCAGCTACAGGCAGCATAAAAAAACTGGAAAGATCACGTTGGAAGGAGGACAGATGATTGCTAAAGAAGATAATGAGTTACCAGAAACAGGGAAAAGAAATTTAGGTAGAGATAGATAGAGATCTTAATATTACAAATTTACTTCACATATATTTAAGATCTTATCAAGAAATGTTTATTTAAATGTATAAGCTGATATCATATTATTTTGGATACCATAAAAAGTTACATTAGAATAAGTATACGCGCTTGCAGAGTCACAAATTATACTTGATTGATTAAAAAATCTCATACACTTTGAAAAAACCAGTGATAGGTATTTTAACACCTAACAGCGATATACTAAATCTAGACATAAATAATTTTCAGAATACAATACAATTATTCAAAAATGAAATTAACACACTAAAGCAGACAAATTAACAAAATGAAAGTGTAAGAGAAAACTGGTTAATAAAACAATATAAAGAAATAACTATACAATGTTTGAAAACAATAGGAAAAGGAATACCTAAAACATTTCGAGGTGTACAACTAATGATTTCCTCATTAGAATATCAAACAAGTCTGAATATAAATTTACAAGAAGGTGCTTCCCCATTAATCTTATTATATTTCCATTAGATGTAGACATGCCAATTCACGATAGTTCTTCTTTCACTTGAAATGCCAGATAATGAGAATTTAATCCCTGTATTTATGTGTGGCTGTCAAATGAAAATAAGACAGACGCCGAAAATATAGCTGAACAGTTTGTTATTCGTTATCTCCATGTATTATAATGCTGATTTGAAAATAAGACAGTTTGAACTGTATGAAGCTAGTTTACAAGAAATATCTCCGTATATGTCGATTAAGTGCAAAATTACTTCCCGAAGATAGAAATCCTAAGTTGTGAATGAATTTCGAATGGAGTGTTCTTTTTTAGATGACGTTAACTGAACGAGATGTATCCACGGTAACGTCTGAGGCATGCAATCGGGAGGTTCTGTGACCGCCCAGTCTGACCTTGACTTTTTAATAGTTATTCCTAGATAGTGGGCAAATTTTAAGGTGATTTCTCATCTACTTACTTCATTTAATTTCCCATACATTTCATATATTTATATTTTAGGTGTTCTACTAGTTTTTGTGTGGATGGTTGCTTAAAGAAAAGATTACTCCCAATGCAGAATAGAGGCATCTCCGACAGTGGGATCGGTCCTCGAGGCTTTCGCGTCTCTTTGGTCTGTATGCCTGCAACCTGTGGTTCCTTTACTTCATCTCTTCTTCCTGGGATGCGAACCACAATTAATGTAGGGCGGTAGTATAATCGTTTTATAACCTATAGCCTACACATTGACCATCTTAGCGCAATCAATTGGGATTGATGGAAGGATATAAACGTCCTTAGTAAATGCAGAGCTTTCTCCATTATATTCTTATAAAGAATAGCGTCCATTTCAACCGAAAACGTTGAGGCCTGAAAACTTCAGTAAAAATTCGTAACGTATCGTTTCATTTCGCATAAAAGTAAATTCATTAACAGTTAGGGATACTGCATTTTAGGTAACAAATACTCAGTGATTTTGATTTCATTTAAACAGCATTCTTGTTTATATGACGTTTTAATGTAGACGCTAATTAAAGCCTCAGAAAATACTAAATAAATCGAAATTGTTTATTGTAAGTGATTAGAGATCATCATAGCCGCCGTCATCATGTAGGCTTTGCAGCATGTTCCAAACAAACGAGAGATAGAAAGAAAGATGTTTCACGGTTGAGAAAAGTTTAAATACATTGAAACTGAAATCAATAAATCGAATACGTTTAACTCTTCAAAAAGGTATAAGGTATGACATAAATTAAATGTTTTTATGAGATCTACATTTTTTGTGCAGTAAGTGTTTCTCCATCTCTTACGATTTTCTAGTTATACAAAAGTTATATAAAAGCCATTCAGAATGAACAGGTCTTAAGAGGCTATTCGCTAAAAATACAATATATGTACTTCGTTTGTCATGTAAAAGTCTTAAACATTTCAAATTTCAATCAAAATCGTCAGAGCCATTTTTGAGAAAAACAAAAATGTTTCCATGTAAAGATTAGTTTAGGGCGGGCAGGATTTTCTTGAAAAATTTCGTGTCGCAACCTTGGAAAGATACCACACTTAAATACCAAATTTGGTATTTAACAATTTTTAGTTTAATGCTATCCACAGACACAACTCCGAGGACCTTTTTCTAAAAATTATTTTGGACTCAGGGGAGCTCAAAACATATATTTCCGGTGAAATATCGGTATGTAAATGTGGGTGGAATACAATACTTCCTCTATACACCATGTACATAGCACGTGTATTATGAGAGTGAATTACGTATAATGCATACCTATTGTATTAACGTAATAATACAAGTACTTAATTAAGGGCAAAGGAGTTATATGTTTTAATCACACTTGTGTAAGGAACAACTTTTATTAAGGATTTTATTAATTATATACACACAACATCCTGACATCTAGTTTCCTATACCAACACTAATTGCAAACTTTGTAATTTATTTTCCACTTTTAAATTCTTAAAATACTTCATTATTTTACATATATTACCTATATACTAATAGCTAAAAAAAAACAAATGAAACAAATATATATGTAAGAGCAGGATTAAGGGAATTTAGAATAAATAAATGGCATCAGATGCATTTAATTATAGTTTCAGTGGAGTATATATTTTACTGTAAGATAACAAGGGAATGAAGGAGAGTAAATTAATTTCTAAATCTATTCATGCTCCTATTCATGAATTGGTACATAGTGAAATTAATACACCTCTAATTGAGGTTTTTAAGACGAGGATTTCACCATAATGTCTAGAAACTATTAGAAAAACATAAATTAAATAAATTGTAGTGGTTACTACTAGTGTAGGATTAGTTTTGTTAATACTTTACAACATAGTTTTGTAGGCAAGTACTTGTTGCCAGTTAATTGTGTTACTGGATTCCAGTAATTAGTGATAGGCGATTTAGTGTGAGTGAAAATTGTTTTATGATTGGAATTTACCTTACTTACTTTATTTTATGTTAATTTGTCTTATTTTGTGATTTTTTAGTTATTAGTATATAAGTAATATCTGTAAAATAATGATTTTCGATAAGAATATAAAAGTGGGAAGTAAATTATAAAGTTTGCAGTATAATCCTGGTATAGGTAATAGATGCCATGATGCTGTATTACAAATTTTATTTTATTTTTACTTTTACTACACGTACTATGTACATAGTGTATACAGAAGATATTGTATTGCACCCAAAAATTCGATACCTAGATTTCACCGGAAATATATGTTTTGAGACCCCCCCTGGCACAAAAAACATATATGTTTGTGTGTCTGTCTGTGTGTGTGCGTGTGTGCCTGTGTGTATGTGTGTGTGTGTCTGTGGACAAACGAAAAGACCGTTAAATACCAAACTTGGCATTTAAGTTTGGTATCTTACAAGGATGCGACGCGAAGATTGTCTATAAAATCCCCCCACCCCAAACTATCTTTCACATGGAAAAAATTTCGAAATTTTGCTTTTGTCAAAAATGGCTCTAATGATTTTGATTAAAATCTATTATATTTAAAATATTTACATGCCAAATAAAATATATAACTTGATTTTCCTGGGAATAGCTTCTGAAGACCTGTTTATTCTGGATGATTTTTATTGAATTTTGCATAATTGGCAAAGCGTAAGAGATAGAAAAAACTTGCTACACAAAAATGTAGATCTCGGCAAAACAAGCAATTTATGTCATATACATTTTTTTTTTCGTGGAGTTCGCCATTTTCGAGATATTCCTTGTTGATTTTAGTTTTAAAATACTTAAACTTTTCTCATACGGGAACTTTTCAACTCCTGGCCACGCAAAGAAACGGGTTTCAATCCCATAGGCACCACATTTTAAGTCATTTGATTGTCAGTTTAGCCTTTCTACTTATAAGAAACGAAGTAACAAGTTCGTTTCTGCTAATGTTTCAGCATGCAATAGATAGAAGAATAAGATTAACAATAATTTGTTACAGAGATGTTGAGAAAGTCATGTGAAAGGAGCATATTAGATTTTTTAATACGTATAGAGAACATAAAAATACAGAAGCGAGAATCAAAGAATGGACTCAATGTTAAGAAAATAAAATGTGTTATTTATGGACGCTCTTTAACTACTGTGCTTCTCAGCGTCCCACTCTAAATTGGGCGTTAAAAACCGCTTAATTTTGCTCAGAGGCCTCTCTATCAGGCTTGAGGTTCTTTTAGGTGGCGTAAATCTACGTCACGGGACCAACGACTTTACTTCCCTTACGCCCGAAAAAATCCATCGTCATCCGCCGGATTTGAACCCGCAACCTTGGAAATATGAAGTTAGCATGGTAACCTAAATGTTAAGAGGAAGACCAAGCAGAAGCATAAGGAGAAGATGAAGAAATAAGAGAATAATTGTTGCCATAAAACACGAGCAGTAATCAGGTGAGTTTTTAGCCTGACCGAATGTTCTGTTAATTGCTCCATTAATCCCTTAGATTAGTTGGGTGTTTATTCAGCGAGAAGAGTAGAACTGTGCGGGCAGGTGTTAAGTCTGCTAACTAATTGCAGCTTGCCACTTGGGGAACTGCCCACTGCCACGCCCCCTTTGGATCACTATCGAGTACAAGTTATGGCCACCCATGTTCATCATGTAAAAATGTTTTGTGATACATATTAAGAAAAACGCGACCTGTCAAGTACTTCAGTTGATAACCTGCCCGGTGCTACAGGTGTTAGCTGTTCATGTGCATATCCTATAGTCAGTGGCATCATAAAAACCTACTCTTCTGCTGCCATTCCCCTCTTTTTATATACTTTTTATCTTTTATATACTCCAAAGAGTTCAACCGGGCTTCTGCTTATCAAGATTTTTGAAGCTGTTACCTCCTAATAAGGCCGAATTACAAGGAAAGGCGGCGGTATGCTGAGGAAGCAGTCCGTTGTCAAAGCGATTGGAAAATTAGAAACGTGTAAGATTTAACCTATGTTTAACAAACATCAATATCACAAAACAAATAATTAACAATGACATATAAACAGTTTCTGCTTAATTGTTTCATGTATATAGTCCCTTTAACATTTAAGGGATTTGCATTAGAAACAACTCGTTGTCTGTAGGTTCTTTACGTTGGGTTTAAGTCGTTTTATTTTCCTCAAACACACATATACACACATTCACTCTCACATAAATACTTCCAGACTCTGTGGGGGATAGGGAATAATTTTTGTTAAAAAAAATTCCCCCAACCGAGAATCGAACCCGAGACCTCCGGAGACAACTATTGTTAACCGTAATGCTAACCCAAAGTGTAGTAATGCTTGAGAGGTGTAGAAACAAAACCCAGAATCTGACACTTTTGATAGACATGGATTTTATACTATCATTTCTTCGCAAAAGCTTTTTTCTTTCTTCTTCTTGTTCTTCTTCTTTAGTTTAACGTCATATTGGACTGAATGTAATCGGCTTCATAGATCTTAAGACTACCCCATATTCGTCTTCTCAGGATAAGGGAAAACCCTAAAGAAACCTTATCCGGGAAACTCGAACACGCGACCTTTAGAATGTGAAACAGACCCTTTACCCATCACTACTGGCGGGGTTAAAAGTTTACTTTGACTACAGAACGGATTTCACACCTTTTTTTCTACAAAAACCCACAATTTGCACTTCTTTTTCAACAACCTTAGAAATAGTTTTCAAAAACTCCAGTTTTATCCCCATTTACAAGAAAATAAACTAACCTGTCGTAATCTAACCTCGATAAAATCTCGAAACCAGAGGAACCTATCGGTCGCAGCAGCTCGCCTCATATTCATCTTCCAAAAAACACTTAGAAAACATAAGATCCATTCAACTTTAGCTTACCTTAATATTTCAAGAGATACAACACATAAACGCTTTTCTTAGATTCATATTTACACTTGAACAAACACCTGCAAATATTCGTTCATACATCCGTGTTTAATAAATAGTTCAACTATTTACTCCGAGGAAAACTCAATACACCGAAAATAACTCAGCTCACTTCTCTTTCAC
The DNA here is from genome assembly GCA_030762935.1 of Hymenopus coronatus. Lineage (NCBI taxonomy): Eukaryota > Metazoa > Arthropoda > Insecta > Mantodea > Hymenopodidae > Hymenopus > Hymenopus coronatus. Next base: position 72,980,152 of record CM060896.1, on the reverse strand, counting down.
ATATGCACAACATTATGACCATTGCTGTTTCTTTTCCAATTCATAGTTATTAAGCAACTCAGAATATCGAATGACTTATCACGTGACGAAATCATCGAATAGCATTGGCCACAACATCGACTCATACCATTTGGCAGAACAATTAAGCAATTATACGATATACCTTCTAAATCACTGACAGCCTTGGGTTACCTAGTAAGACACGAAAATGCTAAGTCCTAGAAATTACTTACGACCTAAGCACTTCCGAAACTTACTCCATATAGAACTATGGCTCAAAATTGAGCGCAAATCCGTTCTAAAGTTAATCTAAAATTTTACCCAGGCGGACTAGTATGAAATGCTAACCGAGTTTAAAAGTCAAAGTTAGATACAAAAACCGATAAAAGTGTTTGTCGACCGACATTTACTAACAGCCAACCAGGACACCGATTTTGAGTTCACATTACCTATGGTTTTGTGGCGTACCAAATAAGTGGAACGGCATGTTCTTGTTATGAGAAAACTACCTGATTGCCAGTTCCAATTGCCAGTGATCAGGTATAAACCGAATAGGTCAGTTTGGTATTACATTTAATCGAGCGACATTATCTGTATAAAAGCGAGTTTAAAAGGTTCCGCATGATTTTCTTATTCAGAAGTTGAAAGGGATAGAGCTTAACTGTACCTACAGTCGAGAAAAAAGTGTTGATATTTTTTTTACTTTCTCCACTACATACATAATGTACCTATAGAGAAGCTATTGTAATACACCCAAAAATTTGATACCGAGATTTCACCGGAAATAATTGTTTTGGGTCCCCCTGAATCCAAAAGAAAAGCATTTTTAGAAAAAAGTCCGTGTGTGTCTGACTCTGGACATGATAGTTCAAAAACGAAAAGATTGTTAAATACCAAACTTGGTATTTAAGTTTTTGTATCTTCCAAGGATGCAACACGAAGATTTTCAAGAAAATACCCTACCCCAAACTACCCTTTACGTGGAAAAAAATTCGAAAATTGTCATTTTCTCAAACGATTTTGATTGATTAATATGTATATCTTGAATTTTCTTTGAATAGCCTCTGAAGACACCTTTATTCTGGGTGAATTTTGCGAAATTTTGTATAACTGGTAAACCGTAAGAGATAGACAAAAATCTTACTACACAAAACACGTAGATCACGATAAACCACACAATTTATGTTACATTCATTTTTTCGTGGAGTTGGCCGTTTTTGACATACTCCTTGTTAATGATTTCCGTTTTAAAATACCTAACATTTTGTCATATGGGAATTTATCAACGCTTGGCCACGGATTTTAATCCCATAACAGCCACATTTTAAAACATTTGACTGTCGATTTAGCCTAGTGTATTCCCTATTTCCTTCTTCGTATAAAGGAACTAACTAATAAGAGCGCTAAATAGCAGAAAATGGATTAAAGAATAAGCTTATTAACAATAATTTGCTACAGAGATGTAGAGAAAGTTATGTTAATGGATCACATAGATTTTTTCTATACAATTTTCTTTATTTAATGTTGGCAGAATCCCCTTTTTAGTTATACCCACACCTTCCCAGCCTCTTATTGGATTGAGCAAAGTGAGCGGCGAAGCATTTTACCCGAGTCCCTGGAAGATACTCGCTAAATATGTAAGCCTCTATTAGTCTTATATTTAAAATTTGGACCTTAGGTGTTTGTTGTTGTCTCGACCTGCGAATATAACTGTTATACCACATCGATTTCCCATGCTACTACCGTCTAAGAAGTCAGGCTACATTACATTGCGAGTTTTATCGCAAGGAACCCATTTTAAGTCGTAACAATACAATGCAACATGCTACAGGAATAAATTCTGCAGTATTTATAAATATGATGGAAGCTCTTTCCTCACAAATTTATTCGGATTCGCAGCTAGCCTAATTAGTCCACAGAAATGTCATGTAACTGTAACCATGTTTTCTTACATGGTAATAACAATACAATTATTTCCTACATGTCTTCCTGTTTTCGTTAAGTAAAACTTTCAAACTTAAATGTAGAAACGGTTAGGCATTTTAAATAAAATTATTAATTATAAATCTCTGAATACATTGATTTGAAAACTGAGGACCATAATTCCTAAATATGTTGTACATCAAAATAGTTTTATGCTGAAGTAATGTGTTTGCATACCTAACAATGCTTAACGTATTTATGGGACATAGAAACTGCTCCCTGTTATAAACACATAAAAGGATGTACTTAAACCTACTCAGTCTGGCAGAAAAAAATTAATTAATGGATCATCTAGAACGAACGCATAGCGACAGATAAACCAAAACTTCAGTTAAAGAGTTAGGGGAAGAGGAGAAAGAGATTGAAAGTGATAACTAATTTATTTTCATGTTTCGATCCTTCATCAAATATTATAAAGTTATCAATTTAAGTTTTCTTGTGTAGACATATTCTAAAAGAAGTATAAACTTTACCTGTGGAGCTTCAGTAGCGAGCATACTTAACAATGGATGCTTTTTGTAGATGAAAATGATGACGTTTGACTGTAAACAGTTTGAGTGTGCGCTTTAAAACCCTAACTTCATACCAGGTGATTTTCATTTCTTTCTTCTGTTGAAGTATCCCAAGTGTCAACCGTTATATAGAAGAGAATGATAGACATGACTGGAGCTCGGTCCGGGATCACGAAATTGGCAGATTGAGGTTCGGTGTACAGAGAGTATAACTAAAACTTGATGTAGTAGACGTGGTCTCTACAATCCGTTTCGAAACGTGTTGTTTTGCTCACTGCTTGGCCTCGATCAGTTCCTGCCAGTTTTTTCACCTTCTTTCCTGTTTTTTTGTATTTATCCCTATGTATCTGCTGTTTCTTATTCTTTCCCCTTTTATATACAGATACACATTTACAAACACCCATGCCCGAGGCGGGACTCGAACCCGCGATCCCCTGCGCTACGAAGCAACAAAGCAAGGCACTTTAGCGAGCGCGCCATGGGGACTGGCAACTCAGATAGAGAGCGCAGATTGAACATTTTCTATAGGCGTTTGACACCTAACAAACTTTGAATAATTTAAACATATTTTGAGTGACAGAAGGAGAGCCTTTTCTTTCGACACAGTAAAGAGTATCTTGTAGTTCACTGCAATGAATTCTGAATGAGTTTGATTGATTTATGTTCATTATCTTTTCAAAGCTCTGCACATTATTTGTATAAAACTTTATATATATATATATATATATATATATATATATATTAAAAGTACAAGGCGTTTTATTTACTTGTCATATTATGAAATAATTTCTTTATTGTATTACTTAATGAATTAGTACGATGCATATAATGGCAATGCATGTAATGAGCTATTTATGGAATAGATTATACCTCAACGTGTGAATTTTTCGTTACAAACCCCTCTCCACTACCCTCACTTTATACCGCCACTGCTCTGTGTTCGTAACTGTGTGAGTTCCAGACATGACTTTAAAGCGCAGTCAACGGAGGGGGACATTTTGCGTACAGCAAGCTACTACAACAGCTATTGCAACTACAACCCTCAGGAGAAAATGGTGCCGTGAAAGAACCACAAGAGGCTTAAAGCCACACAGACGGGTGGAAATTCTGGCTAGAAGACGTGTCCCGCTTACTGGAACTCCTTAGAGAGGCCGATCAACAACCTGTTCAACCTCACAGCCCTCTAGTGTCCGTGGGAAATATTGTTTCTAAGAGAAAGCATCTACGCCATTTGTTCAGCACCACCTAATGACATGAATCCAGAAGTACACTAGGAACATTAGAAGGAAACGGAATAAAAGGGAAGTGTTGGAAAGACAAATCATGGTAGATGAGAAGCATTCAGCTACCGACCGGAAAAAAACATGGAAAAACCCAACCTCCTTGGAACCTTTCGAAGCTTTAGAATAGACACGCATTAGCGTGAAGCCATCTATCTTGCTTAATATGACTTAGATAACACGTGGTGTCGTTCTTATCAAAGATATCAAAATAAGTGCCCAGAAAGGAAGACACTCATTAATGGTACAAATTCGATGCATCAGCTATTCACTGGATTCGATTTCAAAAATGCATGCAAATATCTGTTGTATCCCGTGTTATTTATACCCACGGTAGAAGTATTGCGTTTCACCAAAGTTTGTTTTTGATATTTTGCTAGATATGCAAATTTTGCACAAAACAAAATCTGGTATGTTCTATTCACATGACTTTCAATACCTGTCCTGCAACAAATCATTCTTACAAACGCTTGCTTTCTAATTTCCATGTAGATAGAAGGGAAATAAGAGAATACACTAGATGGAAGTGACAGCCAACTCTTCAAAAAGCTGGTCACTATATGATGGCATAAAATTAGAATGATTATTTCCCATTTGAGAAAAGAATTGAAAAATGTAAATCAATCATGAGGAGTATATCATAAAAGTTTAACTACACAACAAATTTATTTGAAGTAAATTGTGTTTACGTCTTAACGAGATCTAAATGTTGGTGTAGTAAGCTTTTGTTTACTTCTTACGGTTTACAGTTATGCAGAATTCGGGGACTTAGAGGCTCTTCCAGAGAATTAAAGATTTACATTCTATTTGTCATAAATATTTCTTAAACATGTGTATTTTAATCAAATTCGTTGAAATTATTTTTGAAAAAATCAATATTTTCGTTGCGTTTTCCACGCAAAGGTTAGTTTGATATGAGAAGATTTTCTGAACATCTTCGGGTTGCATCCTTGGAATATAGTGTATTAAAAATCAATTTTGGTATTTAACAGACTTTTCGTTTTTGGGTTGTGCTGTTTAATCAAACACTCGCGTGTGTGCACACCTTTTACTAAACATCTTTTTTATTCAGGGGACCACAAAACGTTAATTATCGCATTGAAATCTCGTTATAGATGTTTTGGGTGGATTGACATATCGTCCCCATCTACTATATATTGGTAAATAAAATAAAAACTTTCTTTTTAATATGTGTGCGTACAAGCCTAAGAAGAGCTTAACTCGAAAACGAAAAGCTGAATAAACACAGGATTCACTAAAATCACGTAGTTTTTATTGGTGCAGCATCAAAATTTTCTACACGTTGAAAATTTCTTTCTTCCTTCCTTTCTTTCTTTTGTTTATTTTATGAAGCTATCATAAATAGTGCAATTAGCATGAAGTATTAGAAATGTATGTGACGAACGTAAGTTATATCTTGAATTTTCTGAGTTCCTCCTTGTTCATTAAAATTTCTTTGCGTGAAAAAATATATATATAGCTACATCAAAAGTGCAGTACAGGAAAATTCACAGGCTATCAAAGCACTCACTATATTTTTATTGTTTTTAGTTTTGCTGTTAATAATTTCTGAAACATTGTGAAGTTTTGTTTGTATCTTTCGTGCTTTGAAAAGTTAAATAGTAAATTACCTTTTTTTTCATGAATTTATTCAATGAGAGTGTAATTGTTATTTTTTCAGCCTCTCATATCCTCTTGGATATGGTAACAAAACGTTTATAAAGTTTTTCAAGGTAATATATATATATATATATATATATATATATATATATATATAATAGGTATACCTACAGAGACCATTAATACGGAGCAGATAGGATCCAAACAGTTGAGTATTTTCAGTGTTTCACTGTTTCCTTATACAGGAATCCCCCCAACCTAGCTTCGAACTCCCTCCCAAAGTTTAACACTACGTAGATCTGCAATCATTGCTGCTGTCTAATGTGAGTATTAGACACTACTTTGTTCTTTAACGTAGTCTATGGGTGTAAAATGTTATTATGATTGCTTGAACGCTGATCTCAACTCCAAACACTAAACTACAGCCTTGTAGATATGCTAATAGCTTCATTCACGATATATCAGAACTGTCTCCAGAGTTGACATGAAATGCAGTGGCGCACAATCATGTTGAAAATAATTCCTCCCTAAATAACTAATGAATGAATCATGCTTGGCATTGTATATGCATCGTCTTGTTCGAATCAAGAGCATGCCTGTAATTAAATCATGAACGTCTCATCTAATTTTCTGACTCCACTTGATATTTATATCTTCTAACACTATCTCTCGGTTGGCGTGAAGCAGTAGACGTGCTATGCGTGGGCTGGGGTGTTTTTGCTTCAAAGAAAATTGAAATATAATAGCAGTTCGATCAGGAGAAATTATAAAAGCCGCCACACCTGAGGGGCGTTAGGCCAAGACCTCACACGTCGTCCCCTTTCTGAATTAGATGCAGAAATCTCCCCATCCCATTAGAGTTTTGACCATTCGTGCTCCTTCGTGATGATGGTACGTCACTAAGAAGATGTGTACGCAGAAGCCAATGTTTTATTTAACTGGGTTCTTGCACGCGACCGTTTCCTCTCAATTATTTTAGGTGTACTGAACACTCAATCGTTTGTGTGTAAGAGTGTGTTGTTGCCCCCGGGGGCGGATAGGTGGTGTGAAATTTCTTGCCGCCTCGGCTGTTTTTGTTTTTCGTTTGCCTATTTCATGTCTAGCTTCCATGCTTCTTTACTCCGGCTTCACACTAATTCTACGGAGGCTAATTAATGTTGGACCACACAGATTTACCTGGAATATTAATTCGGTAGCCAGTGGAGGAGAACGGGTATAAAAAGTGGAGATACAGGCTTATTAAAAGTTATTTCATCCATGAGAGGTGCACGAAAAATTGTAAATGGATTTAGATAATTATATCTATTAGATTTGGTGAAATTAACTTCTCTTACTGTTTGAAATGAGCAAGGTTGATCACATAGATATCAGGTTTTCATTCTTGCATATCATTATCAGCAGCTACGGTCGTATTTAATTGACCTGTTCCGATTATAAGAAACCTTCATTAGCACCAAAGTTGATCTTTCTCACATGATAATAGTCCTACAGTTATTCCGTTTCTCATCACTTCGAATAGGATTTTTTCTTTTAGATTTTACTGTATACCATTACATTATGTGAGCTGATATATTTAAATTTATAGAAAAAGCAACACATGAAAACGTTTATATATGCAAATGACCAAATTTTAATGCCTGATAAAGAAAATAATCTACAGAAAGCAATTCTTTAACAACGACAATGTAAAACATTATCTCAATGTTTCTGAAGAATAAACGTGGCGCAAAGACATCAAATAAACATTTAAAAAACCTTTATAGAGCAAATTAAAATTTATTTTAATTCAAGAATAAAACGGGGGCTCTGTTAGATATAAAGGAGCTTTAGATTACGTTTAGTGCAGAAATCTAAACGAAAAATATAAACTAAATTTAAAAACTTAGAAATGAAACTCTTAAGATGAGAGATAGGTTAAACCAGAAAAAATAACAACAGAAAATGAAATGCCTGGAGAAAATTTAGGTTTTAGTTTACATTTTTAAATAAAAAATAAGAAAAAAGTTTGCAGGTTTAAAAAAATGGAAAGTAATGCAGACATAAAAGGACACAAGTTCTGAGGTTATGAAGATAACTACATTTTTGGTATGTATATATACTATTATTTATTTATGTATTTGTTGGTATAAACACAATTGGAATCTCGAGGGGTTTCGGATATCTTCTTGCACTTTATTATTATTCTTATCTAGAGTTACGTTTTGTGCACAAATGCGTGGATGAAAAAAATTCAATTAGAGGTCCAGAATGATCTCTATAATGCTTGTCAAATTTAAAATCAAACATACAAGATATCTGCAAGACAAAACAGTGGCAATCGTCTTAATGACAATAATAGTGACATAATTTTCCCACTTAACTGGTTCATTATGTGATTAAATTAGCTAGTACTTTTAATACGTCATTTAATATTATGTTAGTACAACTTTTTATTTATTTAAGCATATTGCGCTTGCTATGTTTGTCTTAGTTTATATATTTCTCTTCGAGATTTTGGCAAATTTAAGTGGGGACATAGAAGCGACTTGCCAGATCTTAAACGGGAGTGATCAAAAGAGTAAGGTTGGGATCTCCTGTGTTAGAGGAATACTCCCTAGCAACACAAGATGGACCGCAGATCTTCGTTAAACAGCAACAGAGAGGAGCCGGGATTGTATTGTTCATTACTAATACAAATTATTTTAAACGCGAAAAATCGTAAATCTTATAAAATGTAAGACTCATTATGATTAGATCTAAACGGGGCCCTTCAGGACCCTTGAGGCCTTTTGCCTTCTACGAGACCCCAAGGAGGGAGGGATGACGGGAGAGACACAAAGGGCAACTAGTTCCGGGTGACGAAGAGCGCAAGCATGGATGGGGTCCCTAACGATCACAGTTGGGACGTCTCCGACGCCGCCCTAGGTCTTGCTCATGGGCTGCTTTCCTTCGAGCTGATCTTGAGAGAGTGTCCCAACCTGAAGAATGGTCCCGACCTAGTATTTCCGAAAGACGCCAAATAACGTTTTACAATGCGCAAATCACCATCCAGCCGCAACCCGCCGAACACTGTCGCCTGGTACTTCAACCCTGAAAGATGGATAATTAGGAAATGACGGAAACAGGAAAAGGCCAACCGGAAAATTCGGGGATGTAATGAACCTACCTAGCATCCGCTTGGGGCAAGCCACCAAAGAAAAGAAATAGAAAAATATATGGCCAATCACGGGAATTGAACCCGCGACCTCCCAAGTGTGAATCACAAGCGAAATTGCCTGATCCAAACCGCTTGCTTATAAGAAGTAATATATTCATAAAAATCAGGATTTTATCAAAATATTATGAAATACTACATTTTGTGTCACGTACGTTGAAATTAAGTTACATTAAGCTTTATTTGTGGACATTCCTTTACTGATGTGGTTTTTAGTGTCCCATTCCGGTATTGAGGTAATAGAGAGCTTAATTTTGCTCAGAAGCCTGGGGTTCTTTTACGAAAAAAGCCGATGGAAGCCATGCTAAGGATTTTTTACGCCCGAAAAGTTCTTCGCCCTCCGCTGATTTGAAACCGCGACCTTAGAAACCAGAGACTAGATCACAGAGGAGACCATGTGTGTTCAAGTATGGTTTAGAATATTTTGCTTGCTGTAAGAATAACATGAGGAGAGTTGTGGGCTTTGTACTTTAAATATATAACGTTATTTTACAACCAAATAGAAAATACTTTCCTCTAAAGAACCTAAGTTTGCGATAGAGTGAAGTTCAGAACAAGCTGAAAAAGAAATAAAAGGTTCCCTCCTGACAGTAGAAATATTTGTGGGAATGGAGATTCCGAGGACTAATGTGACGTTAACCTCTGTATTGTACTGATTAAGAAGCTGAAGGGTTTTATCTACCGCCCGTACGACCTTCCGGCGTAGATACAAAAAAGGGCAGGTTAGTTCCATTCTACTTGGGCGGTTATCGGGACGGCCGTCAAATCCTGAAGCAGCTATTAAACCGTGGACTGTCGTAGCAGGTAGAAATCCTTCCCATTCTTTCAGAATTTACATGGTCAAAATGAAAAGCGATGCATCGTTTTGGACATGGTTATCTAATTTCAACAAAGGATTGAGGCGATATCTTGGGCTATTTCAATTCACTTTGTTGTCGGAGCGTTTGATCCCTACAGCTTATTTAATTGGTTACAGGATAATGATCACTGATTTATGAGTTTGTTTCCTTTGCTGGAGTTGACCACAATCTGGTTTATCAAAATCGTCCCATTAGTGCTTCATGTTCGCGATAAAGAGCTTCTATTTATGTTTATCTAGTTTTTAAATATTATTGTTAAGTTTGCATTATCGTTATCTAGCAAATAAACTGCCAGTGGAATGTGGACCTTAAGATAACATTTAGATAACTTGCAGCTCAAAAGTTCAGTTCAGTTTATTCATCCTTTCTGGTAATCAAAATTAAAGTTATTTCAAGGTTACATTTGTACATTTCAGCTAACCTGTATAAAACTGTATCGAAAACTATTTTAAATTCATAATTAACATAATTTCTATATTCACACAGAGAAATTATAATTCATTGAATGAAACCTTGGAAAAAATTGATTCCGATGAATTAAACACTTATTTAAAAGAAAAAAGATTTGAGTGCTTAAAAACAAAGCAAAATGACTGATCCTGTTTGCTTTTAAAGCGATAATGAAAAGTTGAATGAGTGAATGAATGAATAAGTGTATTTATTGACATAACAATATCTACATAGAATTTCAACAATCGCACGGGTCCACAGACCGTACGTGCTTTTGTAATACACACAAAAAGCAATATTAAAACAAAAACAACAACACAGAATTAAAAGAGTAAACACGTAAATAAAAAGACAAAGGTAATACACAATCAAAAGCAATATTAAAACAACAATAAAGAATTAAGAGTAAACCCGAAAATAAAAATACAAAGATATTCAAATATAGCAATTTAAATTTACAGCACAGGGCACACCTTCATAAATGCACCCTCTTACAATAGATAATATCACCTAAAAGAAATGTATACACACATATATATATATACACAATATATAAAACCATAACACAGCAGTGACCTAAGTATGACATAATATACATGTATGTAAAACACTGTAGTCACTTTTATTTAATTTATCTTATTCCTCCCAGCCCCCCCCCTTTCTCTATTGGCAGCCTCCTCAGATCTCAGCTGTCTTGCCTTAAGTATACATTTACCTAGCCCATCCATGTTTTCCGTGCCTGCCAGTAGCGCCCAACATGCTTGTAGCCCTACATTTGCAGCGGTAAAAAATCGCGGCAAATATTTTTCCCGCCAATCTTCCGTACCCCTACATCTTGCCAAGATGTGAGTCCACGACTCTTCCTCCTCGCAAATGGGACAGATTCTCGCACCATTCTCGTCAGAAATTTTCGTGCTCCTCCAAGCTCCTAGTCTAATCCACGCGAGCCTTTTCTAATGAGTTTGGTACCTGTTTTGATGTATTGCTCCATACCCCACTCCGATTTTAGCCCAAACTGTACTTCTAATGAAACCTTCTCTGTGCATTGCGCAATTATTTGCTGTCTGTCAATATCACAGAGGCAGTTCTTAATTTTTCTCCAAATACTTCGCCTGTTTGCCTGCCCCGCCATCCAAATGTATCCCATCACAATGGTTTCCAACCCTTTCTTTAATTTTGATGCCCACGTCGAATTACCTTCCTTTCGCAACTGTTCACGGTAGCAGACTGCCCTAATTAGAGATTGGTTTCCGTGAACGATTCTCATCCAATATTTAACTGCTCTGATTTTGCACTCTATCGTTTCACTATGTGCCCCGAATTCCCTCATTATTCCGCAGTTTACCGTACCCCTCCCTACACCCAGAATTCCTTAAAAAAAATTGGGTCCTCACTTGGTCCAGATTCCCTGTTTGTTCCCACCCCCATATTTCTCCTCCATATGTCATCGTGGATCTAACTATTGCTCCGTATACTGTTTACATTAAGGTTATGGATATATTCGGAATTCTGCAGCGTATCCGGAGAGCTTCCGCCGCTTTCATCCTTACCTTGTGTTTCGTGATGTCAATGTGTTTTGTCCATTTTCCGTTCATTGTAAATGTGAATGCTAAGTACACAAAAGATTTAACATTGTCCAATATCTGTCCTGCATATGTCCAAGTCTCCTTCCTGCTATAGGCAGAACCATTTTTGCAAGTCATGCCTTAGTCTTAATCACATTAACTGTAAGTAGCTATTCATCGCAATAATTCTTAAGTTTGTCCAGTCCTCGTTGCAATCTGTAAACTGTCGTAGAGCACAATACTAAATCGCCCGTGTTTAAAAGTGCCGGGATCTGCAAATCCGCTACTACTAGTGCTTGGATATTCTCTGCTATCATTGCATGAGTAATATCATCCGCAAATAGATTAAATAGCAAGGGAGATCAAATACAACCCTGCCTCACTCCCCTATAGCTTCGGCAGCTCTCCGACACTCTGTTTCTGTCGTACTTTACACAGAATTCAACATTTTGATAGATTTCCTGCAACGCTCTAATTATTTTACTTGATAACCCCTTTCTGCCTAGTTTATACCATAATGCATTTCGATTGATAAGAGTCAAATACCTTCTTAAAGTCCACAAATGCACGATGAAGCTTTCCCCGCTTAATTAACATTTGTTTCGTCCTTAAAGTGTCTAGTGTAAAAGCGGCGTCTATGGTACTGTGTCCTTCTCTGAAACCCATTTGAAATTTTGAAAGTTTAAACAAGCTCAGACAATACATTATTTGAATCACGTACCTATTCATTAAAATATCGAGAGCAATAATGAAAATACTGAAGAAAAAAAAAAAAAGAAAAGACATGCACCAAAGCTTATTGTTGTTTGACTTCCACTGCATTGACATAAGGAGTTCCCTCTTATTTTATTATTATTATCATTATTATTTTATTATTAATATACACTAAACTATAAACCAAAGGCCAAATTTAGTAGGTAGCATGTTTCTTTTTTTTTTTTTTTTTGTAGTGTTTAACGCCCACTTTTACTGCTTGGACCACCGCAGGCGATGACACTGGTGATCTATGAAATGAAGATGGAGCCGGTGGAATGCGATGGCACGGGAAACCGGAGAACCCAGAGAAAACCCGTCCCTGCGCCGCTTTGTCCACCACAAATCTCACATGATGTCGCCTGGGATCGAACTCTGGCCGTCTAGGGTGAAAGGCGAGTAGTCTAACCACTCGGCCACGGCGCTTAGCGTGGTTGCTGGACATTAGTTTCCTGCTCTCAAATTGCTAATTCAACCCAGTCCAGAACGATGTGCTTAAATGAGACAACCTTCTACCTCTTGCTGACGTATGAATGAAGGGTTAGGCAATACGAGTATGTTACAAAAGTGACTTTTGGCTCATTTATTACATTATACTATTTTTCATAATTTTAACTTCCTCCCCGCGTATTACCCTGATGTATTACTAAAGTAAGAAATCATTAATTATTCTATCTGATAGGTCCTATTAAGGTCAACGCATTTTGTAGTGTTTAACGCCCGCGTTTACTACTTGTGGCACCGCAGGCGATGACACTGGTAATACATGGAAAGAATATGGAGCTCCAGTAGAATGCAATGGTGGGGGAAACCAGAATCTGGAGAAAATCCATCCCTACGCCGCTTTGTCCACCACAAATCTCACATGCGTTCGCTTGGGATTGCCCGTCTGGGTAGTGTGGTGGTAGCGTGTCTGCTTCATCTTCAACAAGTCATGAGTTCGAATCTCGCTTAGGGTGAGTTACCAGGATAAGGTTTTAACAGCCGATCCCGGGGACCACGCTAACTAAAATGCCTCGCTTTGGCGCTTCTTGGCGCACAGGATCGTGGGTTCGAGTCCCATCTTGGGCATGGGTGTTTCTGTGTTTGTAAATGTGTAGTGTCTGTGTATGCATATGTAAAAGGAAAACGTTAAGAATTATAATGTCAACTAAGGAAATGTAGGAAAATGAAAAAAACAAAGAAAAAAGGAATACAGCGCCGGAGTCCTGACAAGCCTCCGGAACTGTATTAAAAAAAAAAAAAGAAAATCGGGCCGTCTAGGTGAGAGGCAAGAAGTCTAAACACTCGGCTCCGGCGCGGCCCAACGTATTCTGCCTTGTGCAGATGAACATGGAAATGCTTTCTCTGTAGTTCAAATTCTAACAGTGTACAGTGTTAAATCTTAAATTAAATTTGTTATTATTTTTTACTTTAAAGTCATTTAACCCCGTTTATTGGACGATGTATGAAATGAGTGAAATGATCCTTAAACAGTCCGGGGTTATGAGAGGCTACAGATACTGACATTTGTCTTCTCGGGATAAGGGAAAAACCCAGTAAAAACTTCGGGTAACTCACCTAACCGTGATTCGAACTCGGGACCGCAGAACGCTACCACCACACTATAGAGGCCAGACAAAATATTTTTGTTAATCTTATATAGATATAAATACTTGTGTTCCATTATCTATTTTGGTCGACTCCTTAGCGCGGTGGTAGCACGGCTGCTTGCCAAGCGGAAGACCTGGATTTGATTCCCAGCACCGGCGTAGGTAATTTTCCCTCGCTTGGAAACCTGATTCTCAGCCTCGTGAGGTCCCTGGGGTGGGGGGGTCCAACTGAGGAGCTACTTGATTTTGAAGTAACGGTTCCAGAATGAGAAGAACTGCATCAACCGGCCGGGAGGGACTGGAGGCGCTGATCACGTCCCAACCCATTCAAGGCGCCTTTGGGCCGAGATGGGGGATGTAGCGGCCGGGCGGTAGGCCATGGTCTCTTGTGGAGTTACGTATTATCTATTTTGAAAGAAAGCGGAAGTTAAAGTATTCATTTTCTGGGTTGCTGTAGTGTTCAGATACTAATGTAAACTATTAAATTATTTATTACAGTATTGGCATTTTAAGTAGCTAGAGGAGCTCATCAAAAGTTAAATTGGCCAGATATACCTCGCTGATTTAAATAGGATGGTCCACACAGTCAATGACAAATGACTCACATCAATGATGTAGGACTCACTACGTACGCTAACAAGAGAATTTGTCGTTAGCGATGCCGTCTCGGGTCCTTAATCTCATTCTTGTTACAATTTTCACGCAACAGCTGTCTTTTATGCAGCTAATTATTCATTAGGTACTTATTAATGAAGTAGCCTCCCAGAGCATGTTAGAGGTCCTTTTTGACCGTCAAGCTTACGGAAATGGATCTACAATCCTGCTTGATCCTCCTTATGCTTGTCCTTAATTTGTTTCTCTAACTTCTCCACCTTCCCAATATGATATCAGGCTAAAGCTAAACGTTTTAAAGTGACTTGGTAATTAAACGGGCGAGGAACATAAAGCTTAACGCAGAAGCTTGCATTGCCACATACTCTAAATGTTGGATATGTTCTTTGTTACTGTGCACTAAGGACACTAAAGTGAGCATAGACACACTCAAGAACATAAATGCAGCTAACAGAAATAAATCATATTCCATTTTTGAGACAGAAGTAGTATAACCCCCCCCCCAGTATATAAACTGTTTAATATTCTTATTGCTGTTGCCTATTGCCACTCAAATGCAATCTTGCATCATTGGGAGGAGAGCTTAGCAGTACATACTGTTGGAAACCATTTTTAAAGGCTATTAAATGCGTGCAAGATTTTATATTTTATAACCTAATAAAAAAGGCATTTATCTAAACGTACTGTGCAAAAATGTAGATCTCATTAAAACACACAATTTATGCCATATACATTTTTGTTGCAGAGTTGACCGCTTCCGAGGTACTCCTTGTTATTGGTTTAAATTTTAAGCTATATCTCAAACGGGTCCACCTTTTTTTTCATCACTTTTTTGTTTTTCTGGAAATGCAAAGCGAACCGAACTTCAATTATTATTTACATATCTTCCGGCTTTTAAAAGATTTGAGTATCGCTTTAGGGTGGTGTATTTCCTTTTTTCCATTCTGCTGATAAGGAACTAGGTAGTAATAAACTAAGTAGTAATACCAATTCTGTTAATGTTAAGCAGAATGTAGGTAGAAGAATAATCTTTTGTAAGCATTTTTTCAGAGTAGGAAGAGAAAGAAATGTGAAATATAAATTTTCACTTTAACCAGTTGAAGGCGTTTTCTAAATAGGCAGACTGTAGGTATATTCTCTATCCAGCTGTTTCCGTGAATTTTTCAACTACTTTTCCATTGAGCTGTTAAATATAATACATTTCATAAAAATATCGTTATTGCCCTTCTTTTTGAATCGGAAACTGAGTAAGAAAATAAGGTTCAGAATAAGGTACAAGGATGAAAACAAAGGAATCGATCGTTTCCGAAATATTAGATATAATTACAAATTTTCAGCATGAATGAAAGAATAAAAACATATTGCGATAAGTCGTTCCAGCATATATATAGAATGGAGGATAGTATATCCAAAAATAGTATTTGACGATAGTGAAACTGAAAGAAGAGACATAGGAAGGCCGAAAGGACGTTGGAAAGAGAAGCTATGAAATCAGAACAGGCGATCTCTTGCTGCATGTGGCGAAGAGGAAGTATTAAGTATATAGGCTGCTCGTTCATTCTAGACGAATGACCTTTAGCGAAGATACAATGAGCTAGCCTACCCTTCAAAAACAGGCCAGCAAATAGTTTGTTACAATAACAAGCAGCTCTGCTTCCATATGATTACATTTCAAGAATATACAGCGTACTGTTGACTGTAAAATGTTTTGCGTTACGGTTTATGCCATTGCCAGTGTTTTAACGACAGATACTTAGCTATTAATGAAAATGACAACAATTCAGAAGAAAAAGAAGAACGAGAAGATGAGGGAGAAATATCAGGAATAAAGAAATACAACAAAATTAGGTGTAAAGTAAGCAGTAACCGAGGTTGAGAGTGAATACATGTGACTCACACCACTGAAAGTGTAATATTTGCCTTGTAGTGGTTTACTGCAGCAAGAAATATGAGGATAACCTACTAAACATTTGACTGCCGTTCCTGCTTCTATGTACCAATGTTCCAGTAAAGGTGAGTTAGTGACTCGCATCTAATTTCTTATTTAAAAATTCATTCGTCAAGTACTGACGGGTATTTCTAGGTTTTATTCCCTCTTTATCAAAGAGTTTTTTACTGTGTATATAGTATTTAAAATTGAACGACTTGTAATAAATATATATACATATACTGTGTAATTTTGAAATTACGCTCTCTACATATTAGCCTGAAATAAATTATATTAAAATATTAAGTTTATAAGCTCTCCCTAGTCTTTGTAATCTATACACATACTTTTGGTTAAACCCATTTACATCTTAATTTATTTATATAGTTTAAATAAAACATTACATTTTCATTGTAAAAATAAAATATTTTTTTTATAAATATATTCAAAGATAATAGTTATCTCAATTGTAGATAATTGTATCTAATATTTCCCTCATATACGTTCCTTATCTTTTGTTTATATGCTACTTTAGAAGAAAGAACTTATTCAAAAATCTAATGAAACATAAAATATAAATATCAGTTGAAGAAACTAATTCAGTAAGACTTTTCAATTGCCAAAATATTTTACTACGTAAAAGTGTTCCATTATACATGAACGACACATTTTTGTAATTCCAAAACGTGAGCTGCATGTGAAGACAGGGCAAAATGGCTATCTAAAAAGTGCCTGGAAACTATCTGTACTGACAAAGTTCTCATGAAAACTGGCCTTCATTGGCGGCCCTTGAATAAAATCGCTATAAATCTCTTATTTGCAAGGTTCGATCTGTCAGGAAACGGGTTTTGAAAGCTGTCCTTGTCGGTGAAATTGCTGATGATTTGATTGATGGATTGTTATCCTTGGTATGGTCTCTTGTGGTTGGTCGCAAAAAAGGAGAACCACCCATTAAAACTAGAGGAAAACGAAATAAAAATAGAAAGGGATAAAGTAGAAAAGAAATAGCGTTAACTGTGTATCAAATGGAATGATAAATAAAGAATATTTTACTCTAAATTCTGACTAATGTTGTTTACAGCTATTCAAAAGATGGAGTGATACATTCGTGAGTATAACCATTGAGGTTATATAAGTTCAAGTGGCCTAAGAGAAAATTCTTGTGACTGGCTCAGAACCATTCTTCAGGACCTTGTTATAGATTGCGATACATTGCCTTCATTGGCCCAATGTAGAAGATATGGTATAGAACTTCCCAAATAGAAAATCTTGGCACCGTTGCTTTATACTGGCAGGCTCATGTTTACAGTCAATTGTAGGGAGTATACACAATACACTTCCTACAACCGCCTGTAAATATAAGCTCCATTATCAACTTCTGCCTCAAAACTGAGTAACTGTGAGCATTTGGACAAGGCCTAGTACTATCGAATTCAAGACTCTTATTTCTGTACGTGCCAGCAGCACATGGAAACTTTATGTCTGGGACAAATGCTTTCCTCACATACATACATGCTATGTTCTGTTGCTTCGAGCAATTAACTCTTACCTAGTGTTACTTGGGTAAAATAATTTGAGTTTACTATTTTCAAATTGAACTGTTTTTATGTAAAAGACTTCACTTCTTATAGCTCTATTCAAATAGTAAGCTATTCTTTCTAATATGAAACTAATATTCTTGTTTAACTAAAATTTTCAGTAATTTTATTTGGCTTTGTTTTATTGAAAATTCATGTGTTTTTTGCAACAGAATGTTCAAAAGAATGATACAAAGAAAAACACTTCTGAAACAATGAAAAGGTTTGTTCCCCATTGTAATCCACAAAGATGTTTTCACTAAACGACAAAATAATTATTAAATTTACATTATTCATTTCAATATTATTTTTAAGTTGCAGTGATTAAATTATTCGCCTATAGATTTTAGGCTATCACACACATTTCAAATATCCCAGCTATCCTTTAAACTTAGAAGCCTCATCTGTTTGTATATAGTTCGTTTGTAGAAAATCGAAAGTTTAGAGAACTCTTATTATTACTCATGCTTAATATAAATGTAGCAAGTTGCATTTTATACAACCTCATTACTATCCATGTGGTATTTTAATTTTAATCTATAAAATAAAATTGTTCAATATTAAATAAGGAAAACAAAAGTATAAGAGCAAATAGTATGCAATATTATATATTAAAGGTAGTTTCTAAATGCCTCTATTTCTGCCATGACGTGCGCAAGCCTCCAATGCAGATTGTGAAATCAATTTTGTAGTATGGCAACAGAAATGTGAATTTCTCTGCAAATCCTTTTTTTCAGTTCTTAAAATTTTTGTGGTAGACCTGAATGTATCCTGCTCTGCTTATAGTCATAGAAAGTAGTCTCACATAGAAGAATATGGGAATCTGGTAGGCCAGGGCAATATCGCCATTTTAGAGTGTGGGAACTCAGAAGACTTGATGTGCAGCTGCCATATAAACATCAGCGGTTTGTGCTGTAGCGTCCTCTTGCGAAAAACACATTAGATCTGGCAAGTTCTGAATAAGAAAGTTCTCAGGCATATGTGCATATTGATTAGAAGTCGCTTTGTTGTTTGCACTCTCTCATCTTCAGCAACATAAGGATTATTAACCCTTTGTGAGAGATTGCACGCCGCATTGTATTTTTTTAAAACTTCCTTTATTACAAGGTTATCTCATGGACAAAGTTAACAAATACAAACATTAACAAAACAAACACACAAATGGTTGAATATAGCAATAAGAAGTGCATCGATATTTATATAAACAGTGTCAGAAATCGAGTTATGATGTTACAAATGAAGTAGTACAAGAACATGAGATCATTAAATAAGAACGTCATAAATAATGAAGACTATAAAGACAATTCCTTATGAGAGCTATTGAGCTTTACAAAGCAGATGTATCAATTGATTTATTATCTCTGTTGTGTAAGCCAAACATCTTGCAGGTTTCGGCGAGGAACTTAGGAATTGTTCCACGGACAGCAATTAATAGCCCGATTAATAAGGTCAACTGCATACTTTTCTTTGTAATATCAAACTGTTGGCTCATAGATATTCTTTTTTTTTTTTTTTTCTGGTTATTGACTTCCTGACTATGTAAAGCCTCCGTAAAATAGCTTGTATAGTACCGTTCATTTAAGGCTACTAGTGGCGAAATTTTTATTTACAAAACCACTTAGGTGGAAATGGGCTTCATCGGACATCCATACTCAGAAACTGGTTATCTTTGCTGAGAGCTGGTCACAAAAGACAATCCGGTGTGCAACTTGTAATCTCAATACCCTGTGAACATTGGCAGGGACACGTTCATTAGCTCTGGAAGTTCGTTGCAATGAACGTTTAGGACGTCGAATAACAGAGTTGTTATAGTTTGTGTTTTTTGCTGAAGCCGTTGGTTCAAAATGTCTCATCCTATTGGCAACACACCATCACGTCTTCCAACATTGTAGCGACGTCGGAATACTTTTATTATAGTAGGTGGACTATTATAGTTCTTACACATAAAACAATTTTACGGATATGGTTTAGCTGAGATCATATCTCTATATTAATGATAATGTCATAACATGAAGGAAAGATTGCTAAAAAAAAAGTTTCATTTCATTGGGCAGTTAATTTGACAGGTTTGGGAACTAAGGGGATTTGCCATATGGATTTTAAAAAGAATTCTATGAAGGAAAAGTGTTATAATTGACTGATTTTTTTTTGACTGCCCATGATTTTACGCGCTATATATCCGACAATCAAACCTCTAAATCAACTTGTAGCTCCTCTATTTGATTGCTCACTGAACTGATGATATCCTGATTTGGCAACAAATTGACTTTCAATCGTTTCATTCTTTCTGAGCATAAATAGCAGTCATAACTTCATTAGAAGACAAAATTTTGATAGCAAATAAGTAAATAATAATATTGATCCTAATCCATACCAGCCTAATAAATTCTAATTAAATTAGAAATAATTATTTATTTTTAAAAAAATGTTCAAAGGATACAATTTTAAAATTGTTTTCTTTGAGGATTTTAAATGCATTTATATGTTTTTACTTAACGTAGTTTGTGTGAAAACAACAATTAATTAACACTAATAGATCTAATAGTTGATTAAACTGTGAAGCCCGGGACTTAAAATAGCTATATTAGATCATCATTAGGGCATGTCATCTCAAAATAATTTGAGACCTTCTTGCAATTTATCGGGAAATACGCGAGTCAGTTGAGTAATTTAATACCGTGTCGGTATGTTGTATGGTAGTTCAGTGGTTAGAACAAACTGCTAGAGACCGAGAATTCCGTGGTTCAAATCCCGGCTATGGCATTGAATCTTTTAGTCTGACTCTACCTATCCAACTCTGTAAGTTTTGTTTAAATCCATGCTATTTTTAAAATAACAAATCTGTGCCAGGAACATTTGGCATCTTCCAATTTGTTAATGTTTAAGCTATAATAAGTTAACTTTAAACTTTAAAGATTACTTATTTAAAATTTGCATGTCGGGTATTCCTTGGCTTAGAGACATAACGAGCAATCTTGTGCCTAGACACAAATGATAACGTAAAATTCACTAGTACATGTAAATGGTAATCAACTCCCTTTTTCTGAAATTAAACGCTAGAAATACAGAATATCACATGTTGTAATAGTTAGAAGTATTAAGAAAAATACATGTAGATATTTAAAGGGGAAACAGACACATATTAATAAGTTACTAGCAAACTTTCAACATCATCTAAGTAAATTTTGTTAGCTGTGAACACTATAAAACAGTTAACTTCTACTATGCAGTGTCACATAGCACAACGCTGTAATGGTATAAAAATATATTGTTTTATAAACGAAGACAAGATAAAATAAATACACATGTATAGCGGTAATTTCCTCCACTCACCTAATTATCATAAAGCATTAAAAATGACAAGTGATTACGAGTGTCGCAGGCAAAACAACCGGCATAATGACCTCGTGGGAAGAATATAGCAACACACATGCGATGGTAGCGTTGCTGCTTGCCAAGCGGGAGATCTGGGTTTGATTCCCCGCTGGGAGACCTTGACCGGGGTGCACTCAGCCTCGTGAGGTCCCAAGGGGACCAATTGAGGAGCTACTAGATGGAGAAGTAGCGGCTCCAGGCCATGACGTCTGTCATGGACCGAGTTGGGGGACGCAGCGGCCGGGCGGTTCCTTGTGAGCTGTTGTGCCATGGAGTTATTATTGCATTCTGGAATGTGTCACATAATTGTATTACAAAATGCAGTTTATAAATTTATTCTAGGAAACAATTACTTACAACCAATATTTCAGAAATCATTAATCCTAAGTAACTTCGCATTATACACAGTGTACAGTTTAGTGACCTGCACATTTTTTCTGTAATGTTATCTTTAAGGTTTCCACGTGTAGAAAATTAGTGAGTGGACAAGCTTTACAAACTTCAGGATGCATTATATTTCAATGCATTATCTCAGACCTATGATATTTTATTTGTATCTAAGAAAATAAAAAGTAACCATAATTTTCTATGTAAATGGATGCTCAGGGTATAGAAAATACGCGCATTACCTAGCCAGTAGGCATTATACACTAGCCAGCCCATGTTTCCCTTCTCTCAGGACACTCACTTTTGGAAAGGCAAACGGGGCATATGAAGGACAAGATGAGCGTTGACTATAGAGTGAGTGAGAGAGTGAGAGAGAGAGAGAGAGAGAGAGAGAGAGAGAGAGAGAGAGGGTGTGTGTTTGGTGAGCCCAAATAAAAATGTGTGGTATATCACATAAATGTTATATTTGGAATCGCCAAGCTTATCGAAATTTGTTTCGAATGCAGTACTTACTAAATTGTTCCTGGCAAAAGTACAGAAAATGAAAAGTAGTTTTACAATAAGAGCATTGTTGAGGGTGGTAAACGAAACGAGAAATGTGTGTAGTAATGGAGAACTATAAACATAAATATTGAACAGGATGAATAAAAGTCGAAGTGAAATATATTTCGATAGGGATTATGCTTGTCAAGCAACTGCATTTGAACAGAGGAATGAAAAGAAAGAAAAATGAACAAATAAATATAAGCGGATAATTAAAATAAATTATTATATCGAACCTATAAAAATCATTTGACATGTCTTTAGAAGAACGTATTAATGAATCTCTTAAGTGCATTCGAAAAAAAAAATTATGAAAATAAACTGAAGCGAAGCAGGTAGACTGTCGACTGTCATGTTTATAAAAAGAAAAAATAAAGAAGAGCACTTCTGTTTAAGGTCTGGGTCACAGCAGCGGAACCAATTTCAGTTTGTGGTACGATAAAACGTGAGTTGGCTGCCATCCATCTTCCCTGCGGGGATTCTCCGGACCGGCATTCACATAATATTAAACTAGTGCTTACGGATTTCACGGTTGCTTCCACCGAGAAAAATAAAGAAGCCCGGGAACATAATGTATACAAGAGCGTTCGGAGGTGCAATCACTGTGACCATGTTGGTGTTTCCTTCCGCTTTCAGGGCGATGGACATGGGGTGTTGTTGTTTTCTGGCACGGTAGCGACCTCACTGCATCGATCGCCAATATTAGACTTAAGTGCTGCCTGTGGGACAAGAGATAAATAGCCTTGTCTGGTTTACTGATCCACCATGGACTTGGCGGTTATTATCGAGGCAATGTTGTTCAGTTTCTAGCTATGATTTATTTGTGGCCGTAGGAGAAATTGAATGCTACGTATATGTTATTTTGTTTGAAGTGAATTATCAAGGATTTGGAAAACGCAGATTGTGGTTGCTAGTCAAAGGAAATCAGACCGTCCCATAGAGCTGAGGCGTGAAAGAACCCTTCGTACCACTATATTTAAGTAATTTTGGAACAGAGTACACTCAGGCTCATGGTCCAGTGAGAATGTATAACTGAAGCGCCGTAAATTTTGCTACCTTGGGAGAGGTATGGCGTCCTTGTCATCTTGTATGAACGAAGGAAGAGGTTTTCCTGCGTTTGGTATTAGATCACCGAGAGTTTTTAGTTTCAAATTACCTCTACCACAGACAACTTACTGTTACTAGAATTTTGACTCCGTGGAAAAAACAAAGAACGCACCAAGGTTGCTATGTGCACTCAAACACATTAAGAAATACGTCTAGCGCCTTGATTTTGCTAAAAATGTGAACGTTTGATGAGAACTCGGACCTTAGACGATTTTCTTGGTGCCATTCTGGCACAATATACCAGGCGAGTAAGAAAAGACAAAATCAATTGGGCAATCCAGCCCTTCACCCTTCAACTCCGCTCGATGCTCCTTCAGAACTGGTTGACTTGTATAAATAATGCATCACGTGCGCGAATTACCTTAGCAATAGAACTTCAGTATACGGTACAGGGAAAAGATTAACCTAATTTTGTATCACCGGTGAAAGAGGTGACTTATTGTCCGACCAGAGAGTTTGGGATCACCAGATCGTAAGTTGCGTTTCATATGCTACCACCTTTTTAACTCTTCGGTATCGTCGTTGGTCCAATACGGTTTAAGAGCATAGCAAGGCTATATGAGAGGCCTCTCCTGAATCAGAAGGTGACGCAAGAGACAACCATTGCCCAAACAGGTGGAAGACAGGAGCAGAGATAGCAAAAAGACCCGTTTTACGATAAGTATATCCAGGCGTATTTTTAAACTATTTGAATGTGCCAAAGTGGAGATGTTTATAAACTCGCACGTGTATATAACTAATTCGCATAATCTGGTGCTGGAGTACAAGAATTGGATTATGCTACATTCATCTCCACCCATCTAAATCCTAGAAAAATTGTTTATTTTCAGCTTGAACGAAAAGAAAGTAACTGAAAACAGTGGTATAACAAGGGCTAGTGCAACATTGAAATTCGATTGAGTAGAAACTTTCTTATAAAAAGCCATGTACCCAAATACATAACGTACACAGTAATAATGCCAAAATTATATTGAAAGTCGCTTGTGGAAGGTTGAGATTCATATTATGTATCATTTATCAAGTTATCTGCTCGTAACAATTTATTGATCTGCTCTGGAGGTACCTTTATTTTAAATGTACCTACGTTTAATAAATTAAATTTAGAAGTAAAAGCATGCAGGTACGCTTTCGCAAATTTAATGGTTTATTCTTTTGGTGGGTTTGACGAATGACATCATTTAACCGGTTGATCATACCAGATAAAGAATGGACCTAATGGTTGAGATGATGCCCAAATGGGCCCAGAGTCTCTTTTTTAGAGCTTTCTCAGCATATGGGAAAACCTTAACCAGAAAATTGACCCTAAGCGAATTTCGAACTAGGAACCTTTTGAATGACACAGTCATGCTATCCCTGCATCATGGAGATGGGGTTTGAAATGTGTATAGTGCAATTCTGTGATGGCTCAGAAACGCGATACGTTTTTATTACATATTGTCTACAGGTTCTGCTGTGAACCTCCACCGATCGGATGAACATTATGGGTTTTAAAGTAGTCATAGCCATCGTTTATGATATAGCTTTGAATATATTTATAAAAATTATGTTTTTATTTTTACAATGAAAGTGAAATCTTTTATTTAAACTGTGAGCAAATATATGTTTGGTATTATTAATTCATACGAAAGGTATATATCTTAATCATCCCTATTTAACTAATTTTGCGACCATATTTAACCAAAACTCACTGGCTTACAGGACAAGTGAAAAACAAGATTTAACGCATATATTTATTTCTACCAGTTTAAGATGGAATAAATAAAGAGCAAATCGCTGTGTAGCATTAAGTTTGAAAAATATATAAACATAAACTTTCTTCGACTACGGTAAATATAGCCGATCCCCAAGGCCGCGCTCACTAAAGTGCCTCGCTTTGGTGCTTCGTGGCGCAGAGGATCGTGGGCTCGAGTCCCGCCTAGGGCATGGGTATTTCTGTGTTTATAAATATAAATGTATATATATATATATATATATATATATATATATATATATATATATACACGTGTGTGTATTAAATCACTTAGAAATGTGACAAGACTCCGGAACTGTATTTTTGTTAAAAAATAAAAACAGAGAAAAAAGAAGAAAATGCAATGATATTTTGAACTTGAATGTAATCTGCTACAGTAAATAGAGATAGTATTACCCCAACATTTCAGTATGGCATCCTTTGAATCCCTTTGAGTCCAAAATTTGTGTGTGCATACACACGTGTGTATACGTATTTGTACTTGCCCTCTACGTTCTAAGTTATCGAAACTAATTTTCTCAAAAATGGCTCTAACAATTTGGATAATCTATGTTTAAATTACTTGTATCCTCCCTCGGATTTGAATCCGCAAGCTTGGATATTAAAGCCTAGTTTGGTAAGTATTACACCATGAAGAGCGATTAAATGTATATATTTACGAAATGTATAGCTTAGGTTTTAGTAATCTTACAGAAAAGTTAAGTAGTAAATATAATAGTATTCATGGGATTACAGCCAAACTAAACTAACTCCCATTGCCTGCCACTCAGTCGCTGCCTCCCCTACCACTGCCCACAACAGGCGTCATGAGTGGGGTATAGTACTGGAGGGTGAGTCATGGTGGCCCAGATCCCGCTCCTTAACCTGGAGCCGCTACTTTACAGTAACTCATGAATTGGCTTCTCAGGGACCAGACAAGGCTGAGTGTACCCCAGACTAGAGCTCCCAGCAGAAGTAATGTTTTTTTTTTTTTTTTACTTTCTCTATACGTAATGTATATACTGTATAGAGAAGGTATTGTATTGCACCCAAAAATTCGATACCATGATTTCACCGGAAATACATGTTTTGAGTACCCCTGAATCCAAAAAAAAGCATTTTTGAAAAATGTCCGTGTGTGTCTGTCTGTCTGTGTGTATGTGTGTGTCTGTGGGCAGCATAGTTCAAAAACGAAAAGACCGTTAAATGCCAAAATTGGTATTTAAGTTTGGTATCTTCCAAGGATGCAACACGAAGTTTTTCAAGAAAATCCCCCACCCCAAACTACCCTTTACATGGAACTTTTTTCGAAAATGTTGATTTTCTAAAAAATGGCTCTAACGATTTTGATTAAAATATTGTATATTCTCGTATTTACCTGACAAATAAAATGTATATCTTGAATGTTCTGGGAATAGCCTCTGAAGACTACTTTATTCTGGGTGAATGTTAAGGAATTTTGCAAAACTGGTAAACCGTAAGAGATGGACAAAAACTTAGCACACAAAAAATCTAGAGTACATTAAAATACACAATTTATGTTATATAATTTTTTTTCGTGGAGTTGATAGTTTTTGAGGTATTCCTTGTTTTTGGTTTCAGTTTGCAAAACTTTTCTCATACAGGAATTGATCAACTCCTGTCCACACTAACAAAGGAAATTCAGTCACATAGCAACCAGCTTTTGACTATTACTTTAACCTATGCTACTTCCTTATTTCGCTTCTATTTACAAGGGAGCAAGTCATAAGAGTATTTGTGCACATTTTTTTCTCGATTAGCATGAAATAAATAGAATCTTAAGCTTTTTAACAATAATTGTAAAATTCCAGGGAGAGGAAATGCATGTCATACATCTCATGCGATTGTTTATTACTTTCTCTATCATGTATGTACAACGTACTTAGTAGATAGAGAACTAATCCACTCAAAATATGTACATGTTTTGAGACTCCTTGAACACAAAAAAACATTTTAAATTTTCAAGTATGTGTCTATGTGTGTGCGTGTGTGTGCCGCGCGCGCGCGCGCGCGTGTGTGTGTGTGTGTCTGTCTTTGGGCAGCATAGCTCAAAAACGAAAAATCTGTTAAATACCAAACTAGTTATTTAAGTTCAGTGTCTTCCAAAAATGCGACACGAAAATGTTCAATAAAATTCCTCAAAAATCGCTCATGGATTTTGATTAAAATACCGTTAATTAAAGATATTTACATTGCAAATAAAATGTATGTCTAGAATTTTCTGGGAATAGGCTCTGAAGACCCCTTCATGCTGGTAGAATTTTTCCGAATATTGCTAACTGGTAAACCGTAAAAGATAGGCAGAAACTTACCACACAAAAAAGTGTAGAACTCGTTGAAACACACAATTTACGTCATATACATTTCTTTGCGTAGAGTTAACCGTTTTCGAGATATCCGCTATTGGTTTCAATTGTAAACTATGTAATTTTGTTCAAACGTGAAGTCACCTTTTGTTTGTTTCATCTCTCTTTTGTTTTACATCAATTGTTCACATAACGACCAGCTTTTAAAAGAGTAGACTATCGCTTTAATTTGTTTCGATTAACAAGGTTTAGATAAAAGAATAACATTCTGTAAGGAAAGTTGGCTTGTGAAATAGCTAGGGAATGTCATGTGAATGGAACACGGTAGATTTTTTCAACTGTAGATTGACAGTAAAGGTCCTTCTACTGTTTAAAAATAATGTAAAATACATTTTATTGCGGTAATTGGTTTAAATACCCAATTCCTTGTACGTTTTGCAAATGGGAAGTCGTTATTATGTTGTTTTCTTTATTGTGGTCATGGAAAGAACTTAGAATTTTAAAGCAATTACAGGGAGAAGCTCTTAAAAATCAATCGCCTTACCTACTGTATTTTAAAACGAAAATTTATTTAATGTATAGTAGGTTATACTCTTATGGAAAACAGAGGAAAGAATTAGAAATATTTAAATTAGCAGATAAAAGTACAGATTATCGAGAAAATTGATACTACCATGATCGAAGAATGTAAAATGAATCCCTCAAAGAGTACTGAATTATAAACCTAGAGGTCAAAGTTGAGGACGTCCCTTTTTAAGATGGATTGAAGAATACAACGAAATAGATCATTATGCGATAATAGTGGGCTTAAAACGATATGTATAAATCTGAATTGAAAGTATATATGGATTAATATTAAGTAACTAGAAAAATAAACCCTGTAATAATGGTTTGTAGAAGAGTGAAGAAAGTCATGTGAGTGGAACACATTAATACTTTTGAAGTGCTCAATTTCACTCAAGCATTCGACATTGAGATTTCACCAGAAACAAGTCTTTTGAGTGCCCCTGAATCCAAAAGAAGAATTTTCGTATATGTGTTGTGTGTGTATTTATGAACAGAATAACTCAAAAATGTAGAATCATTTAAATACCAAGCTTGATATTTAAATTCTGCATTGTTCAAGAAATGACAGGAAGATGTTCCTAGGAAGAGAAACAAGATTAAACTTAAAGTTAGGATTTTCATTGAAGATCTTCAAGAATTATCCCTTACATGACATTTGTTTAGAAATTCTTTTTTTTTTCCAACCATTTTTATTAATATGGAATCTTTTAAAGTAACATGCAATAAATAAACTGTATAGTTGATTTTTTTTAAATAGCCTACGAAGTTATCTTATTCTTGGATGTGCATAACTATTAATCCATAAGGGATAGACAAAACGTACTACACAAAAAATGTAGATGTCATAAATATATAAAATTTATATCAAATATATTGTTATAGAGTTTACCAATTCGTTTTACTGATTTCTGTTTTAAAATACTTTTGTTATTAAAACGGGAAACCATAAATCGATATTCTTCCTCTTGGCAAAGCAAAGAGAACTGGATTTATAAGCAATCACATAGCAGTTGTTAAAAGATTTGACTAATGCTAACCGTTTTGTATTCTCGGATATTCCATTGTGCCAAAGAAATGTGTAATAAAACTGCTTCTGTAAATGATTATCTCTAAAAATTAGATAGGATAATAAGGCTGCGGTCCAGTGCCACAATCTGGCTTATCAATCCAGAGGTCTCGGGTTTGGTTCCCGGCTGTGGCGGGAAATTTTTCTTTAATTGAAATCATTCCCTATCAGTCACAGAGTCTGGAAGTGTTAATGTGAGAGTGAATGTGCGTGTGTTTAATAATATAACATGAAGCAGCTAACCTTAATAACATTACAGTTCAGCAAGAGAACAAAATCAACAGTTGTTTTGAAGCCAAAGACTCCAATATGACCATAGAAGTAAAAGCAAGCTTTATAAACGAAACAGTTAAAATAGTACGTGGTACATAAGTAGAGATGGAATTGAACTTCACCCATAATTCGATACCGAGATTTCACCGGAAATATACGTTCAATGGTCCCTTGTATTTGTATCCAAAACAAAAACACACAGATCCATATGTGCGTGTGTCTGTGTGTGTGTGTGTGTGTGTGTGTGTGTGTGTGTGCGTGTCTATGAGACGAAAACTCGGTAGAATAGCAAACTTGATATTTAACTTTAATATCTTCCGAGGATTCCATACAAAGCTTTTGAGGAAAATTTATTAACATATTGCAAATTAAAGATATGCGCATAATAAATAACATTTATATTTTTAAGTTCCTGAAGACCTGTTCATTATGAACGAATTTTGCATAGCTGATAAACCGTAAGATATAGACAAAAACGTACTACACAAAAAATTTAGAACTCATTAAAACACACATTTAATTTATTCATATAACTTTTTTTCGTGGAGTATACCATTTCCATGATATTCCTTGTTATTGGTTTCAGTTTTAAAATGCTTATACTTTTCTCATACACGGAATAACAAACTCCTACAATGCAAAGAAACGGATTCCAACCTCACGCAACAGCTTAAGATTTGACAAGCTCTATTGCCTAGGTATCCCCTTTATTCTAAGTTAGGTAATAAGAACTTATTTCCTAATGTTTATCTCGATTGGTATGAAGTAGGTAGAAGAATATACTTTTTAACAATAAGTTATTACAGAGATATAGAGAAACGTAATGTGAATGAAACTTATCAACTTTTTATATCTATGCAGATATAAATTTTGACATGGCTGGAGTGAAAATTTCAATTTCCGAAATCAAAATTAGTGACCTTCCAAATTTTCTGGAAATGGATACAAAGAAAAATAGGATGCTGCTTGCTTTTTGTGTAGAAACAAACATTTCAGACTACATATCCAGGCAAGGAACTCATTACTCAAGCAGAAGGATTACGTAAGATTGAAGAAAAATAAAAGAGCGTAGAGCAGCTGGTGGAATGGTTTATACAATCTTGATTATATTAATTTTACCGAAATTATCAACACAAGGCACGTATCCGCGAAATGGACGCCCAGGCGGACGAGTTTTTAAACCAAATCGAGCGGGAAGAATTAAAACAACTTGTATCCCGGTTTTTGATTACCGCTTCATGTACAAAAAGATTGAACTCTGCATAGCATTATGGAACAGATTTACCGGAACGTTACTTGTAACAGATGAACTGAGAGTAATTTAAAGTACATAAAGTAACATTGGACGCAGCCCCGAGGTGATTTCCCACTGAGGTGCGAGGGGTGGACGTGGTTTGCCGTGTAATGCGGAAACTAACCGGAACTAATTCCTTGCCCCGCCATCAGCCCAGAGTACATTTATATGTTAATTTTTATCGATTGCGAAACTGGGACCATGTCCTGGAATAGCTCGATACTAATACAGGTAACTGATTAGACCGGCGCCGATAGTCGAAGTTGGCATGTGTGGTCGAGGTCGGCGAAGCTTTATTGTCCTAGGGTAACCCCCCGATTACTGCAGCGCGATTTCGATAAGAGTCTGGAAGTTACGGCTAAAATATCACGCATATAAGAGCATAAAGTATTGGGGGGAAATTAAATAAGTGGTTTAGAATGCAAATTTATTAATTTCTCTTTTGATTAATTAGATTACCCTAGTGTATTAAAATATTACCATAAAAATAAGTAAAACCATTCATGTGAAATATATGACGTCCCATGCTAGTCTACAGAATAAAGAAACTTTAGTTAGAATACAAGTATTGCTTATAGTTTTCCCTTTAGATTTCAGAAGCAATTCAAAGTTAAAAGTCCGTGTGCAGCGGAGTTGAATAGGTTCTCTAAAAATTCAATGCTATAGCCGAAGTTTGAACCACGGATCTCCCGGTTTCTAGGCGGTTGCTCTACCACAGAGCTACCGTGGTAAAATGCCGGCACGGTGATAAACTGACTCACATGTTTCCCGGTAAACCGCAAGAGATCTCAAAATATTTAGAGATGACAGCCCCGATGGCGTCTTATTTTAAGTTCCGGACTTAATAGTTTAACCAACTATTAGGTCAATCAGTGTTAATTTAATTGTTTTTTTTTTTTCCATAGCCGTGTGTAGAACGGGAGTTGAATAGGTAGCGTCAGATTGAAAAATTCCAGCTATGGCATTGAATTTTTCAGTCTGACTCAACCTATTAAAAATATAAATATTGCCTCTGCCTAGAATTAGAAAGTCAACAGCTGTATTTCAAAATTCGATGCCAAGTTTATGGAAAAACTTTGTAATTACATTTTACAATTTTTTCAAATTTCTTCCCAGCTTCCTCACATGTTAATATTGCCTTTATATTTTCTTGATTAGAGTTGTCTAATTGTTGATGCAGATCTCTCCCTATAAAATATATTAAATCAATGATGACGATGATAATGAGTGACAGCCGTGTTGGGTTTGATAACTGCTTCCACCAAGTGAGAAATAAAATGGCATAATTATATCCCCTTCTTGAACACAGAGCGCCTAGAAAACTCCCTGGCCAGCCTGAATGTGTTTGCATGCTAGTCAGGAAAACAGACCACCTTAATCTAAGGCCGGATTTTGATTGAAAGTCCAGGTCAGACAATTTAGCACGTAGAAATGTTCGACGATATAAATTATAATGAAGTCTCTATAAGTTTCTTTTTCGTCGTTTTCTTTTTCTGTTCATATTAATATACATCTTACTGAGCGGAAGGGCTTTTTCATCTGTGGCCCGCATTCGGGAGGTCACGGGTTCGCTCCCCCTCGATCCTCCACTCTTGCTTGTTTTCGCATGATTTTCCTAATATCTTCCGTCGCTAATAGCTCATCGTTTATTTCAGATCTCTTTTCGGGTATGGAGCTTAACTGCCTAGTTTGGTGGTACGGCTTGTGTGGATATGCGCTATGCAACTGTGTCCTCGTCCTCTATTACGGAACTATGACTCATTTCGTCAGAAGGAGCGGTAAGGTGTGCCTGTAGGATTGTCTACATCTGTGATCAGAGACCTCGCTATATACGCACCTGTCGTTTTTGATCTGGGTAGCAAACACTAATATGCTTCATTTCATCCGTTCATCCCAAAGACTGCCTACGGCACAAAATATCTCTGGTTATATCAGTAATGCTTAAAAATAGACCTCTTTGATTATTTCGACTACAAAGATATCATCACTTCCTTAGGCGTCCTAAGTAGCACTCGTGGCACTTCTGACGTTATTAGAAGTAGTGGAGCCGAACTCCAAGCCCCTTCCGGAAGGGAGTGTTTGGATTGTGTTGGACTCGATATGGCAGTGGTCTGATACCAGTGGGAGATTGGGTGGGGTTCTAGACACCTCAATGTCCTCCGGCACTAACCTGGAGGTTTTAGTATACACAAACTGATAAATGTCGCTCCCACTGAGGTCTTCGGTAGTCATCCCCTTTGCAGTTGATGCGAATAAGTGGCATATTAAAGGTACCGGCCTAACGGAAACCCCAATGAAACCTGGGGTGCACGCACACCTGAGAAGTCAGATCTATGTTTAGATGCCTTCTTGCAGATTACATTTACGTCACCATTACAATGAAATTGCTTTACTAAATATTATAATTTATTGTAAATTAATAATAACTTGACCTCCAACTGATGTCATCATGCAGAAAAACAGGTTCTTCGGCTATCGATAATCGTTATTGAAACCTTTGTTTCACATTGATAGCTGTTGCGCTTATTTGTTGAAGACTTGAAGGGTATCACTGATGTTGCACAAGCTGAAGAGTTCTTACCTGTATGAGGCATGATGAAGTGATCGGCGCTCCGGGTAGGAGGCAGCCCTCTGTCCGACAGGACCCTCGCAATTTCGCACTGCAACGTCGCACCTGCAGCACAAGATTGATGGTGTTATTAGCAGTGAAATAACCTTACCTGTGACTTTAAAGCTTTTCTTAGAACGGATGGAGAGGACATGGTATGTTACCGTGGTATGGGTTATTTAGCGCTCCCTTTTCTTTGCAAAGAAACTAAAGCCAGAAGCTAGAGTGACTTGGAATTGAAGGACAGTATTTGGGAAGGAACTTACATAGGGCATTTACAAACAAATCTCTGTTAGACTCGTGTTCGAGATGTCAAAATTTTATGAGGATACTAGTAATTATGACTTTCTCTACACGTACTATGTACATTAAGTATAGAGAAATTATTGTAATGCACCCAAAAATTCGATACCGAAATTTCACCGGAAATACATGTTTTGGGTCCCCTGAATCCAAAAAGGCATTTTTGGAAAAAAGGTCCGTGTGTGTGTGTGTATGTCTGTGTGTCTGTGGACAGCATAGCTCAAAAACGAAAAGGCCGTTAAATACCAAACTTGGTATTTAAGTTTGGTATCTTCCAAGGATGTGACACCAAGATTTTCAAGAAAATCCCTCCACCCCCAACTACCCTTTACATGGAACTTTTTTCGAACATTTTGATTTTCTTAAAAATGGCTCTAACGATTTGGATTAAAATATCGTATATTAAAGATATTTACCTGACAAATAAAATGTATATCTTGAATTGTCTGGGAATAGCCTCTGAAGACTACTTTATTCTGGATCAATTTTACAGAATGCTACATAACTGCTAAACCATAAGAGATGGACAAAAACGTACCACACAAAAACATAGAGCACATTAAAACTCACAATTTATGTTATATCTTTTTTTTCGTGAAGTTGGTCGTTTTTTAGATATTCCTTGTTTTTGATTTCAGGTTTGAAAAACTTGTATTTTTCTCATACAGGAATTTGTCATTCCCTGTCCATACAAAGGAACTTCAGTCACATAGCAACCAGCTTTTGACTATCTCTTTAACCTTTGGTACTCCATTATTTCGATTCTACATACAAGGAAACAAGTATAATAAGACTATTTCTGCTAATTTTTTTCCTCGATTAGCATGAAGTAAATAGAAGCATAAGCTTCCTAACAGTAATTTGTTACAGAGATGTAGATGAAGTCATGTGAATGGAACACGTCAGATTTTTTTTTCTATACAAGCCGTGTGTAAGACAATAGCTGGAAAGGTAGTGTCAACTGAAAAGTCCAATGCCACAGCCGGGTTTCAAACCATGGATATCTTTGTCTTCTCCAATTGCTCTTACCAATTAGTTACCATGGCCGCATCCCGATACGGAATTAAATTCCACAATTGACTCGCAATTTTTTTCGGTAACCATAAGGAGATCCCACGTTTGAAAATGATATAACCCAGTGGCGACTTACAACGGCCTAAGCACTAAAAATTAATATTTTTACCAACTATTAGGTCATTCGATGTAATTCATTGTTTTTCACACTAACTGTATGAAGGAGACTTCAGGTGCCTGCGACAAGAAGTCAGTTCAGTATAAACGCCAGAAGTCATATCGCGAATCTTCTAAATCTTCCCACTCTCCCCGACCCCAAAATATTTTAGAATGTTCTGGGAAACTTATTCCGGTTATACAGAGTGTTAATGAACTATACCGAAATATTTTCACAGAGTATATAAATTACTTAAATAGGTAATTTGAGATAGCAGACTTATGGCCTGTTTGTTGAAATTTAGAAGTAATGGCTATAAGTTTCTGAGGTGCCAGTACGCCACGTATCGCGGCACTTCGTCTGAAATAAAAGAACATAAATATAAACAACATTTACTCTATGACAGGAATCAAACTCATGACCTTGGGGATAGCAGCATCCTGCTTTACGCATTAAGCTACCAGAGCAGTTGAAAAGACGCCTCCAGAGTAGGTTACGTAACTAAAGAACGTAGTTAATGAATGCTCAGTGTCGCACTGTCAAGGGATTAGTTCCAGCTTTTACATTTTCGCGATATTAAATCCTGAGAACGCTAGTAACGAGCTGCCAAAAATTGATATTTCTATACTCGGGCAGCAGTTTTAGAGACATTCTAAGCCATTTTTTAAACCTGCTTTGCTGTAACACCGACACGTTTAACGCTATGTAGAAGCGTTATGTTTATCCGGGGACAATGCATCGCCGATCTCAAATTGCTTATATCAGTCACATGCACAATCTCGCAAATTATTTCGGTGGAGTTCATTAACGCCTTGTATAAACCTGTTCGCGGGTCTTCCGTTGAGTAAGTCAGTGAGTAAGTGAGAGATTAGTGAAGTCTTATGTCACCGTGTGAAGCGTCGAGAAGAAAAAGCTAAGGCGTGTGTATTTTATTATGCCGCTACACCGCGAACAAGGTGACGTCGCAGTGAACACTTGAAAGCTCACATTATTGAGGTGACTGTGTAAACTAATTGATAGCACAGTGAACGTTGAAGTTTTAAATAACAATGAGGACATATTTATACAGAATTAATTGGGTCTATCTGCTAACGGATCACCCATTGACTCCTACATATTAATGGGGTATATCAGCTTTTATTAGGCTCTGAATATAGCCACAGCAGGTTTCGAGTGTTTCTTGAGTTGCAATAAACTGCAAGGAGCTTTTAAATCACAAAGAAAGTTTCCTTATCTCCAAGAAATCTCTGGAAGCAGACACAACGTGAGACCCTTAATAACAGGAGGATAGTTACTGATGAAGACTATGGAAAGTTAAGGAAAAGACTGCAAGTTTAATCTGACAATCAATGACCGCAGCAGGGGTCCTGCAAGTACTGTGATAATCTTTCCTCAGCAGCTCCCACCCCACTGAACTTTCCTGGAAGCTATAACCACAACTCTAAATTCGCCTTGGTGTCGAATTAATCAAGATCGGATGCCGCCTAGAGTGGATCTTAATTGTCTTCCTCCACGACAGCCACTGCAGCTCTCCGGCTTTCAGACGTAGCTTCATTTGCATAACAAAAGAAGGCTGTTAAAGTTTGCAAAGTGCCGAAACGTAATGGTTGCCCTACACGAATATAATCGGTGGATGATGCGTGTGTGATATCATTATCAAGAGGTGGTAAAACGGAAGAGATGCAAAACACCTTAATTGAGGACCAACTTTCACGGAAGTATTTCATGTTACACAGAAGCCGAGAGTAGTAGCTGGTGCTTTCAGAGGTGCTGCTGTAATACTATATCTAGAGCTTTTAGAATGTTAATAAACAATGATATACTTTAGTTGTAGTCCCAGCTAAAATATAGATATTGTTTACTGACATCCCTTGTTTTCCTCATTCCCAAATGACAGCACCTTTATTGCTTCATATTCTTGATTTGGATTACTTATTATTTATTCCTGATAGTTTTTGAAGGTGTAATGAAAATAGGAGCACACACTTTTATTTTCTGTTGCACTTTCTTATAAGTAGAGGAACAGTAAATAGATTTCAGTGGAAGCAATGTGTTTTGAGTTCCCTTAATCCATAAAAGAAACATTTCTAGGAAAAGTCTGTGTGTGTGGTACGTGCGTATGTGTATTGAAAACAGTATAAATGAAAACAAAAGTCAAATAAACAAAAAAAAAACGCTGTATTTAAGCGTCTTCTAAGGCTGTAGGGGTTTTAATTTTCTCAAAAGGGGCTCGAAAGTTTCTTTCCTAAATCATGATATATTTGAGATAGTTACATGACTATTTACATAAATTTTCTACTAGTTTTTTTTGTGAGTGTGTCTGTGTGTGTGAGTGTGCGTGAGTGTGTTTGTGCGAGTGTGATTGTATGTGACTGCGTGTGAATTTGTGGGTGAGTGTGTGTATGTACGTAAGTGTGTGAGTGTGTTTGTGTGAGTGAGTGTGAAAGTGTGAGTAGTGTGTGTGTGTGTGTGTGTATGGAACAGTTTGTGTAGGAGTGTGTGTGTGTGTGAGAGATTTTGTGAATGTGTAATTGTATGTGTTCATGGGTGCGTGTGAGTGTTTGTGTGTGTTTCTGTGAACGTGTGTGTGTGATTATGTGCATGTTTGTAAGTTATATTGTATACGTGAGTGTGTGTGAATATGTATTGCCGTGTTTGTGAGTATGTGTGTTTGAGTGGACGTGTGTGAAGGTATTGGTGTGCGTGTGTGAGTGTTTGTCTGATTGTCTGTGTGAGTGTGTATGTGAGTAAGTGTGTGTGTGAATGTGTGTGTGTTGTATATTTGGGGTAGGACGAGCAAGTGAATCAGCGTCTTACAATACATATTTTATGTAAACTGCTAGAAGAATTTCAGCGAGAGATTTGTTGTCCGGAAGTGTGACAGCAAAAACAGTGACGCTCCAGCAAAATTAATGTTATCCGGATCTTAGGATATTTCGGTGTATTTGTTATATTTGATATTATTTGATGATTTATCTACTAAGCTCAGAATCAGGTGCAATACATTGTAACAAGTTAACTTAAAATCATCTTTTATTGCTGGTGAAAAGGCATCGTTTCATTCTATCGAGTGGCGCTAGGGTTGCTGAGGTAGTCTATATGGCAGTCATCAACTTATTCCGAGTAGTAACAGCGGTGCAAGTGAGTCTGCTAGAAAATTGGTAGGGTTCTCACTCTTCCATACATGTTGTGCAAAACTATTATATTCTAGTTGATATATTTTGAAAATGTAATAAAGGAGCTGGGATCAGAAAATATTTAATTATACTGAAATCGCTATTGCAGATACCTGTGACCCGAAATTTTAAAAGGAAAACTGCTAAAGGCAAAGAGTGGACAGAGTATGATGCTTAAACGAGATCAGATCTGGTTTAACATCTGTCAAAAAGAATGCCCTGAAATACTATACTTCAACCGAGGGTGGCACATATCAACACCTTCTTATGTGGATCCAGATGAAATGTTATTGGACTTAAGATGTGATAACTACAGTTGATTTATGAACGTCGATACATATTTTGTTTTTAATTATCAATATTTCTTGCATCTTATTGAATCATAATATTGTTTACGATGTATCATAAGTTAGAAAATTATTAGTGTTGAATAAAAGCCGTTGCAGTTTATTTTTTAAATTGTTCAAAATATTTCAGTTACCCGTGAAGGATAAAGAGTTGGATCTCCACTTCCTGCTGGATCATAAGAAATGCATTAAGAGTTCGGTCAGTTAAAAGTGTAGTAATAGTTCCTTCTAAAACTGGAAGAGATAATAATAATAATAATAATAATGGTAGTGGTTGTATTATCACTTGCCCCGCTCGTTTATTGTCCAATTTTTACCTTCTCTAGCACGTATGTACAATGTATTGTATTCCATCCAAAAATTCGATGCGGAGATTTCACGCAAATATGTTCTACGGTCCTCTTAATAAAAAAGGGTACTTTTAGAAAAAAAAAAATATATATATGTGTGTGTGTGTGTGTGTGTGTGTGTGTGGACAGCATAACTCAAATCCGAAATGTCGATTAAATATGGTAGTTGGTATTTAGCCAACTGGTTCAGTATCTTCCAAGGATGTGACAAGAACATTTTCAGGAAAATCCCCCCATTCTCAATTATCTTTTAGGGGGAACATTTTTCGAACATTTATCAAAAATAACTTACGATTTTGATTAAAATACCTTTTTCTTAATATATTTTTATGAAAACAAAATGCATATCTTGAATGTTCTGGGCATAGCCACTGAAGATCCTTTTATTCTGGATGACTTTTGTATAATTGGTAAACCGTAAGAGATAGACAAAAACTTACATCACTAAACATCGTTAAAACACAAAGTTTATATCATGTACATTTTTTCTGTACAGTTAATTGTTACCGAGATATTCAGTGCTATTGGTTTCAGTTTTAAGCTACTTTTCTCAAACGGGAAGACCTTTCTTTTCGTCTCTCTTTTGTTCACTCCTGGCAAGCAAAGGGAATCGAATCTCAATTGACTCACATGATTTTGAATGATATTACTAACGCTTTAGTTTAGTACATTCGCTTATTTCCCTTCTACTTAACAAAGAAACAAGTAATAACACAAACTCTGCTAATTACTCTCTCTATATTTAATATGTCCTTAGTGTATAGAGGAGGTATTGTATTCCATCTAAAAATTTGATACCGATTTTTGAGATCCCCTGGTTCCAAAAAAGAATTTTTAGAAAAAGGTCCATGTGTGTGTGTGTGTGTGTGTGTGTGGACATCATAGCTCAGAAACTAAAAGTCCGCTAAATACCAAACTTGTTATTTAAGTTAAGTATCTACAAAGATGCGACATGGATATTTTCAAGAAAATCCTCCCACTCCTAACTACCCTTTAAATGGAAGTTTTTTTAAAAAAATTTGTTTATCTCAAAAATAGCTCTAACGATTTTTATTAAAATACCGAATATTATACATTTTTACAACATAAATAAAGTGTATATCTTGAATTTTCTGAGAGTAGCTTCAAAACGCCTGTTCATTCTCGTTGAATTTAGCTGAATGTTGTATAAATAGTAAATCGTAAGAAATAGACAAAAACTTACCATAAAATGAACATCTCAATAAAACACACAATTTATACTATATGTAATTTTATTGTACAGTAGACAAGATATTGTTTGTTATTGGTTTTAAGTTTAACCTACATGTTTTTCTCAAACGGGGTTACTTTACTGTCATTTCTTTCTTGTTTACTGCTGACCTTGCAAAGAAAATCGAAATTTAATTGTTCACTTAGTGACCAGTTTTAAAAAATCTGACTATCTCTTTTTCCCTTCTGCTTACAAAGAATGAAGTAGTAAGACCATTTTTGCTAATACCCTCCTCGATTAGCATGATTTAGAGAAACGAGTCTCTTTTGTAGGAATAGTTTGAATACATAACGGGTAGAGAAAGTTATGTGTATGGAACATATCAGATTCTTATACTTTAGGAAATCGCAAATGATAATAAAAAATGTTAACACCATAATTTACAATGGTGAATGTAATTTACCGTATTTCTGAAACGTAAACTTAACTACCACATACATTAGAAGTAAAAACCAAAAGGCAGCACTTAGTTGTCATGTCCTCCTATCTGGTAAACATAAAGAGAAGAAGCTATTTTATTTTTAAAATATTTCTTGCTGGTCTCGTAGACCAGTTGCTAGAACACCTGTCAATCGTACAAGGGTCTCGGGTTCAATTGCCAGTTTGGAGTGGGAATTTTTAATACCCAAAATTATCCCTTCTCCTTCCCAGAGACTGAATTTATGAATGAGTGTGAATTTATATATAATAACCCATAAATCGATACGAGTACTAAACGAATAAACGCCATTGTCAAACAGTGTCGACGTGATATAGATGTTAAAGGCGGCAGACACATGAAAATGTGTGTTCGCGGTGTACGGCGATAGCAGACAGATGGTGCGGATACTTGTTGCTCCGCGGACACTAGTGTGATGTATTTACTTATTTAGTGGTGTTAATATGGTTGTTTATACAAGCACCAGGTCCCATAGACCTTTGCCTTTACAAGATGTTATTCATGTTAAATGAGCATTAGATATGAAGAGGTGAGCGGAACGAAGAATCCGTTGCTGCCAGTTGAAGAGGTCTTGCATCATAGGATGAGGTGGAATAGAAACTTGAGCATCAGGATAACAATATCTCCGTAAAGTTGTGCATTAATGGTATTGCAATCAGCGCTGGTGGCAGTTCAGGATATGATGGGATGTGAATATGTGCAAATATTTCCATCAATCTCTGAGGACGATGTGATTATCCAGTTATTGCAGTTTTTTTCGCTATTTTCTAAAGATATGTTCAGAGAAATTTTCACAATATTTTAGGATGGCTATTATTCCCTATCTCAAATATTTGGCTACTGTTTACGTAACATGTCACATAATAGACTCTCCTTCATGACTATAGGTGGTGTGATGCCGGGGGAAAGTATCGATTGCTCTAAAATTTCAATCTACGTAAACATACTTTTCATATATTATCTGATTAGGGTTCACAAATATTCAGGGTTAAACTTAAAAATGTTGAACACATTGACTTTGTTATGCTTTGTTTAAATCTGGTTTTTTTGAGCAAGTATATAATTCAAACCAAAGTGCACGATTTTGCACTTCCGCCAACCTACAAAATCACAATCATTATTCTTAAAAATGTGTAAAAATTTAAACCTCAATAATTGGAAAAAAAAGAAAAAGAAAAAAAAAACCACTTCACATTGGGAATTAAATTAAAGAGCTTCTGTCGCAGCTCCTTTGATATACTACAGTTAACATTCATTTTTGAGAGGACCTAGGATGTCGCTAATTATACAATCCCTCACAGCATTGACAGATTCTCTTTTTCCGTTACAAATCAAATGAATATCTGCTAATTTAGAATATGTAAATCCATTCATTGTTTAAAGGAAAGTTTATAATTGAATCGGCCCCTCGTCCCATCACTTTGAATCACGTGAATTCAGTGGAGGTGTGCGAGTTATACTAAACACAGAAGCTGGCCGTTACGTGATGTATGTAAATACAAGTGACACATAACGCAGCATCGTTCAAAATATTACACCCTGATATTTGTGCTTCATTTATGACATTGGTATTACTATGCGGACAAAATGAGATACATTTATGTATTATGCGTATTATTCTCTGCTAAATAGCAAATTATTTGCACATATTCACCTCCGACTTGTATAGATCGTTAGGTACATTCAGTTTGAAAGATACCGTGGATGAACTGTCTTCTAGATTTCGCAAACATAAGTTATGTAGGATCTATGTAAAAATAATATACTGATCGAGTTTGGTTTTCAAAGTTATGAAAGTTATACTGCCATGAATGATCTGTCGCTTGCTGTATAAGTGTGTTATCTGTAGACTAGAGGATTGCTTCATAGAATGGTTCATTCATTGAACTCTTTGAACATCTCCAATAGTGGGATAGGTCTCTGTGCAAGGGACCGTTAGGAACTTCTGCGCGTCTCTATGGATTATTTGCCTGTGTTTTTTTCTCCTGAGGATGGTGTGTGTGATGTCGGAAGGAATTCCACCTACAGACTTTTTTGTACGTCAGATCCCAAGAGAATAGAATGAGATGAGAGTAATATCAACGGGCGGCTGAAACCGGGCGATGGAGGAAGAGCCACCATGGAGGATCCCTAACATATTCCACGCACTTCTTTGTTTCCGCGCGGGGAAAGCTAGGAGCCCGCGCCCCACAGCATGCGCAGTGGAAGCGTACTCATAAACCCAGAAGTCCGTGAATCGCTATCTGCTACCAGAATTGCCTAGGTGAATATAATAAATTTTCCTCAAGGAAAGGGAAGCCACAAGTATACAGGATTGAATTAAGAAGAATAACCTATACCCTGATATACCAGGATGATGTATATGGATAGATATATTCAAAACAAATTAACTGACAAAACTTTGAAAAACTTAACTGGCAATAACTAACAGTAGCCGATAACCACAAGTTTGATAAACTGGGGATTCTTTTGAAAGGAAGTGAGTAATGAACACTAAACGTTTAATGAAAATGAATTACATTTTTGGCAATCCTCACAATTAAATCTTATTGCAAATTGAGCAGAATAGAAGTCCGTTTTTACTAAAACTCCCAAAAAGTCTAACAAAAAGTTGACCTATTCAAAAGTCATAGTTAATTTAAACCTGAGAACTCTCAAATGAAACTGAGAAATGGATATTATTAACTGCACTCTCCATAAATTCCAAACATCGTTTTTATTTTCTAAAAAAATGGATCTAACCGAACTCCCTGGGTCCACAGACGATTTCCAACGCTATCTCGCCACAGAGAGTTGTATTTTCAGAGAATACCACCACCACGGAAGGGCGCCAGCATAATTTTTTTTTTAGGAGTTCATATCGAAAAAGAAGTTTGTGACCTCCATGGTGACTCTTCCCCTCCGCAGTCCTCACCGACACTTACAATCCTGAAAGAGACAGGACGAAATGAAGCAACATGGAGTATTTGCCTAGTGACTTGGGGAAACCCTCGAAAAACCCATGGGTCAGAGAGGTCGGCGTCAGTAATCCATCGACCCCCGAATGCCAGTTTCAGATGAAATGCCTGAGCCACCTGGTTCGGTTCCTGAGGGCGGTAGTCACAATAGATCTCTCATTACTCTCTGTGTACGACGGTCAGCCTTCGAATGGGCAGGTAGTTTACTGAAGAAAAGAAGGAGGAACAAGGAGAATGACTATGTGAGCGTGTTAGCAGTTTGCATCTCGTACTTGCAATAACTAAGGTCAGATACCTCTAATTCAGCGGATAGGTGAGAAGTTGATACCAAGAATTGTACGCAGATTAACAGCTTTAATGATGTTGCTGTTTTGTTGCACCACACCACATTTTAAATTAATTATTGCCCCCTTAAGTGCAACGCCCTGGCGGCATGGGATGGAACAAAACGCATGGGGTATCAATTTACAACGAGCTTGACGCGGTTCGTTCCTTCCTCAGGCGCGATAATAAAACGCAAATGTGTAAAAAGTGGTGAAATCCAGTTTGGCTCTCCCTACTTGCATATGCATTTCGCTAATAAATAGCCACCATTAAGGCAGTAAAGGTGTTGGCTAAATATTTTTATGAT
This sequence comes from Hymenopus coronatus, assembly GCA_030762935.1. NCBI lineage: Eukaryota > Metazoa > Arthropoda > Insecta > Mantodea > Hymenopodidae > Hymenopus > Hymenopus coronatus. Next base: position 72,936,326 of record CM060896.1, on the reverse strand, counting down.
GCTCTCTCTGAAACCATTCCCGTGTTCGGGAGATACAAAGAGATTCCGGTTTGTTGTTCAAATGACGCTGTGAAATTTGGCTGTTTTGCAAGCATATGAATGGAAGTGCTACTGAATAGAAATAGCAGTTCTATTTTATTTTATATTTATTGCTACACCGTTGCTCTTTGAAAATGAGCGCTTCCAAATTTGTGAATATGCATATAAATGAGAGAAAAATAAGTGCTTAAACACACTTAGAAACTGTGCTTCAACACAGATACCTAGATCTTTATATTTAAATTTGCCATTATTCTGGTCAATACTTTAATCAGTTTATTTTGATGGTTCAAGAAGTTATACAGGGTGTTTCAAAACGACACCAAACGAAGATGTGGACCGTCATACCGTACGTGATACGCGAATATAGTTTTCAGCTCTAAATTCGGCACATACAAAAATGCCATAAAATCACCATGGATTAGGCAGTCATACTTAACCAAATGGCACGTGCCTGGCCCACTTCAAAAGAGATGCCGGTTGCTAGCAAAGGTCCCAGTCGCGTGGTGTAGGCGTGTTTTGATAGAGACGCCGGCGCGGCTCAGGTCACCTTATTAATTGAAAACGTAGCATGTGGGTTTTGTTATGTGTTTCGTACAACACGTTCTGAGGTTGTTTACGTGGAGTATGACAACCATTGTTCCTTCGCTGCCTAATCCCAAATGTGAGCGATTTTAAAACACACGTAAAACTAAATAGAAGAGTTTGAAAGTTGCGACATCAAGTTTCGGACCAGCCAAAGAGTAAGCTAATCGACTGCTATCTTCGTTTGGTGTCGTTTTAGGACAGCCTGTATAATATGAAAGTGACAATGTGAGCATAATCTGTCCTTACGATCATAAAGCTCTTTGCGCAATTTGTTGCCTATTGGATCAGTAAGAGAGAGGTGAATTGGATCAGTAAGAGAGAGGTGAATTAAGTAAAAATAAACAAAGGCCTTTCCTACCTAAAAAAGAATTTTTGCCCAAAATTCAAACTTTTAGGAATAAGGAAAAACAGCGCCAGATTTCGCCAAAACTTGAATGAAATTTTGTCCATTTTGTAAAATCAAATTCAGAAAGAACAAATGTATTGTGTTAAATTCACATGGCATCTACAACAACTCTTCTACAAACTATTTCTATAAATGCTTTCATGTCCTCCCATCTACATCATGTTAATCGAGATAAACTTTTGCAGAAATGTTTGACATATTTCCTTGTTCATGCACGAAAGAAGTTTGTTTGCATGACCACGATAAAATAAATAAGTAAATAAACATCCATTTTCCATTGAAACAGAAAACTAATGAATAATGACATTTATATCCAGGATATTTTGAGAATAGTTTTTCTTATTCTGAATTACTTTTGTATAATTGGCAAACCGTAGGAGATAGACGAACCTCCAGTAAAAAAATGTAAATTGCATTAAAGCACACTACTTGTGAAGAATAAAATTAACTGTGAGGTAACTATTTCTGAGATTTTGTGTGTTATTGGCTTATGTGTTCAAATACTATAGCTTTTTCCATGAAAATCTTAATTCGATTTTGATTTCTCTACTGCATATAGTAAATAGAGAAAATGTTTTATTTCACACAAAAATTCAATGGATAGTTAACAGGAAACATAAAATTTAAGTTGTAGAACCCTCCCACCCAAATGTATTTTTAAAAAAGCATTTGTGTCTGTACATGTATGTCCGTGAACTGCAAAACTCAAAATCAAGAAACTCGATTTATGTACTTATAATTTAAGTTCAGTATCTTCCAAGCATACTATACGAATATTTTGAAGAAGCCCCATAATCCCAAAATACCCTTTGATGGAATATTCTTTGAAAATATTGATTTTTTTTTAAAAAAATGGCTCAAACGATTTAGATTAAATACTTAATGTTTAAGATCTGTTCATGACAAATGAACTGTAATAACGAAAGAATAGCGGAGGACGATGGATTTTTTCGGGCGTAACAATCTTTAGCATGGCTTTCTTCGGAAGGTGAGTTAAGACGTTGGTCCAGTGTCCTAAGCCTGAGAGCAAAATTAGCGATCTTTCCCGCCCAATATAGAATTGGACGGTGAGAACCATAGCAGCTAAAGAGTCCCCAAAAATAAAACTCCATTTCATTCCGTTTCTGAAGCTCTCCGCATTCTGTATGAGTTCTGTATAAATAGTAAGCGTAGGATACAAGTATTATTACACAAAAATGTAGATCTCATTATAGCACATAATTTGTTAAGGTTTTTAGTTAACCATTTCCGAAATACCCCTTACTTTTTGTTTAAATTTTAAAAAATGTATACTTTCCTTAAATGCAAAGCTGATATTCTTTTTTTTTTTCTTTTGATCATTCCAAAAAAACAGTATTTCAATGTCATCGCGCAGCAGTCAGCTTCTAAAATATCCTATAAAAAGATTTGTTCCTATAAAGAATTATTACACCATGAGGCATGTTTAACTCTGTTAACATGAAGTAGATAGAAAAATAAGTATTTGTAAGTATAGTTTATACAAGAGTGAGCAGAGCAAGTAATTTGAGTGTAGCACATAGTTTTTTAGTCTTGGTCAGTCACCACATAGCATCATGCTCTCTAAAAATCTATCGCTGTACCAAAATGTAAAGTATTTGCAACAACATGTATAAATATAAATCGAAAGTTACTATGGACTAATAAGAAGGAGATAGAATAATAAGTTTCTTGCAAATGCATCCCTATATTAGCCCGTAAAAATGGCAGAGGAAGCGAAGTGCAAAGCTTGAGTTGGATTCACCCGGTCGAGAAAAGACGGTTGTGTCATCCTGTTATAGTTGGACACTAAATATATGTTGCTATATGTGCACATGCCACACTTGGTCACTCATGTATAACATGGCGCTGAGGATCCCAGGCCTTCTGTTGGGGAACTTCTCGGTGATGTTATCTCTCGGGGATTACACGACCCATGTTTCCGGTACATGAAGCATTTTTCTGTTTTACCGCGCTTTTGTGCGAATGGCTGGTTGTTGTCAACAGTGTAGTTTGCGCTTCACGGAGTTGAGGAAGGTTAAGTTGTGAACAACTTCTAGAATGTGTAACATAGTGACAGCTATGAAATGAACAGAACAAAGAGTTAAGCAAATTATCCTATCACAAGGATTTTTTAAAATGAAAAATGCATAGAGCATAATGATACATATTTGAGCATTCTCTCCTGTCAGATCAGTTTTTATAGAAAATAAAGTTAATTATAAGATGAATGTCCAGTCCACTTTTGCAACAAATATGTTGCGAGAATGACTATCATGTGTATGCCTCAGAGCAGAAATACTTCAGTTTGTGTTTTGCACGTTTTCTGAGACAGTACTAGTACCCAGTTCTTTGAGAATAAATCGGCAACATGTATATTAACGCGCATTAAATAAGGCTCATTCCTCTAGTCAGCACCGTAAAGTAAGCACCTTCAGGCAGTCAAACTCTGACTGCTCAGCTGGTATCAGTTCTCTATATGACTAAAAAACTATCCAGAGATGATCCAATGAAAAATGTCAGTAATCTAGTAAAATTAAGTGGTGCTCGGGATACTGCCTCACAGACGTAGTTTCTCAACAATTGTACACACATGTGATAAAATTTGGCCTTCTAGAGGACAGTATGAAGAGTACTGCGCGCGAGATGTCAGTCTCGCCATAAATGAGAGCATTCATTTGCGATATGAAGACTAATACAAAAAGTTTTTCTTAACGGTACGCCACTTGAGAAAACATATAGCGTATAACCTTAATCATCGGCAATTTGGTCATATTAGTAGCCTGACATTTCAGTGCCTAGAAAATTTGCTCGAACTACAGAGCGCTCACATTATCATTACCAATTAATCAGCTGTTTTCATTATGGACCACGACGTCAATAGACATCGCCGCAGTACGTTTTCTTTTGATCCCATAAAATATGCAGTGACACTACCTTTTAGACATACAAATAACGCGAATCCATTAGTGATGGTAAAAGTAAATTATCTTGCTAAGTAATCTTCAAACAGAATCTCCAGCTGTCCAGTTGATTCATACAGTCGAAACTGACTGACTATAATAATAATGAAGTGACCATCTGTAGCATTGGTACAGTTACAATGGATTAAAGGATTATTGCTGCTGTACATTGCCAGGTGAACTTGATGATTTCACGATTATAGAACAATTCAGTAATTTGAATTTCAAATCATGTCATCTTTATGTGCTTAAAATATGTATTTGATTAAGCGTTTGGTTTGTTCATAACACGTATAACCAAGTTATTATTACGGATTACCTGACTTAGAATATTTGACAAATCGACACATACTGCTTTAACGAAGCTGTGAGTCTGCAGCAATGGCGATCCCTGTCAGTACATGAATATTTCAGCTAAAGGAATCAGTTCGATAATAATGGCCAACCATAGGCGCTTAGGGTGGATCGCTTAATTTTATCCCTTGAACAACAAAATATCTCATTTAAGAGCGTTCGTAAGGAGAACACAGAACCATTAGTATATTAAAAGGATAGCTTTCAGCAGCGGAAAAGTTGTTTTTTTTCATTTCAGTAAAATCAAAAGGTCTATGATTTGTTTTAGCAAGACATGAAACAAAACCAAACATTACAATCCTCTTAATTTCATCGAAATATAATTCAAATTTTGAGCACCAAAATTCTCTTAAACTCAAATCAATATATTTTATTGCTCAACCAAATCTGTGGAACATGCAACAACGATACTTTGTCCAAATTAACGGGACTGACTAGACTACAGATCTAACAGCAAATAAAATATATTCAAGAGAATATCACGAAGCCCTTTGAGGGTAGCTATTAGTAAATATAGCGAAAAGGTCTTCAAGAACCATCATCACCGTTTCTCCTTTGCTTGAGCGAGATTTAGTTTACTAAATTTGGTTACCTTAGGTCTAAAATTTAGAAGTTACCTCAAAATAGTTACCCTTATATTCTTAAACATATAGAGAAAATATATGCAAATGATGCAAATTGTGTGCTTAAATCACAATATTGCACGTAATTTCGAAGTTAAAGAGATTTATACACGTGCATTAAAATAGACTGAAACGATACTGAATGCTTGTTTTTTTTTTCTTTCCTTACATCGAGTATGAAAACAAATATAATTCATTTTAAATAATTGCAATCAAAATACGCATCATTCTAAATTCATTCCGGACAGTGTTTGTCACAAACTGATTTTAAGCAGCTGTGTGGCTTTAAAAACTTCTGATGTGTTTCATTCACATGGCTTTTTCTATCAGTTCTGCAACAATTCTTACCAAAAATTATTCATTTATCTCACCAAGCTAATCGAGATAAGCATTAGCAGAAATTGTCTTATTACGTGCTTCCTTGTAAGCAAGGGACATAAGAAAGTCCACTAAGCCCAGGGTCCTAGGCTAACGCGATATTCAAATCTTTTAAAAGCTATCGCTAGTGAAACAATTGAAATTGGGTCTCTTTGCGAAGTAAAACAAAAGAGAGATGAAACTAAAAATAACTTCCCGTTTGAAACAACTCTAAATAGCTTAAAATTGAAATAAATAATTTGGCTAACTCTACAAAAAATATATAAGGCATGAATCGTGTATATTGACGAAATCTATACTTTTGTGTAGTAAGTTTTTGTCTATCTCTTGTGGTTTACCGTTATACAAAACTCATATAGAATGAAGAGGATATTCAGAGGCTATTCCCAGAAAAGTCAAGATCTACATTTTGTTTGTCATAAACATATCTATGGTATATTAATCAAAATCGTTAAGGCATTTTTGAGAAGATCAGAATTTTCGATAAATGTCCCACGTTAGGGTAGTTGGAGCATCCTCAGAAGATAGTGATTTAGCCTAAACACCGAGTTTGGTATTTAACAGACTTTTCGTTTTATAGCCATGCTGCCCACACACACACACACACACACACACACACACTCACACATACGCGCGCGGGCATTTTTAAAAAAAAATGCTTTTCTCTGATTCAGGGAGTCTCAAAATATATATATTTCCAGTGAAATCTCGCCAACGCATTGTTGAGTGGAAAACAATACCTTCTATGCCTACTATATGAATAGTACTGTAGAGAAAGTAAAAGAGACCTAAAAGTTCTAAAAATGGTAACACAGAAGAAAAACTCTCTTGTTGAGATTCGGATTTGCTTTGCATAAGGCTGTATTAGAATTAAAGAGAGAATGAATTTCGTTCAAGGATCTGAGCGCCAATTTTGTTCCTTTGAGACAGCAAGTAACAGTATGGAATCTGCATTTCTATGTCAGCTTAACTTTTTGAAACCTTTTACTTTCTCTACTAGTACAATAGTAAACAGGGGGAAGTATTATATTCCTCTCAAGAATGCTATATGGAAATTTCACACGTAATACATGCTTTTAAGTCCCAATAATCGAAAATAAGTTTTATCAGAAAAAATTCCGTATATTTATTTATCATATATTTTATTTGGGCAGAGCTAAGGCCTTCCGCTCAAATAGAAATATCCTAAATACAATTATAATACACAATGATAATGCAGATAAGACATATCCAAATGAACACAACAGAAATAACACAAATATTAGAAGTGCAATAATAATTAATTGAAAATATACAGAAACTAAATAGCTAATAACATACAGAGGTGCCTGTATGTCTGTGAAATACGTAACAAAACTTTATACGAAAATTTAGAAAATAGATTAACACTAAACCTATTACCTAATAATTTTTTACTAAAAATATATAATCAACCTATTAATATAATTATAATTTTAATTGCATCATATCTATTTTTAACTTTAATTGCAGTTGTTAAAATTATTAATATTTATAAAGGACCTCTACGTCAAATAAAAAATAATTCGTACAAATATCAAATTTGGTATTCAAATTCAAAATATATTTAAAAGATATAGAAGTAGATTTTCGAGAAAATTCGCACCCCGTAAGTTCGACAATATCTTAACAGACAATTTTCAAACAAGTGAATTGGAAGAGTTGGTTCCATTGAAAGGCCTCGATGATCACCAGACTTAACCCCCTTATATTTCTTTTTATGGGGGTATGTAAAAAGTATTGTTTATCGAGATCCAGTACAGGAACTGGCCGACCTCCGAAGGCGGATAATAGACTCTTGTGCTTCCGTCACATCAGAAATGCTGCGGATCACATAGAAGGATATGAAGTTCGTTATAAATAAACACAAACATATACACATTGCACAAACATATAACACCCATGCCCAAGGCGGGACTCGAACCCACGAAGCAGCAAATCTGCTCACATGGCCGCGCTCGCTAAAGCGTCTCGCTTTGGTACTTCGTGGCGAAGAGGATCGTGGGTTCGAGTCCCGCCTTGGGAATGGGTGTTTATGTGTTTGCAAATGTATATATGTCTGTGTATGTATATGTAAAAAGAAAACGTTAAATTAATATATCAATTAAGGAAGTGTAGAAAAGAGGAAAAAGAAATACAGCGCCGCAGTCCTGACAAGTACAACTGTATATTTAAATAAGAAAAAAAAAAAAAAGGAAGCACATGTGGGATTTTATTGAGGCTTGGTGAGTTTGTCTAACATCCAATCTAATTCCGGCTAATCTATGTCTGTTAGTTTAGGAGATATTAAGGTTTTTTTTTTGTGGTAACGATTCAACGGGGCACACTGTATTATTTAATACACGCTATTTTAATCAAAATTCTTAGTCATTTTTGAGAAAAACAAAATAATTTCCGCGTAAAGGATAGTTTGTGGTAACAATGATTTGCTTTAAAATCTTCGTGTCGTATTCTTGGAAGACACTTAACTTAAATATAAAATGTTGTGTTTAACGGTCATTTTGTTTTTGAGCTGTGCTGTCGACATGCACACATGCGCGCGAGTTATTCATTCAGAGGACCAAAAACAATATATCTGGTGAAATACAGTTTTCAAATTTTTAGCCTAATAAGTTACCTTCTCTAGCTACTATATGCATTGTACGTGTAGAGAAAGTAATAAAAGTAACTGAGAGCTCAACATTTTAATCAGTGTTATGAGCCGAACTTTGATAAACAGACATGTAATAAAGGTTTAAAACAGTTACGTATTCCTTTATTTTTCTGTATCTGCAGTCTGAAAAACGATTATCTCAAAGTTATTAAACACATTTGGGGAAGGTAATTGTCATTTTAATTTTCTATTTCTAGCCTCTTGCTATTCATATAAAACTAATGCCATATTTACTTTACTCGCGTAATTTGGATGTTTCTACCATTCATTCTGTGTTCTGAACAACTTCTTGATTATTCACTGTCTCAAGTTACTGCGAGGTGGGACTAGACCTCCTGCAGAGAGAGTAATTCGTGTGGCAAATTCAGCCACTATAATGATGCTAATGTTGGCTTTGAGCTCATGTTTCTAGAAAGAAGCAATTGTCGTTAAGAAGGTGGGCATTACGCTTAAAGTCGCCTAGACAGCTTTAATAACAGTTATAGCACTTCCATTAGGACCACATTTTCACCATGAGGTGCCTACTAACATCTCTAATTTAGCCTCGCAATTTGATTTTGCATATCGTAGTAATTTCAATACAGTGGCAGGGGTGCATTAAATAAGTATCTTAGTGAGATCTCACTGATTTTTATTTGGAACTTTAAAAGAATTGATATACTAGGCGATTTTCTACCACTTTCTGTCACACCCACTTCCGTTAAAGAAGCGGGTCGTTCTAATAATCAGAAACTCCAGAATTCCAGTATCAGTTGCACTACCTCAGACTTGAGGAGTTAGTAAACTCGGAGAAATGTGACGTCTCCACGCTCCTATTGAGTGTTGTTCGGCATGAAAAGCACAACAGTTGCGGGGCTATATAATTTTAAAGGCGAGTATCGGGCCACAAAATAAGTCGTGAAGTCTTTCATCCTTAAATGAGGCTTTACAAACCTTTTTCGGACATATTTTCTCGACACTAATGTATTAATGTAAAGCATGATTAGTCTAGTTTCTCGCACCATTGTGCTCTTTTGAATCCAGTATCAAATCAGGAACTTCATTAACGATTTTTCTTTCATAATCCATATGTTACTTTCAGTCTTATAGGATTCGGAAAGTAATGATGTATCGACATCTACAAAACGTAGGTACATGTTCTAATGGGTTTTTTCTTTCTTAGATTTGTGTAGTTCCAATCGACCTCCAATTGCTTCTTCACTGGGTACTTGATTTATCACTTCTCTTTATCTCCACATGTTTTTCTGCATGGTGACAAAGAAGCTCCGCAACCATTACCTGGCACGCAATCGTTTTCATTTTTCCCTCTCTTTTATTTATACCATTCTCTTAATTATTTGCGCGGCAAGTGTAGGAGCCTTCTATATCCATTATTATTAATTGTGTAGCTATTTTAACGAATTATTTACAAAATAACTTATTTACCTACTTAATTCCTACGTAGTAATCATGTTACAATGAGGCGTTGAGAAAATGGAGTAAGGACTACCATTGTGTGGAATAGACATAAAGGACAAACATTAATCATACTTAACTCTCTACTGTTGACCAGGTCGTGTTAGGGTAAGAGCGGGGGGTGTTGATTTTATGACCTGTAAATTTTTCGATACGTTTGAGGAAGCAGATTGAATAATAATTTTGATTAAACTGAATACATGATAGTTGGAAATGAGTGGAAAGATCTTTTAATAAATTGCCAGATAATTACGCTTTTGGAAAATTTTAAATACTTAAATCTATAGCTGACAGTCAAATGAAAAGGACATACTCAATCTGAGTAATGTGCTAGGAAAGCAATCGAATCCGTAAATGTCTTTCCATGGAGCAGAGATTTGACTGGGAAAAGTAAATCAAATTATTAAAAGCAATAGTTGAATGTTTCTTAAGTATGAGGCTTGAACTGCGAATCTTAAATTGAGAATAGCACTGATGGCGACGAAAATGGATGGTCTGAGAGGTATAAGAGTAAAGAAATAAACACATAAGGAAAGAGTATGTAAGGGTGGAGATCAACGCGGAGTTGTTAATTTTAAAATGGCATAGACATGTGCAAAAGATGACCGAGGAAAGGTTTCCAAAGAATACAGTCACCTGGTCTGCTTCCTGTAGAAATAAGAGGGACAGGTTCTGCTTACTTTAATAGATATTAGTAACGTCATGCAGAAGAGGGGATGGAAGATGCACAGTGGATGGATCGAGCATTATGAGGAAATAGAATAGGCATAGAAGGCAGCCGCTGACAAGAGGATGGCTATTAAAGTAAAAGAAAATACAATTAAGAAACAGATTTAACCAGCTAGTGCTCGTTTACACCATAAATGAGGGTCTCTATAGGTGGATTGCACGATGCAGAATGCAAAATATGATTTATATAGGTTGACGACAGTGCAAACTCCTACCCCTCGATTTTTTGCAATACTGCTGTCTCTCTCTCTCTTTCTGTCTCTTTTCATTCGCTTCTCGCGCTAACTTCGCTTCTCTGCCTCTCCCTTCCTCACTATTCTTACTGCAAACTGTCCCGAGTTGAGCTGAGTCGGGCCGATGCACGATGCAGAGAACTTCTGGAACTTGATTTGCACGTAGTTTGAGACGCCTTGCTATACATCCTAGCAATGATGATGCAAATGCTGTTCATAGCTCGGCTACTTACTATGGGGAACAAATTAAGCCAAGCGTATATTTTGGAACTTTTTATTAAAATAAAATGTTTATTGGATTAAATTCTATATTATAAGACTTACATTTCTTCCATAATTACTTCCGGTGATTTTGAGCTGTGTGTAAACTAATGATTATGAAAAGGATTTCGAAGGATATACATAGGCAATTAAATGTGTGATACAACATTATTTGGGGTCGCAGTGGAAGATTGGTTAGACTGCCCGCCTTTCACCAAGGTTTCGATCCCAGTTGTCCGAATGTGGAATTTCTGGTGGACAAAGCAAGTATTCTCCGCGTTCTCCAGTTTCCCCCGCCATTCAATACAACACATGATTCATAATCACCTTTCATTTCATTCTTATCATGTCATTTCATATCTTCCTTAATTGATACCGGACATCGCTCACCCTACTACTACTACTCTCTCTCTCTCTCTCTCTCATCGGTATTTAAAAATAAACTGTATTTTAACCATAACCGTACAAAAAAAAGATAAATTTTATTTTAAGTATAGGAAAACTAGCGAGCTTGCACGCATGCTTCTAACCTTTATCGTCAGTTTTGTTTGTGACACAAGTTCTTTACCATGTGTACATGTGATAACCATAAGATTATACTGGACTAAAAAGAAGTGCTAAACTCATATCAAAATTTTAAGATTACTTTTATGTGGGCATTTACAGGTATCTTAAGAGTTGTAAGCGACGCAGCCTCAGAATAATTATTTTTATTGGCGAATTCGTAATAAGCCCTTTGAACCCCAAATGTATAGCTGAAATGATTGAGCTGAGTAAGATACTAAAATATGTTTTGGATTAGCTCTCCAGCTGTTGCCTGCAGCATTAATAGTCAAATATCTCAACCACAGAAAGCTGAACATCCTAGAAGGAGAACTTGATACAATATTTCGTAACAATGTTTGAAATATAGCTACAAATGTTAGCTTTCTTCATGGAAACACCAAGTTATCTTTTTATTTGAACATAAAGACTGCATACATTTAGGAACATCTGTCGTATCCAAGTCTCTAGAAGACAGAAAACTCTGATGTAGAAAGATTTAGCTCCTCAAGCTATGTTTCATGTGCTTGAACAAATGAACGTCTGTCAAAAGAAATACCATGTTTTTAGAGAAACAAGCCCAGAATTTCAAGCAGACATGTAAACTGTCAGGAAACATTAATTATCTCAAACAGTAGCCGGTGGTTATTCTTAAAACAGCTTGAGTTGTAACAACTCAATACACCCCTGAAGCAATCTATATTTTGTAGGTACTCCCTCGCCGATGTTAAACATGCACCCAACGGGAACTAACACCGCAGGCACCGGGATATACACGGTAGCTAAGGGATGTAATAGCTCTTAATGAATGGAGATACAAACCAATGCTTTCCACTGATGTATGGGTGCGATATCCCAGGGCGACGGTAATGATGGCCGACCAAAGCATGTCTCATGTATCTTTATTATTGGTCAACTGACATTGTAATGAATACCCATTACTATTTTGGCGAGCACTTCTTGCTAATGATCGATTCCTCCTAATAGGTGTAACTATAAGAGTAGTTTGTAGAACTGCTGTTTTGATGCAGTTTGAGGCAGTGGCGCATTTGGGGAAAAACATACGGTAAAACAGCATTGGCAAACAAAGCCTGCAGAGATTTGTGCAAATCTGTACTTGAATCAGTAAATAATTTGACTGGTGTCTTAAGAGAAAGTTCCAACGAAATGTTTTCTATAGAACTGCTGCTACCAATTCTTGTCCCTTCAGCCTTTCAGATACAGAAGTGGGGTTTGAATTTGTCATTTCCCTCAAATTATTATTAAGGTAGTTTGCCGAAATTTTCAATACATTTTGTACCAGCAATAATGGCAAAATTTTAAAGACGTTGTTCTGTTTTTATGGCTAGGTAAGTTAGTTAACCAGATGTTCAAAAGGAAACGAACCGTTACCCGCATTTGGGAAGCCCCAGGTTAAAATACCGTGGACCAACCATCTAGCTGAAGTGTCTTCATAGTTTCCCTCAGTGCCAAAGTAAATGTCTAATTAGATATCTAATACTACTGCCCAAGGTTCGACTTCAGTCTATAACATGTAAAACTGAAAATGAATGGTAATAATGTCTGCGCTGCCATCAATCCACAGAGTTAGAGCAGTTAGACTAAAATGGCACCCTAACGCCATCTCGTTGTCGCGCGAAGAAGAAGTATGGTATATGGGAATGTGGCCTTGAAGGGCTGGCTGAACTCTTAACATCTGACTACAGATGCAGGAACCATGAATGCTTGGCTGTACGCGCAAGGTAGTCCGAATTTGACACTATCGCCATTGCGAAAGTGGTATGATACGGGAATAATCCTGACAGGCTACTGTCCATCACTTACCGCAAACTTACTGAACACATCTATCGCGATATTATCAAGAAGTTAAAGCGACGTAAAATAAAGCATATAAAAAAGAAAGAAACGAGCAAATAGATTGTATAAAAGATTTACTTTGTTACAAAGATGCTCATTTTAAAGGACTGATTTTCAGCCGCATATTGAAGTCTGTATAAAAAGAAATGGAGAAGTTCAGGCTCGAGTAGACTGCTCGTATTTCTGCACAAACACCTTTCTTGCCACCGTTTCCTTATCCACTCCAATCTGCTTGCTTTGCTGTATACATGACGAACAACAACAGACAGTGACGTTTCATTGACAATTTTGCTGTGTGAAAAATTTTAACATCAGACGATAGTTTTATTCTGCACATGCTATTTAGCATGGAAGAAGTAAGCTTTCAAGTATGATAATAAAATGGCTTATGTGTTCCATTCACATGACTTTCTCCACCTCTCTGCAAACAGTTTTCTTACAAAATATTACTCTTTTATTACATTATGTAAATCGAGATAAATATTAGCAAAATTGGTCTTATTTACTTCATTGTATGGAAGGGAAATAAGAAGAAAAAAAAAACACTACGCTAAAGCGATAGTCAATTGTTTTAAGAATTATTGCTATATTGACATTGAGATGGCGTTTTCTTTGCATGACCAGGAGGGAAACAAAGATATATGAAATGAATGACGTCGACTAGGAGTAAGACAAAAGAAATATGAAACGAATGACGTATTTCCGTTTGAGAAAAGTTCAAGTATTTTAAAATCAAACCCAATAATAGGGAACATCTAGAAAATGGATAACTCTGCAAAAAATGTACATGAAATAAATAGTGTCCCTTGTCATGAAAATATCTTAAATGTATGTTATTTTAGGCAATTTTCGAGAAAATCAAAATGTTAGAAAAATGCTATCTGTAAACGATAGTTGGAGTGAGAGGATTTTCCTGGAAATCTTCTTGTCGCATCCTAACTTAAACACTATATTTAGTATTTAACATACTTTTCGTTTTTGAGTGCTGCTTCTCACTACAGATCACATAAACACACACACACAGTAATTTTTCTAATCATGTTTCTTTTTAGATTTAGGGGATTTAAAATATATAAGCTTCGGTGAAATCGGTATCAAATTCTTGAGTGCAATAGGATACCTTCTCTATCTATTTTGTAAATTGTACATATTACGTGCTAGAGAAATTAAAACGTACACCATACAAAGTGTGATAAAGCTCCAGTTTAACTGAAGATTCTATCAATATTGCAACTGTCTGTGTCTAACTAAAAGTCTGACATTAATAAAATGGGGTTGATAAAATGTAACGATTCTGTAGCGAAGAAAGTTTGTAAAGCCTCATATGTCTGCAAGACATATTTTGGTACTCGGCCACTCGCCCTTAAAATGGGATAGCTCTGCCACTGGTGTACACTACATGCCGAATAACATTCTTAACAGCAACTCCAGGTGAAATGCGGAGGAGCCACACTTCCCCTCCGTCTACCAGCTCTCCAGGGCTCGATAAGACTAACCAGAAAAAAGTTCTGAAAGTAGCATACGCATACTGGTAATAATTAAGCAAAAACCTAAGTGACGCATGCACGACAATGTGTTTCAGAGAATAAATCAGGGAGTAAGATTTCTAGTGGACAAAACAGCATATTTCTATTTAAAGATGGTTCCGAACCCTGGGTTGCAAAGAAAGCGTTTCTGTCTATGCATTTATTTTGCAATATATGCGGAGGGAAAGCATTATAATCGAGAAGAAGACACCGAAAGGAACTACAACTAGATTAAAATTGATGATACATAATTCGATATGTACAGAAGAGTATGTGCCATAAATGCTCATTTTACCACGCAAAATGTTAAAATTGTTGTTATACCTTTGTGTGTAGAGGAAGTCGATACGGGACGATAGAGAGTGTAATGCAGACATATTATTTCGTCCCAAATCTTTGTTAAATGTATTATTCATCTGCTGAATGATCTTCTTATAATAGTGATACTCATAATAATATAATAACATTCCATCACTTGTAACATCCTGCAACTACTACTTTACAATTCATATATTTTTACGTTCCAAATATTACATCAGAGATATTTTGTAATATATTTTTATTCCAATGGTTAATACGATCTCACACCATTATTCATTTTTACTTAAACGCCATCTTTATATAATAAGTTACATTATTTACCTATTGATATATAAAGCATGAAAATCAACAGTTTTGCTTCATCCTATGATAAATTATTGATAATAGTAGATTACTATATTGGTGCATATATCTACATTATCTTTTGTTTTTTGTTTTTAGTTTTTAATATGATTTGCTCTGTAGAGGTATTTTAGTAGCGTTCTTAACGCTTTACTGTCATTGTAACCAAAATTATATGTGTTCTATTTTTGTTTTAAGAGAACATAATAATTGGGGAAACCTTATTAAAAATGAAATAAATATATAAATAAAAACTTCTAGTATTTTAAGCTTGTCGGTTTGCCAGTGAATTTCATTGTTTATTCTGGTAAATGGAGAGCGATAATAAAATCTCTATTTCGTTTACTCCTGTATGCATTCATGCAAGAATACAATTCTGAATCGATTTTATTGTTTATATTCTTAATGTTGGTTGTATAATTAAAATGCATATCTAGATAGTTCATCAAATTCATTCTTGTTAGCAGTATAACAGAAACTGGTGTTGTCA
The DNA here is from genome assembly GCA_030762935.1 of Hymenopus coronatus. Classification (NCBI taxonomy): domain Eukaryota; kingdom Metazoa; phylum Arthropoda; class Insecta; order Mantodea; family Hymenopodidae; genus Hymenopus; species Hymenopus coronatus. The sequence goes on along the minus strand of CM060896.1, from coordinate 72,920,550 downwards.
TGTTTCCGGGGATACTTTTAGGTATTATAATTAAGGAGGGTTGTTTGATCCTCTGCCAAAATATCTTGAAATGTTAGGTTCCATAGCATCACAAAACTCTAATTCACTGCTTCCAGTCTTGCCGGTAGCGCCGCAGTTTGGTAGGCTAATTTTCATACCGCCTGGAGTTATTCAACATCGTTTACTAGTGTAGTAAAAAGCTAGAACTTCTGTTCACTAAACTTTTATATTTATATGTAGAAAAATTCTATAGAATGTACCTAAAGTGTGAGTATTAAATTTGAGATTTAAAACATATATTCATGAATCACTTAATTGTAATAAGGACATTTGGTAGAGACAGAAATGCATGTTTCATTGTGAACCTCACTGGCCTCTCCCCTAAACGGCCTGGGTTCAATCCCAATTGACTGCATTGAGATTTGTGATGGACAAATCGGCGCAGGGGTGGGTTTTCTCCGGCTTCTCCGATTTCCCCCGTCATCGCATTCCACCGGTGCTCCATCTTCATTCATGTAACATCAGTGTCATCGCCTGTGTGCCACAAGTAGTAAAATGAGTAGAGAAGGTCATCCGAATGTAATTAGTTTATTTTTATTGCTGGACGCCCTTGTAGCTTCACATTTTTTAGATATTTTAGCGACATTCTCGTATCAAGAATACTGAATTCATTAACAAATGTCGCAATATTTAGGCATGATTGTTTTTGATTATATATATTAAAACCATGTGTTTATAACTTGCTTCATGGAGATAGAGAGGAAGAAAAAAATTCAGATGGTTTCGGTCGCAGGATTTTCTGCCTCGACGCTTGATTATATTGGAGAGAAAATGCCAGGGTTGGTCGTAGTAATCATCTCTACCAAGCTTCATTATCGTCCTTGCTTCTCGCTTTTATGGCAAGTATTTGAAGAAAATGCTTGTTCATTTAGAGGACGGTAGTCAGAAGTCACATAAACGTGAAGTGTATAATGAATTTCCAGCACAAGAATTAATGCATGGTACCGCAATGAAACGGGGTAATGATATGAATTAGGCGTTATGCCATAACAGGAGCTTCTCCCGAGTAGGTTACAACTTGTGAAGGACAACAGTAGGTTCCTCGAAGAAGAATGTGTTAATTCACTCTCTTTACTGATTAAAGTGAGGAAAACGCTTGTAATCTCACTAATATCTATTTCCAATTTACCTAATTCATCCTTCAGAGAAGCTTTTAATAAAGACATCTCGCATAATACTCTCACAACATGATGATTATTTCTAGATAAAGGCTTTAGATGATGAGTAAGCATTCATTGTTACTTTCTCAACACGTACTATGTATATAGTGTATAGAGAAGGTATTACATTCCATCCAAAAATTTGATACCGATATTTCACAGGAAATAGACGTTTTAGATCCCCTGTGTCCAAACAAGTATTTTCAGAAAAAGATCCGTGTGTCCGTGTGAACACAATAATTCAAAAACGAAAGTCGGTAAAATACCAAACTTTATATTTAAGTTAAGTATCTTCCAGGGAAGATTTTGAGAAAAATACCCACTCTCCAAATTATCCTTTACATGGATAAAATTCGAAAATATTTATTTTCTCAACGATTTTTGACTAAAATACCATATATTAAAGATATTTATATGGCAAATAAAATGTATATGTTAAATTTTCTGGGAATAGCCTCTAAAGACCTTTTTATTCTAAATAAATTTTGCTGAATTTTGCGTAACTGGTAAACCTAAAGGATAGACAAAAGCTTACTACACAAAAACTGTATATCTCGTTAGAGCACAAATTATGTCATATACTTTTTTTTCGTTGATTTGACCATTTGCGAAATAATCTATATTTTTTTCAGATTTAATTTACTTTTTTTTTCACACGAAAAGCTGTAAACTTCTGGCCCTACATAGAAACGGATTTCTTCCACATGGCAACCGGCTATTAAAATATTTGACTATCGTTTTAGCCTAGTGTATTCCCTTATTTTCCTTCTACTTACAAGAAAGAAATTAATTAAGACCATTTCTGCTAATGTTTATCTCGATTAACATGAAGTAGATAGAAGAATATGCTTTTTAACAATAATTTGTTGTAGTGATGTAGAGAAGGTCATGTAAATGGAACATATCAAATCCTTATTTTCTCTACCTCGTGCTATGTACATAGTAGGCAGAGAAAGTATTGAGTTCCACTCAGCAATTCAAATCCGAGATTTCAATGGAACTATGTTATGAGCGTCCCTAAGTCCAAAGGAAGTATTTTTACTTTCTCTAGCCCACATGTTCAATGTACATAGTGGATAGAGAAGGTATTGTATGCCACCCAAAATTTTAATGTCGAGATATCACCGAAAATAATGTTTTGGGGTCCACTGAGTCCGAGAAAAACATTTTTAGAAAAAGGTCCGTATTTGTGTGCATAGCTCAAAAATGAAAAGACAGTTAAATACACAACTTGGTATGTTGATTTAGTATACCAAAGATGCCACACGAAGATTTTCAAGAAAATCCCACCACCACAAACTACCCTTTACATGGAAATTTTTTGGAAAATTTTGACTCTCTCAAAAATGGCTCTAATGGGTTTGATCAAAATTTCGTACATTAAAGATATTTGCACCACAAATAAAATATATATCTTGAATTTTCTGGGCATAACCTCTGAAGATCTCTTTATTCCGGACGATTTTTGTCGAAATTTGATTAACTGCTAAACCGTAAGAAATAGACAAAAACTTACTGCACAAAAAATGTAGATCTCGTCGAAACACATACAATGTATGTACTTAAAGCTTTTGTTGTGGAGATAACCGTTTCCACGATATTCCTTGTTATTGGTTTCAATCGTAAACTACTTATACTTTTCTCAGACCGGAAGTATCCGATTTTCTTTTGTTCTATTCCTGGCCAAGAAGGAAGGGAATTGCAATGACAATCGCATAACGGTAGCTTTTAAAACATTTGTCTATCTCTTTAGCCTAGGGGATTCCCTTAGTTCCCTTCTACTTATAAGGAACTAAGTAAAAGAACATTCTGCTAATATTTATCTCGATCAGTATTGTGTAGAAAGAAGAATAATCTTTAGTAAGAAGTTTGTAGAACAGCTTGAGAAAATCATGTAACGTATCTAATTTTTTAAACAAATTTCATGTATATGTGTATGTGCCTGTGAACAGCATTACTGAAAAACGAAGAGTCCGCTAAATTCCAAACTTGATAATTAAGTGCAGCATCTTTCATGGATACAACACGGAAACATTTAAGAAAATTCCCCCGCCGCAAACTACACCTACTTTACTTGAAAACCTTATGAAAATGTTTTTTTCAAAAATGGGTATAACTATTTTGATTAAAATACCACAGGTTCATGACAAAAAATGATATCTTGAAATTTCTTGGAATATCCACAGAAACTGTCTTTATTCTGGACGTCTTTTGCACAACTGGTAAACCGTATGCGATAGACAAAAGGTTACTACTAGAACCTGTAGATTTAGTTAAAACATACGGTTTATGTAATATGCCATTTTTGTGGACTAACCATTTCCAAGATATTCCTTATTATTAGTTTTAATTTAAAAATACATGTAATTTTCTCAAACGGGAAATCGCCATTAGTTTATAGTTTTTGTTTTACTCCCGGTCATGAAAAAGGAACGGAATTTCCATTGCATCACATAATGACTAGCTTTTAAAGGATTTGGTTATACTTTTACTTTAGTGTATCCCTTTATTTTCCTCCTATCTATGTTTGCAAGGAAGCAAGCAATAAGACCATTTCTGCTAATGCTTATCTAGATTAATATGATGAGATAAAAAATATGTTTTTAAAGAATTGTTTGCAGAACAGGTAGAGAGTACATAGTGAATGGAATACAAGATTTTTCTTCTTTGACTTCGTACAGTGTGCATAGGTAGAGGAGGTATTGCATTTCACCCAATAAATCGATTTCGTGACTTCAATGGAGCAAAAAAAATAGAAAAAGATACCGTGTATGTGACATAACTCAAAAAGAAGACTCGATTGTACTAAACTTTATATTTAAGATCGTCTTCAAAGGATGCGACCCGAAGGATCTCAAGAAAATTCCCCTTTAAATGGAAAAAGATTGAACATTTTTATTTTGGCTATTTGCTTAAATGGCAAATAAAATGTATATGTTGAATTTTCTGGAAACAGCTTCTGAAGTTCTCATTTGGAACGAGTTTTCTATAATTAGTAAACCGTAAGAGACAGACAAAAACTGCTATGTGAATTTAACGTGCAGATATGGTGTATATAGTATTTATGTGGTAATATTGATTTTTCTCCTCAATTTTAATTGTTTATTATATTCTGACGTCTAGAACTTTTCCAGCTAGCTTTTTATTTTCCACTTCCAGGATGCTTCTGCCGTTGGCCAACGTAGCTGAATATCATTTTTCCTTCCATCCGGTCAATCTTAAAAATTTCTCGCCTCATTAATACATTTATGTTCAGCCTCCACCAATGGCGCTGCAATTTCTATTTCTCAATGAATAATACCACATAGTTGGGGATTTTTCCCCCGCTGGGAGACCTGGTCCGGGGTGCACTCAGCCTCGTAAGGTCCCTGGGGGGCCAATTGAGGAGCTACTTGATGGAGAAGTAGCGGCTCCAGGTCATGAGAACCGCATTAACCGGCCGGGGGCTCGAGGCGCTGACCACGTCTCATCCTCCAATTCGCTTCAGACGTCTGTAATGGACCGAGATGGAGGACGCAGCGGCCGGGCGGTAGGCCAAGGTTCCCCGTGAGCTGTCGTGCTATGAAGTTATGTTATAATACCACATAGTTATAGCCGCAGAGGAAAACTTCGTTGTGAGTGTTTTTAGAGATTGTGATAAAAAATAACGCAATAACGAAATAACATCTACAAAATCTATACTTATTTTTGGAAATTATTGACAAAATAGTTGTATAATAATGTAGATTATAAATAGTTCTCTTGTCGTATACCATGTAAAAAGTCTCAAACTTGTTCGGGCAGTTTTGTAATAACTCAATTACTATATATAATATATAGTAAATGATGCGGTCCGAAAAAGGTTTGCGTCAGTCGATATGTAATCTCGATTGATCTTCACAATTTTCCTTTTAGCTTAAATGGTAGAATATTTACTGATGAAATATTATAACAAGTAAAACAACGAATCTTCTGCTTGAAAGTAGTTGCTAGCCGCAAGGTTAGCTGTCATTTAACTCTTCCTGCGAGGAAATGGGATAAACAGTCGATTTATCTCTGCAAGGATAGACAGCATAATGCCATATTGAAATCCAGTACACTTATTAAGTAAACGACTCTTTTCACGCAAGAAACAGCTGAATCAGTTCTTGGGATACTTTCGGCCTTTAAAGCTTGTAACCAAAGTGAGGAGGTGTTCTATTTAATGCGTTTTAATTGAGAGTGAGTTTATACTTCAGTAACAAGAGTGGAGGTATTAGGCATTTTTATTTTCTATTGAACGATGTACAATATGCATAGTAGGTAGAGAAGGTATTGTAATGCACCCAAAATTAGATACTGAGAGTTGACTTGAAATATATATTTTGAGCATTTTTATAAAAAGGTCCGTGTTTGTGTGTCTTTGGACAGCATATCTCTAAAACGAAAAGTCGAATAAATACCAATCTTGGTGTTTAAGTTCAGTATCTTCAACAGATACAGCATGGATATTTCAGGAATATCTCCTGAACCCAAACTGCCCTTTACATGGAACATTTTGCATTAATTTCCATTTTCTAAAAATGGCACTTACAATTTGATTAAACTGTCGTATATTAAAAATATTTACATGACATATAAAATGTATATTGTGAATATCTTAGGAATAGCTCCTGAATTTTTTTTTTCATTCTGGATGACCTTTACATAATGTAAGCCGTAAAAACCTTACTTTACAAAGTTAACGATTTACGAGATATCCCTTGTTAATCAAATATTTCCATTTCATTGTACCCTTGGCCATGCAAATAGAACTGTATTACAATTACATGGTGACAGATTTTAAAACATTTTGCTGTTTATCTCGATTAACATGGAATAGATAAAAAAATAATATTTTTTGAGAATAGTTTTTTGTACAATACAAAACACCTCACATTTTTTGTTTATTTCCCAAAACGTTACCAACAAATAGGTTTAAAGGTTCTTTATTATCAGTCAGTTCATTTATACTAATGTAACAACAGACAAACAAGAACCACATTAATTACAAACCTACTACAACTTTCATTAAAAACTCATAATTTTTATTTAAGTTACCTTCACTATATGTTTTTCTCAAAAAATTAAATTTATTTATGGACGCTCTTTAACTGTTGTGGCTCTCAGCCTCCCATTCTATACTGGGCATGAAAGAGGCCGCTTAATTTTGCTCAGAGACCTCTCTATCAGGCTTGAGATCCTTTTAGGTGCCGTAAATCTATGACACGGGACCCACGGCTTTACTTCCCTTCCGAAGGAAGCCATGCCAAGAATTTTTACGCCCGAAAAAATCCATTGTCCTCCGCCGCGTTTGGACCCGTGACTTTTGGTATACGGTTACCATGGTAACCATTACACCACGGAGGGCGATTGTGTTTTTCTCAGAAAGGATTTCAGATGAAGGAACAGGTAATTATCGTTGAGAGCAAAAAGAATAAACTCAGAAATAATAGGAACGAACTCTTGCAAAGCAAAATAAGGAAGAAGAATTGGAAACTTAAAAGCACCTTCCTTCAAACCATTATATGAAGTACATAAAAGATTATCACTACCATACACAATAGCTCCAATAAGAGCAGACGAAATAATTAAGAATTAAACAAACTAATTATTTATTCATGTGTAATGTGTTGAATTTATAAGAAAATAAAATGTTTATCCATGAACCAGACCTTTCAACTGAGGCTGCACTAATGACTGCAAGAAGGTGTAAATAATTAACAAGTAAGATAAGTTAAATAAATATATGTAATATAGAAATAAGCTTATATCACTAGAGGATGTTAGCATAAGATTAGTTACAAGAGAGACAAATAGCTGATACTATGCGTGCCATAAAAGAGAACTCTTTCGCAACGTTTTTGTGGGCAATAGCCAGGGAGCTGGGGTGAAACGTATACAAGAATGTACTTGAGTATAAAAGGGGTGATGAGATACTAAAAATATGAAAGCTACTGGAGAATTAGCAGCCTTAGTGAGATACTAGGACAGTTTCTATTGACGCGAGAAAAAACCTGATGTCCTCCACTCACATGACTTGCTCTACATCTCTGCAACAAATTATTGTTAAAAATCTTATACTTATATTCACTTCATGCTAATCGAGAAAAAATAGCGGAAATAGTTTTATTACTTGCTTCCTTGTAAGTAGAAGCGAAACAAGGGACCACCATAGGTTAAAGTGATAGTCAAAAGCTGCATGTTATGTGACTGGAGTTCCTTTGTTTGTATATGGACAGGAGTGGACAAATTACCATATGAGAAAAGTATAAATTTTTCAAAGCTGAAGCCAAAAACAAGGAATCTCTCAAAACTATCAACTCCACGAAAAAACTGTATACGACATAAATTCTGTGTTTTAATGTGCTCTACATTTTTTGGGTGGTAAGATTTTGTCCATATCTTACGGTTTAGCAGTTATGCAAAATTCCGTAAAATTCATCCAGAATAAAGTAGTCATCAGAGGCTATTCCCAGAAAATTCAATACATAAATTTTATTTGTCAGGTAAACATCTTTAGTGTACGATATTTTAAACAAAATCATTAGAGCCATTTTTCAGAAAGTCAAAATTTTCAAAAAAAGTTCCAGGTAAAGGTAGTTGGGGGTGGAGGGATTTTCTTGAAAATCTTCGTGTCGTATCCTTGGAAGATACCAACTTAAATACCAAAACATGTATTTTTGGTGAAATCTCGGTATCGAATTTTTGGGTGCAATGTAATACCTTCTTTATACACTATGTACATAGTACGTATAGAGTAAGTAAAAGACGCTACTGGGAGAGGGAAAAACAAGCCAATTAGAGCACAGTTTTAATGCTTAGGCAGCACAAGGGTGTTTGAATATATTCTACAGAGAAGTCTGTTCGTCTTCAGTTATTGTACAATACAGACGAATTTTCATTTACTGTACAGTGCAGTACGTTTAAGTAAAAGTGTATTTAGTGGTTCTGCCCCAGCATTTCAGTATTACAGGTTACTTCCGTTATAAACGTGGCGCACGAAATCTAAGTTACCGCGTGTAAGTGAATGCGTAATACAGTTTCCGCTATGATCTCATAAAAATATGTGTAAATAAATTATCAAAGTTCTTGGTAACAGCTTAAATAAATTGCTAAAAATAAAAATTTCAAAATGTGTGACCTCTGAAATATTTCCATAAAAGTTCAGGCCCTATTAAGATATACTTGCTCGACCTAGGAACCCAACTAACCGAAGCAAATATGAATAATATATTAAAAACATAATTTATAATATAAAAATAATTTAGTGATAACGAGGGGGAACGCCGCACATTTACTAAATCTACAACTAATATCAATAAAAGTATCTACTATTAGCAGTATTTGAATATATATGAGCTAATGTTGTATTCTAATCAAAGTAGTTTGAGCTATTTTTGAGAAAACGAAAAATTACGCAAAAATGTCCATGTAAAATGTTCAGGTTGAGGATTTTTTTGAGAATTTTTTTTTCTATGGCATTATTTGAGGAAGTTCAAATATATAGCTTTCAACAAAATAAAATAGTACATTAAAAAAAAAAATAAAACTAAAGACCGTGGATCAATAGGTATTGCAATGTTGTTCCTGACTTTATAAAGCCTATACGAATATTGAGTTATCGTTAACTTTATTCAGATTAAGTACAATATTTTCACTATTGATATACCCTTATCTATAACAATAACGGCTTCTATGGCTTCTGAGGAAAACCCAATAGTAAAATTATTTTTATTGCCAAGGGGGTGGGGTAGTTTAGATATTTTATTAAATATAGAGCACGTTATGGGATAATTTCAAAGTAAAATTTTGGGAAAATGTTATTTAAGCATCGGAGAAACAATTGAAAGGAAAACACGATATTCAAATGTTGGACTATTTTAATTGAAATCAGAATATTTCATTTAAAATAATGGGTGTCTAAAAGGAGTCTTCGCAGTAAACTCGGACCCTTGTGGCTGTGATAAAGAATGGAGCTATGGAGGAAGAACTTTGTGTTTAAATGATGCTGTGAGATCTGTTTACTTCAAGTCAATGTTGTCTGGTTGTGCTGAAGTAAAGTCAAAATGTCAACCATTGAAAAGAGAGCGTTTTAGTTCAGGATATATTCCTTAATAGTGATAAGATTTCAATACATGTAGAACCTAAATTTATTGATCATTTTGCACCCTCGAAATGTCTTCCTTGTGATTCTCTGAGAGATTTAACAACTGTTTCTGTACAGGCAGAATATGCTTAGAGTCGTTAGTAAGGAAATGAAACTACATCCCTATAAATGTTCAGTTATCCCAATATAAGCACAAATTTAACCTAGAAACTCTACAAAAATTGTCCGAAATCAGGGAAAAACAAAAGGAAATCACAAATTTGCGCAAGAAACCCTACATAAAGTGTCCGAAATCAGGGAGAAACATAAGGAAATCACATATTTACGCAAGAAACCCTACATAAAGTGTCCGAAATCAGGGAAAAACAAAAGGAAATCACAAATTTGCGCAAGAAACCCCACATAAAGTGTCCGAAATCAGGGAAGAACAAAAGGAAATCACAAATTTACGCTAGAAACCCTACACAAAGTGTCTGAAATATGGACAATATAGTCCAAATCTGCCTACAGGAATGAAGAGAAAATTTCCATAATTTTTTTTTTTTTTTTTTTTTTTGGCAGTGGTAAGTAAGTAAGTAATCACAGTTTCGGTTCACCTTCATTTCCAATAATAAATATCCGTTACCAACCGAACTGTGATGACTGAGGTGCTAGAGCATACACCTCGCTGCGGAGTCACACTTGAGACACCTGTTAGAATGTTTAAATAAATGAAATCTATCGCAGTTGAGTACTTTGGAGATCCTTGGGATTCACAGAATCAGGCAAGGGTTTCGTAATTTGGAGTTTGAACTGAAAATAGCTTGAGCACAAACAACAGGCCACGCCGTGACCGAGTGGTTAGACCACTAACCTCTCACCAAGGCGGCTCGTGTTCGCTCCCAGGTGGGGTTTATGGAGGACAAAGCTGTGTAGATGCTGGTTTCCTCCGGATTCTCCCGCCATCTCATTCCACCGGTGCTACATCTTCATTCCATGTATCACAAGTGTCATCGCCTGCGGTGCCCATGTAGTAAAAGTGGTCGTTAAACACTATAAAAACTGTAGTTCATCGCAGCCATTATCTATTTTTGAAAGTTGCTACCGGAAACGGTGTGAGAACACTACTTGTGGGAAGCAGGTTGCTTCTGACAGAATGACAGCCGTCAGAAAATTCGTAACAATAACTGAGTTCGAAACCTTGAGGCTACTAGACGCTCATAACTCAGATAAGGAAGACGAATGTTTACAAGTTTGATCCATCGCGAAACATGGAAAATTTGCAACAAGTACGTCGTCGGTAATTAAACTACTTCCGGCTCTTGCTTGAGCACCACGTCGACGAGATAATTTCATCAAAGTCAGCTGCGCAGTAAATTAACACACGTACACACGTACATACATAAACCCTTAGTTGAATTTATTTAAACCTCGATCACAGGTAATTTTCTATTAAAGTTTCAGGAATTTCAAAAGAGCATTATCTCATTAGCAAGCACGAATTTCAATAAAAGTTTCAACTTCCGCACCAGTTTTAAACGAGTTTGTAATGTCGTCCTTCTTGCTCCCGAAGCTCACCTGTTTATCAAGGAGTGGGGGAGAGGTAGCAACCCAAAGACCGGATCTCGTTATCACGAGCTTGATCAAAATCGGCATCGATTTTCTGATCTCACTTCTTTCCTTGTTAAGTCGAAAGTATGAACATTCCTATGAGTAGAAGAGACTCAAATAATGCGAAAAAATGCCTCCTAAAATCGAACGCTATTGTTCAGGTATTACTTTTCCGCTTTCACAGGATTCCGTTTTACAAAAGTTGTATTAATTAAATAAAGAACAAATAAATGCTATGCATAGAGTTCACTTTGTGGGAATAATTGCGCGACTTCTTCACAAAGAAAATATTTCTGGCATCGTCTATCAACATGCATGGTTCTTAAAACTTTGGTGCAAGTACAGTCGCTCTCAAAATTAATGAATATAATTTTAAACATTTAGTGTGCAAGTACATATTAATCATATACTTACTCATCATGTTAATCAGGTCATTCACACAAACAATTCCTGAAAAGTATTCGGTTTTCGCATCAGGCATTTATCCGATTTAGAGTATTATATAATATTATATATTATTTCGTTATCAGAATAAATCTTGGAATCTCCGTTCTGAAAATAAATAACTAAATTGAGTTTTTAATTTATAAAAAACTCCTTAACTGATGTGTTTCTCAGCGTCCCATTCCTATTATGGGCATGAAAGATCGCTTAATGTTGCCCAGAGGCCTCTGAATCAGGCTTGAGGTTCTTTGCGTGCCGTAAATCTATGATACAGGGCACACAGTTTTACTTTCCTTCCGAAGGCAGATATGTTACAGATTTTTACATGGATGCGAAAAAAGGTCCGTCACTCTCTGCCGGGTTTGAGCCGCTCCAGGATTTATTTTCCGTTTGTGCAGGTTTCCGTTATTTAGGGAGTCCGTTTTATGCAGGTTCTACTGTATATTACATTCTCATTGGTTTCTCTATCTGTCTACTTTTGGTTGATTATTATGTATCTTCTACAGCTTATTCTTGCAAACTTAATGTATGCATTAATTTAGCTATACATTTACAGAACCGCTTTAATTACACATTTTTTATTATTCTTAGGAGAAGGATTAGAGGAAGTTGCTAGTAGCCTAAATCTTCAAAAGGGGGATTCTATATAATCGCTTTAAAATTCCAAACTCCTAGCATAGAATTACGAAAAACAAATGAAAGTCGACAGCACTTTGACAATTTTTACTGTCTCTACTTAGTACATAAAGAAGGTATTGCATTCCACCCAAAAATTCAGTATCGTTCGGAAATACACGTTTTAGAGTCCGCTTTATCCAAAAATAAGAAATTTTAAGAACAATGGGGGGTGTCTCTGAACAGCATAACTCAAAAACAAAAATTTGGTTAAATACCAAACTTGATAACTAAAAATATCCTTACTCCAAACTACACTATAGATAGAACAATTCTCAAGTATTTTGATTTTCTCAAAATTAGCTACCGATTTTGATTAAAATTCCGCATATTAATCATATTTACATGACACATAAAATGCATAACTTTAATATCTTGGGAATAGCCTCTGAACTCCTCTTCTTTCTGCATAAATGGTAAACCGTATGACACAGACAAAGACTTAAAGCACAAAATATATATATCGCTAAAACACAATTTACTTTATATACATCTTTCTTGTAAAGATATTATTTCATGTTATTGGTTTCAGTTTTAAAGTACCTAAGCTTTTCTCAGGCAGGAAATTGTCATTCGTTTTGTATGTCTTTTGTTTTGCTCCTGATCAAGAAAAGAGAACCGAATGCCATTGGCATAACAACCAGCCTTAAAATCTTTTACTCACTTTGACCTAGTGTTTTCCCTTATTTACCTTCTACTTATAAGGAACTAAGACCACTTCTGTTAATGTTTATCTCGATTAGCATGAATTGGATGGAAGAATAAAATTCTGTAAGAATAATTTTGTTACAGAGAAGGTCTGTAAAAAGAACACACCAATTTTTTTTTTTTTTTTTCGTTGTTGCTTCAATTTTCTAACTCCATATTAAAATCTTGACCATTTTGGGGTTTTATCTTTTAAACTTATTCTTTGACTGTGTGTGTGTGTGCGTAATGTAGACGAGGATTCCAAAATGGAGATTGTGGTTTATTATACTTCAGACTTCAGGAGGACAGAACGAGATGAGAGTAACTTCAAAGGGCGACAAAGCTGGACAGAGGAGAAGAGCTACCGTGGAGGATCCCTAACATATTCCAAGCAAAGCCTCTCATGCGGGGACCTTTAGGACCCCACGCCTCAGGGCTGGCCAAACTCTCTGAATCTACAGATGATTTCAAACATCATGTCGCCGTCGAGAGCTGTATTTCCAGAACGCATTCACTACCTCAGTCCTTCCCATCATTTAACACCTTAAACAGACCGTTTGGATGAAATGGAGATGAAATGAAAGGACAGAAATTTTGGGGCCTTGAAGCAACCACCACGCTATTTGCCTTGTGATCCGAGTAAACCCCTGAAAAAGAGGTTGACCGTGGTTACCGAACCCCACGACCTCCCGAATGCCAGTCAGAGATGAAATGCTTGAGTCACCTGACTCGGTTCGAAATGTAGGTTTTTAACAATGGTTAGGCTTTTAATATATATATATATATATATATATATATATATATATATGTTTTTTACTTTTTTCTATACCTCCTATGTACATAGTGTATAGAGAAGTTATAGTAACGCACCCAAAAATTCGATACCGAGATTTCACAGTAAATACATGATTTGGTCCCCCTAAATCCAAAAAGAGCATTTTTAGAAAAAGGTTAGTGTGTGCGCCAGCGCGCGCGCGCGTGTGTGTGTGTGTGTGTGTTGAGTCTGTGGACAGCATAGCTCAAAAACGAAAATACCGTTAAATACCAAACTTGGTATTTAAGTTCAGTATCTTCCAAGGACGCGACACAAGCTTTTCAAGAAATTCTCCCCACCCCCAGCTACCATTTACATGGAAATTGTTTCCAAAATTTTCATTTTCTCAAAAATGGCTCTAACGATTTTGATTAAATATCGTATGTTAAAGATATTTGCCTGATAAAATGTATATCATGAATTTCCTGAGAATAGCCTCTGCAGATTACTTTATTCTGGATGAATTTTGCTTAATGCCAAAGATAAGAGATAGAAAAAGCTTACTGCACAAAAAATGTGGATCTCCTCAAAACAAGTCCTTTACGTTTTCTTGTAGAGGTAACGATTCCGAGATATTTCTTGTTGTTGGTTTTAATTGTGAAGTACTTATACTTTTCTCATACAGGAAGTATCGTATTTCTTTTGTTCGCAAGGAAGCGAATTGTAATGACAATCGTATAGCAATCGTATTTTAAAACATTTGACTATCACTTTAGCCTAGTGCTTTCCCTTAGTTCTCTCCTACTTAAAAGGAACTAAGAAATAAAAACATTCTCTTAATGTTCAACTCGATTAGCATGGTGTAGAAACAAGCATAATCTTTTGTAAGAAGTTTGTTTGTAGAGCCGCTACAGAAAGTCATGAGTATCTTTGCTTTCTCTATACGTACTATTAACATAATGTATAGAGAATGTAATGTATAGAGAATGTATCCACCCTAAAATTCGATATCAGGAAATCACCGGAAACAGACATTTAAGAGTATCCTGTATGAAAGAAAAAAGAATTGGAAAAATGTCTGTGTGTGTGTTTGAGTCTGTGAACAAGATAACTCAGAAACGAAAGTCGGTAAAATACCAAACATGGTATATAAGTTTAGTACTTTTCAAGGATGCAACACGAAGATTCTGAGGAAAATCCCCCACTCCAAACTACGCTTTACATGGAAAAATATTCGAAAATCTTGATTTTCTCAGATATGGCTTTTATTAAAATACCGTGTATTAAAGATATTTATCTTGAATTTTTTAGGTACACCTACTTATTCTGAATACATTTTTCTGGAATTTGCATAGCTAGTGAACCATAAGAGAGACGCTAAAGCTTACTATATAAAATATTCAGATCTCGTTGATTCACACAATTTATGCGATATACATTTTTCATGGAGTTGACCGTTTTTCAGAAATTCATTGTTATTGGTTTCACTTTTAAAATACTTTAACTTTACACAAATGTGGATTTGTCAACTCCTGGCAATGCAAAGGAACGGATTTCATCCATATGGCAATCAGCTTTTAAAAGATTTGATTATCGTTTTAGCCTAGTGATTCCCATAATTTCCCTTATACTTACAAGAACGTATTTCGGCTAATGTTTATCTCGATTAGCATGAAGTAGAAGAATAAGCTCTTAAACAACAATTTCTTACAGAGATGTAGAGAAAGTCGTGTGAATGTAACGCGTCAGGTATTTTTATTTTTGAAACACACGCATATTTGCCTATTTGTAGACAATGTGGAAATGGAACCCGGAACCTCCGGATGAGAAGTTAGATTGCTGACCACTCGTTCACGTTATGTTTTCATTTATTTTCTCTATTTTTCTCTGTCCTAAGCATTATTCAGACCAAATTTCCATTGGTTAACTGTATGTTGTGTTTCCAAAAAGGCTGTGGTGGTTCTCTTCGCTTTCTTCCGTTAGGTTGTCTTCATTGGGCATTTAAGAAAGCGCCATCCTAAGTGGCTGAACTGCCTTTTAAAATTATTTCCCCATTGCGTACTACTAAACATCCATCAGTCTTATCTCCGTATTCCTGGATCCCTAACTTTGTCTAGATATGATTTTTTGGGGGGTCTTCTTCATCTCAACTGCAGTCAGCTTATTCAAGTGTTCCTTCTGTACTGTCCTGGTACTTGCCCTATACAGGATCATAGGACTGCTCCAAAATACAGAGTTCAAAATTCTTACAACTCGCGGATCGGTGGTTAAAATGCCAGGTTGAATTGTTCCAAGGAGTTTTAGGTATTGACTGTCTATTACATATCGATCTATAAATGTATTTGTTATTAATGATAGAATTATATAACCTACTAGCATATTCTCTTAAAAACTTAATACAAATCCATCTCTGCCATATTCAACATTAAACCCGAAAACTAATTTCAGCAAAATCAAATAGTCTACATTGAATTTTTCAGTCTGATTCTGACCTACACACAGCATATAAGAAAACAATTAAATAACATTCCTAGAACCTTTCTGCCACTAAATACTCTTCACTGTTTCCATTTCAGAAGAGTCCACAACCAGGATACTAAGTATATGTGCATACATAAGAGTCATTACTGATTAAACAATAAATTGCATTTGTTTTCGTTCTGCCATAACATTTCCATTGCTCATTGCCATAACTTTGTTTTGAATACATACAATATTATAGCTAACACCACCTTATTCAATGTTAATTTAGGAAAATCTGTTATTTATGCGATTCTAATCTGACTTATAATACCTAACCTCAAAAGAGTATCTAATATAGTTTTTTCTGCAAATACTTGTCTTAATTAACACGAATCAGAGATAAGAATAAGCTCTTTTAAGAACAGTCTATTAAAGCATGGGTGGAGAACGCCGTTGTAATTGTAATAGGGAGATAAAGTAGGTTTAAACGATAGTCATATATTTCAAGAGCTGGTCGCTTTTTATGATGAATCCCGTATGGAATCCCGTTCTCTTTGTTTAGTCAGGAACGACTTCTTATTGAGAATACTATACATTTTAAAATGTATACCAATATCAAGCAATATTGGTTTACTCCAAAACAAGCGTATGATATAAAATGATATAAATTGTGTGTTTTAACGAAATCTGCATATATGTTAAACGTTGTTGTTGATTTTCTACAACGGGAAGTCGCCATTTGTTATATATGTCTTCTGTTTTATTCGTAGCCATGCAAAGATAACAGAATTTTAAGTGGCAAGCTTTTAAAATATTTGACTATCGCTTTAGCATAGTGTATTCTCTTATTTCGGTCGTCTCCTTAGCGCGGTGGTAGCGCAGCTGCCTACCAAGCGGGAGACCTGGGTTCGATGGGGATTTTTCCCACGCTGGGAGACCTGGACCGGGGTGCACTCAGCCTCGTGAGGTCCCTGGGGGGCCAATTGAGGAGCTACTTGATGGAGAAGTAGCGGCTCCAGGTCGTGAGGACCGCATTAACCGGCCGGGAGGGGCTCGAGGCGCTGACCACGTCTCACCCTCCAATACTGCACCCCATCCATGACGTCTGTAGTGGACCGAGATGGGGGACGCAGCGGCCGGGCGGTAGGCCAAGGCTCCCCGTGAGCTGTCGTGCCATGGAGTTATGTTATTCTCTTATTTCTCTCATATTCTCTTATTTCAAGAAAGTAAGTAGTAACACGAATGTTTATCTAGATTAGCCTAAGGTAATAAAAACAATAGTATCTTTAAAGAATAGTAAAGAAAGTATTGCGAATAAAACATACCATTTTTCTTATTTTTCCAGCCACATCACCATTTTAACGTTTGTAAGAAACATTTATATATGAGCTCTAGTTTCAGAGCTATTGCATTCCTAGTAAAAGAAACTTAATATACCTGCACTTTATTGCTTGACACCGTGAAAATGTTAATCTATTAACATTCATTGTCGCTATTTTTTCTTGTAGAGTGCATTAAATCGCGAAGTTGCTTTACATCATATTTAATTCTCCGAACGATTAAACCAATCTTGAGGCATTAAATAGTTAATTTGCATAGTGATCAATATTTATATACAAAATTATATTTAATTGCGTTATAATACGAATATGGTAATCAAAGAAGAGCAAATTGTTGGTGATGATGTATTAAAATGATTGATGCATTAATTTCCTTGGCATAAAGGAATGCATATATTATAGTCACCAACACAAAATCATAGCCTTTGATGCTACGAGCAATAAAGACTTTTGGTACACTCAAAGACATTAATAATTACGCCTGGAAAAACTTATCGTAAGACGGGGTCTTTTCGGTGTCTTCACCCATGTCTTCCACTGCTGGTTGTTGCTTGTGCCACCATCTGATTTAGGAGAAGCCTGTCAAATAGCCTTCTTATACCTACTCTTAAACCTTATTAGACAAGTCACGTTACCGAAGGGGAAAGTAGGTGCACATGAAACGTAACCTGCGACAAATGAAGTTCCGAGTTGCGAACTGGCGATACTCAAAACACTCTGGTTAGATAATTAGTCACCACTCTCACCGGGTGATACAGTAGCTATTTATGCAATGGTCCATTAATAGTAGTTATTTGGGTAGGAGTGAGAGGTATATTATCCCTATATTATATGAGGGCTATCCAGATAATAAAGAACATAACTAAATAATAATGAAGTTGCCCTCCGTGTGTAGTGATTACCATGCTAGCCTCTAAAACCCAAGATTGCAGGTTCAAACCTGGCGGAAGGTGATGGATTTAGCCTGGCTTCCTTCGGAAGCCGTGGAATATTAATTTGCATGTAAAAGAACCCCGCACCTTGAAAGAAGAACGTTACTGGGCAAAATTCCGACATTTCGACGTCCTCAAGACGTGATTTATTCTACTGTGCCATCTGTGGACGACGAGCCGATCTCTCGTCACCATGGCGCATAGCGGCGAATTCACGAACTATAAATCCGATCAAGGAAACCCCGTAACGATGCTCTGTGCTTCACTTAGTTAATTCTATAGTTCCTAACTAAATAATGACGAAAGATATCAACACAAAAGCTTATTCACAAAGCTACAGTATCATACTTTTACTTCTCAGCGTAATCGTAATTGTTGAAGGTATTTATTGTTACATGGTACTAGGTTTTCAATGCAGATGTTCGTTATGGATCTGAGCCAAGATTTATTGCCACTTTGAGGTCTTCATCAGTTTGGAAATATTTTCCGCCCACAATGTCATCACAGTGTCCAAAGTGAAACGCCGGTGTTTCTAAATTATTTTATTATCATTTGCTTTCAACTCCTCCATAACAGTTCATGAACTTCCACCCGGTCTTTGTCGTGCACACTGGTTCTTTCTTGATTACTCGTAAATTTCTTCACTGAAGATTCATTCATTACATAATCACTCTACACTTGCACAAAAAATGCACGAACATATTGTGCATTCCAAAAACGAATAAGTTCTTTGGGTATAGAAAATTCTAATATCGGTATTGAAAAGTAGTACCACGTTTCAATAAATGTCTCGACAAAATGGAGATTGCGTTGAGAAATAGAATAAGATTTTGTAAATCAAGTTTTGTGTGGTATCTTTCGTTATTACTTAGTTCTGCCAAATCGTTCGTTACTTTCTGGATGACGCTCTTAAATATTCAGATGACAAATAAAATGTATATTTTCAATTTTCTGGGAATAACCTCTGAAGACCTCTTCATTATTGATGATTTTTGCATAACTGGTAGGCCATAACTTACTGTACAATAACTATAGATCCTGTTAAAACATACAATTGGTGTCATATACATTTTTTGGGATTTATCCATTTTCGAGATATTCCTTGTTATGTTATTCCAAGAGTCAGCTTTAAAATACTTAAACTATTCTAAAATGGAAATAAATAATATATTTTGTTTGTTGATGATGCCAGCATCATATCAGCACCGCCGGTGTGCCGGAATTTTGTCCCGTAGGAGTTGTTTTACATGCCAGTAAATTTATTGACATGGAACTATGGCTTTTAAGCCACTTACCCGCGACCTTGAGATCAGTAAGTCAGCACCCAACCAACTGAGCTGCCCAGATCGACTCAAATGGGAATTTCACATTACTAGTTCTTTTATTTTAGTCCTTAATTATGCAAAGAGCCGAATTTTAATGACAATTCCATAGGGACAGCTTTTAAAAGATTTTAGTATCACTTTAGGCTATTGTATTCCCTTATTTTTCTTCTACTTATAAGGAGCTAGTAATACCATTTCTTTAATGTTTATCTTTATTAGCACGAAGTAGAGAAGCATTTTAATAAGAATATTTTATTACAGAACAGATAGATAAGGACATGTGAATGGAACACATTAATTTTAAAAGCCTTTGCATTTGTTTCATTTGAACAATATATGATAAATAATGCTGGTTATAATAGAAACGCAAAACTTTATTCAAATAAGTATAGGTGCAAACTTTTGAAAGAAGCAATATTAAGAAAGAAACAGCGAATTATATGGATATGAATATTAGAGACACACCATTCACATGGTATGTATATTTGTGTTGAAACAGACTTCACCAAACGCCTTGACCGGGAATAAGGCATTGCTGTACACTACTGTACAAGATGGTGCGTGTCCGAACCATAAAATCGAACTCTATGCTAAAATATTTAGCCATTGTACCGCAGCTAAAGGATTATTCATGCCGTTATGTACAAGTTAGGCATTCTTGTAAGGTAGCCACGATAAAACACTGAGGCAATGTCTCAATCTCGTCCAAAAAAAGGGAGTAAAACTTTACGCTCATCAAAGCATGAAAAAAGAAAGGGATGCCTGTTTATGCCCTTGGACTTTTCGTTATTTTAATTTATTTCTAAATATATTTCCATAAAGACCTTAAAGAGTTTCTACAGCACAATAGTCTTACTAGATCAAAATAATATAACTATTTTCAGTGTTTTATTAGAGAATTTGAGTAAATGCAGGTACATAAGTCAATGTATATTTTGTTTCTAGGTTGAATACAGTCACTTAGACACCAGTGTAAGTAAAATTATTGACTAGCAATCAATGCACCTTAAAATTGTGCAGGCTCGTGATTTACGATCAATAACAAACATAATTTATCCAACTCAACTCAGTAGTTGAATCCAAAGTGGGTAGTTACCCACCTATCAGTTTAATTTGTACATTCGTACTATTCTTATGTCAAACACATAAGTAAAGCAAGTTACTCTACTTCCAAAGGCTTTTATGTTCAATATCCCGAAAAAAATATATATTGGCGCGTTTTCCTTTACGTATCCGGGCATGTAGTATAAAAAACATGTCATAAAACCTCTTTTAATTTTCCAAATTTGTAAACATAATTTTAAAAATATTGCTGTTTTACATCTTAAAACTCATTTACTTCAAGTGTAAGTTAGTGGGTGTATTCATTGTAAATCGGAAGCCACCTATATGGTGAATAACCTGGAAATTTTAGGCATGATATTTTTCGTTTTAAAACACTAAAATCTACCACGAAACTATCAAATTATATACTATTTTAGGTGTAATGCTTTTTTTTTTTTTGGTAGTGTTTAACGCCCGGTTTAATTACTTATGGCACCGCAGACGGTGACACTGATGATACATGAATGATGATGGAGCACCGGTGGAACGAGATGGCGGGGGAAACCGGAGTACCCGGAGAAAACCCGCCCCAGCGCAACTTTGTCCACCACAAATCTCACATGTGGTCGCTTGGGATCGAACCCAGGCCGTCTAGGTGAGAAGTGAGTAATCTAACCACTTGGCCACTAAGTGTAATGTAACACATTCTTACAAATCCACAATTTTTCGGACAAGGCCTGCAGCTGGGTAGTGGCACATGCTTATAGAATCAGGTAGCATATCGCGATAGTGCATTGCAACAATGGGATAAGTTAACCATATATAGTATCAAAACAAATTTATATTTTATATAGTCTATTATCGAGTGCATTCAAGTCTACATATTTTAATAAATAATACACAAATCTCTTAATTATTCCAATTAATAAACTTTTCTAAAAAGGAAGAAAAAATGCAGAAAATTAATTAGTAAAATGTCTGATTTAAAACAGAGGAATACAGTACAATTTATGTAGTGTTATTTATGTACATTCAAGCTGTTTTTAGCACGTGGGTATTGTAACATAAGACGCTAAAAAAATGGATGTATCTTGTTGGAAATATCTTAAATGCTGAACCGCAGATTTCTAAGCATTGTCCATAAAATACTCCAGGACAATTAAACCAAACTTTTACCCCAATACTAGGGATTGTTCATGAATGAATTACATCTTCAGATCTGTAATCCTAAAATATCAAAAATGTTTCGGTCCTATTTTTCCAAGTTGCCCGCTAAAGATGTAAGCAACTGTGATTAATGTTTAAGATATTTATAGTATTCGAGTGAAATTTACGTTGTTTTTTACAGAAATTGCGCACTGGCTTAGTAAACTAGTGGCGTTGAACTTCAGTATGACCTCTTTTCTTTCTTTTGCTGAACAGTGGGTGAAATACCGGAGTAATATGCCACTGCTTACAAGGTTATTTCTTTAATATCTTGTCTCCAATTTATTTTCAGAATAAAGTTCTCAGTTAAACAACATCGTGGACTAGCTGTATGAGCTGTAACGGCGAAATTTGTATATTGTTTGGTTATTGCTTAAACAATATTTAACTAGATTCTTAAATATTTTAAAAACTATTATATATTATTGTATACAGTATTAATCCATTCAGAATATCAAAAAATTTATTATTATTTAATTCATTTAATTTTTAAGAGTACGTGCACGAGTTTTTCTAACCTTGTGTTAAAATTCTTTAACATTAAATACTTAAAACTGGAAAACAGTGCTTATCGTAAAGTGCCAATTTTGCTTCAAATCATATTTAATATAACATTATTTTAGTCTCCGTTTTAATAATTTTCACGTTTTCCTCACGAATCGCAGACCTCTACTATACAAAACATATGAATTATCACGCTATGAATTAAAAGCCCACTTATAATCATCCCTATCAAGTTTTTGTCCATTATAATAGTCACTTATATTTGATTCACTATAAAAACTACTTGGAAGATACTGTAGCAAATTCATTTATATGTGGGTCCATAGAGGTTAAAGAAAACTCCGGAAAAAACTTATCCGGATAACTCATATCCGAGATGGGGACCTCTTGAATATGAGACTGACACGGTACCACCACAGCAAAGAGGCGAGTTTCAATTCCTAGATGCAGAGTTTGCACGTATTGGTGTCAAACATTTGCGTATTTTATTGCTATTTTTAAACAAGCTGAAATCGTTATACGTCACCGCAACATACCTGTATTAATATTTTGTAGGAAAGCGGATAGTAACGGATTAGAAGTGCATCGCACATGTTCTAACATGAATTATTTAATTCGCAGTATTTTGTTTGAATCCATATTAATTGCTGCTTGTACCAGGAAGCTGTCAATGCGGGTTTGCAACACAAGCAAAAATTTCTACTGATATAATCTGTAATAATATCAATGTAAAACGCAGCAAGTTCTAGTAAGAGATCCGGAGATTAATGTTTCAGTCCCCCCCCCCCACTCTGTTGAGCAGAATTTGCGTGTCGATTGGGTAACTGATATTAGACCTTGTTGTTCTTATTTAAATTACTGATGACCGTGTTGAACAAGTTCTGGAGAATAATCATTACTCCTGAACTGCGTCCTGTGTAAGAGAATATTTAAAAAACTACCTCTGTACAAGAGTAACAGCTATTTCAGTTTTGCAGTTTACTGTGAGCAGATGTGCAAGCAAATTGCAGTACTCAGTTAAAGTTTCAGGCTCTTTTTTGAGATGTTTAGTGTAAAAATTACTCATAATCTTATGTTTATTATGTCTACAGTTAAGTCAGGATTTCAAACTGAAAAAAAAAAGAACTCCAGAACCTGGATTGCTTCCATTTACGAATGTGGAAGTAATTAATTGCTGAATATTGCTAAATACAGTGTACATAGCAGATAGAGAAAGTATTGTATTCCACCCCAAAACTTGATACCGAGATTTCACCGGAATTACATGCTTTGAAACCCCTTGAATAAAAACAATTAGAAATATTTATGTATGTTAGGGGCGTGAGTGTGAGGGGGCACTATAGCTCAAAAACAAAAAATCCGTTGAATACCAAACTTGGTATTTAAGTTCAGCATCTTCTAAGGGCATACACGATGATTTTCAAGAAAATACCCCACCCCAATTACCGGAAGGTTTATCGAAACTTTTTATTTTGTCAAAAATGATTAACTATTTTGATTAAAACACCATATTATGTTAAAGATATCTTTATTAAAAACGAAATATAATAATCTTGAATTTTATGAGAATAGGTTATGAAGATCTGTTCATTCTGGATGACTTTTGTGTAACTGATATACATCTTATTATAACACACAATTCATTGTTTTATATATATATATATATATATATATATATATATATATATATAAATATTTTGAGAAGCCGTTTCTAATAATATTCCTTGTTATTGGGTTTACTTTTAAACTAGGTATCTACTTAAAATGTTATCAAGTGGAAAATCATATTTCGCTTTATACGTAGTTGTTCCCCTAACCATGCAAAGAGAACCGAATTTCAGTTGTTTTACGATCAATTTTTAAAAGAGTTGAAAATAACATTAGGCTAGTGTACTCCCTTATTTCCCTTTTACTTACAAGAAATCAGTAATAAGACTATTTCTGCTAATGTGTATCTTGGTTAGCATGATGTAGATGAACGTATAATCTTTTGTAAAAAAAGTTTGTTTACAGAACAGGTAGAGAAAGTGATACGAATAAAACACATCGTATTTTTTCTAAAGTTTAATGCGCACTGTTACTGCGTGCGGCACCACAGACAGTGCACGCTAACATTACAAAAAATGTCTGATAATAGGTAAGCAAACTTGTGAAGGAAACGTTCAAGCCTAAGTTATCTCCCTGGTGTTTACTAATAATGAGGACTGAGGAAAATCAAAAATATACCTCGGTAAGGGAAAACGGTTATATCTGATCTACAATTTACTCATACAATAAAATATTCGTCTTCTCAAGATAAGAGAAAACCCTGAAAGAAACTTTATCCGAGTAACTCGCTCAAGCGAGATTCGAACTCGCGACCTGTTGAGTGTGAGGTAGACGCGCTGCTCCCACACTACCAGGTGGCCGTCATAATTTGAACACCTTTTGTATGGCCTGATTAGAAACAAAATAAGGGACATAACATTTCAAAAGCTTGCAGGTGACTGCAAAATTGCGAAAAACATCTATTAATATCCTGTAAACTGCTTACATTTAATAAAATTCAATATGCATAAAATTATTTTAAATGCTTGGTCCTCTCGTACTAAAATATTTAGTAAAATTAATAGAACCTACTTGCTTACGCAGGTTTAAACTCAGATAATGTAAGATTTAAAGGTAGAACAGACCTAGTTCACGAACATCTACCAACACACAAAACAAATCTTAATCCAGCATCGCCAGATCCACAAACGATTTAACACATTGTGTATTATTATAGGATTAATAGTTATTTGTGTTTTGGTTTAGAAAAGAGTGAAAGAAAAAAAAACAGCAGAAGGTAATTATTGCACAGGTTATTCGCAGGAAATTCAAAATATAGTATGATTTATATAGAACAGTACAGAATGATTTATATAGAACAGTCACATTTCTTTCTGTAATTATTTGGCTGGAATTTTTTTTTTTGTCTTACCGTTGACAGCTGAAATTGCCATTTTGTTCTAGTCATTGCAAATGGAGTACGCATTAAATCAAAGCAATGTGAAGCAATACCGAATTCAGTTCGTGCCTTATATCAACAACCGTTGTCAGACTATGTGGATTACGTTTGCCTTTTGAACTCACCAGATATCCATTTGGTTTACCAGTCCTAGTACGTTGTTTCTTTGGGGAGGATCGGGAACAACAAATTCTCACAGGTTTACCCCTTCAAATACCTACAATTGAATTCGTTATCGAGTATTGCTTAATACATTTTTTTAATCTAAATAATTACGTAAATTTCTTAGAAAATAAAAAAAATTAAAACTGATAATGTAAAAATTAGTTTCACATGGAGATTTTCTTTGAATATCTTTGTGTCGCATTTGTTTAAGAGAGAGAACTTACTGTATCGTTTAGTATTTAGCCCAATTTTACTTTCTCTAGCACGTATGCACAATGTACATAGTAGGTAGAGAAGATATTGTATTCGACCCTAAAATTTGATGTCAAGATTTCACCGGAAATATATGTTTTGTGGCCCACTGAAGGCCAAAAAAAATCAGTTTTAGATAGAGTTCAATATGTGTGTGAGGAGATCAAAACTCTTAAACGAGAAGTCCGTTCAATACCAAACTTAGTATTTAAGTATAGTATCTCCCAAGGATGCGATACAAAGATTTTCAAGAAAATTCCCCCAAATCAAACTATCCTTTACATGGAGAAATTTTAACAAAATGTTGATTTTCTCAGAATTAGCTCTAACGATTTTGAATATAGTACATCAGATATAACACACATAAGAGATATGTGGTGGACTAAGTGGTGTCTAGGCGGATCTTCTCTGGGCTCTCCGGTTTTCCCCGCAGTTTATTCTATCAATTGATCCATAATTTTGTGTAGTCTACTTCTTCACTTATATGTGTACCAGTGATCACACAAACAGCTTCTCTGCGATCCATCTTTTCGCTTTAACAGGCGTCTAACCCCAGGTGTTGGCTCTTAAATGCTGGAAGGTTAGTCCTACATACGAGGAAGGTATGTGTGAAGTGTGTATGTGTACTTAAGGAGGGAACCTTCCATACTGCAGCCGTTGGCTTATTGTTCGTCAGACCCCTGGGGAAGAGGATGAGATGAGTGTAATTCCAGAAAACGGCCGATATCCGGATAGGGAGAGAGCCCCGTGGAGGGTCCCTAACAGTTCACAAGCATTCATCTCGACGCGAAGAATGCCAGGAGCCGTGGCTCAGTCCCGAATAGACCACCTAAGTCCGCAGACAACCACCGCCATGAGCTGTAGAGCGTAGTCCACCTCATGGAATTGACCGATTGGGAAATGAAGAAATAGGACTTTGGGGAAATTAAGAATCCTCTCCAGAATTCGCCTAGTGACCCGGAAAAACCCTTAAAACCCATGGGTCAGAGTGGTCGGCCGCGTGGAACCGATCCCATGACCTCCCGAATACCAGTCCCAGACGAAACGCCTGATCCATCTGGTTCGGTATACGAGGAGGGTAAATAGATAAATGAAAGTCTATGTAAGCAGGTATTACTTTCCCAATATATAAAATGCTGTTTAGGAATAATTAACGAATGCTCCTAGTGGGAATTAAATGCAGCTCTCGTTCACTGGCGTGAGTATTAGCATCAAGATCTGTGACGTGTTGCCGGAAAGTCGCTATTAAGCACGCGCTATCACACAATCGCATTAACCTGATGGAATCATAGGGCACCGTTTGCCTCTTGACACTAAACGTGCAGCTTAAACTCGAATGTCCATTCCTCTTATGGTAATGTGCGATGGGAGGGAAGAAATCTGTCTGATAAGTGGCTCTTAGAATGAAAATTATACCCGCTAATTGACTCGAAGCCCTTCCTTTCTTTACGAAGCTGAAGAAGGGTAATGAATATTAATTGCCGCGGCCGAAAATGCAGATGAGGTCGGAAGGAAGTGGGCAAGGATTTCTTTGCCGCACGTGTTAGAGATCTTATAACCTGCTGTCTCTGCTGGGCATGAGGTGTCTGCCAGGTTTTCGCCAGGCACTTCAGCGGAGTAAAGGGAAAGTCAACCCTTTACACCGTAACTGTTGTCCAACATGCGAACCGACAGTGCATTTCATTTGCATTAATTTCAATATATTATGCAAATCTGCGCGAATGAATGGCCTTTTACACGGTTACGCACGGGGTCAGGTAGGGTTGCAGAGGGGGAGAAGACCTTTAAACCCTTAGCGCGCGTGTGTGTGTGTTTGACTCCGTGGTGAATGAGTTCATGCATAACATAACCTATACTGGATCGCGAAGGACACTTTCGGGCCCCTCTCCCTCTCAGACCCAAATCATTCAAAGCCCGAGGTTTTTAAATAAGATATTCTTTAAGGTCTACAGTTTACATTATCTCTATGTCGACTTCATTAAAATATTTGTACTGATGATAATTTGTGGCATATCAACCCTTTAATACACGTAGATTGTCATTTATCAATATTTTCATGTCGGCGTCGTATGTCTGTGTTTAGAGTTGGGGAGTTAGGAAAATAATTAACGTCACTTAAAGTCAGTAAACAAAGATTTTATTGGCAGTTGCTGACGAACACCACATATAAAAAGGAGTAGTACCTACTCACCAGGTAGCCCAATAGCGCCGTATTTCACGTGTGCAGATAACCCTTCATGGGCTATATAACTGCAGAATTCTACGGGGTAAACCCAAGCATACTTTGGTTTGTGGCGTTTGCGAGAGCGACCTTTGTGGCGTTGTAAGTGAGAGCGACTTTCGTTCTTCTCCTCTAGCATATCAGCGTAAACGGTGAAGGAATCGCGCTCACTGAGAGGCTTTACTAGTCCGTGATGATATAAAAGAACAGTGTAAACACACAGAGAAAGTTAACATGATTTCCACTTCAACTATAGTGCCTTTATGTTTTAGAGATTAAAGATTAAAAAGCCTTATTTCACATATCAATGTCCGCCAATAACTAGTTCTTAAATTGTATAATTCGCTGTTCTTACTTAACATTAGAGACGATTCACATTAAGACCCGGTAACAAAACCGTGCATGAGAGCACGAAGTGTTTCACTGTACTGTTATTTATTATTATTATTATTATTATTATTATTATTATTATTAGTAGTAGTAGTAGTAGTAGTAGTAGTGGTAGTTGTAGTTGTAGTGTCAGTATTATCATTATTAATAATAATATTACGCATACGCTGATTATACAGGGAATAAAAATGGAGCACCGGTGGAATGCGATGGCGGGGAAACCCGGAGAAAACCCGCCCCTGTCTCGCGTTGTCCATCACAAATTCCATATGCAGTCGCTTGGGATTGCCTTTGTAAGAGGCGAGTGGTCAAAGTACTCGGCAATGCCGCGGCCCTCTTCCTGAATAGTCTGACAACAGCGCATAGAGTGAGATTTGTCTTCTAGCAGCAATCAACAGCTCTCTTTTCGTGTGTCTGTTACGCTTCTTGCATTATATTTTTAACTCTCATGGGGCCTATGTTGAACATACATGTACGATTTGGCATATTTCCGTGTTATTATTGTTAGTTTTGTTATCTATTGTTACAAAGTTAAGGAACACTGAGAGAGAAATTTTGACTACAATCAGTCGAAAAGCGAAAATGTATTTTATAGTATATGTTGTAACATTTGGGCGTCTATAGAAAACTAACATTCAGCCGTCCTTCCCTTGGTTCAGGCTCTAAGGACATTTAAAGATCGTACACTACACCTGTTTCATTTAACATTATTTCATTAAATATTTTCGCACTTTCAAAATGTTCCACACGTCTCAGTTTTTGTTTGAATACAACTAAAACTTTCCCAGAATATGCAGAAGTATGTATTGTAATATTACAAAGCACAAAATTAACCTAACACTAATATTAATTTATCAGAAACTACATTTTATTAAGAAATTATTAATTTTTGAGATTAAAATTTCCAATTTTTTACAAAATGAGTAATAATTCAGTAATCAAAGTTTTTGAAATATCCCCATTCGAAAAATATCCAGTTCGAAAAATGCATTCAATTTTCTCAAATTTTGAATAGCGTGGGGCATTTGGATTATGTATCATATTTACGTAATAAAATGTATAAAATAATTTATATCCTCCAAAGTATTTGTCCAATTAGAATTTAGTATTCATACGAGGAGCGTTCAATAAGTCCTTAGAAAAAGATAGAAACAAATTATTTTTGGTAGATTATTTTTTTTCAACATAATCTCTTTTTAGCTCAATACACTTTCCCAGCGTTTCTCCAACTGTTTTAAGCCTTCCAAAAAGTAGGATTTCGGAAGGTCCTCAAATTAGGCTTATGTTTGGAAGATGACCTCTTCGTTAGACGTGACTCGTTTTCCGCCGAGTCACTTTTTCAAGTTTGGAAATAAAAAAATTCACTGGAGGCCAAATCTATGAACACTATGGATGTTGTGGTATTTCGAACCTTAATTCTAGGATTTTCGATATCAAAACAGCGCAGGTATGCACTACTTTGTCTTGATGGATAGGAATCTTTTTATTTTATTTATTTACTTATTTATTTATTTTTTATTTTTTTGCCAGATGACATTTTTCTTGATTTCTCCGTTCAAACGGTGAAATAATGAAGCATAACACTCTCATTTATTATCTTATTTTCTTCAAGTAATCAATGTAGATTATTTGCTTCTTCGGAGCCAATTCACTTTAAAAACCCACTGTTTTAACTGTACTCTGGAGTGCAGAAATATCTACACTACTACGCTCCAAAGACCTTTGGGGTGTAGTAGTGTACATATGTTTCATTCACAATTATATATTGAGGTAGAAACTCGTCAGGATTGCGATTGAAGGTGCCAAACCAGGTTTTGAATCGATCACAAGATTGTGCTTATTCTCCATTGAGAGCAAATGCGGCACCCATCTTGTCCAGATCTTTGCCAGACCTAACTTTTGGTGCAAAATTGAGATATGCCTGTGACATCTACTATTTCGTGAAGTTTGATTCGTCCATCACTCAAAATATGTCCTGGATTTTGTCAATAATTTGGGAAGAAGTCACTTCTACTGGACTTCCGGAACGATGTTTATCATTTGTGGCTGTACGGTCACGTTTAAATTCATTTATTCAATTGTTAATTCTTGCAATCGCAAGAGTAGATGTGCTATGAACTTTATCTAACTCGACTTTTATATCTTTCGGCGCTGAGCGTTTAAATTTAAGTGGTTAACCACAAAACCACGTGATTGATATAGCTGAAACTCGAACTGTCATCTAGTAAGAGACGGCGGTTATTAAATACAAACTTTTTTCGGTGTACGAGTGTAATTTCTTGAATTTTCTAAGAACGTATTGAATGCCTATGTATTAGCATTACAACAATGCAATCAACGTAAAATTCCAAAAAACGCTGTACAGAAATACAGAAATTTGCAGTGTTACTCCCAGTGTCCCTTAGAGTGTAGATAAGGAAAATTAAGAGGCGTTAATTTTTCACCACGTTCACTATAGTTCTCGGCTGTGAGAAACGTCAAGGCCGAACACAGTGTGGCAGAAAGTTGTGTCGAAACCTTGCAGCGGCTGTTGTTTGCCTCGAGTTAACGCGTCAGGCGTGAGCAATACAGTGTGTTTCTAGTGTAGTTAAATTCTTCACGTTTTGCCGCTACAGGTTATATTTCCAGAGTCCAGTAAAATGAAATGGAGTTTTAATTATGGACGCACTTTAACAGCGTCCCATTCTATATTGGGCGTGAAAGCTTAATTTTGCTCAGAGGCCTTTTTATTATGCTTGAGGTTCTTTTACGTGCCGTAAATCTACGACACGGGACCAACGGCTTTACTTCCCTTCCGAAGGGAGCCATGCTAAGGATTTTACGCCCGAGAAAACCCATCGTCCTCTGCCGGGATTGAACCCACGACCTTGGGTATATGAAGTTAGCTTGGTAACCATCAGTGTCCAGTAAAAGTAGCATTAAATTCCGTTATGCTTATACTAGGTATTACCACATTTGTTATTTCGACGTTACTTATAAACAGTTACTATCTAATAAAACTTTGCTTTACATCGCCGCGAGTCAAGTGCGCACGTGCTGAGTTCTTTATAAGCTTACTAAATTAATACTGTGAAGGAAATTAAGGTTATAGTATAATTAATTAAAGGTACTTTTATTAATTGTATCTTGTGTATCAGAGTATATTAAAATATTTTATAAATTTTGTTTATCTCGAATTTAAAAGATTTAATTTGGTGTTTTAGTTATTGTCTCATAAATATTAAAAATGCTTTATTTGCTAGATGAGACACGATGATATATTTATTTCAATTACCTACACTCCACCGCCCGGATTAGGACATTCTCTCAACACTGGCGCGTCTTCCCTCTTTACTTCTCTGCAATTGCTGGCCAATTCTCAGAATCACTACCGAGAATTAAGTTCAGAATCCTTAAATTGGATTTTGCTAATACCTGACCATAGCCAGAGCTACTAATTACTTCCCATCTTTCAAAATATACACTTGCTTCTTTTTCATTCCAATTTTTATTACATATAATATCATTGAAGTTTTAAATAAGCACTATTATTAGAATAAATGTCTGCATCATATCATATATCATTATTACCATTACCTATTCCTTTTCCTATTATTATTATTACATCATTATATCATTAGTAGTAGTAGTATCGTGCTGTGAATTATTACGAATTAGACAAATATCTCTATTTACTTTATTTATTATTAATATGAATTACTAGTGCAGTTTACATATATTGTCTGAACCAAACATTGTTTATTTAATAGTTACCGAAAGTTCTACTTTCCTCAATTAAGTTAAATCGCAGTTGCAGCATTTTTCAAATTATAATATAATAAAAATGAATTTGATGATCCTATATAAAACCTTTCAAAAAAAATAGTAGAAGTTAAAATAATAAAATGATTTCATATGAAATTACTCTGAGGTGAAATTTGCATTTTGAAATCCTGAATATTATTTATGGAATACTAACTTTTATGTAACATTAAAACTCTTTGCTGTGAACGACTACTATACCCAGTATGAATAATTTTAATTTTCTAAAATTGATCATACAAGTAACAAAATTATAAATTCAAACTATACTGTATACTCAAGAAAAGGCTTAATGAAAGTATACAAAGAATATGATATAAACTGGATAATAATTTCACCATCAACAACATTTTAAGTAGCAAAAACGTAAACAAATAAGACTGTGAGATAATCAACTCTAACATTTCACGAGCCAGCTGCAGTCCCCATGTCCAGTTTATTTATGTCCGTATTTGGGATTTTAAATAGTCAAAAAAAAGTAAACTTACTATCGCTACGTGGGGATTTTTAATTAACACTTTTAACTACCCCTAAAACTATTTTGTAGCGTTAATATTTTCCTATTCTTGTATTTTGAATACAAAAACTAGTGCCATGCTCTTAGTTTTGTTTGTTGATATTGTGATATCGTACTGTCTAGCAAATTTATTTAGCAAGTTAGTTTCTAAATTAGCTAAACGACTCCTTTCTCAGCAAATAAAATTTTAACATGTTTGAATATAAAATTTTAAAATGTATTGCTAAAACGCTATACCATTCTCTAATTACATCATAATTAATATAAATATTGAATACGTCGGAGGCAGAGGACAGTCTGCAGCTGAGAGTAAGTGCATAAAATACATAACAAAAAATCTGTTCCATTCACATGACTTTCTCTACATTTCTGTAACACATTATTGTTAAAAAGTTTATTCTTCTATCTAATTCAGTTAATAGAGATAAACTTTAGCAGAAATGCTTTCTTGTAAAGAAAAGGTAAATAATGGAATATACTAGGCTAAAACGATAGTAATTTTTTTTAAAAGTGAAATTCCCGTATGTGCAAAGTTAAAGGTATTTCAAAAACTAAAACTAATGACAAGGAATATCTCAAAAATGGTCAACTCCACGAAAAAAAAATGTACCTATATGACATAAATTGTGTGTTTCAACGATATCTATATATTTTGTGAAGTAAATTTTTGTCTATCTCTTACCGTTTACTAGTTATGCAGCCTAATTCATCCCAAATAAAGAGGCCTTCAGAGGCTATTCCCAGAAAATTCACGATACTTTATTTGTCCTGTAAGTATCTTTAATATAAGGTATTTTAATCAAAATCGTTAGAACCATTTATGAGAAAATCAAAATTTTCTAAAATGTTTCCATGTAAAGAATAATTTGCGGTGGGGGGATTTTTCCCCAAAATCTTCGGGTCGCATCCTTGGACAATACTAAACTTATATGCCAAGTTTGGTACTTTTACGACGTTTCGTATTTGAGTTATCGTATTGGTACACACACACATATACACACACACTCACAGGCGCACAGACGGCTTTTTCTCAATATGCTTTATTTGGATACAGGAGAACCTAAAACATCTTTCCGGTGAAATCTCGGTATCGGATTTTTTAATGAAATGCAATACTTTCTCTACACACTAGGCACATAATACGTGTAGAGAAACTAAAAACAGGACACTATTGCTAAAATGTAAGAGCTGCAGACACAAAACTTAACTGGAACGAAAAGGTTCAACATTCGAACATGCCAACAATATTTAACTAAGCCTTATTATCCGAGCAGTGTTGTGACACTATTTGATTATATTTAAACTGAGAACAGGTTCTTTGGCCCAAGATTCACTTTCTAGAATTCTGGTTGAGTGTGATGTGTGGGTTAAGATCGTTAACGATGCTTTCTTCTAGTCTTTTTTGTTTTTGCGGAGAAATATGCAGCCCGAAGGTCGAGTCGGTGATGATGTAACTAGTTTTTGTGAGCTAGGTCTGCGCCCCAGGGATGGTCCGCCAGAAAGGTTTAATGACATTTGTGGAGAGGCAGTAGCAGCTTCCAGCCAAAGAGATGGTTAGAAATGAATGGGTTGTACCTGCCGCGTCAAGTACCTCACTAGCAAAAAATCTGATGTGTTCCATTCAGCTGACTTTCTGTAACGATCTATTGTCGCCCTTCGTGGTGTAATGGCTACCATCCTAACTTCATATACACAAGGTCCGGCGGTGGACGATGGATTTTATCGAGCGTAAAAATCCTTAGCATGGCTTCCTTCGGAAAGGAAGTAAAACCGTTGGTCCCGAGTAGTAGATTTACGGCACGTAAAAGAACCTCAAGCCTGATAAAAGAGGCTTCTGAGCAAAATAAAGCGGGTTTTCAGTTCCAATATAGAAAAGAATTTCATTTTGTAACGAACTATTCTTACAAAGGCGGCGCCTCCCATCCAAGTGGCCCGGGTTCGATCCCAAGCGCCCGCATGTGGGATTCGCGGTGGATGAAGCGGCGTTTTCTCCGGGTCCTCCGCTTTCCCCTGCCACTCATTTCACCAATTTCTCCATCAACACCTTTCCAATTATAAATTTCGCTTACATTTCATACTATCAAGCCAACTCTACGGGCCAACCTCTCATAACAGCTTCTTCATTCTGTGGTTTCGTACCTTAGGCTCCCCGGCAGGCTTCTGATCCCTAGACATTGGCTAGGAGGGTGTCAGCCCTACAATTACGGGGAGGGTAAACCGATTACAAAACGAAGCGAAACTATTCCTACAGAAGCTTATTCTTCTATCTAGTTCACGCAAATCGAGATAAACGTTCGCAGAAATCGTTTTATTGCTTAGCTCCTTATAAGTAGAAAGCATATAAATGGAATACATTAGGCTAAAGTCAAATCTTTTAAAAACTGATTGCTATGTGCTTAACTACACCCAAAAAACTCGTGTTCCATTTTTCTTACTTTTTTTTTTTTTAATAAAAATACAGTTCCGGAGTCCTATAGGACTTAAGGCGCGTATTCCTTTTTACTTTCTCTATAGGCACTATGTACATAGTGTATAGAGAATGTATTGCACTCCACCAAAAAATTCGATACCGAGATTTCACCGGAAATATATGTTTTAGGGTCTCCTTTATCTAAAAAAAGCATTTTTGGAAAAAGGTCCGTGTGTGTGTCCGTGTGTCTGTGAACACGATAACTCAAAAACGAAAAGTAGGTAAAATACCAAACTTGGTATTTAAGTTTAGTATCTTCCAGGGATGTGACACGAAGATTTTGAGAAAAATCCCGCCTCCCCGAACTACCCTTTACATGGAACTTTTTTCGAAAATTTTGATTTTCTCAAAAATTGCTCTAACGATTTTGATTGAAATTTCGTATATTAAAGATATTTGCCTGACAAATAAAATGTATATCTTGAATTTTCTGGGAATAGCCTCTGAAGAGTAGTTTATTGTGGATGAATTTTACTAAATTTTGAATAAATGCTAAACCGTAAGAGATGGACAAAAACTTACTACACAAAAAATGTAGAGCACGTTAAAACACATAATTTATGTTATATACATTTTTTTCATGGAGCTCGTCGTCTTTGTGACATTCCTTATTTTTGGTTTCTTCTATGAAAAACATACATTTCTCAAACAGGAATTTGTCAACTGCTGTGCATACAAACAAAGGAACTTCAGTGACATAGCAACCAGCTTTTGATTATCATTTTAACCTATGGTACTCCCTTATTTCACATCTACTTACAAGGAAGCAAGTAATATGGCTATTTCTGCTAATTTTTTACTGATTAGCATGAAGTTGATAGAAGTATAAGCTTTTTAAGAATAATTTGTTGCAGGGATATAGAGAAAGTCATGTGAGTGAAACACATCAGATTTTTTATTTTTTCTCTCTCTCTCTTCCATTTTCCAACATTTCCTTTGTGTTTATATTTGATTACCGATTTGCTTTTTGCTTCTAATACATACACACATATACATTTACAAACACAGAAACATCCATGCCCAAGGCGAGACTGACACCCACAATCCACTGCGCCGCGAAGCACCAAAACAAGACACTTCCATTCACATGGATTTCTCTACTTCTCTGTAATACATCATTGTAAAAATGTGTATTCTTTTAGTTGCTTTATGCTAATCGAGAAAAACATTAGTAGAAATGGTCTTATTACTTGCTTCCTTGTAAGTAGGATGAAAATAAGGAAACACATTAGCTAAAACGATAGTTAAATTTGTCTGTTGCCATCCGTTTCTTTCCATTGCCAGAAGTTGACAGATTCAAGTATTTTAAAACTGAAAATATTAACAAGTTAATACGTCAACATACTAAACTTCAACAAAAAATGTATATGATATAAATTGTGTATTTTAACAAGATCCATTTTTTTGTGTAGCAAGTTTTAGTCTATTTCTTACGGTTTACCAATTATGCATAATTCAGCAACATTCATTCAGAATAAAGAAGTATTCAGAGGCTTTTCGCACAAAATATAAAATATTAATTTTATTTGCCTGTAAACATCTTTAATATCCCGTATTTGAACCAAAATCGTTAGAGCCATTCTGGAGAAAATCAAAATTGTCGAATTTTTTTTCCATGTAAGGAGTAGTTTTGGGTGGGGTGATGTTTCTTAAAATCTTCGTATCACATCCTTGGAAGATACTAGATTTAAATGCCAAGTTGGTATTTTATTGACTTTTTGTTTTTGAGTTATCGTGTTCACAGACACACGGACACACACACACACACACACACACACACACACACACACACACACACGCGGTGTAACGTTTTTTTATTTTTTTTATTTTCTTTTTCTTTCCTTTTTGGTTTGTTTTTTGGTTCAGGGGACCTGATTTCAAGTGAAATCTCGATATTAAACTTTGGATGGAATAAAATACGTTCTTTATGTCTATGTATATAGTACGCGTGGAGAAAGTAAAAAATATCTATCATGTAAATAATTGTGTGTTTTAACAAGCTCCACGTTTTTGTGCAGTACGTTTTTGTGTATCTCTTAAGGTTTATCAGTTGTGCAAAATCCATTCAGAATAAAGAGATCTACAAAGGGGTTAGAAAGCTAAGTTTAGTTATAAACACAACACTAACACAATCAGTAATATATTATGGTATTCACTGTTCAGTATTAAACACACATGTTTTAAAGTTTACAAATTGTCTGAAAGAGTCATAAAGCTACATGTATAGGTTAAGCACATTTTTTCATAAAATCGTAGACTTAAAACAAATAATTTTCTGCTTGAATAACACTATTTAAATAAAATCTGCGTGATCGAGGTTTAGTTATTTTTTCTCCCGTATGTTTTACGATTTAGCAGTTATACAAAGTCATTTAGGATTAATAGAACTTAAGAGGATATTACCAAGAAATTCAAGTTATACAGTTTATTTGTCTTGTAAATATCTGTAATGTGTGGTATTTTAATTAATTTAAGAAAATTAATCTGCTCTATAGATGTGGAGTGCTGACTAAAGAAGAATAAAATATTAAACAGCCTTAAATTTTAGGATCTTTCGCATATTTTATGTCTTTAAGCTGGTATTTAGTAGACACTTTGAAAGAAAATATCCAAAAATTAACAATTTTAAAATCGGGATTTAATTTATAGGTATACTTTCAATATTTCAACATTCTAATGATGCAGAAATAAAAAAAAGAATATTGTCCAAACCTGTGTTTATATTTTCACAATCAAATTCGTAACCATTGTTATTTGAGAAGCAATGTTATTTCTAATTCAGCTATTATTAAGCCAACCTATCTGACTGGAGTTTTTTCATGATTTACCTCAGTCGATAAGGTAAATACTGAATTCACGATCCACCTTAGGTCTAAAGCAGTAGTAAAACTGAAAATATACTATAATTGGATTATGCTGCCAGCTATCCGCTGAGTCCTTCACGGGCATCCGAATTTTGTTTGTAGTCGGACAGTTTATATCCAGCCAATTGTCCGCTGCCTCTACGCTTTGTTGTATATTATAGACCACTTCTGAATCATATAATGGTAGTGTTATAGCTTTGTAAAATTTTAAAGCGGTATCTTTTCTGGTTCTTCCAACAAGTGTTCTTTTAATTGTAAATAATATTTTCAGAAATTTGTGTAATTTAAGTCCATATCACTTGTATAACCATAAGTTATTGTACAGCCCAAATAATTAAATGCATTTATTTGTCCCAAAGGGTCATTATTGATAATTATTGTTGTAATAGATTTAATAACATAATTAAGCCCATTGATTCTTAGGCATAAAGAAAACCAAACAAAAGAATAAAAAAAGATTACAAGAGCTGAAAACTAGCAACGGCTCCTTTATGAACCTGTACGAAGAGCGAGAAAACATATTATCTGCCATAAATCCAGATAGAGAACCGAGGAATATAAAAAGAACTCGAGGACTACGAATGAAGAGATAATAAAGACCGTGTACAAAAAGAGGACTAAACGAGAATGAATGACCAGATAACAAAAATGACATTTGGAATGCGAGAGTTGTTACAACAAACCTGCTCATATGGAAGGCAGTATTTGTTTAGCTCGAGATGTGGACCTCCCAGCAGTAAGCTGCTGATCGGCGATCGACAAACATCGTTCTAACCTCGAGTTTCAACAGCTGCGGTTGGTCTTTGAAACATATGTAACTTTATAACCATTTTTTTTTTTTCTGCAGACATTTCCTTCGGATTAGTAACAATATTGGACTAGCATTTTGATTAATGGTTTTTTATTTCCATTATCTTATAGGAGCGAGTTTCTCTACTCACTTATCTTGGAAAAAATGCATTCTTCTATCGGTCTCTTGTCAACAGATATCATTTTCTTGCACATTTCGTTATAAATTTGGATAGCATCTTGAGGACCGATAGCGGGACTCATGGGAATATCAGTTGCATACCTAACGAGTAAAGACCGGCCTGCACTGGCGACTGCACGCGCCGCATGTAAACAACTTGTAGTAACGCGTTGGAGAACATGGATCGACACAGCAGTATTCTGATTTAAGGTAATTAATTTTATGATAGTGCATGCTCTTCAATCAAGATTTTAAAATCTCTTGCTTCAAATGGATTCCATGAAGATTTGTAATTCATTCAGAAGAGCTTTGCAGATATATCTACGACAATAACACATATTTGGAAACATCGAGCATTGAAATGCCTCGAGCTTTAAAAGCGGTCGATGAATTTCTGCAAGTAATTAATAAGGGTCCCCTGACACCTGTTTTAGACCGTGTGAAAAAGAAAGTGAAAGTGTTTGGAAAAATGTCGGATTTTCAATAATGCATAATATACGAAATGTGCTAAGATGCGTTGCTACGGAAACAATTGATGATGGAGTATCTTACCCAATCTCGATTATATGTCATATTTCCGTTTTGCTCCAATCACATCTTGAGATGTGGAGCAAAGTTGTTCAAAATATAAAGCCTGTTTAAGTGCCAATCGGAGACGATTTACATTTGAGACGTTACCAGTGTTTGTTGTTGTGCATTGTAATCTATGCATCTTGAGAGGAAATGAAACGGATAATGATGCTGATCACGTTTCGCACAACATCAATTTAATGTATGTAAATATTAAAACTGTTAGTTCCCGTAAATAAGTAGTATTTATGTTTACCACCCACCCAACCAACCTCAATCACCTTCTCTGCTAGTCTACCACGCAATCACTGCCGTATTTTCCTTCTATTAGTTACACACTGCATTGTCAACCTATACCTTGCTACGCTAACTTCGCTTCTATCCCGCTATCGGTCCCCAAGATGCTATCCCTAGTTATAAGTATAGATAACGTCATCCTCTGTGGTTAGTGGTTGCCGTGCTAGCCTCTAATACACAAACTTGGGGGTTCAAACTCGGAGGGGTGTGATGATTTTTTTTTCGGACGAAATTCTAAGCATGACTTCATCGAGGGGAAATATAGCTCTTGGTAAGTACTTGTAATATTTATTTGCACGATAAAGAACCTCACACCTTGAAAACGTAAGTCTCTAGGGAAAATTCCGCCATTTTTACGACCGGAAATCCTGATTCGAACTGATCACTCCCTATACGCCGACA
The DNA here is from genome assembly GCA_030762935.1 of Hymenopus coronatus. NCBI lineage: Eukaryota > Metazoa > Arthropoda > Insecta > Mantodea > Hymenopodidae > Hymenopus > Hymenopus coronatus. The sequence goes on along the minus strand of CM060896.1, from coordinate 72,880,354 downwards.
TAACCTTAAAGGAAAGAATAGGAGAGAGGTAGGTAGTATAACAGGATACAACGAAAGATGTTTATAAGCGAATGAGATAACTATGCAGTAATACCAACTGATCAAACAAATAATGGTATTTGGGCTTGATTTATATAAATTGGTTTTATATTGATCATAGTGGTAATAAAATTTACTGCTCCTATAATTCTAGATATTCCTGCATGGTGTAATCAGAAGATAGTTGAATCTACTGCCGGCCCTGCATTGTCACCATAAGCATAAGAAGCAATGAATAGAGGGACTTATAACTTAACAATAGTTAAGTATTTGAAAAGAAAGGCTCGGAAGTGGTTAACGCTACAGAAAACATTTTTTGGCATAATTTGTGTACTTCATGGAGATTTGGTAGGAAATATTTTGTCTATCTCTTACAGTTCATGAGCTGTACAGAAGTTATTCAGTACCCTATGATATATTAACGAAAATCCCATGTGATATTTTTGGGAATATCAGAAAATGTCAGAAAGGTTTTCCATGTAGGTAGAAGGATAGTTTTTTTTGTGGCGGAGTCTTTGTGACACAACCTGGGAAGACGAATTAAAATGCAAATTTTAGTAGTTCACTGACTTTTCGTTTTTCAGTCTATTCACGTACGGACAGACTTGATACATGCATACTTGCACACATACATATGGATATTTCTCTAAAGTATTTTTAAGAGCTTGGGATACTTACACCTGTATATTTCCGGTAAAAACTCGATATCGAATTTTTGAGTGGAATACAATCGGGTGGACTTCGTGGCCGCGTGGTCAGCGAGCTGACTTCTCACGTGTAAGTCTCGGGTTCGATTTCTGGCTGGGGTGGGACATTCTTTAATAAGAATCATGCCCTATCCCTATAGAGACTGGGAGTATGTATGTGAGAGTGAATACGCGTGTGTTTGAAGAAATGAAAATAAATAAAAGAAAACGTCATTGTTAAGAACCTACAGTCAACGAGTTGTTTCTAAAGCAAAGCCCCCGATATGGCTTTGGAAGTTAAAGGGGGCATGAATGAAACAATAACAATCGAGGATCGTCAAAATGCGACCTACACGAATCGTTGTTTACGTAAACACGTTTAATAGCGGCATTGATCATTTTATTACATCAGCCAGAGCTTACCTAAATGTGACGTCACCCTTTGCCACCGCATACATATCACGTGGTCATCTGAGTCTCGCAGGATACACATATTGTCGTGGCTATTGGTATTTCAAGCATAAGTATTAAATCTATTTTTTAGAAAATCAAAATTTTCGAAAAAAATTCCCTGTAAAGAGCAGTTTGGGAGGGGTCTTTTTTTTGAAAATCTACATATCACATCGTTGAAGGAAGCTGAAATTGAACACAACATTTGACTTCGAACCAACGTCTCGTTTGGCCAAATACACTGACCTGTTTTAATAAAGACATTTTTGGGTTCAAGGGGCCTCAAAACATATATCTACTTCAGGTATAATCTTCCCATAGCATTTTTGGAATATCTCTGTTAGTTACCTACTATCGCGGTAGAGAAAGTAAAAAGACATTGAGACAACTAAAATTTAAAGTTTAACGTACTGCTGTAATAAAGGATCTATAAATACATCGGCATTTGCGACTTTAAAATGTTGCTTTTAAAAACTAATTGTATAAAAGTTAAATTGCGTTTAATGAAAATGAAAAAATATCACTGATGCAACGCCATAATTTTCCGCGTCAAATATTGGAAATTATTATTAAACATTTATCTATTACTTCAGAAATAATTCCATATAACACTACGAAAGATAAGACCGATTTTATTTCTGTATATGCTATTAAATTATTAAATAATGTTACGAAAACATGGAGGCATTAAGTGCCCAATCGATGTCAGGTGTCAGGAATATTTATTACATCGCTAGAGGCATAAAAATTGAGCCTTTCTAAAGTGCATCATTTTCAATGTGTCATTTCTTTACGAAGAAGGACATTATTGATGTGTCTTCTTAGCTTTCGGAGAAGGCCGCGTTATCTTCTGGGCTCACGGCAAGATGAGCGAAACGCCGGCATTCCCATGCAAGATAACGCGGCCTTCTCCGGAAGCTAAGAAGACACATCAAGACACAGGTCGTGGAAGCCTACGCATCCAAGGACATTACTGTCTATTGGTTTGAACCATAAGTGTAAGCATCGTTCGAATCAGACTTTCCGACGTGGTGGAAAACTTAAGAAATAAATGCTAATGGCAGTTGTATTGGTTTATTATATTTATAAAACTTATTAGTAGTGGCGATGGTGCTGGTGGCGGCGACCCGGCGGTGGTGGTAGTAGTAGATAGAGAAGTATCAATTCTACTAGATGTGAAAATTAGGAACTATCCACTCATCAAATTTACATGAACATTTTATGTATCGAAATCTTTTTATTGCAAGCACTATTACTGCACTCTTTGAAAATACCAAAATATTAAAAAAAAAAAAAAAAAAAAAAAAATCCCTGGCAGGGAAGTAATAGTAACGAGAAGGGGAAATTATTTAAATACAGGGAGATATCCCCATCCCTCTCATTAAGTCGAGCCTTGTGTGTGAGAGTGTCCATTGGTAAGCAACTTATCCACTTATAACCAAATGGAATGTCTCAATATGTCGCTAGACATATACTGGGATGTTTTTCCTAATAATATTTGCCGGTCCCTCAGTCTCCTTAATTTCATATCATCCTCCCGTAACTGGGTAGTTTAGCGGCGTTGGTGCATCCAGATATGAGTTATATAACTGTTTTCTCCTTCTCTGGTACGGAACCAAGCCAGTTCAAACCTGTTAGTAGATCGGAGCTTCGGGGGCGGTGCCTGCAGGAATATCTGTGAACTTCAGGAACCCCGCTATATCCACACCTATCGCTCCCTGGTCCGGGTAACAACCCTTCAAATCTTTCATCTCATCCCTTCCTCCCGGAGGTTGCATACAATACATAATAGGCCTTTGACGGCGGTGCTATTTCATTCTCTGCTTCTTGCGAGAAAAAAAAAAGTCGTACATCTTCTACAACAACCAGGTAAATTTTAAGTTTAAGTAAGTACATTGTTTGTTAAGGTTTTGACTGCAGAATTTGATTTGAAGTTTCTCAAAAGCTATTTAACGTATGAAATGAAACCATAGCAATTTTTTTCAAATATGATCAATAGAAACTTATAGATATATGTTAAAAATGAACGTTACAATATTCATAAATGATACCTATATATTTTTAAAATAATCTCTTATTTAAGTGCACTTTTCTGTGTAACCTATGAAGATACAGGAATGAAATTGTTACTGGTTATTTCCCAGTTTATTGCAACTAAAATTATTTCTCCCATTGACAAACTAATTTAAAATATACATATACGTATTTAATATGCAATGTGGATTCTGAATTCATAATTTAACTATCCGTGCGTTTCGTTAACATGACTCTTCTTATCTGTTGTGCAAAAGATTACTCTTTTGTCTGCAGGATGATAATCACAAAAACATTACCAAAATGTTCTTATTACTTGATTCCCTGTTACTAGAAGCGAATACACTAGGCTAAAGCGACAGTCAAATCCTTTAAAAGTTATGGCTATGAGATTGTTATTGAAATTCTGTTCTCTTTCCATGGCCAGGAGTAAAACAAAAATGATATGAAACAAATGAGTCTTCCGTTTCAGAAAAGTATTTTAATATTTAAACCAACAGTTATGCTGACCAAAGAGAGAGAGAGAGAGAGAGAGAGAGAGAGACACACACACACACACACACACACACACACACTGAATTTTTCTAAAAATGTGTTGTTTTTTTTTTGTTTTGGCTTTTTTGAGTTTCTAGTGAAAAAATAATATTCAAATTTCGGGTGGAATAAAATATCTTCGCTACCTACTATGTACATTACATATACGTGATAGAGAAAGAACATTTTGGTGGGGGAGGAAAATACATTCATTAGGAGAAAAAAAATTGGAGGAAATTGTTAAATATAGAATGCATTACAATATGCAGGCATTTCAGTGAAAATTAATTAATGGTTTACAGAAAAAATACATATCTACTGCTCCCAGTGATAATTGGAAAAAAACTAATTATAGTTTTTGTGCGTAACATTAATTTTCAGCATAATACATCTGTAATTTTGCACGGATTATGTTTGAAAAAATACCTGTATTCCGTGACAAAGTTTCATTTCATTGTATTAAATAATTTTTCAGAATCTTCAAATCAAACTTGGTACTCAAACAGCAGTTAAAATCTTGGATTAAAGCTGGCCAATATTCTTTAATTGCACAGCAGTAAGCTAAAGGTTCTGTGGCAGCGTTTGGTGGCTCAATTATTTTGATTTGGTTACCCTTTATGCGATTATGCGCGTGCATGTTAAGTTTCTATTTAAGAGAGAGGAAGCAAAATAGCTAAGAAAAGCTTTACCTATAGTAACAGCGACATCTGGAAATATTTATCTACTCCCAAAGGCTCCTGATCATTCTGGTTGGGATTGAAGACATAGACAAGATTTCCTATACATAAAATGAACGGTAAACCAGGTGCTAATTATAGCACAAACTTTCATTCCTATGGTTCCTAAAAAATGTTAATTTTGAAGGGTAAAAGTGTATGTAAATATTTTGAATTTTGTGTCTAATTTTGGTTTCTGTACTACTATAGTAAATATGGGAACATTATACTCAACCCAAAAATTTAATACCGAGATTTTACGGAAATACACGTTTTGGGACTCCCTTAATAAACAAAAACCATTTCTAAAAGAAAAATGTCCGCATGTGTGTCTGCGAGTAGCATAACTCAAAAGCTGGTTCAGTTAAATACCAAATTTGGTATTTAAGTTCAGTGTTTTCAAAATATGCGACACGACAATTTTCAGTAAACCCCCACCCGAACCTGCATTTACTAGGAATATTTTTCGAAACGTCAGATTTTCTTAAAAAAAGTTTTAATGAATATAATGTTTATAATATATATTAAATATATTTATATGAGAAACAAAATTTACATCTTAAATTTGCAGAAATAGCTTCTGTATCGCTCTTCATTTGGGTGACAGTTGCATGGCTGATAAATTAAAAGACAAGTTTTATGATACAGAATTGTATATCTGTAAGCACACAATTTACTTCAAATGCATTATTTATGTAGTACCAATTTCCAAGATATTCTTCATTTCTGAGCAGTCAAATTTCTTAACTTTTCTTAGAAGAGAAGTCATCATTCATTTTTCTTTTTTATCTTATTACATTTCGATTATGATGAATATACATAGAAGAATGATATTTTGTAAGAATGGATTTTTGCAGAATAGTTAAAGAAAGTCAAGTGAACAGATTTTTTTATTCAGAACGAGGGTAACCTACATTATCTATGTTAAATCTAAAGCAAAATATAAACCTCATGGCAAGTGTGCTTATCAAAGTTTGGTTTAGCCAAATTAGTTTTTCTACTATCTCGTAATAAATAATAAATTATAATTTTTCTTTTCCGTGTCTAGCCAACTCTCACATGATATCGATTGTTGACTTACCGCTAATGTCCTGGAGTATAATTACATACTTTAATGATACAACAGTTGTACAACCCGTGATCTCCAACAATGGCCTGTGTACATCACGAAACGTAAGAACATTTTATAATAATTGATTTCACCATAGTAATTTTGTGCAGTGTTCTGATAAAAATCTTCAATTACGAGACTAAATTGCAGCACATTATACTAACCAGAATCAAAATTTATTTATAAAATTGTATGGTCATGTTTTACAAGGCAAGATTAGAATTACTGCAATAGATACATTTTCTAAACCAGATTCATACCTATACCTAACTGCGGTCCCCATGGCCGCGCTGTCGCCCTTAATATCCTTAATCGTATTAACAAAAAAATATAAAATAAAATATTATTAACATTAAATGTTTTAATAGTTTAAAAATAAAACATTGGTCTTGTAAACCAAAATTAAGTCTTCTATAGGAAGATAAATAAATATCTGTAAAAATCTGGTGTAATGGTTACCATGCTAACTTCGTATACCCGGCGGAGGACGATGGATTTTTTCGGGTGTAAAAATCCTTAGTATGGCTTCCTTCGGAAGGGAAGCAAAGCCGTGGGTCCCGTAGATTTACGGCACGTAAAAGAACCTCAAGCCTGATAGAGAGGCCTCTGAGCAAAATTAAGCTGTCTTTCACGCCCAGTATAGAATGGGACGCTGAGAACCATAGCAGTTAAAGAGCGTCCATAAATAACACGCCATTTCTTTCATTTCATGGCCGCGCTCGCCAAGGCGTCCCGCTTTGGTGCTTCGTAGCGCTGGGGATCGTGGGTTCGAGTCCCGCCTTGGGCATGGGTGTTATATGTTTGTGTATATGTGTGTGTGTTGTAAAAGTAAGAAAACAGTAATAATACGGCAAAACATGGTAAAAAAAAAGGTGAATAAAAGTAGGGTATACAGTGCCGGAGTCCCGATCAGACTCCTGTACTGTATTTATATTAAAAAAAAACTGCCAGCTTTTGTTTTGCTTTTCTTTTTTATATTCATTACAATCCTTTAGCCTTTAACAAAAGGAAAATATGAATTTACATAACACTTAGTGCTTCTGAAAAATTAAACCATTACTTTCTCTACTCAGTAGTAAGTAGGGGAAATATGCCCTTCCACCCCAAATTTGATAGCAAGAAATCTCCGAAAATTCACGTTTTAAGGTTCCCCTGAATACACCTGATGTGTTATATTCATATAAATATCCCCACCTAAGCTGTAATTACCAAAACTTACTTTTCTATTTCACAATTACCAAAATAAACAGGAGAAACGGTTTTACTGCGATAATATTTGATTGTATGTACAAGCGAATAAGCAAACAAATATCTATAATAAGCCAAAGCGATTGTCAAATATTTTAAAATCCGGTCACTATGTGTTGTAATCCACTCTCTTTCCATAACCAGAATAAAAATATATGAATAACGACTTCCTATTTGAAAACAATATGAGTATTGGAAAATTTAAAACTAATAAGAATATTTCGGAAATGATTAGCTCCACAAAAAAAAAAAAAAAGAAAAAAGTATTTGACTTAAAGTGTGTAGTAAGCTTTTGAATATTTCTTAAGATTTAATAGTTATGCAAAAATCATTCAGAATAAAGAGGAATTTAGAGAATATTCCCAAAAATATTAGATACACATGTCACTTGTCAGAAAATATCCCAAACTTATCTATGCTTTTTAATAAATTTCATTAGAGCCACTTTTGAGAATCTCATAATGTTCCATGCAATGATAGTTTTGGAGGGGGTTTTCTTGAAAATCTTCGACTACATCTTTCAAAGAAAATAATGAAAACAACGATAAAATTGCTAAGTAAACAGTACATATTCGTGAATATTTTCGAATCGTATTCTTTCACAAGGTAACAAAGGAGCGCGCGCGCACACACCCACTCACACACACAATACCTTAACAGACTTAGAACAAAGATGATTTTTGGTGTTTAGGGGATCTAAAATAATATATTTCGGGTGATATGTCGATTTTATGGATGGAATAAAATTCTTCTTTAAAACTTATCACATAGTAAACCTTTTTCTAAACATTCTTTTACCTGGATTCAAGTCGTCCAAAACATGTATTTTGTGTCATGTATAATGCATTTCTCTTCCACATTGTCAAATGATGTATGAGTGATACGGTCTTTCAAATTTTATTTTTTACGGAATTATGTACACCAATTCATTAACGAGATTCCAACAAAACACGGAACCCAAAAGAAGCATTTTTAGACAAAAGGTGTACTTATTATTTGGGCATATGTGTGCGTGTGTTTAAACAGCATATCTCAAAAACGAAAAGTCGGTTAAATACGAAATATATCTATTTAAGTTCAGGAAGTTCCAAGGGTGTTATACGGAGATTTAAAGAAAATCTCCTCCTATGTCTACCCTTTAAATAGAACCAATTCGAAAGTATTTATGTCCTTTAAAATGATTCTATAAATTTTTAATAAAATACTTTATGTTCAAACTAATTTAATTACAAATAAAATATACCTCTTGCATTTTCTACGAATAACCTCTCCTTATTGCGAACGTATTTCGTATAATAAGTAAAACGTAAGAGATTGAGGAAACTTTACCTACTCCATAAAAAAAAATAGATCTCGCTAGAGCACACAAGTTGTGTAAAATTGACAGTTTTTATAGTTTACTTATTTATTTATTTACTTGTAATTAATGGATGCTCTTTAACTGCTACGATCTCAGAAAGACTGAATTAATTTTGCTCAGAGATCTCATTACGCTTGTGATTCTTTTATGTGCCATAAACCTAGACATGGAACCACTGACTTTACTTTCTTCCAAAGGAAGCCATACACCGAAACAAATTCAAAGATTTTCAAGAAAATCCCCTCACCCCAAACTGCCCTTCAAATGAAAAAGTTTTTCAAAATCTTGTTTTTCTCAGAAAATGGCTCCAACATTTAGAATAACATTTATTAAATATATTTACATTCTATATAAAACTTATATCTTGAATTTTCTGGGGATGGTCTCTGAAGACTTCTTCATTCTGGATGAATTTGTATAGTTGCTACATCGTAAGTGATGGACAAGAAGCACCACAAAAATTGTAGATCTAACACACAATTTATGTCATATATATTTTTTAAATGCAGAGTTAACAGTTTCCGGGATATTCATTGTTATTCGTTTCAGTTATAAAATATTTAAATGTTTCTCAAATGACAGCCCCAATTTCGCTTCATCTCTTTTGTTTACTCCTAGCCGTGCAAAGCGAACCGAATAGTATTGTTTCGTATAGGGATCGCATTTTAAAAGACTTGCCAATCACTTTAACCAACAATAATACATTACCTTATTCTCGTCTACTTAGAAGGTAATACAAAAATGTCTGCAAATGTTTATATCGATTACCACGATGTAAATAAAGGTGTAACAATAGTTTACAGAGTTCATGTGAATGGAACACACCAGATTTTTTAAGTGTTCTTTCTTGCCACAAAATATGTACTTTTGACCAAGTCTTATTACCTAATTTTAGGATTGGGTACACTAATACCTGAACGGAATAGAATCAGAAACCTTTAGCAAAAGGAGGTGCCTCTTCGGAAAGTAATTTCAGTTCATTCTTACTGTTGATAGTTGTGCTTATATTTGAACTTCCAGCATTTTGCAAGCAAATTATTGTTTATTTTCTCCATAGTAGTGTAGTAAATTTAAGTACTACTTTTAGGGCTTTAAGGACGCTGGGAGTGAAATTTTGGCTACAAAATTGCTATTTTATAGCAGATAATTGTTATAACACATGACCTTTAGGCATCGGTACAGAATCAACATTAGCTGGCCCCTACAGCCATTTAAAGATCGTGCAATGCACGTGTTTCCTAGCATAGTATTTTACAAAGCATAGTTTTTTTCAAAACTATGGTCTCACATTTTCAAAATGTTACACGCGTCTCAGTATTGTTTAAATACCACTAAAATTTCCAAAATGTGCAGAAGTATATAGTATAATATATAGGTGACAGAATTATCCCAGCACCAATAGTTTCTTTAGAAAACATTAATTTTAGACATTAAAATATCTACCTTGATTTAAATAAAGTTATCATAATTCAGTAATCTTATTTATTGAAATACCACCCCGTAAAAGTTTTGTATGCGGTGCAAAGATCCAGTTTAAAAAATACAAAGGAGTTTTCTAAAATTTTAAGCCGCATGGAACATATTGATTATGGAGTAAATTTATCAAATTAAATATATAAAATAATTTATATCTTGCTAAGTATTTATCCAATTTGAATGAATACGGTGTTCATGTTAACATAACAGCAAAACAACTGCAGTAAAATGTTCATAAAAATCTATTAAAAAGTAAGAAATTTGAAGTTTCACTCATGGTGTCCTTTAGAAGGTTCTACTTTCCAGAGTGAGTTTTAATTTTCTTATTGAGGCATGCGTGTTTGTTTTCACTGTCCTCATTTTAATTGCTAAATACAACTGCACTTCTATTTGGTTTGTAAAAATAACTTTCCATCATCTGAATGATTTAGACGCAATATTTTTAACGATATAGGATAGTTATTTTTTATACATAAAAAAATGTATATACAAGGGTTTGCTTGAATAGGTACCAAGTAATAAATAATAGCGATATGTTTAGGGTCAATTTAGGACCCATGCTCCTGAGAAATGGGCTTCAGAAGAAACCTTCAACATCTGATAACTTAGCGACCATAATTTGGGACCATAAACTTGAATAATTTTTAAGTTACTATTTTAAATTAATTGTATCAAATAAAAAATAAAATATTTTTATAATCAATTAAACGATTTTCTGTTTTGTTCTTCTCGTAAATAGTGATAAATATTTGTAAAAATGGTTACGTATAGGTATATAATGTTACGATTATATAGTTTTATAAGCTAGGCAACATTCAATTAGGTCTATATATTATGCTAAACCCACACATTATATTCTCTTTACGAAAACTCACGAAAAAAATCTGATATGTTCCATTCACACAACTTTCTCTACCCGTTCTTCAAAATACGCTTACAAACGATTCTTTTGTCTGATCAAACTAATCGATATAAACGCTAGCATAAATGTCCCTATTACTTGCTTCCTTCTAAGCAACAGAGGGGATATGCAAGGCTAAAAGGATGGTAGTCAGATCTTTGAAAAGCTAGTCGCTATGTGAACAATGAACAATTGAAATTCGGTTTGCTTTGTAAAACAAAAGACAGGTGAAACGAAAGATAACTTCCCATTTTAGAAAAGGCACATAGTTTATGCATATGGCATAAACTGTGTGTTTTAACGAGATCTTATTTTTTGGGTAGTAACTTACCTATTGTCTATCTCCAGGGGTTTAGCAGTTATGCAAAATTCATTCAGAACGAAAAGGTCTTCAGAGGCTATTCCCAAAAAATTCAGGATATACATTTTATTTGTGATGTAGATATCTTTTAATATACGGTATTTTAATCAATAGATATCGTTAGAGCCATGTTTCAGAAAAATAAAATGTTGTACAAATGTTCCATGTAAAGGATAGTTTGGGGTGAAGGAATTTTTTTTAAAGATTTTTTTTAAAATGCCTTTTTTGAACTCAGGGGAGCTCAAAACATATATATCCAGAAATTTCAGTATTTAATTTTTGGATGGAGTACAATACGTTCTCTATTCAATATGTACGTAGGTATTAAGTATAGAGAAATTACAAATTTGACTTCTGATTTCAAAACACTGTGCCTGAATTACTGGAAAATACATATGAAGAACATCAGTAAAGGTTAATATCCATGGTACTTTATTTGTCATAATTTGTAGCAGGCATTTTGAGATAAGCATTTTTTCCAGTAGTCCAATTTTCCTATGATTCCCAGTTACAGAAAGTAACAACGATAAAAATATGGTCATTCCTGTATATACGATTTATCAAAATCGTTAGCGCTAAGTAATTAAATATGAAACTGCTTTAAATAAAGTGTTTTTGGGGGGGGGGGGGAGAAAGCTTCTTAACCTATTAATAACACGTGAGTCAAGTATGGAATTTTGTTTTATTCGCACGAGAGCGCACAATCTCTCTCACACACACACACACACACACACACACACACAAATTATCGAATTGGTTTCTCTCTTCTTTCTTTTTCAGGATCGAATACCTACAATCCTTCGATAGTCCAAGCGACAAAGAAATTAGGAGAGGCTGTTGGGTGAAAATAACATTGCGTTGGTATAATTTTTGTACTATATAAAAGCATCTAACATTTAAATGTCAGGGAGACTTCAGTAAATTTTAATTATTGCTGCCTTCGTATGTAAGGGCAACCAGATTAAGCAATAGAAAGATTTTTAAGAGCGTTTTGGTGTATAATGGTCTTGTAATTCCATATTATTTGCATATCCAAGAGAAATTAAGCATGTGGACAAATTCAACCCAATCAAATAACCCAGAGAGAGAAATCATGTGCCCTAACGAGATTTACATACCTACGTTTGTAGTAAGATCTTGTTTACCTGTTACAATTTATGCAAAAGACATCCAGAATTAAGAGAACTTCACAACCTATTCCCAGAATATACAAATCGATTGACATAAAATATTTTAAACATACTATTAATTCAAATTGTTATGGCCAATTTTGAACATTTTTCTGTATAAAAAAACGTTTGGCATGGTGGATGTTTTCTTGAAAACTCTCTTAGTTTAATAATTAAATGTAGACTGTTGAATCATGTAGCTAGAAAACAGGTTGAACCCAAAACGTAATAGACGCATCAATATATTCAAATTATATACTTCCTTACTTACACCATCAACATCATTTCTATTATTATCATATTAGTGTGGAAGATGTTGAACTTGAATGCCAATTTTGTATTTAAAGGACTTTTGTTGTGAATGCTATTCACAGACACAGATATAGACACACTCACGAACCTGCTTCTTCTGGATTCAGGGCGTCCCGTAACATGTATTTCCGGAGAAATTTCTGTAACGATTTTGGGTGGATGGAATGTTTCCTCTACTTATAGAAAAAGTAATTATGATACTTGTTGATTGGTTTACGATGATGAACATCTCACAGCAATTTGGAAGATTATGTTGTGGGGAATGATCTCGTACCTGTAGTGGACCAGAAGAGAGCGGAACCGCTGCTGGAGCTGTTGAAGGCCGTATAACGGCGTGTGCCACTCCACCTATCCGTCGCGTGTCCTGGACGCCGCGGTCGCACGCTTACACTGCCACAAATTCTCCTGCTCCGTCGAAAAAAGAGGGGCAGTTTATCGTCGGCGTCACCGCACAAAACACTTGCCGTACGCTATGCGGGGGTTGACAGCGGCGCAGGGAGGGGGAGAAAGAACACACATAGCATCCTCTCTCACATCCACACGCACACGTCCGCATGGGACTCGACGCACGAGGCACTAGCGTGCACCTTCCTCTGCCTGCACGGGGGATGAACTTGGAGGGGAAGTGGAGAAGGGAGAGCTACGATAATCCGGCCAATAACAGGTGGCACGGAAGCATCTTCAACGCGACGGTTAACCAATGGGGAAGCACCGTAGGCGTGACTCCTGACGACCAATGAGTGTTGTTGGTGGTGATAATCGATCCCTTAAAATTTTCACGTTTTGCCATGCTCGATGGTAGCACGGCTAATGATCGCAGCTGTGCGGCACGCGCCCGACGCGCGCGCATCCTCCCCTACCCTATCCCACCTTCTTTTTTGTTTATTTACGCCTGCATCACGATTCCTCCGGCTAACGCTTGTCTGTAAAACAAAGATTCCTCAACCTTAGGCTTTTTAATAAAAAGAGGAGGAAAGGCGACCGGTAAACAAAACAACAAGAAGTGAGGGAGCACCTGCTGCTGACGGTTTTTGGGATCGATTAAGCTGGAACTGTCTCTCCTTTCCTTTAATTATGGCCTTATCCCGAGCGTTATTTCCGTTATCGTTGTGTTGCAGAACTACAAGGCAAAAAACAAAAGAGAAATAGTAACAGTGATGTAACACTGTCAAGCGGTAGGACATTAATTTTGCTTGCAACCCGGAAAACTTAAAAGAGATCTCCGAACTTAATTTCTCTTTTATTTATTCTACGACTAAAAATCAGGCTACATATGAAGTATTTCTTCTTTCAAATCTGTGATTTTTTTCAAACAAAACTTATTCTCAAAAGTAGCACATAAAATAGACAGCTGTTTTTTTTTTTTTTTTTTTTTTTTTTATTTTTTAGAAAGGAATTCAAATGGATAATCGAAAAGAGCCCAACAATTAATTTTTAAATTTTGCAAGAAGACAAACAATTAAATATATTATTATCATAACTTATTTACTAAAATTATAACAAATCATTCATAAAACTATAATGTTACTGTAATTGCACCTTGAAAAATTAAATTAGGTCCATTTTCTACAATACAAATTTTCGAGAAAAAAGTCCCCATAATTTAGATATATTCACAATACTTTCTCTACCTATTTTGCAACAAACTATTCTTATAAAAGTATATATTTCCTTGTAGGTACTATAGGAGTAAGGAAATATATTAAGCTAAAGCGAACGTCAGATATTTTAAGAGATAGTCGCGAAGTGATAAAATTAAAATTAGGTTGTCTTTGTATGGCCAGTAGTAAAAAAAGAATGACGACATATCAGTTGAGGAACAAAGTATTGGAAAATGTAAACAAATAACAAACGATATCTCGGAAATAGTTAACTGCAAAAATTGTAATGGCATAAGTTGTATGTTTTAACGAGGTTTTCATTTTTTGTGCAGTAAGCCTACCAGTTATGAAAATGTCATTAAGAAGGAAGATACCTTCAGAGGCTGTCCCCAGAAAACAGAAGATACATTTTATTTTTCATGAAACTATTTTAAGTTCAGGTGTTATGGTATTTTAATCAAAATCGTTAAATTAATTTTTGAGAAGGTGAATATTTTCGAAGGAAGGGGAATTTCCTCAAAAAACTTTGTCACATTTCTGGAAGATGCTGATCTTAAAATACTAAGCCTAGTACCTAGGTATCTAATGGACTCTGGGTTTTTAATTATGCTGTTCACAGACACTCGAACAGAAGCATTTTCCAAAACTGATTTAATGATTTAAGTGGTCCCCAAACTGTTTTTCCAGAGAAATTCGGTTTCAAAATTATAGGTAGGTAAAATGCAAAACTTTCTCTATATACTCTGTAAGTACGTGATAGAGAAAGCAAAAAAATCGTGTAAATTTCAGGCACCCTATTTAGAATACAAGTGTCTTCAGATTAATTCGGATTATGTTATTTAGTTTAATAAGCAAATAATAAATAATATACTAACTGAAAGAGCTTATATCACATTAGATATATAACTTCCCTGCTTTATTATTGTTTATTTTCAAGATTAGCTACATATAAGAACAAAACAAGGGAATAGACTAAAACAGGAACTAAATAAAAATGCAGTGTTAAAAATAATTAGATACTTCAGTAGAATAATACTATACCACCATAGACATCAGTAAGGCCGCCTCTCACCCAGGGTTCGCTCTCAGGTGACCATATGTGGTATTTGTGATGGACAAAGCGGAGCAGGGGCGGGTTTGCTCCGGGTTTTTTGGTTTCCCCCGCCATCGCATTCCACCCGTGCTCCATCTTTATTCCATGTATCATCAGTGCCATCGCCATATGTAGTAAAAGCGGGCATTAAACACTGTCAAAATAATCATCAGAACAATGGTCCACCTATACATTTTTTTTTTAATAATAAAATAATAATAATAAACAGTAACGGAGTCCCTATTTACATTTCCCCCCGTAGGTTTTACTGAATACTGGTTTTACTGTTTCTTTTACAAACATATACACATTGCACAAACATATAACATCCATGCCCAAGGCGGGCCTCGAACCCACGATCCCCTGCCCACGAAGTACCAAAGCGAGACGCTTTAGCGAACGTGGACATGGGGACCGGCTATTCTTGGGCCGATTTTCTGCAAGCTACTCGCTAGTGTTAAAACAGCGGCACAAGGTGAATAATTGGACCCACGTAATAACTTTGTTCCTTAATGCATGCTTTCTTCTTAAATTGTTCCACTGCCCGGATGCGCCTCTTAATGAAGTGGTAAAAAATGGAAAAAGTCATTTTTGAAAACGTCGTAAGTAAGCCCTTCCTTGACTAATCGCCTAAATTCATAAATTCTATTCAAATCCTTAAAGAAGGTAATTAAACACGCGCGCGCGTGTGTATATACAACATAAATATGTAGGAATACTCACTTGCACGATAAGTGGTCAACTTCCCAGATAGCAAAAGTGCTTCCATCTTCATGTAATGAAGCCAGCTTTTGCCCTTTTGCTCCACACCAGGTTTCTGTCCTCGCTGAGCTGGCCTTAGGACATACTTGTCAGTATCATATCTCCATGTAACTAGAAAAATAGGACAAACATAATATAATAAATAATTAGACAGTAAAGGATTTATATGTTCTTTACAAAAGACTAAAAAACAATTCAGAGACAATATATGAACGATGTTAAAATTGTTGTGAAATTAACAGGTGAATGGTATAGGTGTAAGTACCATCTCAATGAAAGAGTTTCGCTACGAATCGTACTCAAAGAACGGCTAAATCAATTACAACATAGATAATTCGGCATTCTAGAGAAAGAGGCAAATGGTAAACAATCACCTATATATGTAGTTAAATTGCACTTACCTTAAGGAAAATAATGGTACTATAATACACTTCGGTATGCTAATTGTTTTTCTTTTCGTCTAACATTTTTCCCATAATTCTAACATAATTTTCTACCTGATTTTATTTTCTCTAGCACGTTTGTAAAATATAACATAGTAGAAAGAAAAGGTACCCATTGCATTCCACCCAAAAATTCGATACCGAGATTTCACCGTAAATATATATTTTAAGACACCCTGGAAGAAATAGAGAAAGCTCCATGTGTATGTGCGTATGTGTAGCAGCATGAGTCAAAAATTAACATTCCGTTAAATACCAAACTTGGTATTTAAGTTAAGTGTTTTCGAAGAATACGATACGAATTTTTAGAAAAAACATAAACTGCCCTTTACATGAAACATTGTTTCGAAAATGTTGATTTTCTCAAAAGTGGCTCTAACGATTTTGATTAAGATAATTTCATGTGAAATGACATGTAAATTTTCTGGGAATAGCTTCAGAACACCTGTTCATTCAGAATGACTTTTGTTAGCTGGTATACGTTAGAGATAAACAAAACCTTAGATACAACACAAACATGTAGATCTTGTTAACACACACACACACACGCACACACACACAATTTATGTCATATGTATTCTTTTTGTAGAGTTGACTCTTTCCGAGATATTCCGTGTATTTGATTTCGATTTTAAAAAATTAAACATTTTTTTTTCACACTTGAAGACGTCATTATTTTCATATCACTTTAGTTTTACTCTTGGTCGACATCATTCGTTTCATATAACTACCAATATTATTTTACTTTACTCCTGGAAATGCAAAGAGAACCAAATTTAAATGTCGATCGCATAGCAACAGCTTTTAAAAGATTTGATTATCAATTTAGCCTTCCTTTCTACTTACAAGGAAGAAAATAAGACCACTTTTGCTGATATTATCTTCATTAACATGATGTAGATAGAAGAATAATCCTTTGTAGAAAATAGTTTGTGCTCGGAAAGTTTAGAGAAAGTCGTGTGAATGGAAGGCATCAGATTTTTAGCATGGTCTTAACTGCGGCGCGAAATGAACAACAGCTGTTACTATAGACAATCCGATTTGTTTTCACACCACAATAAGTGATCTGCTGACCTAGGTAGTGTGGGGTGGTTGACCTTGCAGAAGGCATTCAAACTCAGTTCCGATACTACATTCTTTATAGCGAGCACTGTCCACTCACGGTTACGCCTACCGATTCGCGGTCTTAGAGAGAATAATCACCTATGTGTCTTAGTGTGTCACGCATACTTGGAGGTACTAAACAATTGAGCACATACTACTCTTAATATGTAAAAGTATAAGTCTGCAATTGAAGCACATATAGATGTAATGTTGTCCATTACGCTGACCTCAATTATAATACAAATAGCTGCACTTTACCCCTAAAGCCTGTATTTAAGAGCTTTCATTAACAACAGAAGAGCCAAAAATTAAAGTTATTGCAGCTATTAAATGGGAATAACCAAACCGATATTAAGAAAACGTAGTGCAGCACGAAAATACAAGGTAGTTGTGATGTTACCTTCGACAGTTTGGCGACATTTTGGCAGAGGTAGTTACCCTGCCAATTTATTGACTTGAATTACGTTCGAAAAGAGGAGGTGTTCACGTTTGTAGAACGTGGGGGAGATTTTGTTAGTACAGACATAAATAGCTTTGTTCCATTATGAACATTTTTATGTAAGTCAGAGTACATTCTTATCCCGATTCTGAATATCTGTTTGATATATTTCGAAGAAATTTACTGGAACGACAATAAATCGAGCGATAAATAAATGGTAGAGTGATTTTTGTGAAATTGAAAATATAAACTAAGATTAAGTTAAAATTTAAGTTTAAAATTAGAGTATTAATAGTTACGATTATTTAAACTGAGAGAATTTGGCGATATTACCAATGTGATTAAATTTTATACTTTTATTAATGGATAATACTAAACTAAGTTCTAATAATACTAAACATATATCCGTCTTATCTCCACGTGAACTAATTTTATAAACCAGACGTGGGGAGCTTGCTCTCAACGGAACGTAAACATTGCCACTGTGCCTGCTTAGCTGTGAACATGACGAATAACAACAGACAATGAGTAGTCAGACATTGACAGAAATTGTGAAGGTGCAACTAATTTGCTACCCACGTACATTCAATGTAGTAGCTGCTCCATTGGATAAATTACATTACTCCTCTTGAAACAACAAGAAAACTCCAGTTGCAAATTAACCAAAATATGTTGCCAGTCAATACATGAAAACCAAATTGAGAGAATCTACAGGTCGTATTATTGCACTGTTTGGTTGCGCATATGTATAGATACATGAGTAATTCTTTTCTAAAGAGAATGATACAAGCTCTTATGTAAATGATGGCACCTTTCTATCAATTCTGTGTCTCTCTGAGTTTAATTGAGCTTGGCATTGAGTAATTAGGGGATATCAGCATCCTACAATACACCCGAAAAAGGTTCGTAAGAAAGATTGAGGAAGAAATACTGCAAGACAATTTTGGAGTTGAGCCTAATTTACTATCTCCGCCACTGTTGTACTTTACGTGCCGAGCAACAGTTCTGATAACTCTATGTGAAACGGGGAGTGGTCACAATTCCCCTCCGTTTACTAGCTGTTATACACTTTTAAATAAGAATTATAATTGGAATCCATTGACTTTCAGGAAAATCAGAGCCAGTCAATAGCGCCTAATACATTAATTATTTTAAGGCGTTTTTAATCTTAGGGGGATATTAAAGGCCAATCCCGCTAATGTTAAATGTACTAAATTCGTGAAACAGTTATCTCAGAATTTATTTATACAACCGAAACATTTACACGGGGTAGATATATGCCTTCTAAGCTCGTTGATCTATTTTAAACAGTAAGTTTGTTTATCGAAGCATTTTTTTTTTTCGTGATTATGCCAACTTTCCAAAAACGTCAACAGCAATTACTTCTTTTCGATTTAAATAACTACTCATTAACACCAAAGTAGATCCACAGCTACACTTAGTTGCCCTCCGTGGTGTAATGTTACCATGCTGACTTCATATACCCAAGGTTGTGGGTTCAAAGCCGGCGGAGGATGATGGATTTTTTCGGGTGTAAAAATCCTTAGCATGGCTTCCTTCGGAAGGGAAGTAAAGCCGTGGGTCCCGTGTCGTAGATTTACGGCACGTAAAAGAACCTCAAGCTAAATAGAGAGGCCTCTGAGCAAAATTAAGCGGTCTTTCACGCCCAATTTAGAATGGGACGCTGAGAACCACAGTAGTTAAAGAGCGCCCATAAATAACACGCCATTTACATTTTTACAGCTACACTTAGAGGTTTTTCTTTAACATCCTCATATTTGATGTAGGTTTCAATAGGCTTCTTAGAAAATGGGTTACCTATCTATACTAGAAAATGTCATTCGCAGTAATAGCTGGTCAGAATATATATATATATATTGGAGAAAAACTCTAATTTAATTGCAAAATAAAAAAAAAATCATCACATAGAAGACACCATACTTGACAATGGTGTCAATTCTAGAGCAAAATTTCATAAGCTAAGATAACTCCTCTGGACCAAAGTGTGTAGTGTGTACGCATTAGATATGAAATAGCAGCCGCAATAATATGTTTAAATACTAGTTAAAATATAAACTATAAATATAAACGATGTATTATCAAATTAAAACGGAAATTCTGGTCACTAAGATTGCAGAAAAAGGTAAAAAAAAAAAAAAAAAATTGTTTTTTGGGGTAATTTTCACCATACAATCCTGCCTTAAGGAGGGGTATTCAGTGGAACATTGTTTTATTATATACCTACAGCTTTATAATTTAAAGAGTGTGGGAGTAACATGACTGCCGCACATTCAAGAGCTCCCGAGTTCGAAACTCGGTTAGGCTGAGTTAGGTGTCTAGATAAAGTCTTATCAGTGATTTCCTTATTCTGAGAAGAGAATAAGTAACTGTAAGCTCAATGGATTCCGAGCTCATTTGAACATCATTTCACCTATTTCATTCATCGTCCGATATGGCCTTCCAGGTTAAATTACCGAGAAACAAACATTGATCAGAATCCAAGAGGCGTGTCATTGTACGCTAAAGGTGAACCTTAAAAATGTAAGTTATTATGAGTAATGAGCCTTATCTGTTCACTCTCAGGTTACTGCATCTGTAAATGTCTGAGTTGTAGTTAATGTACCCTGTACCCGTATTAACCAATAACATTATTCACAGGAGAACGTACAACAAAAACACCCAATTTGTGTCATATATTTTTTGTGCAGTTACCCATTTCCGAGAGATTCCTTGTTATTAGTTTCAAGTTTAAAATATTTAAAACTTTCTTCAAATGGGAATTTTTCATTCCTTTATCTTTTGTATTACTCCTGAACATGCAAAGAGAACTGAATTTCAATCACATAGCAACCAGATTTTTAAAGATTTGGCTATTTGACTATTACTCTAGTCTAGTTTATTCCCTTATATCTTTTCTACTTATTAGGAACTAAGTATTAAGATGATTTAGGCTAATTTTATCTCGATTAGTATAAGATCGTTAAATAATAGGTAAAGAAAATTATGTGAATGGAACACAATAATTTTTTACCTGGTTAGAAGCCCGAGAAAATTTTCAATTAATACGTCGCCAGGAAAGCTTCAGTTCTTATTTTAAAATAAATTTGTTCTATGTAAACTTGTCTACAGGGGGGACGTAGAGAAAACTAAATCGTTTATCAGATCCCCAACGCCCGGTCTGACCTTGAAATTCAATACTCTATCCATGACATCGCCACAAACAACTGAATAGTGATAAAAATTAAAATCTCATTCACATGACTTTCTGCAACATTATTGTTAAAGAGCTAATGCTTCTATTAACTTCATGCCAATCGAGAAAAATTAGCAGAATCAGTCTTATTACTTGCTTCCTTGTAAGTAGAAGCGAAATAAGGGAGTACCATAGGTTAAAGTGATAGTCAAAAGCTGGTTGCTATGTGACTGAAGTTCCTTTGTTTGTATGGACACGAGTTCACTAATTCCTGTATGAGAAAAGTATCTCATACGGTTTAGCAGTTATGCAAAATTTCCTAAAATTCATCCAGAATAAAGTAGTCTTCAGAGGCTATTCCCAGAAAATTCGAGATATACGTTTTATTTGTCAGGTAAATATCTTTAATATACGATATGCTAATCAAAATTGTTAGACCCATTTTTAATAAAATCAAACTTTTCGAAACTTTTTCAATGTTCAAGGTAGTTTGGGGTGGGGGGATTTTCTTAAAAATCTTTATGTCGCATCCTTGGAAGAAATCAAACTTAAATACCAAGTTTGGTATTCAACGGTCTTTACGTCTTTGAGCTATGCTGTCCACACACACACACACACACACACACACGCGCGCGCGCGCGCATACAGACACACATGGACCTTTCTGTAAAAATGCTTTTTTAGATTCAGGAGGACCCAAAACATGTATTTCCGGTGAAATCTCGGTATCGAAATTTTGGGTGGAATGCAATAGGTACCTTCTCTATACACTATGTACATAATACGTGTAAAGAAAGTAAAAAACGCAAAAGACAAACCAAGTAAGAACAATATCTCGTAAATATTATATAAAAATGTTATTTGTGTGTTTCAAAGAATCTACATTTGCTGTGTGGCACTAATTTGTCCACTGTTATGCTTTACCAGTTACATAAAATTCCTTCCAAATGAAATGAAGCATATTCAACATATTCCCAGAAAATTCAAGACAGACTTACACTTTTTTTTTTTGTTAAGTAATATAACAAACGCATGCCATGTTAATGAAAGTATCTATGAGAGAATCGAAAATTTAGAAAAATCCTCCAAGTAAAGAATAGTTTACAATGGGGGATGCTCCTGAAAATCTCCGTGTCGCATCTTAGGAATCTATATCTTGTTTCTTACAAGCTTGCCCCGCTAATATGTAATATTCTGCGCACAATTTCCTTCCCGTTTCACCTGATTGGCTAAGTACACCTTTAAATGGTGTTATACAAACCATATGCTGTGCAAGATTGGGTGAAAAATGCTATATGAAAAGCTCAATATGAAAGAAGTATGCGCCATGTTTATCCGAGAGGCAGCTACAAAATGGGCCATCCTCCTATGTGTATTTAATTACACTATTTAGATGCATTTACCCTAGTTATATATTTAGTTTCTTGAAAATGCATATTCTTAGCAAATATTCATGTTAAATAAGGAATTACTTTCTACCGTACAACGTCTACTCCACCTCAGCAGCCAATAACAGTTAAGAGATACCAGGCAAATTTATGTGGAACAGACTTCAGGCTAAAGCGGTAGTCAAATCTTTAAAGACACGGTGGCTATGTGATACACTGACATTTCTTATTTCTGCTTTTTTAGGAGAAAGAAAAATGAGTAACGATTTTCCATTTGAAAAATGTTTATGTATTTCAAAATTGAAACCAATATTTTGAAATATCTCAGAAACAATTAAGTGGACACCGAAGTGCTAAATGTGATTTTCTCAGAATTAAAGCTGCAGTTTTAATTTTTTGTGCAGGCTTTATGTAACAAGAGAAGCATTCTGGCATTCAAAAATGTATTTTTATTTAGGATATGTTAATCAATTTATTGGATTTAATTACCTAAAATCAATTAGCTACAGATGTTGGCCTAAATGCACAATTTTTAAAATTATATTCTTAATATCTTTCCAAAAAATTGTCCATTTGAAATTTCCCTAAACTAAATCCTATTTTACATCACAAAATGGAAAAAAAAACTTCACAAAGCAGTGCTTAATTATATTAATTTTTAAACCTAATTTATAATCAATATCTAAATTCCAATGAATATTTTATTACACACGATTTGTAGCGCTTTCGAAAACATCTTGCAGCTGCATTTTTGTGTGAGAGTCAAACTAAAATTCCAAAAATTGATATTTTTCACCAAAATCGGTATAAAAAAAAAAGAATTTTGATGGTGCACCAGATATGCAGAATGAACAAGACTTCAGAGGAGCTTTCCTTTATTATTCGAAAATAAACATTTCATTTTTCGAAAAATGTCCTATACAAAGGATATTTTTACACTGGTGGCACTTTTCGTTTTGAGATATGATATTCGCAGATGCACACAAAGACACAGACACGGATCTTATTCTAAAAATGCATTTTAGGTGTAGTACAATATCTTCTCTACCTGCGATGTAGGTAAATTGTAAGAACATGGGAGTTTTTGGGAGAATTATTCGTAGAAGCTCTATAAACAGAAACGGTAGTAGGTACAGTCAAGTGAATATCACATATCATATAGGTATATGTGTTTATACATATCCAACATTGGTTCAAAATACGAATCATATATTGGGTACATATATTTACATAATTAAAAGTCATATGTCGGTAAAATATCAAACTCGGTATTTAACTTACGATACAAAGATTTTAAGGAAATTCCCCGAATCATTAACTAAGGTTTACTTTGAAAAAAACATCGTGATCTTTTATTTCCCAAAAATATTCTAAGTTCTGTATTAAAATGTCGTGTATTGAAGATATTTACATAACAAATAAAACGTATGTCTTGAATTTTCTGGGAATAACCTCTAAAGACCTCTTCATTCTGGATGAATGTATAACTGATACAACGCAGAGCTTACTAACAAGCAATATAGAGTTCGTTAAAACACACAATTTATGTAACATTCACTTTTTTTGTGGAGTTGAGCATTTCCGAAATATTCTTTGTTATTGGTTTCACTTTTAAAATACGTTAAACTTTTCTCTGCGGAAAATTATCAACTCCTGGCTACGCAAAAGATCGAATTTCAATCATGCAGCTTTAGTTAGTGTATTCCCTTATTTCCCTCCTACTAACAAGGCAGCAAGTTATGCAAATGTTTATCTCGATTAGCAAAGTAGATAGATGACTGGGCGTTTTAATAATAATTTGAAATAGAGATGTAGAGAAAGTCATGTGACCAGATTTTAAGAAGAGTATTCCAGTATTACGTTCTCTACACGTAGTATGTACATAGTGTATAGAGAAGGTATTGTAATCCACCCAAAAATTCGATACCGAGATTTCACCGGAAATACTATTTTAGGACCCACTGAATCCAAAAAAAGAATTTTTAGAAAAATGTCCGTGTGTCTGTCTGTATGACTGCCTGTCTGTGTGTATGTGTGTATGTCTGTGTACAACGTAGCTCAAAAACCAAAAGTCCTTTAAATACCAAATTTGGTATTTAATTCCAGTATCTGCCGAGGATGCAACACGAAGATTTTCAAGAAAACCCCCCCCACTCCCAACTATCCTTTATATGAAAAAAATTTCGAAAATTTTAATTTTCTCAAAAATGGCTCTAATGATTCTGAGTATACATATCATATATAAAAGATGTTTACATGACAAATAAAATGTATATCTTAAATTTTCTGTGAATAGCCTCTGAAGCCATGTTTATTCTGGATGAATTTTGCGGAATTTTGTATAACTGGTAAAATGTAAGAGATAGACAAAAACTTACTGTATAAAACATGTAGAGCTCGTTAAAACACACAATTCATATTATTAACATTTTTTTCGTGGAGTTGGCCGTTTTTGAGATATTCCTTGTAATAGGTTTTAGCTTTAAAATATGTATCTTTTTCTCATACGGGAGTTTGTAAACTCCTGTCCATACAAACAAAGAAACTTAAACATATAGCAACCAGATTTTAAAATGCCTATGGTGCTCCCTTATTTCTCGTCTACTTACAAGGAAGCAAGTAGTAAGACTATATCTGATAATTGTTTCTCGATTAGCATTAAGTAAATAAAAGAATTAAGCTTTTTAGCTATAAATGAATGCAGAGATGTAGAGAAAATCATGTGAATGGAACACATCAGATTTTTTATAAGAGCTTCAGTTTCGTCTCGAATTCTCTTATAGTTTAAAGCTAGACATCTTCCTTCCAACTTATATACCTGTGTTTATTTGCAGAAAGCATAGATCATACGTTTAATAGCCAAGCAGAACATTACGCAATTTCTTGCCACACGTGCCACTGGAGTTGGAGGAGAGAAAGCGCTTATAAACTAAAAGTGATGCATAAGTGACAAGAAATGACTGCTCTAAAAACATCACAATTTGTCTGTTTGGGTCGTAAAAACAACATGAGATGTTAGCAGGTAGTTTAAGAGTAAACATTAAAACTTAATGCCGGAAGCTTCCAAAGGCTTTTAAGGAATATTACTGGCAACTGCTGTGAGGCTCTTCGCAAAAATACATAAGCCATTCTTTCGAGTGTTGATGTTCGTTGGTACTTGTGCGTTTTAGCAGAGAGAGGGGCAGATCCTTGCACCTGCCCCATTAGGAGCTTCTTGAGTGAAAACTACCTGGTAGCGACTGCCTCCAGGAACATCATTAGACAGAGGCTGAAACGTGATTTGTTACTACGCTTCAAGGTATTAGACAGAAATTTTCTTTCTTCCTTTCTCTCTTTCTTTCTCTGTGTACCCTATTTGCGCCCCCTCCCAGTACTTACAAACCAGCACACGGAGTCAGACGCATGTTGAGGAGCAGCGAGTCTGGATCAGAGAGAGGCCAGGATGGGTGATCAGCCCGATGGCTGGTATGAACTGAAAGATCTGATGATATGAAATGACAAAAAATACATGACAGGAAATGCCTATGATTATGGAGTAATTGGTTAAATGAATGACGAAGAAATCGAAGAACCCGGGAAAAAACCGCCCACCACCCGCGTCCACCACAAATCCTACATGCAGCACCCTGGAATCGAACCTGAGCCACATTTTCAAAAGATAGAAACATTATGGCTTATTTCAGATATGCAATTAAACAATATAGGTAAACTACGCTATTTATATTCCTAATTTATATATGAAAAGTCTAACGTGTTCCTTTTACATAACTGTCTCTACATCTCTGCAAAAAAAAAAAAATATTGTTAAAAAGCTTATTCTTCTATTTACTTCATACTAATCGAGAAAAAAATAGCAGAAATTGCCTTATTACTTGCTTCTTTGTAAGCAGAAGGGAAATAAGGGAGTACCATAGGCTAAAGCGATAGTTAAATCTTTTATAAGCTGGTAGGTATGTGATTGAAGTTCCTTTGTTTGAATGGCCAGGTTGTTGACAAATCCCATATGAAAAAAGTGTATACTTAAAAGCTGAAACAAAATAACAACGAATATCTCAAAAACCGTCAACTCCGCGAAAAAATGTATACTACATAAATTGTATGTATTAACGAGCTCTACATTTTTGTTACGTAAGTCTCTGTCTAACCCTTACCGTTTACGAGCTATACAAAATTACCCAAAATTCATCCGAAAGGCTATTCCTAGAAAATTCAAGATATACGTTTTATTTGCCATGTAAATATTATTAATATACGATTTTTAATTTAATCGTAAGAGTCATTTATGAGAAAATCAAAATTTTCGAAAAAATTTCCAGGTTCAAGTGTAGTTCGGGTTGTGAGATTTTCTTGAAAATCTTCGTGTCGCATCCTTGGAAGATACTGAACTTAAATAACAAATTTGGTATTTAACGGACTTTTCATTTTTGAGCTATGCTGCCCACACGCACACGCACACACACACAATGATAACAGACACACTCGGACATTTTTCTAAACATGCTTTTTTCGATTCAGGGGGTCTCCGGTGAAATCGGTATACAATATCTTATCTATACACTATGTACATACATAGTACGTGTAGAGAAAGTAAAAATGGAATTTTCCTGGTTTCTACATACTCCCATATGAAGGCAGTTTTTCTCCATCACAGAGGAGGAAAGTAGTGAAAAGCCGCATGCAGCTAAGAGAAAAATACTATTTGGTTGTGTCGCAATTAACAGTGGAGGCGATTACTATTCTTGAATAAACGTTACTTCCGAATTCTGAAAATTGCTTTCCTGCCTAGTGCGTTCCGCTGCGCCACGTGCTAAACATGCAGTGTTGTTGGTCCGTCAATCGTTCATCAGCTGTTCGGCAGAGAAGTAAACAGAGATAAACTTTTGTTACCTGACTACGGATAAGGATGTAATTAATTAATTCTGATGCAGCATTCTGCACAGCAAAACTCTGATGTGTTCCATTCACATGCCTTTCTCTACATCTCTGCAACAAAATATTGTTGAAAAGCTTATGCTTCTATTTACTTCATTCTAAACGAGAAAAAATTAGCAGAAATAGTATTATTACTTGCTTCCTTGTAATTAGGAGCAAAATAAGGGAGTACCGTAGGTTAAAGTGATAGACAAAAGCTGGTTGCTATGCGACTGAAGCTCCTTTGTTTGTATGGACAGAGTTGACAAATTCCTGTGTGAGAAAAGCATAGTTTTTTAAAGGTGAAATAAAAAACAAGGAATAACTCAAAAACGATGAGCTCTACGAGAAAAATGTGTGTAACATAAATTGTGTGTTTTAACGTGCTGTACATTTTTTGTGTGGTAAGGTTTTGTCTATCTCTTACGGTTCAGCAGTTATGCAAAATTCTGTAAAATTCCTTCAGAATAAAGTAGTCTTCAGAAGCTATTACCAGAAGATTCAAGATGTACATTTTATTTACCAGGTAAATATCTTTAATATACGATATTTTAATCAAAATCGTGAGAGCTAATTTT
Organism: Hymenopus coronatus; assembly: GCA_030762935.1. Lineage (NCBI taxonomy): Eukaryota > Metazoa > Arthropoda > Insecta > Mantodea > Hymenopodidae > Hymenopus > Hymenopus coronatus. The sequence continues at coordinate 72,852,445 of CM060896.1, read as the reverse complement.
TAGAAAATCAAAATTTTCGAAAAAAGTTCCATGTAAAGGGTAGTTTGGGGTAGGGGGATTTTTCTCAAAATCTCAGTGTCGAATCCTGGAAGATACTAAACTTAAATACCAAGTTTGGTATTTTACCGACTTTTCATTTTTGAGTTATCGTGTTCACAGACACACGGACATACACGGACCTTTTTCTGAAAATGCTTTTTCTGGATACAGGGGACCCTAAAACATATATTTCCAATGAAATCTCGGTATCGAATTTTTGGGTGGAGTGCAATACCTTCTCTATACACTATGTGCATAGTACGTATAGAGAAAGTAAAAAGTAAACAGTGTACAGTATACTTCACAGTAACAAATATATGGTGTGCAGTACGCCAGGAAACTTTCGAATGATGTACATTTTCGTATTGAAAATAATCGATACTTCATTCTAGAATTACGATATTTATTTAAATGTCACATCACGATTAAAATGCGTATCTTCTACGCTTTAATTTTTATTGTATTTCTACAATTTCAGAACTTTTCACAAACCAGATTTTAATACTACTGCTTAATTTGTAGGATAGGAACAAAAATGTTTCCTTATTCAGGCTTAATACTGTATTTAATCTCAAGCACATGTATCTATTCTGCGTCGCTTCGCTTCTGCTCCTTGTAGTCTCTATTTTATCATCATTATTTAACTACAGTACTTATGTTGGCTCGGGCTAGCTGGGGTTTCAGTCGAGCAAGTATTCCTCAGGCAAGCGTGAATCGGTAAAAGAACTATTTCTGGGGTAACTTACCTATGTATTAGTAAATTTAAGTTTTGAGTATTTAATCACACCATTACGAACGAAATATTCATAATTACACTTTAGACATATACTGAGATGCTAACTGAAACTACACTATCTACACGTTCGTATACAAGTGAAGTTTAAGATTCAGTGTGTCACATTTTATTCTGTAAACAATACTGTCGTGACAACATAATGTGAAGAACAACTGAAGAACTCGTGCGTAAAGAAGAATAAAAACAATGTAATGTGTATATTAAACGCCCCTGTTCTGCCGAAGTATTAAAATGACGCTCTGAGGGGCTTATCTTGGCGCGTTTAATAGCGTCTCTTTTCATTACCCAATTGCGACCTGCAAGAGGATGACAACGCAGGTTGTTGAAACGCGCGTCCAGGGTAACTCCATTTACACCATGACCAAGTGGAGCACGTGTTGGAAATAGATGTCCAGATTTGAACATTACTCTGAAATATTTACATAATATTAGCTTATTATAGTGTTCGCAAAACTTAAAGGCCTATGGGGACGGTATGTAGTGATGTCTCCAGTGAATCATATAATTGTCCCTCCTGCCAGCGCTGCCGCTTTTGGTATACACAGGTTAGTATCTGGACTGAGAACATTATCTTCATTAAATACGGATAAACATTAGCAAATTATAGTTCCCAAAGCTATATTTAAAGAGAATCTTATTTTCTGATAATGGACGTACAAAAATCCTTTGTCTTTACGATACTTAGAATGTGAGCTGTGCATGTTTAACTTGACGGGTTATCGTCAACATTACAGTGCAGTATGGTACACGAACTATGCAGTTTAAAAAGAAATGAGTTAAGGTTCAGTTAATTTCCACAGTTATTTTGTTATTAAAGTGAACAGGCATGTTAAGTCGTCTTTCAAACTCGAGCTGAAATCTTCTTAATATACACATTAAAGCATTATATTTCTCTTTGTGATATAAGTATGGCCATCTAAGTGAGATAAGCGATTTTTTTTTTTTTTTTTTTACTATTAACAAACGTGAAGTCGTCGTTCAATTAGTGGATGTAGAAATACTTATGCACGAGGAAATGCGCATTATAGCTCAAGACGACTGAGTATCATGACTCAGACATGCAGATCGGCTTGATCAGGAAGTATTCAACAAAGAAATTGCTCAATGGAGTCGATTATCATTAACTCAGGGGATTAAAGTGACTATTCCGAAATTATTCCAAAACTCAAACTATTCCATATTCAGTTTTTCCTACGCATTCGTGCGTAGAATCCTACCATTTCCACATTCACAAACGTGTGTTTTTACGCGGGTATTTAGAAAACAAGCCCAAGAATCTGATAGAGGGCATCTCCGTATCATGATACTTACAAAGAGACTAAATTGATTCCCGTCGGTAGATAAAGGGATATGAATAAAACTATACGGCCCCATCTGCATTATCTGGAGGATTTTAAGCCGTTGCAGCACTACACACCAGAAGTCCCGAACGTTGCTTATATAGACTGCAACAGACGAATTCAAGCCTTAAGATCACTAGGATAAAATGTTGATGGCTATGGAACAGTACTAGCTCCAAAAATACTTCTAGTCTTTCCGGATGAGGTGTGTCGCCGTTGGATCATCCACGCAAACGAGAAGAGTGTCACCACAAAGCTAATAGGGTTTCTAAATGATGAAGTAGAAGGAGCACTTAATACTCAAAACATTAAAGACGGCTTACTCCTTCCACCAACTTCAATTCCTACCGCAGCAGCTCTCCATTTTCAAGCCAAACAAAAGAAAGTAGAACGAGTCACCGGAAAAACAACCTTTCTGTGTCTTTTGCGAAAGCTATTATCAGTGGGCTCAGGAATGCGGGAATATCATTGACCTCAGCAATCGTTGTTTCCTCTGCCTTAGCCGAGGTCATACTGTTATGAACTGTGAGAGGAGAGGAGGACAGCATGCAAAAACTGCCTCCAGTTGCACCATCGGGCGATATGCAGCAACGACTCTCCAAAAACATTGACTGTAATAAGCAAGGTTGCCATTGTTTCACCAGACTTTATTTATCTATACACCTCCCGCATTCGGATTGTAGGTCCAAGGAGTTTAAGTAAACTGACACATTGTGTACTGGATGGGGTATTCAATCCAGCTTAATTAGAACCTCCCTAGAAAACGAATTGAAATATAATTGACCGAAAAGTCTGTCGGTCGTTGCCTTTGAAACTTCTCCAGCTGAAACAAGCCAACGTAGGATTTTCGTTTTAATACAGGAGGAATTTGGACTAATATCACAGAATCTGTAATGGCTTTCGGAAGTATACGTGACTACTCTTCACATCCGTCTATTCCACACATCACTTATTGGTTCAAACAAGAAGACATGTGGCCTTCTTATTGAGGTTTAATAGGATAACATCAATATTGGAAGATAGTGAAAGTTACACAAACCCTTCGACATTCATCTTCGGCCGTGTTACTTGGTCTTCATGTGGTTTGTCAGCGGCAGTAAATCTAGCATCACAGTTAACAAGGTGATTGTCAACAAAATCTCCACGGAACAGCCGTCTGCGTCTTCAGACCATGACGGGAGGTTTTTTGGTTTTAGAAACCAAAGGAATCGTAGACACCGATTGGAGTTTAAATGAAAAATACACTACATTCTGCAGAATTTTCATGATAGCTTTCAATCGAGAAGGATAGACGAGAAGTCCGTCTGCTATGAAAGGAAAATGATTGTAAATGTTGCAACCGCAATAACATTATAAGTGGACTTGATTCATAGATCTCACATTTGAGGTCCACATATTGTGACCAGATTGATAAATTAAGTGCTTAGGTATCAAGTTGAACTCATCCCGACAGAATAAACATCCTGTGAAGTACTCTAACTGATCATATTGTGAGCAAAGGCAAAAGCGGCATTAGTACTTGGAGGATCCTCTTTGACACTTCAAGTATCGCCCTCCGTGGTGTAATGATTACCATGCTAGCTTCATATACCCAAGGTCGCGGGTTCAAACCCGGCGGAGGACGATGCATTTTTTCGGGTGTAAAATCCTTAGCTTGGCTTCCTTCGGAAGGGAAGTAAAGCCGTTGGTCCCGTGTCGTAGATTTACGGCACGTAAAAGAACCTCAAGCCTGATAAGAGAGGCCTCTGAGCAAAATAAGCGGTTTTTCACGCCCAGTATAGAATGGGACGCTGAGAACCACAGCAGTTAAAGAGCGTCCATAAATAACACGCCATTTCCATTTTTTGTCACTTCAAGTCACGAATGGGACGCTCCTTCATTCATTGATATTCTAGAAATGGGATCCTACCTGCTGCCGGATATAACCTACTTTCGATTATATTCTCAAGCAGTCGTCAACAACATGACCCAGTCCTTCATGACTCTGGACGAACAGGATAGGGATCTCCTCGGATTCTTCTGGTGTAAAGTGGACAAAAACTTCCACATTAAGAATGAAGTAGCGGTTTACAGCACCAAGGGACTCCTTTTTGGGTTCACTACAACCTATTCCGTTTGTCTACAACCTTGCGAGAATTGGCTACAAAGTATGCAGGCGACTTCCCTACTGCTGCAGCTGTGCTAGACAAGAGCACTTTCTTGGATACTTTGCTGCGAGTGCATAAGACGATAGCAGTGTCATCATGGAGTACAATGAGCAGACAGCCCTCTTATACCAGTTTCGCCGACCAATGTCAAAGAGGGCTACTCGCCGGCGTTGCCATGGTGGTAAAAGCGGACGTTAAACACTATAAAAAAGTGGGCTGCGAACTCCTAGTCCCTGAATACCATCTGGAGGGGAAAATTACGGAAAATTAAGCGAGAAATCTAGGTTCTGGGAGCAAACTGGGACACTAAGTCAGATGGTTTCGTTTTTGGCCATAAGCACATGACCGACAAGCTACTGGATCGTCCCTTAAGCAAACGGCAGCTTCTGAAGGCAACTGCTACCTTCTTTGATTTACTTGGTCTGTTTTCACTAGTACTCAACTAAGTGCTCTTCCAAGAAACCTGGTGCAAAGACTTATAATGGGCTGAAATACTACCCGGCGACATAAGCATACTTTGGGGGCCAATGAACTTCTACCCTTTATCTCTTATCCTTGAAGAAAATTCCACGGTGGATAGGAGCATCGAAGAACCTTAGATCTCATGTACTCGTTTTCTAACTCTTCTGAGAAAGCGTATGGAATTGCACTTTATGTGAAATCCATAACTAATGGGACTTTCTTTATGCAATTGGTTGCCATTAAGAAGAGCCTGACACCCTTTTAGAAAGTGGCCCTTCTTCGTTAGAACTTCTTGCGGTGCTAACAGCATCGAGACTTCTGCAATACTTTTGTCAGTAGACGGGTTTTGCGATATCCAAAGCTACCTTATGGAGCGACGCAACAGTGATGTTAAGTTGGATTCGGAGGAACCCTAACCACTGGAACACTTTCGTATGCAACAAGATGACGGAAATTCTGACGCACAATGGCGATACTGTTCCGGAGAGGCGAATTCTGCAGACTATCTAACTACTGAGACCAAATACATTCACTTGAGATGTGATCGCAGGGATAAGGCCGGCTGAGACAACGATTACCACTTCACTACCAGAGGAACGACAGGCTTCACACCAAGTTTTTGTTATTGATACACCAACACCAGTAATAGAATTCTCATATTTCTGCTCCTACTAGCGGCTTCTTCGCACTATAGTAAGGATTTTACTTATTGCAAAGAACCTTTGAACTTTAGACAGAGGCTGTGGCGAGTTAACGGCTACTGAACTTCAAGCAGTTAGTTTGAGCTGGATTTAGAGTGTACAACAGGAAAGATTTTCTTTGCTGTGGGCGCTTTGCAATAAAACACAATGCGGATATAAAATGCCCGATTAGACTTCTTTCAAAATAGGTGGATCCGCTTAGGCGGTCTTTTGCAGTTCGTTGTCGTCCCGGGAGCAACGACATCCACATATTCTCGATGGATCTCATACTTCACAAAACTTCTGATACAGCATACACACATTCGTTTGCATTACTTAGGAGTTTGTGTTATACCCGAGAGCTCCGTATGGAGTTTTAGATTTTCTGTGTACGCCAGTCTATTAAAAAGATGCTGCACACGTGCGCTTCGTGCAAAATTGGCAAAAATCCTTGCTCACCAGAGCTCCCGGCGCCACTACCGAACGTTAGAGTCACGTCTTCAAAACCCTTCGCAATAATGGACATTGACTTTGCCGAACCTTTGTACGTGAAGCTGGCTAGCAACTTGCAGAAGTCCCACATTACGCTATTCACTTGCTTGACTTTTCACCCAGTCCTTACCGTGAGCTAACAGAATTATGGAAGGTGCTCATTGCTGACCTACTCGCTAACATCTAGCCTGTCAAGGCCTTACTTGGAAGTTAATTGTATCACGGGTGGCTTGATGGGGAGGACATTGGGAGAGAATGATTGGCTCTACCAAACGTTGCTTGAGGAAGGATTAAATACTGTGCTCGTATACATCGAAGCCGCCCTTAACACTTGGTCGATCACACAAGATGAGAAGCGCCGAGGTTTTAACACTTTAACGTTTCTTAATGGCGAAAGGCTAACGGCAATAAAAGTCCTACTACTAATGTGATGAAACAAAGGAAAGCTCTATTGTGGGACGCAGTCCTTGCAGACATACTAACTCTCTTTCTCTCTCTCCCTCTGCCTCCCCCTCTCTGTCTCTGTCTCTTTCTCTTGCCAAGTACGAATAAGTTTTACACAAACTGGTTCTGTTGCGTTATTAACAGTTCATAAAAATCGCCAATTTGGATCAGAAACTACTAGCCCTCATCAGTGCTCCTCAGTTAACCACATACCTTAAGGCCTTAGACAGCAAAGAGAGGAATTTATGGAAGCAAACCTGTAAGTGTGATGGGAATATTTCGAAACCCATTCTTACTTGAAGATAATTATTTAGTTTACCTTAATATAATGTCGACAATTACATTGTTGAAGATATTTGGTACATTTAAATCTTAAATTCCTCCAGATTTTTACACTTCACGTTTAAACAGGAAAATGTAGTGTTGTTTTGTGATTTTATTAATTTCATATAATTAACGTATTATATTATTTGTTTTCGTTTGTATAAATGCTATTTTTCTTGTTTAAAATTAACAGTTCATTCAGGAAGTGATTTTTGTGGATATTTGTTCTGTAGCTTGTTAATCACTGAAGATTTTTCACCAATTTCAAAAATGATCATTTAATTTAATAATTTATATGACGTTCATTTAGAATGAAGTCGACTTCATAGGTTATTCCCAGAAAAATCAAGATACATCCAATATTTTATTTGCCATGCAAATAAAAAACATAAAGTTTAATGAAAATTTCGAGAGACATTTCATACAAAGAGTAATTTGGAGTTGAGAATGTATTTAATATCCTTGTGTCGCATCCTGGGAAGACACTGAACTAAATACCAAGTTTGGATTTCGCCCGACCTTTCGATTTTACGATATGCTGCTCACTTGCAGACTCACGCAGACCTTTTTCTAGAAATACTGTTTTTAAATTCAGGGGTTCCTAAAACGTATGCAGCCAGTGTAATCTCTCTGTCGAATTTTTGGACGGCATGCAATATTTTCTCTGCTATCGGAAATGTAAAAATTCGTTTCCAGGTTTCAGGGGAATTTAAAATGAAGATATTTGCGAAATCTGGAATTTAATTTTTTGGTTGGAATACAGAGCATCCTATAACAGAGTGAATCTTCGATTAATCGCTTACTTTCACCATGGATTTTTCGTGCTTTCTTTGGTTGGTAGGTGGGTAAGTTGTATATGTGTGTTTGTGTATGTATACACACATACACAAACACACACATTCCGATTCCATCTCATATTTCATGTATGCTTCTACGCTTTGTGGCGTATGGCGTATGGCGGTGCCGGACAAATCGCCTGGATGGTTTCTCAAAGCAAAGCAGTCCGTGGATCGTCGTTTGGTCGTTCAGCGTCCTCTCCAGGCAGCTCCAAAGGTGGAACGGGTCTTAAGGTATGGAACTGTTAAGGACTCCCGCGCGTATCAGTGACCAGTCTATTTATGCCTTTAGCCTCCTGTGGTTCCTTCACCTCCTGGAGGATGATAACCACAATAATATCCTGCAGGTCATAGTGCATGAGTTGGCCCTCTCCGTCGTATTACCTACATCTATACATTCTTAGTCTGGATGGCTCAGTTTGTTAGGGCTGGCCTTCTGAAACCAAGTTCACGGTTCAAACCCGCCAAGTGTGCTTAAAAGCTTGAAATTATGGCAAAGAGGCCTCCTGAGACAAGAAAGATGGAAGTTGACGAAGTCTGGATTTATCGACTATCTGCAGCCCTTTACTAATATTTTGTGTCCCTTTTGGTGGCTGTTACGTACAACACTAAGAAGACGAAAGAAAATGGTGTTGGCTTAAGCTTCCCAATGCTGTGAGGAAGAACAAAAGAAGACAATAAAATTGCCCAAAATGTGAAACAGGAAATCAATAAAAAATAAAGCGACAAAAATAAATATAAAATAAAGTAAACAATAATAAGAAAAACTGATGTGTCCCATTCATCATGCTAATCGAGAGAAAATTAGCAGAAATGGTCATATTAACTGATTCCTTGTAAGCAGAAGGGAAATAAGGGAGTACTATAGGCTAGATCGATAGTCAAATCTTTTAAAAGCTGGTTGCTATATGATTGAAGTTCCTTTGTTGCATGGACAGGAGTTGACAAATTCCAGTATGAGAAAAGTATAAGTATTTTAAATATGAAATTAATAACAGGAATATTTCAATAACGGTCAACTCCACAAAAAAATGTATATAACATAAATTATGTGTTTTAACGAGTTCTACATATTTTGTCCGGTAATTTTTGTCTATCTCTTACGGTTTACCAGTTATGCAATATTCCGTAAAATCCATCCAGAATAAACATGTCTTCTGAGGCTTTTTCCAGAAAATTGAAGATATACATTTTATTTGTTATGTAAGTATCTTAAATATAAGAGACTTTAATCACAATCATTAGAGCCATTTTTGAGAAAACAAAAATTTTCGAAATTATGTTCATATAAAGGGTACTTGGGGTGTGGGGATTTTCTGGAAAAATCTTCGTGTCGCATCCTTGAAAGATACAGAACTTCAAGTTTTGTATTAAACGGTCTTTTCGTTTTTGAGGTATGCTGCCCCCCCCCACACATACAGACGCATATGTACATAGTACGTGTAGAGAAAGTAAAAACCCTCCCTTGGTCCAATTTCATTTGGTTCTTTTTTTGTTTCTATCAGCTCTTCCACTTAGGACCTTCCTTCAACGCAGTCCATCCCTCTTCTACTCTCCCCTTTTCACCTTCCATTTGAAAAATAAAAAATTGAAGAAGCAAACATAATTTGCATTAAAAAATAAAATGCAAAATCCCCACTTCAGTAAATTTACTGGCATGTAAAAGAACTCCTTCGGTATAAAATTCCGGCGCACCAGCGGAAGATATAATCCTGGCAGTGTCGTTAACAAACAAATAATTATTTAATAATCCTATATTTATCACGGGTAATTGGTACGGAAAATAAAAGTGTTCAGGTTTAATAACCACCAGCCTTAAAGGTGAATACACTCGAAATTTTGCAAATCGACGTCGCATGTCAGCATTTCTGCGTACACCTGCCCTTCAGGGACATTTCTTAATTGTACTAATCTCTGAGGTTATAAACAACGCCCCCCCCCCTCTGTACCTCTGGAAATTACCTAGTAGCTACAAACTGCATTTTCACTGCTTCGGCAATGTCTGCTATTTATTACCTGATACACGCTAATGAACCCTAATATATATGCACTTACTTTTAAGTAGATTAGCTATGGTTATCTTAATAGAAATGGGTAACTGAATTTACCGCAATATAAAACTTTAGTCAATTGTTTCACTATAAAACATCTGTATAGGGATAATAGAAACTGGACATATAAGGTGAGAATAAAACTGCAGAAAAATTACAGCTCTTCGTTTTTTTAAGTGCAGCTGCAATTCCTGAGCATACATGTAGGAACGTTGTAGTTTTGTGATTAACAGGACTGGAATATGTAATTCAGGAATTTGGTGGTGTGTCAAAAACAACAGCAGCTGCAGCTTATAGCATTCATCACTGCACTTGATTCCCATAATTACAGTTCAACAGACGCCTGTCGACAGCCTTGGCGCGCAATGCAAATCAGAAATACAGGGACATTATAGGTAAAACAAACTTTGTAACAGTTATATTGTTCGCATAGTTCAAGTTTTATCCGAATATCAATCACAAAGACGAGCTCAAAGAGGAAGAGAACGAAATACCGCATTAGTAATAGACAGTCACTGTCTTCTAAAAAATATTCTCTGTTTACTTTCTCAACTTAATACCTAGTACACAGATAGAGAAATTACTGCATTCTACCCAAAAATCCGATACCGGAATATCACTGGAAATACACATTTTAGGGTCCCCTGTATAAAAAATCTGATGTGTACCATTCACATGACTTTCTCCATATCCCTGCAACAAATAATTCTTAAAAAGCTTATACTTCTATTTACTTTATGCTAATCAGAAAAAATTAGCAGAAATAGTCTTATTACTCGCATCCTTGTAAGTAGAAGCGAAATACGGGACAACCGTAGGTTAAAGTGATAGTCAAAAGCTGGTTGCTATGTCAATGAAGTTCCTTTGTTTATATGGATAGGAGTTGACTAGTTCCAGTATGAGAAAAGTATACGTTTTTCATAGCAGAAACCAAAAATAAGGAATGTCATAAAAACGACGAACTCCACGAAAAAAATGTATATAATATAAATTGTGTGTTTTAATATGCTCTACATTTTTTGTGCAGTAAGTTTTTGTCCATCTCTTACGGTTTAGCAGTTATTCAAAATTTAGTAAAATTCATCCAGAATAAACTACTCTTCAGAGGCTATTCCCAGAAAATTCAAGATATAAATTTTATTTGTCAGGTAAATATGTTTAATATCCGAAATTTTAATCAAAATCGTTAGAGCCATTTTTGAGAAAATCAAAATTTTCGAAAAGAGTTCCATGTAAAGGGTAGTTGGGGGTGGGGGGATTTTTCTCAAAATCTTCGTGTCGCATCCCTGGAAGATACTAAACTTAAATACCAAGTTTGGTATTTTACCGACTTTTCGTTTTTGAGTTATCGTGTTCACAGACACACGGACACACGGACACACGGACACACACACACACACACACACACACACACACACACACACACACACACACACGGACCTTTCTGTGAAAATGCTTTTTTTGGATATTGGGGACCCTAAAACATATATTTCCGGTGAAATCTCGGTATCGAATTTTTGGTGGAGTGCAATACTTTCTCTATACACTATGTATATAGTGTGTATGGAGAAAGTAAAAAAAGACCTCGCGTGAACAACATAACACTAAAACAAAAATGTGTTTAAATATCTAACTTAATAATTAAGATTAGAATCTTACGAGGATGCTACACAAGGTTTTCAAGAATCATATTAAATATATTTATGTTAAAAATAAAATGATTTAACTTTTTTTTATGTTCTCAGACATACATGCGCGCGCGAACCTTTCTTAAAAATACTTTTTTGAATACAGGGGACCGTAAAATGTGTATTTTCAGTGATATTCTAGTTTTGAATTTAGGGTGAAATACAATACCTTCTCTACCTATAAACTGATGTACTAAGCAGAGGAAGTAATTATCGGTTACTTCACACTTGCGGATTCCTACGTGAAGAGAAAATCCAATAGCACAGAATGAAACAGTAATATTAATTAATGAATTTTTCAAATTAAGTAAACAAAGATTTGATAAAATTCCACAATTTCAGTCCCACAGAAAGAAAAATAAGACAGTTTAAGAACCGTAAGAGAAGTAAGCAAGGTGGTAGTGAATTGGTTGGGAGTAATGTAAGCAATGAACTTAGGCAAATTAAGGAAGCTCAAAAAAAAAAAGGAAAAAAAAGAAGAAAAAAAAAAGAAGCATGACATAGCAGTTGACAATTAGATGCACGATGAACTATTGTATATAAAAATACTGTATCATATATGTAACGTGGCCATGATTAAGGCTCGAGAAGGAGATAAGTGTAAAGTGTGGAAATTCTAGAAGTACAGTATTGGAATCTTGCAGAAGACCTCCCCGCATTTGTAGGAATGAACCCTCCCCCCCCTAGGACTCACAATACCTAGGGGTCAGAAGCCTGTCGGGGAGCCAACAGCACGAAACCACAGAATGGGGAATCTGTAACGAGGGGTCGGCCCATAGCCGGCATGAACTTGAGGAATGGATGATATGAAATGTAAGCGAAATTGATGATTGGAAAGGTGTTGATGGAGCAATTGGTGGAATGAGCGGCGGGGGAAACCGGAGGACCCGGAGAAAACCCGCCCATACTTGGAATCGAATTCGGGCTGCTTAGATGGGATGCCAGCGGTCTAACCACTAACCCACGGCGCCGCCACTTGCAGAATATATAATGTTTCAAATTGGGGTTTTGAGACTAAAACCTTACAAACACCTGAATCCCCCTTTTCTGGAAATTGCACTTACACTCCACAATTTCAGCAACGATTATTGGACTCAACCCAGAAATCGACGTCAAAATCCAGATTCCGAGACTACTAGAAATGGCGGAAGGCCAGAGGTCACCTCTAACTTCGAGCATAATCAATTAATCACCACCTTCTGGAGAACCTGTTGGTATAGTGGCAAGCCGTTACACCCTTAGCTCCGTGGCGCTGTATGTGCGGGATGGGTTAATCCTCTGCCACAGAGCGCCTGTTGATGAAATCAGTGACTAGAGATCCACCTGCGTATAGAAAACACCGTTAAGGCGTCTCTTTGTACCAGCGGTTTACTGGAATCTAAGTACAAAAATCGACATTAATTTGATTTATACTTCATATAGGAGTGCTAGTAAGTAATATTATTAAAAATCTGTAGTGTTCCATGACATACGACTTTCTCTACGTGATCTGAAAACAAACCATTATTACCTAAGATTATTCTTTTATCTGCATTATGCTAATCGAAATAAATTTTACCTAGCAGAAGTTGTAGTTAATAATTTAAAATATGATTTAATTATTTTAATTATGTTGATTTTAATAATATTTATAATTTATTAAAATATCTTATATTAGAGTATCACACTGAAGCTGTTATTGAAATAATTACTATCTCTGATAAGATATTACTATCCCAGTTGAGACAAATTTAAAATTGAAATAAAAAACAAGGAATATCTAGGGAAACTGCTAACCCTACAATATATATGACATAAATTCTATGTTTTAATGATATCTATATTTTTTTCTGTAGTAAGTTTTTGTCTACCTCTTACGGTTTACCAGTTACACAGATATCATCCAGACTGAAGGGGTCTTCAGAGGCTGTTTACAGAAAATTTAAATAATATGTTTTAGTTGTCATGTAAATATCTTTAATACATAATATTTTAATCAAAATCGTTAAAGCCGTTAATGAAATAAACAAAATTTCAGAATTTTTTTCCATGCAATGGCTAGTGGAGGTGGGGGATTTTATTGAAAATATTTATGTCGTATCCTTGGGAGATACTAAACCTAAATACCAAGAATTGTGTTTAACGGAGTTTTCGGTTTTGAGCTATGTCGTCCGCGCGCACACACATACAAGGATCTAAAATTTATTTTTGAATTCAGGTGTCCTGTGTAATTTCGGTATCGAAAATATGAATTCAACATAGTATATTCTTAGCTACTATTTGCATATACAAGAAATTGCTTCTAAATTTTTTAAACTCAAGGATCCTCAAGACGTGTATTTCCTTTGAAAACTCTGTGTCGAATTTTGGGTGCAATACAATACCTTGGGGTTGCTTTGGCTTTCGGTGTAGGCCGTTATAAAAGCTATAATTATAGGATGCAGCATTGAAATTTTAAAAACTATATTTCCAGAGAAAAAAAGAATTATTTTTCATAATGTTCAATTTAAAAAACAAAGTAAATTGCTAAAAATAATATGCTTAATGAATTGGCTCATGCAAAATCGTTTCTGGCCCCATTCCAAACGACCTGGGTTCATATCCCGTGGAGTGACCAATCTGGCTGAGGATTTTTGGAGTTGTCCTCATTCGCCAAAGTAAATACCGGATCAACGTTCCACCTACCATGTAAAACAATAGTATAGCTAGAAAATAAATGGTAATTGGGATTGCGCCATCTATCCACAGCCAGTGAAAGCAACGAGACCGGATGGCACTCCATCGTCATGATGTATGATGTATAAAACATGAGACTTAGAAGGCTGGCTGCATACCGTCTGAGTACAGATGTTAAAAAATCTTATGTGTTACACTCACATTACTTTCTCTAGTTGCTCTGTAAACTTCTTATAAAAGATTCCTCTTCTTTCCTCCAATGCTAATCGAGATAAATATGCTAGTGATAGTCAAATGTTTTAAGCTATCGTTATGCGATTGTCAATGCAAATCGCTTCTTTCTTGAACAGGAGTAGAACAAAAGAAAAACGGACACTTCCTGTCGGAGAAAAGTATAAGTATTTTACAATTGAAACCAATAACAGGGAATATCTTGGAAACGGACATCTTCACTACAAAAACGTAAAGGACGTAAATTGTGTGTTTTGACGACATCTACATTTTTCTTAGTACGTTTTTGTCTATCTCTTACGGTTTAGCATTTAAGCAGAATTAGGCAAAATTCATCCGGAATAAAGAGATCTTCAGAGGACATTTCCAGAAAATTTAAGATATAAATTTTATTTGGGATGTAGATATATTTAATCAAACTCGTTAGAGCCATTTTTTAGAAAATCAACATTTTCGAAAATCTTTCCATGTAAAGCGTAGTTTCTGGTGGGGAGATTTTCTTAAAAATCTTCGTGTCGCATTCTTGGAAGATATCAAACCTAAATACCACGTTTGCTATTTAATGATCTTTTCGTTTTTGAACTATATTGTCCATAGATACACAACTACAGACAGGCCTTTTTATAAAAATGTTTTTTTTTTCCATTCAGGGAACCCCGTAATATACATTTTCGGTGAAATATCGACATCGAATTTTTATCCCTATGCAAAATATACATACGGGGCTAGAGAAAGTAAAAATAAGCTAGACGAACAACAACCGTCGGGATATGATCAAGTAATTAAAGCAGCGTTAAATAAACAGAATAAAAATAATAAAATATTTTAATTGGTTAATTTTTTATTACGAATAAAACCAGAGACATAAATTAATATTTCGCTCTGCTTACAAGGGTTTGCAGCACTACCGTTTACATCTTTATCTAAAAAAACCCTGTGTTCGATTCACATGTAGCTAATTATTATAAAAACTTATTCTGTTATCTACTGCATACTATTGAGTTAAACATTAGCAGAAATTGTCTTATTATTTGCTTCTTTGTAAGTAGAAGGGGAAAAGGGAACACACTGGGCTAAAGCGATAGTCAACTCTTTTAAAAGCTGGTTGTCAGTGTGGTTGAAATCTGTTTCTTTGCATGGCCAAGAGTTAACAATTTCCCGTATGAGAAAAGTTTTAAGTATTTTAAAACTATGACTGATAACAAAGAATATCTTGGAAATGAATAATTCGAGGTAAAAAAAGTGTATGATATAAATTATGTGTTTTAATGGGATTACATTTTTTTTTTGTGCATAGTAAGTCTTTATGCATTTTTTAGGTTTAACAGTTATGCATAGCTCAGCAAAATTCATTCTTAATAAAGAGGTCTTCCGAGGTTATTTCCAGAAAATTCAAGATATACATTTTATTTGTCATGTAAATATACTTAATATATGGTATTTTAATCAAAATCGTTGGTGCCATTTTTGAAAAAGACAAAATTTTCAAAATTCTTTATTACTAAAGGGTAGTTTGGAGTGGGGAGATTTTTCTCAAAATCTTCGTGTCACAAAATAGGAAGATATTAAACTTAAATACCAAGTTTGGTATTTTAGCAACTTTTCCTTTTTGAGTTATCGTGTTCACAGAAACACGGACACACACATACACAACACACACGGACCTTTTTCTAACACTCTATTGTGTTCCATTAACATGACTTTCTTTACATTTCTGTAACAAATTCTTGAAAAAAAAAAAGCTTGCTAATCGAGTATATCTTTAGCAGAAATTGTCCTTATTACCTGCTTCCTTGTAAGTAGAAAGGAATAAGGGAATGCGTTAGGCTAAACCAATAGTCAAACATTTTAAAAGCTCGCTATCATAGTTTGAAATGGCCAAAAGTTTTCAAATTCCCGTATGAGAAACTTTCAACTATTTTAAAACGGAATCCCATAATAAGGAATGTCTCGGAAATGCCACTGAAAATTGTATATGGCATAATTTGTGTTTTTAACAAGATCTACATTTTTTGTGTAGAACGTTTTTGACTATATCTTACGGTTTATACTAATGCAAAATTCAGTAAAATTCATCCAACATAAATACATTTAATATACGGTACTTTAATCAAAATCGTTAGAGCTATTTTTGAGAAAATCCAACTTTTACTTTCTCTATACGGACTATTGTACATAGTGTACAGAGAAGGTATTGCACTCCACCCAAAAATTCGATACCGAGATTTTACCGGAAATATATGTTTTAAGGTCCCCTGTATCCAGAAAAAGCATTTTCATGAAAAGATCCTTGTGTGTGTGAGAGTGTGTGTGTGTGTGTGTGTGTCCGTGTGTCCGTGTGTCTGTGAACACGACAGCTCATAAACGAAAAGTCGGTAAAATACCAAAGTTGGTATTTAAGTTTGGTATCTTCCAGGGATGCGACACGAAGATTTTGAGAAAAATCACCCCACTCCAAACTACCCTTTACATGGAACTTTTTTCGAAAACTGTTATTTTCTCAAAAATGGCTCTAACGATTTTGATTAAAATTTCGTATATTAAAGATATTTACATTACAAATAAAATGTATATCTTGAATTTCTGGGAATAGCCTCTGAAAGCTACTTTTATTCTGGGTGCATTTTACGGAATTTTGCATAACTGCTAAACCGTAAGAGATGGACAAAAACTTACAACACAAAAAATGTAGAGCATCTTAAAAGGCACAATTTATCATATATATATATATATATATATATATATATATATATATATTCGTGGAGTTGATTGTTTTTTAGATACTCCTTGTTTTCTGGTGTCTGATTTAAAAAACATACTTTCATCATACAGGAATTTAGCAATTCCAGTCCATACAAACAAAAGAACTTCAGTCACATAGCAACCAACTTCTGACTATCACTTTAACCTATGCTACACCCTTATTTTAATTCTACTTTCAAGGAAGCAAGTAATAGGACTGTTTTTGCTGATTTTTTCTCGATTAGCATGAAGTAAATAAAATCATAAGCTTTTTAAGCTTTGTTGCAGAGATATAGAAAAAGTCATGTGAATGGAACACTTCAGATTTTTTTTTTCAATGTTTCCATGTAAAGGATAGATTTATGTGGGAGGATTTGTCTCAAAATCTTCATAACGCATCCTTGGAAAATACTAAACTTAATTATGAAATTTAATATTTTACCGGCTTCTGGTTTATTATTTATTGTGTTTACAGATATCTGACACATACACATACGGACCTTTTTCTAATTTTTTTTGGATACAGGGGGCCCTAAAACGTAGATATATTTGTGGTGAAATCTCGATATCGAACTCTGGATGGAATATAATATCTTTTCTATTTATGTACCATGTAAAAAGTAGTAAAATAGTTCCCAATTCCTATTCAAGTCGGTTTCATCGATGAGCCAACACGCCTTTTGCGAGAAGATATGACGCCAACCCTATTATAGAGCGTTTAAATGTATTTTAGTTATTTAACTGTTTTGGTAAAAAGTCATAAGCATTACACAAAGAATGCTGTATACTCACCACTAAACAAGAAACATAAAAATGCAGTTGGCGCACTGGGGCACACAGTTTGCTATAAATAAACATGTGCATTAATATGCGCAGATGGTATACGACGCCTTTCAAACTTTGGTAAAATGCGATGAAAGTGATTTGAATAGTGATTGGGGACTATCTCCTGCCAAACAGTCAATAGCATAATATGATAAGATACTGTTGGAGAGGACTCGATACCGAACCTGAGGTTCCTGAACCTATGCCACACCCCGGAAGGGAGAGATGAGGTGAGAGGTTGTACCGGGCGGCCGTAAGCTTAGAATCGGACAGGCAGACCGAGGCCCCCGTTCTATAAAGAGTGAAACGCTCCCACCAGAAGCGGTCCTCATCACCAACCAGCCATAGTCGGAGCATGGAGCAACCTTTTTACCTTCCACGCCGCACCGAGCACCATCGTTAACCTGCCAAACCCTGAAAGAAGCCACCGGAATAAAGGATGAATAAATGACGATGGAAACGACATGGAGAGACAGACAATTCCAAGGATGTAAGAAACCTACGCAGCATTCGCCTGTCGACCCGGAAAACTTCCAAAAATATCCCATAGGCCAGGAAGACCGCCCAATGGTAGCAAACCGCGGTCTGCTGAATGTGGGGCACGTACAACACCGCCTGAGCCATTCCGCAACCAATAGTGTAATATATTTACCTTCTATGTGCATTTCTTTTTTGCATGGATTGGAAAAATATTTATTTCGTTTTTATTTCTTCATTTTTTATTTACTTCATTATTCTATATCCCTTAACTGCTCTTAAAAATCTCATTTTGACTGCATTAATTCTATTGGAATCCTTCCTGTTTATTACTCATGCTTCACCTTGTAAAACCGAATGAATAGTTGGGAACAATCAAATAACTTACAGTTAAGGCGACTATCGAATAATTCGATACTTTTCATTCAATAGTGTCCATCAATATGTCGTTATAATTAGGCTATCACGGAAGTGCATCAGCAGTTTCTCAATGAGTGCTTAGTTTTGAAGTCACATCATCCGAGCTCTTAAGACTAAATAAGCTCCTAAAAGTTGTAATTAATGAAACAATAGCTTATCTTATTATATCCATGTTAGTGCGTTAGTACAAAACGGTATCCATATTTATAATAATTTTAGTGACCCTCCCAGTCTTACATTTGGCTGTTGGTTTTAAATGTAAATCCCATGGAAAATTAATAATTTTAAATCATATTTAATTATTTTAATTATGTTGATTTTAATAATATTTATAATTTATTAAAATATCTTATATTAGAGTATAACACTAACGCTGTCATTTAAATAATTATTATCTTTGAATATATTTATAAAAACTAATTTTTATTTTTACAATTACGATCTACGTCCGTATACCTATTTGTTTTTTTTTGGGGGGGGGCAGCTGAACATCCTTTAACCTGGTTGACATATCAGACGATAGCTTAGCTTAAAGTCACTCAACATTCGTTTTATGGATAAGGGAAGACACCGTGTTATTCACCCTAAGTGAGATCTGAACTCTTGACTGTGAGGCAGGCACTACCTCCACACTACAAAGGCGGGTTAATGTATATAGTGTATAACTACCCATGACTTCAGAGGGACCAGTTAATAGCGCATTCTGAATACCAACGGTTTTTATTTTCTTCCGTAGGTGGCATTCGTCTGTGTGTGGTCGGTCATCTGTACTTATTCCGCTGTATCATAATTAACGTGTTTGTGTACTATAAGCTTATGACTTGATTGACTTTAATTTGAAGACAAAACTGCAGAGTTTCATTTTGGACTACTTACAGGGCAAAAGATGACTTAATTGCTCTATCAGCAGAAGAAAATAACAAGATTAGGCACTCAAATTATGCAGCCGGTGTATATATTAGCGTGTATAACGTAAATAGCTGAAACTAAACCACTTCGTAGCTGTGACAGGCGTTTTCGTTCTGCTTTTCCGCGATTATACCAATCTGTTTTCATGAAAAATAAATTAAGCTAGTAAGATGTTCTGAATTTAGAAACTTAATCCCAAATACTGCTATGGGACTGACGGTTCGATTCCCGGCTGGAAGGTGGAAGTTTTTCTTTAACCAATGTTGTTTCCTATTCTTCCCAGAGTCTAGAAGTGTGAATGTGCGCAAGATTAAATGCATTAACAAGAAACAAGAAATCCAATGACAACATTCTGTATACCAGTTAATATCCTTACCGGTAGAAAAACGTTACCAAGGCAAAATTCGCCCATAGGAGCATTGCACTTAAAGGTGGGGTAAAATGGTATACTACAAAAAAAAAAAAAAAAAAAAAAAATCTAAACAATGTATGAAGGAGTATATCTGGTGGCAATTAAAGTCACACAGCCTTTAAGTAAAATACCATTGTCATAAAATAGTAAAATAAGGATAATCAGGTATAGCACGTTAAATAAGAACAAAAACTCTTACTATGTTGCATTGCTGTGCGCTATTACATAAATATGTAAATAAATCACATATACAATATCTGAACGGTGACACAAACTAGAAAAGATAGGTAAATGAATAAAATAATAAAGGACCAACCTCCAGGATTGTGATTTACTTTTAGCTAAGTTTAAAACCTCCTCTTATTGTCTCCCGTAAAACTGTCTTCCTTTAAATGTCTCTGTTTCGCTTACCGCCTCTTCTTCCTTGCCTGCCAGTAACGCCCAACTTACGTTTAACCCTCTATTAAAGACGACCAAGTATATGTTTAGTATTCCCCCTCTAGCCTATTAAGTACCAAGAATGCATCCAGGATCCCCTTCCCTCCTCACAAATATGGCAGATTACCATTTCAATCAGTAATCGTATTTATTCTCCATGGACCAAGATGAAACCAAAATAGCGCCTAGTTGATGATTTGCCTTTGTTTTGATACAGTGCTCCATACCTATTCCAATTTTATCCCAAGTGTTCTATCCACAAAATCTTTTCCGTAACATAATGCTGTGTGCTTGTTGTTCGTATCTACGCACTCCGTCTATTTACCTGACCACCACCCAAAGTTAACCCTTTCATTGAATTCCAAATGGTTCGTCAGTTTTTATTTCTAATTCTCTCCCATTCTCAGCTATTCGTGTTAGTAGTCTATTATATTAAAATTGGTCTCCGTGTGCAATTA
This sequence comes from Hymenopus coronatus, assembly GCA_030762935.1. Taxonomy (NCBI): domain Eukaryota; kingdom Metazoa; phylum Arthropoda; class Insecta; order Mantodea; family Hymenopodidae; genus Hymenopus; species Hymenopus coronatus. The sequence goes on along the minus strand of CM060896.1, from coordinate 72,831,579 downwards.
ACATCCAATATTAAACTGCTTATATGTATTCTATCATCTCAATATGCACTCCAAACTACGAATACCCCATCACTGCAAAGTTGACCACACTGCAAACGTTTTGAAGAATATGTATCGAGAAAGACAACACAGGCGGTGGCATTATGAGGGGGGTGTTGGATTGGTTTGTAAGGGGTGTTAATACATAAATGATCAAATTTGCCCATAATTCTATTTAAATAACATTTCTAAACATTGGTTTATTTGTAATAGCTCTAATATTATCTATAATAACACAGATCCCATTGAATATTTCCGGATTCAACCTCTATGTTGGTTTCAACGCCTGCCCATTCATACTGCGTATGGCATATAGGCGATGTACACTGATGCTAAATGAAATACGTGTAGGTACTTCTCCAGAATTTGTCAGAGAATGCCGGGAAACCTATATTTGAACCTGAATCTCCCATCCACGTGCCCATTGTGTCGGTTTCAACCTCTATGTGATTGACCATCGTCTTATATATTTTTTCCTGGTTGTGAGGGAAATGCTAAAACATTTTCTGACCCTCAGTTCCTCTCATTTCAAGATAGCAAGGGTTGAGGGATTGTGGATGCGTCCTGAAGGGAAAGGTTCTATCCTATCTTCTGGCCTAGAGATTACTATCTGAATCTATCTTTACGAATGAAAGAATGATGACAGGATCTACATATAGAAACTTGGTAATCCCCGACCAATGACGTTGGACATATCTACCTTGTAGGAACATTTCCTTAAAACATTGTGTCCTGCGGGGTAGGGGAGACATTGCAAGAGAAGCTACTGATGGCATATCTAGAACTGCCACTGTCATATTAAGCTTCATGAAGAATTTAAACTTCTAATTGGAAGGAAAAAAATTAATAAAGGATCCACATTCATTTTATTTCTATTTTCTCCATTTTATATAACAATTTTGGTCACTCCTCCCTCCTGTCTATCTCATCCCTCTCTCTCAAAGTCACACAAATTGTCAATAGACCGCAGTGCTAAATCTTTCTGCATTCCCAACCTATGTGTATGCTTAATACCTATCCAAAAACAAAACTAGAACACATTTTATCATGAATTATGCTTAGGTATTTAACAGCTATATTTGATTGCAAATCAGTTGCTTTTGAACTAAGTGCTGTTAAAAGAGACGTAACGGTAATCCATAAGCATATTTTGTTTCATCATACCAACAAGGGTACAAATTAGACATTTGTAAGAAAATCTAATATAACTCTGGATTAAATCAAGAAGTAAAGATATTAAATGAGAACTTATCAAAATCTCTACTGTTGAACATTACAAAGTAGGCTAGATTATCTAAATAAATCAGAGAAATACTGCACAAAATTAAAACTAAACCAACATAGAAAATATGTATATTCAATTTTTAACGAATTTCCTTACTTCTGAGTAAACATGGTCGCTTTAGATAGCCATATTTGCATGCCGTGTTTTAATTAGTTCGTTATCCTCTTTACGTTTGGACCAGTCGACCTGTTCCACCTTCATACAAAACTAAAATTGGTTCCACCATTTTTTTCCCTGTGTCTTATTATTGGTAGTTTTCCTTTAGGATTATAATTATTTATGTATATACATATATAAATATATATATTATAATTTTTGAATAAGCCTTATGTCGAACATGTTCTCTCCGTCTATTTTGAAAGTGTTTTATTATCTCTAAAATATTTTTTATGTTATTTCTGCTCTAGTACCTTAATTTCTTTTCTTATCCAGAAACATATATCCCGCTACAAATCTTAAAATTCTCACTTCAGCTGCTACAAGTGTTCTTTGTACTGCCTCCGTAATAGAGTCCGGGGTTCGATTTCCGGCTGGGACGGGGAATTCTCCTTTAACCGGAATCATTCTGTATCCCCCACAGAGTTTGAAGGTATATATGTAGAGTAAATGCTTGAAGAAAAGAAATGTATTAAAAAACTAACATCCAAGAATCTAGAGGCAACAAGTTGTTTCTCAAGTTAAAGCCCACAACATGGCTGTAGGGGCTATATAAATCAAACAATTAAACAAAAAAGTATATCATCTTCCTTCCTAATGTTCAATTCTCCTGCCGTATACCAGCGCTTCCTAATTTTCGACTATGATGTTACAAAAAATATTTAAACATACTCAGCTTATTATCTATTTTAGAATTTTCCCAATACGTTACATTGCAGCCCAGGTATTTAAGCCCGCTTTTATTACAAATAGCACCGCAGGCGATCACACTGATGATAAATAGAATGAAGATGGAGCACCAGTGGAATGCGATGACGGGAAAAACCGGAGGACCACGAGAAAACCCCCTCCTGCGCCATTTTGCCCATCTTAAATCCAACATGCGGTCGCTTGGGATCGAACCCGGGTCGATATATTTATCTGCTCTATCATTTTTTCTTCCCAAAAATACCACTACTTTCGTTTTCTCGGATCATATTTTCATATTATTAGCCAACTCATTTAATTTATTGATTATTTACCGTTCTCCTTTACGTTTAGAATTTTTATTTCGATTCTACTATTACTTTCTCTACACGTACTATGTACATAGTATATAGAGAAGGTATTGTATTGCACCCAAAAATTTGACAAAGATATTTCAGCGGAAATACATGTTTTGGGTCCCCCTGAATCCACAAAAAGCATTTTTGGAAAAAGGTTCGTGCATAACTAAAAAACGAAAAGACCGTTAAATACGAAACTCATACTTTGGCCACGTCAAGAAACTGATTTTAGTCCCATAGCAACCACATTTTAAAGCATTTGACTGTCGGTATAGCCTAGTGTATTCCCGTTTCTGCTAATGTGTTAGCATTAAATAGATAGAAGAATAACCTTATTAACAATACTTTGTTACAGAGAAGTAGAGAAAGTCATGCGAATGATTCACATAAGATTTTTTTATATAAATTCTGTTCATTTTTTATAAGATGTGAATATATAACTGTTTCAATTAATTTCCCATAATGATTTCTGATTTAATTGGCTGCATATACACGAAAATCACCCCTAAACTACGTACCACCCATTTTGGACCAATGGAGGGGTTGTCCAGTTTTAAACGCTCACACTTTATAAAGCACCCCATATAGTCAGATTCTTGACAACGTGATATCTAAATTACGTGCTCACGGTATATAAATCCTGAAACCCTCATGTGTGTAACTCCCCTATCGTCTAAGCCACTCCCTAAATGAAAACGGAAATACCTAACAAAACGTAGGCTCGTAGGTTCTTTTAATAACTTATTTTTATAATTACTCGGAAGGAGGTTTCCAAACGTAATCTGGCAGTGATTGCTGCTCCATTTTAACGATAATTGGCTTGAAAAATAAAGCCATTATCTTTAAAGGGAAATTCTAAAAGAAGGGCAAAAGAGCCCTCGCAGAATTGACAAGACCTGAATTGTTTAATTACGTGGAGATATTCCCACAACCTCATCCTCTCCAAAATTGTGCTTAATGAAGCAATGCTGTTTGAACTAATAGCTGTAGAATGCTTCTAAGTTAAAGATTACACAGAGTTATGATTTAATTGCAAGGAAACATATGTTTATGATGTTATCTAAGAGCGTTTTATGCGGAGGGTCCAGAGCAAGCCGAGTAACTCGGGTGGCATCGGAATGTCGTCACGTCCGTATAATGCTATGCTTCATTTACCTCTTGTAATAACCTTTCTGAAGTATCATGCTAGTATAATATTTGCACAGGATATTGTGGTTTAGTTGGCAAATTCTCTCAGTTCCCATACATTAGCGCCATTTTTTGGAATTTCCGGTTTCTCTTTTCTTGGAACGTATAAACTTTTAAATACTTCTAAACTGACCTAGCTTTGGATAGGTAGAGCCAGACTGAAAAATTCAATGTCATAGCCGGAATTTGAACCACGGATCTCCCGATCTCTAGCCAGTTGCTCTGCCACTGAGTTACCATGGCAACTTGCCGGCATAGCATTGAATTTCTCAACTGAATCGCATGTTTCCCGGTACACCAGAAGGTGATCTCAAACTATTTTGAGATGACAACCCCAATGGCGACTTACAATGTTGAAAGTACTTTAGACCAAGGATTCATAGTATAACCAACTATTATGGTCAATTGGTATTGGAATATTTGTTCTTTCACACAAGCCGTGTATAGAACAGGAGTTGGATAGGTAGAGTCAGACTGGTTCAAATCCCAGCTATGGCATTAAATTTTTCAGTCTGATTCTACCTATCCAACTCCTGTCCTACACACGGCGTGTGTGAAAAAAAAACAAAAACAATTATACCAATAGGCTAACCTTATTTTGAAACTCATTTTACATTCTCTAGCAGGTATGTACAATGGATATAATAGGCAGAGAAGGTATTGTATTTCATGTTTCGAAAAAGCTCCGAGTTTGTGCCTCTGCGTGCCTGTGTCCTGTGTATGTGTGGGTTTGTGACCAACATATTTTAAGTTTAGTATCTTCCGAGGATGTGACTAGAAGATTTTCAACTACCTTAACTACCCTTTACATTAAAAGAAAAGTTTGATTTGCTCAAAAATAGTAACAATTTTGAATAAGATAGCAGATGATTAAAATATTTTTATAACAAATGATATGTATTTCTTCAATTTTCTGGGAATAGCATAGGAAGACCTCTTCATCCTGGATGACATTTGTATAGCTGGTAAACCGTAAGAGACAGACAAAAACATACTACCAAAAAATGTACATCTCGTAAAACACACGAGTTAGGTCATGTAAATTACTGTTGTAGAGTTAATGTTTCCGAGATATTGTTTGCTATTGGCTCGAGTTTTAAAGTATTAGACTTTTCTCAAACGGAAAATCAGCTTTTGTTTCAGTTTTTATACTCCTGGCCATACAAAGAGAACCAAATTTCAATTGTTTCACATAGTGGCAAGCTTTTAAAAAGTTTTATAATCACTTTAGCCAACTGTATTCCCTTATTTTCCTTCTATTTACAAGGAAGTAGGTAATATGACCAATTCTGCTAATTTTTATCACGATAAGCACGGTGTAAATTAAAGGAATAAACAGATGAAACAGGTAGAGATAGTCAAGTGAATACAGCGCATAACATTTTTACTTTCTTTACACTATTATGAATTGTACATAGTGTACAGAGAAGGTATTGCAATGCACCCAAAGATTCAATTCCGAGATTTCAATGGAAATACATGTTTTGGAACCCACTGAATCCAAAATAAGCAGTTTTAGAAAAAGGTCCGCGTATCGGTCTGTGGACAACATAGCTCAAAAAAAGACAGCTAAGTACCAAACTTTGTATTTATGTTTGGTATCTTCCAAGGATACGACACAAAATGTTTTAAGAAATCCCCCTACACCAAACTACCCTTTACGTGGAACATTTTTCGAAACTTTTGATTTTCTCAAAAATGGCTCTAATGATTGTGATTAAAAAACCTTATATATAAGACATAGATAAACGAAAGCGCTATATCTTGAATTTTCTGGGAATAGCCTCTGAATACCGCTTCACTCTGGATGATTTTTATATAACTGACAAACCGTAAGAGACAACTAAAATTTACCACACAAAAATGTAGATCTCATTAAAACACACAATTTATGTTATAAACATTTTTTGTAAAGTTATCCGTTTTCAAGATATTTCGGGTTATTGGTTTTAATTTTAGGCCACTTAAACTTTTCTCAAACGGAAGCCATTTTCCCTCGTTTCTCGTTTGTTTATTCCTGGCAAGCAAAGATATTGGAATGTCAATTGTTCCACATAGCGACCGGCTTTTAAAGGGCGAGACTATCTTAATGGCCTGTGCATTTTCTTATTTCCCGTCTACTTATAAGGAAACTAGTAATAGGGCTTATTCTGCCTATGTTTATCTTGATTACCCCACTAATTTTTCGAATAAAAAGTTTCTTTATCGAACAGTTAGAAGACATCATGTGTATTAATTAGATTTTTTCCCTTCTACTTACAAAGAAATAAATAATAAGGACAATTTCTGCTATTGTTTGTCTTGTTTATTATGAAGTAAATAGAAGAATAAGCTGTTTAAGAATAGTTTGTCACAGAGATGTAGACAAAATCATGTGAATGGAACACATCAGATTTTTCTTTAATAGCAAACAGCTCCACATCATGTGCCTGGAGATCGGCGGCATTTTTGCTAGCTGGGAAACGGAAAATTGCAGTCCATCCCCAGTGGCACTACAAAATGTTTTCCTTTCTGTGAATGTAATGGAATAATCAACTAATTGGCGGAGGAAAACAATACTAAATACTAACAACGAATTTAATCCGGCTCTAGTCTGTGAAATAAACATACGAGTTTTTGGAACGCATTACGTGCCTCATGGGAATTTTCTGACGTTGAGAAGAATGCTGTTTTTGGGGTAATCGGGTATACGTTTATCAACCCGATTGTCAGCCTCACATCCACATACGCCGGCAGAGGAGACGTTATCAGTATAATACTTCTTCTAGTTAGAAAGTTGGCTTTCTTGGCCGAGATTGCTACCTATCGCAACTACTCACTTTCCTCGCGAAAATATATGGGCACCAGATACTTAAAATATGCATCTCCATAGATAGGCCATGGATATTCATAGGCCATTAAATTCAAGCGTATAGATTGAATTTATTTTACTCATTCAAATTATAACTACAATAAACACTTACTTTCGTCATTGAAAATGTTGGAAATTTTGTTCTTGTATCGCTTCACGTCTCCCAAGCATTTTAAAAAATCTGATGTGTTCCATTCACATGACTTTCTCTACATCGCTGTAACAATTATTGTTAAACAGCTTATTCTTCCACTTTACGATAATCAAAATAAACATTTGCAGAAATTGTCTTAATTACTTGCTTCCTTGTATGTAGAAGATAAACAAGAGAATATACTAGGCTAAAACGATAGTCAAATCGTTCAATGGCTGATTACCATATCGTTTGCATACATGGCCAAGAATTTACAAATTTGCGTGGGAGAAAAGTTTAAGTATTATAAATCTGAGACAAATAATGAGGAATACCTCAGAAATGATCAACTCAATGAAAAAAACGTAAGGGACATAAATCGTGTTTTAACGGGATCTACACTTTTGGTGTACTAGTTACTTTCTATAACTTTCTACACACGTACTATGTACTTAGTGTATAGAGAAGGTATTGCACTCCACCAAAAATACGATACCGATATTTCACCGGAAATATATGTTTTAGGGTCTCCTATATCCAACAAAAGTATTTTCAGAAAAAGGTCCGTGTGTGTGTGTGTCCGTGTGTCTATGTGTCAAGTGTGTCCGTGTGTGATAACTCAAAAACGAAAAGTCGGTGAAATGCCAAACTTGGTATTTAAGTTTAGTATCTTCCAGGGATGCGACACGAAGATTTTGAGAAAACCCCCCACCCCAAACTACCCTTTACACGGAACATTTTTTAAATATTTTGATTTTCTAAAAAATTGCTGTAACAATTTTGATTAAAACATCGTATATTAAAGATATTTACCTGACAAATAAAATGTATATCTTGAACTTTTTTGGGAATAGCCTCTGAAGATTATTTTATTCAGGGTAAACTTTACGGAATTTTGCATAACTGCCAAACCGTAAGAAATGGACAAAAACTTACCACATAAAAAAATGTAGAGCACATTAAAACACACAATATATGTTGTATATTTTTTTTTCGTGGAGTTGATCGTTTTAGAGATATTCCTTGTTTTTGGTTTCAGCCTTGAAAAACTTAACGTCTCTCATACAGAATTTGTCAATTCCTTTCCATACATATAAAGGAACTTCAGTCATATAGCAACCAGCTTTTGACTATCACTTTAACCTATGGTACTCTCTTATTTCTCTTCTAGTTACAAGGAAGCAAGTAATAAGACTATTTCTGCTAATTTTTTGTCGATTAGTATGAAATAAATAGAAGCATAAGCTTTTGAACAATAATTTGTTGCAGAGATGTAGTGAAAGTCATGTGAATGGAACATGACTTTGTTTATTTCTTACGGTTTAACAATTAAGCAAAATTCAGCAAAACTCATCCAGAATAAAGAGGTCTTTAGCGGTTATTCCCAGGAAATTCAAGATATACGTTTTATTTACCATGTAAATATGCTTAATATGCGGTATTTTAATTAAAATCGTTAGAGCCGTTTTTGAGAAAATCAGTATTTTCGAATTTTTTCCCATGTAAAGCGTAGTTTGGGGTGGGAGGCTTTTTATTAAAGTCTTCCTGCCGCATCACAGGAATACACTAAACTTAAATACCCAGTATTGTATTTTACCGACTTTTCGTTTTTGAATTATCGTGTTCAGTCACACGCACACATGGACACACTCGCAGACCTTTTTTAAAAATGTGTTTTTATACAGGGGACCCTAAAATGTGTATTTCCGGTGAAATCTCGGTATCAACATTTTCGGTGGAATGTAATACCTTCCCTATACACTCTGTTCATAGTATGTATAGAAAAAGTAAAAATGTGCCCACACTAAGATTTATTAATTCTTCATTACTGTGTAATTAAAATGTTGGTTTGTCCGTAAAAAGCTTAAACGAGACTCAATACAGTGCTAATGAGTATTATCAACATTCAATTGCAAAATAACCTTTACTGATTATCACCTGGCTGCAGCTGCTTAACTCACACGGCTTAAAGGGTTTCAATTTTAAAGAGCTAAAAGCATTTCCAGTCAAGGTTTGCAGTTTCCTGATTCCTCTGGAAGCTTTCTAGATATCATTGATGTATTTATTCTGTGTAAGAACATGGCGATTTACCTCGGTTTTTTTTTTTTGCAAGAATATTTTATTAAATCTGTTCACAAGATTACTAACTGTTTTTCTATGAGGTGCAGGAAAAAGAAGTTTCCTCGTAAATCATCGTTCGCATCAACTGACTAGTCGGCGCACGGAGCGGATGGAAATTATAGAGGGAGAAAGACGATTAAAAACAGCACAGAAGCGGGTGTGATTTCCCCATAATATAGCCACGCGTCCAAACGAAGGCTGGAATACTTTGTACTTGGTAAGAGTCCAGAAAGTAAAAATAAAAGTATCTCGATTATGATTATTTTTAAATACTACATAGAATTTAAAAATAATGATTTTCCTGACAAGTTTTACCTTTGAATACATTTTAAGGTTTAAATTTGCTAAAAAAATATTAGCATTTTCGACTTTTTTGGTTTTTGCATTTTATTTATACATATAATTTGTATTTTGTTCTAGAGATTTGGGTTTTGATTATCAACAATTTGAATCCCACAAATGGTTATTTAATTGGTCTACCCCATTTAAGTAAAGTACTGAATTTAAATTTTAAACTTGACTTTTTTTCATTTCCTTTTTATATATACATCGCTGAAGGGCGGCTCACCACTTGAAGTGAGTGAAGTGGCTCTTCACCTACATTTTTAATCGAAATACAAAATTGCATATTTGTATCTTGTACCTCTAATTCACACAATAACCTGTCCAAAATCTCTCGTGAAGTGGTAGGAACAGCTCTGCCGTTGTTGCTGACCATTCTGGTTGTCCCTTTTCTTCCTCTCTTTCACTCACTATTTTTTCTCTCTTTCACTCACTATCTTTTCTCTAACTCCCTCAGTCAAGTGAGAAGAGCACACATCTTGCTAAAATGCTCGTAATTCCACTCTGTTTCAAACGCGTTTTGCACCCGGTTGCCATGGTAACGCACTGTTTCATTCCTGTTGGAAGATCACTCAGGGCTGCTATTCTTATTACCTGCTATGTTATGGAAGGGTCCTTTCAGATTTTAAAAATTCCGTTTTAGGTGTACCTTGGCGAAAATAAGGCATAACGTTGTACTATGTGTTTAGTTGTGTGAAGTAAATTATATTTCGATTAGTTTTTGTCTGAGAAAGACGTTAATTAGGGTCATTCCTAATATTTAGTTAAATTAATTTCAGTCCAAAGTGTTCTGTGATTTTTACGTATATTAATGAATCCAGAAAACTACATGATTTGTAGTGTGTTAGAAATGACAGTCTCACGATGGCGGGAACAAGATAAAAATGACCTGTTAACATTTAATCGCCCCACTCCCCATTTATTGGTTTGTGTTAAAAAAAAACAAAGAAAATCAGGGCAATCTTATTAGTTACATTTTAAAAGTACGTGAGGTGGAGAATACATGTGGTTATGTGGTAGCATTTTTCTACAAAAACTTTTCTGTTGGGCCTATCTTTTACTAGAGGTAAAGAAAAACTTTTGGAATACTACAGGACTATATACATTTCATGTTCTAGGTATGTGGTAAAAATGTCAAAGCAGCCAGGGGAAAACTAGATATCTTTAGAGATGTAGTGTCGTAAGATTTTCTATCAATTTTTGTACGTAAACCATAATTGTCACGAGAATCTATATATCTAATAATTGTGAGGGTGAGGCACTAGCACGTCACTATAAGGTGTGCATTAAATCTTTTACTAATGTTATAATATTTATAAAAACCCAAAAAATAAACAGTTTTATTGCTAGTTTTCAAATGCTCACAGTACATGTAAGTTGCAAAGAGAGAGGAGGAGAAAGAGAGATAGAAGGGAGAAAAACCGACGAAGAGGAAAAATAAGTAGGAGGAAGAAATAAAAGGGAGTGAGGCGGAAAGAACTGGGGAGAAAGCAGTTTAAAAAAGAAGTGTTAACGTGAAAGGAGAGTGAAAGACGAAGAGGGTAAGAAAGAGTGAAAGAGACAATAAAGCAATAACACATCCAGTGTGCACTTTCACTTTTGGGGCTAGCATATCTATCTCACATTCAAGAGGTCAAGAGTTTGAATCTCTGTTGGGATGTCTTAATTGGAAAAGGTTATTCTTGGTTTTTCTTCTTATCCTCAATAGACCGGTACTTCAGTAACATGACTTATGGTAGTGCATTCATAACATTTGGAATGTAATATATCTTATTGAAATTTATATTAGTTAACACACACAATGATAGTGATATATTTGTGCTGTATGGAAATCCTAGCTTACATGTTTATTTACATAATTTATATTGTCTGAGTTCATTATTCTAATAAAAGTGAGCCACGCTATACATTTTAAAACTATTCACATAAAAATTCAAATTTTACGGTAATTGAATTTATAATAGATTTATTTCATTAAATTAATCACAATTATTGTAGAAATATTCTTATTTTCGTACTATCCAAAACTCTTGAATTGTCAAAGTTTAATAATATATTTTTTTTTAAAAAATGGAGCATTATTTCGGAAAACTATATAACATTTTTCTTTAATTTTTGAGAGAGAGTATAAAATTAAAAAAATAGTAAATATCTGAATCGTGTGGATCATTTTAAGTATTGAGAAAATGTTAGAAAAAAGTTAGCGAAAAAACAAAGTTCAGAAGTTGGTACTACCTGTTAATAAGGATGTGCCTGTACATTTAAAGCTTCAAAGCGCGCCAAATGAGAAAAACTGTATATTTTCTTAAATCCATGTTAATCCATTTTATTTTATTATGATTAAAACGTAATTTTTTAATGTTTCGAGTTTTAGGTCAAATTTAACACATGCATCATCTTAACGCAACTCGACGTGACTTAACGTGACGAAACTTAATTTTTCCTTCCCGTTAAGTGATGTCACAGGTAATCAAAACCAACTAGCGTGAGGGAGTAGCATAAAGGAATAAAAACTACAATCAGAAGTAATTTCTGTAACGTTAAAATGCGTTCACTGAGATCTTCAGTTTAGCAGCATTTCTTAATTTGATGTTTCATCCCGTCACATTAAGTAAAGTTCATCGTAATCCTGGCCTAAAACAACTCTTTAAGTTGTAAGGATTACGGGCAGTAACTTCATTCATTCCTTCATTGTCCGATATCATCTATCAAGGTTATACATCATCATCGTCATCTTCTCTCACGGATTAGGTCTTTTGCTGTTCCGATCTCACACCTGTTCAGCCCAGCGTTTTCTTGGTCTTCCTACCCATCTTCTCCCTCCAGCATTATACATTAATGCCATCTTTGGTATCCAATCCTCTACCATTCTTTGCAGATGCTTTCTCTAATTGTTCCTATGTTTTTCTATATGTTGAAGAAGTGGTTGTACTTTCATTTTCTCTCTGATATTTTTGTTTCTAATATGTTTCCTTATGCAACCCTTCACAGCCCGTAGGAGGCTCATTTCCGCAGCTTGATTTCTTTTTATCTTATTCCTTTAGGATTCGGGCCACACTTTCTATATCGTCACTGGTAACCATCGTTGAGTAAAACCTTACCTGTGTTTCTTTTCTAACTTTGTTTCTCAGTTTTAGTCTGATTGCTCCATAAATATGTCGAAATTTCTGCATTTGCTATTTAGATGTTCTTCTTCATAAGTTATATCGTATCCCAAATACTGGAAATATGACACCTGTTCCTACACTTTAACTTCTATTGGTATTTTGGTTCTTACGGGTTACCTCTCATGGAACGCAATTAATTTACTTTGATTTTTAAATTATTATCATTTTATATTTCTTACACATACGATAGCTGTACCGAAGTACCCGACCAACAAAGAAAGCTCGATACACTTTTCCCAGCGATGTTCAATAGCTTCGATACCCTGTTTATAGTGAGAACTATCGAGGTCTGCAAATAGCCATCAACTGCAGACTCCACCTCTTCAGTTTTGGAAAATCTTCTACCACAAAGTCATTTTTTCCAGTTTGGAAACAGAAAATAATCAGAGAGGACTAAAACTGGCAAATAGGCTGCACGAGGAACCAATTCAAAGTCGATTATACCTTTCCAATCCACTTTTGATTGTTCCCTCGTCCCACGTGTGAAGTGATGGACCCAGGTGTCATCTGTTGTTATGTATGGACGCAAAAACTAAGCTTTATTGCAGCGAAGCATTGCATACTCTCACTGAAACATCCTCACGACGCTATTTTTGTTCTATTATGAGCAAACGCGGCACCCACCTTGCACAAAACTTTCTCATATCCAAATTTTCAGTCAGTATGCGATGTACAATACTTTTTGAAATGCCTGCAATGTCTGCCGGCTCGCGCACTTTCAGTCGACGATCATCCAATACCATTTTGTGGATTTTATTTACAGTTTCTGGATTGGTAACTCCATTTGTCGACCACTGCAATGTTCGTCTTGGCAGCTCAAATGAAAGTATTGTATCACATAACGATAACCAGTTTAATCCATGTTTACAAATTCGCTGAGAGCATTCACTAATGATGGCTGCCAAACAAATGCTAAACAATGTAAAATCGTCAAACTTCAAAATTTAAGCTTTCTAAGGTTGTTACTTTTTACCATTGTGGTTGTTTGAAACAACAATCGCTATCTATACGACAGGCTGGGTACTTCTGGGATAGCCCGCGTATTATATAATTAACAAACTTTTTTGTAGCCTGCCCTCTGTGTCAAAAATTAATACTATTATTATCTGCAAAACATAATGCATTCAATGTTTTATTTAGTCCCATTTTTAGTCGCTTATGAATTTCTAGTTTAGGCTACACCACAGTTAGTTATAATTTCTTTTGTTAGCTTTCCATTTATTTCAATTATTATTTTGTTATCCTTATATAAAATTTGAATAGATTTTATCAAGTGTATCGAATATTCTCTTTTTTGCGTTAGGTTATACATATATTAAAATTTGTAAAAGTAAGAGAGAAAAGCAATGAAACGGAAACGATAGTAGAGCTGCAGTTTCTTGCAATAAGGTTGTTAATTTTCTATAGCATATGAGGAAAACATTATTGGTTCTGAAAATATTCTTAAATAAATAGTTTAAGATAAGGAAGAGAGGAAGAAAGAGAGAGAGCGAGAGAGGGAGAGAGAGAGAGAGAGAGAGAGAGAGAGAGAGAGAGAGAGAGAGAGAGAGAGAGAGAGAGAGAGAGAGATTGTAGGATTGTGGGAGTAGGGCTGCGGTCATGCTACTCTCCAACACACTTTCAAAATATTTTATACATACTGGCGTGTTATAAAACAGTCACTATATAAACATCTAAGAATTTATTTATTCCTGTTTGTAATCAAGCTGTAAGCTGCTCTTGCTAAATATGTAACATATTCATTCCATGATGTACATGTAAAGGAATCTCGAAGTTATTTACAGCTATGTTCTAAACGTGTCTGCTTGTTCAAAGTAGCTCGTTGGTATTCCCCATAAAAAGGAAAATTAAATGACAGATGTTCAGGACACGTGTTGATGATGTACAAGCGCGTGCTTATTATTTATTCACTTCCAACAGAGTTTGGGGATGGGTCCAATTATTAAAAGCTGAACTCTTTTAGGAAACGACTGGTAGATGGAAATAAAGAACGCTTATCTTAATCATTTTGTAAGGGCAAGTGGGGCTTGTCTTTTCGATCACAACCCCATCGACGTCGTTATGTTCATAACTTCAACGTGCTTATGTACTTTAACAGCTCTGTGACATGAAAACCTACCCTAAACAATAGGAAGACATAAAAATCCTCCCATATCGAATAGAGATGTTTCAGCAGGCGAGCTCGATGTAAAAATCGATACATCGAGCTAGCTGGTCTTAAAAAATTGTTCCATATAAAGAGTTACTCTTGAGACAATTCTTTTTCATTTCAACACAATAGTTATCTTGTGGTATCTTAATTGTACCGTTTAGAAATTGTACAGCGTTTTTCTTAAGGGAGTGTAGGTGATTGGATAGAATTCATACATAGGTTTTAGAAACTATTAATCTTTTTATAATTACCACAAGTATTAGAAATTAACTTATTGCCGAGGTATAGCATGTGAGGTTCGAAATCGGGAAGTGTCAGTTTCATTAAGTTTATAACTGAATATTATTGATAAAGAATATTATCTCATATTTTAATAATTAAAGGATTTAAGATATAGTAAAGGAAGTATAAAATGGTTAGAATTTATCCTGTTAAAATATATGGATCTTGATTACCATCGAATAATCATTGATTTTTTGGGTGGTTTCCCTTTAACAGATGATAATGAATATATATATATATATATATATATATATATATATATATACATATATTCACTAGAGGGAGAAAGAGAAAGAGAGCATGTATGCATATATAACATTTGCAGGCACAGAGAAATCATTTGCTTTTGACAACATGAAATGGGCAAAACTGTTCAAAATACTTAAAGAAATAGGAATCAAATCTAGAGATACAAGAATCATTTGGAACTTATAAAAGGATAATGATAACAATGATAAGCAATTATAAACTGTGGAAATCCATGTAATGAAAGGTGCAAGATTTAAAATTAACTTGCTCCGATTTGCAGATGATATTGCAATTGTACTGGAAAATAAGAGATTTAGAATTAATACATTTGAAAACAAAACAAAAGTAAAACACAAATTAGAATAAACGAAAATTATTAGATGAAGCAGAAGAACTGCAACACCTAGGCAACAAAATAGTATCTGATGGAAGGGGTGGAAAATAAATTATTAATAGAATATGTCAAGCAAAACTTGTCTTCAGTAAGTAAAATGATTTAATTGCATCCAATAAAATTACCTTAGAAGTTACAAATAATTTGTTGAATATATATTTATGGAGCATAATGTAATATGGATGTGCAATTTAGTCAATAGAAAATCAGAAAAAATAAGAATAAAAGCATTTGAAACGTAGTGCTACCAAAGTGTTGAAAATTAGTTGGACGGATAAAATTGGCAATTCAAAGTAGATTTTCAAATGTTAAGAGGCAAAGATTAGCAAAGGAAAAACAATAGAATAAACTAAGAACGACACGAATTATTGAAGAATATATGAAGAGTTAAAAAGCAAGGCAGAGGGAATGTCAGATTGGAGAAACGCTGCAAATCAGTCCAAGGATATAAGAAGAAGAGGAAGAAAAAGAAAAAGAAGAGGAAGAAAAAGAAGAAGGCGAATGCTCTCTCATTCGCACTGGGACTCCAGGGTTGAAGAAGCTCAGGCAAGGATAGCTGGCCTCAGGATTGGTGTCATGAGGGAACCGTTAGCAATACCGTCAGATATGTCCTCCACCCCTTTCTACCACGTTGCCTATGTTGGTTTTGTGCTTCAGTTACTCTCCGTTTTACTGCTTCCAACTTCTAACAGTTCACCTATTTCGGGATCTCATTCTCCACTATCATCCTCAGATCTTCTATCTGTCGACTTATTATGTTACCCTATTACTTCTCTACCCTTTGTAACTAGAGAATTTATTGTATTCCGACCAAAAATACAATTGTATTCCGAACTTTTCTGCAAATTACATGTACATCTGCCTCCATAACAGCATAAGTCAACAACCAAAAATAGGATTATTATCAAATTTGTAACGAAGTACAGCATGTTTAAAGAAAATCTTCACGTTCCAAATTAGACTAATCATGGAAACTTCTGTATTATTTATTATTTTCTCAAAAAATGTGTCTTAATGATCTTTATTGAAATATCATACCCATATTTAACAAATTTGATTTACTGCACAAAGATATATATACATATATATGATCTAGTTCCAAACATGTATGGAGACGAAAACTTTATTCTGTTGAGAACACGGTGTAACATATCAGCAGTGGTTTCACATTTTTCCTCGATCCGTGTTTGTAGATGTTCCTGATCACGAATCTTCACAAGATACACATTTTCTTTAAGATAATCTTAGAATGCAAAGTCAAGAGTGGTTTAGGTCTGGCCACCGTGGATATAATTCTCTGGCTTCTCTGCACCCTAGCCACCTACCAGGGAAATTGTCGTCCAACCAGTGCCGAATTGTGGTATAATGTACTGGAGCACCATCCTGCGTAAACTATTCCGTCTTTCACCAAGCAGATCCAATTCAGGCATAAGCTTATCTCCTATTACCTATATTTTTCTTCGTCTACTGTTCCTGAAATTAAAAATGGTCCAATTATATGACCATTCCAAATTTCACGACATATCATGATGCTCTGTGTTCCTGGCTCCTTACTTCCGCCGGATTCTGTTTATTTACCTCTCCATTGACTAAAATGTTTTCTTCGTTAGAGAAGAGCACTTTCATGAGCAACGTGCCATTTCGGTCTATCTCATCAAGGAACTTATGGCACATTTTTATTTCACGATCCGGTTATTATCAAAGAGATGATGCAGCTTGAAGCTTTCATGGATGGAATGTTTCGTTTTACTTTCTCTAGCACATATTTTCAATGTATGTACATAGCATGTAAGCATTGTAAAGAATATATTGTATTCACCCAACAACTCGATACTGAAATATCACCAAAATGATTTGTTTTGAGATCCGCTGAGTCCCCTCCCCCCAAAAATTAGAAATAGGTCAGTGTTTGCGCGCGCGCGCGCGCGCGCGTGTGTGTGTGGTGTGTCTGTCTGTGGACAGAATAACTCAAAAACCAAAAGCCCGTTGAATACCAATCTTGATATTTAAGTTTAGTATAATTTAAGGATGCGGCACGAACATTTTTAGTAAAATCCTTTTACATGGAAACAATTTCTAAAATTGTTATTTTATTAAAAATGGCTCGAACGACTTTATTTAAATACATATATTACAGATATTTACATGACAAATAAAATTTATATCTTGATGTAGAATACTGATTTCGTAGGCATAAGAAACATTTCAATATAATAAATAAAATAAAACTAATAAGGAAATAAATATAAAAGAACGGTAGGAAAGAGATTGCAGTAACAAATAAATAAATGATTAAAGATATTAAAAGGAAATACATTAGAATAAGCAATAAATGTTAAACAATTGTAAAGAGTATTTATTCTGTATACGAAAGGAAGTTATGCTGAAAGGAAAAACCAGAGATTTAGGAATTTTAGCTGCAAGGTTTATTTGGTAATGTGGGTCAGAAAGTCATTAGCAGAACGTATATACAATAGAATTGTGGAAATTTTGTGTTCCGAGTGTTACAAAGAAGAAACATTAAACATTAATGACCAAGGGTACTTTGGACCTGAAGGGAGCAAACTGTAGTCTAATGTTTTTGCTGTGGTGCCAAACTTATTTGGTGAGAGGAGACCGATTTGGAAAAACCAGTGACTGAAAATACTGACCAATAGAAATTAAGAAATGTTTAACTTCGGATCAATTCGTGTCCGATCATAGAAAATAGGAGGGGCCATAAGAAATTTGTCTAGGCCCGAAGAGAGGTTACGGTCACGAATGGGAGACGGGAAGAAGTTACTTATAAACTATCAATGGTGCTGAGCAGACGTATTGCATATATTAACTTCAGTGCTGCGATATAAAGTATGTGTCTTTATTTTAGGAAAGTGAGTGGTGGACAAGGAGTCATTCCTCCGAGTTCACATGGGAATTAGAGCAGGGAATAGTTGGGAAAATAATCTGGATAAATTTGTAAAAGTTTAATTGTAATGAACTTATTCAGTGTGGGGGAATAACGTTATAAATGAGAAAACGGAAGTCAGAGGGGACAAATAATTTATTGAGTGTGGAATGGATAAACTGGGGTAATCCGAAAAAATACAGTGTTATTTTTTTCTTCACACCCGCCCTGAGAAAATCCCTAAAAGAGATCCTACTTTTAAGTCCCTCTTATCCTTCCAAATCCTAAAATAATAAACCATAAAATTCCCGCCACAATCTTGAATTTGATAGGAATAACCTCGGAAGATCTCTTTATTCTGGATGAATTTTTCATAATTGGCAAACCTTAAGAGATAAACAGAAACTTCCTATTTAAAAAAATGTAAATCTCATTAAAGCACAGAAGTTATGTCGCCTACATTTCTTTTCGTAGAGTTAAGCATTTTTTAGGTATTCCTTGTTATTGGTTTTATTTTTAAATTCAACTCCTGACAATGCAAAGAAACGGATTTCAACCACATGGCATCCAACTTTTAAAAGATTTTACTATCGTTTTGTCCTAGTGTAGTCCTTTATTTACTTCTACTTACAAGAAAGTAAGTAATTACATCTATTCTGCTAATATTTATCTTGAATAATAAGAAATAGAAGAATAAGTTTTTTAACATTAATTTGTTAAAGAGATTTGGAAAGAGTCACGTGAATGGAGCACATCAGATTGCTTTATTAAACTGTGTGGCTTAGGTTTGATTCGTCTGTGTTTCTTCTTCTAGTGAAGGGAAAAATAGGACCGTCATTTTACACAAAATTCAACGCCTCTTACCTCTCCATGGCAGGTCGGTCGACCCAGCTATGGAAATGATGTTATGGCGCTTATGCTATTAAAACTGAAGAAGCGATTACACGAGTCATTTAGGTCGGTGCAGTCTTAATAGGTAAGTGTATTCTCCTTTTCGATAATTTTCCACAATCTACTGTGAGACGTTTTCATTTAAAACCGGAGATAATTAAGGCTATTACTGATGTACCATCTACTATGATCAAATACAACAACGTGCATCATTTTACTTCGTCTTTCCCTCAAGCCGAAACAGATGAAACAACGAGTAGGACTTCCAAACTTTAGGTATTTCATATTTCGCTCTTCATAATAGTTCTGCTCTTCACATAATTAAAAGACAGTATTGCCTTCAATTCGGGTTTGATCCCAACCTATGCAGACTTCTAATGAATGTATAAATTAAACAGCATTGGTGATTAATCACATTTGTTTATCCCTAAACTGGTTTGTGATTATTACTTATTGTGTAACATTCAAGTTTATTCCTCTAGGGGTTGCTACCATAAACCCGACAAAATATGAAATCAAGTGTAACATTAAAAATCTAATGTGCTCCATTCATAGGACTTTCTCTACATTTCTGTAACAAATTATTGTTAAAAAGGTTATTCTTGTATTTACTTCATGCTGATCAAGAAAAAATTAGCAGAAACATATAAAAATAAAGTATTCTTGCCATATATAAAAAACATAACTGATCGTATCGGCAAGATTTTAGAGAAACAACACGTGAAACCTATGTACATGCCGACAACTAAAATAAAACAGTACCTCAAATCAGCTAAAGACCGACTCGATCCACTTTCAAAATCTGGTGTTTACAAAATCCCGTGCACATGTGGCCAAGTTTATATCGGCACTACAAAGCGTAGCATTAACACACGCATTACAGAACATAAAAGAAACTGCCGCCTCGGACAAACAGAAAAATCAGCCATGGCACATGTTTTAACTTTGGATGACCAACGTATGCAATATGATAAGGTAGAGGTTATAGCTACGACTAAAAATTATTTTCCCCGTTTATACAGAGAGGCCATTATGAGATTTATAAGAGCACCAACAACTTCAACAAAGACGAAGGACTTAAATTAAACTCCACCTGGTTCCCTATACTTTCCCAGCTCCGCAACCTCCAGGCGAAATAAACAAACCAGAACCTGTCCACTTGACCCCGCCTACCAGCGCCCGAGTATATATACTGGCTATAACCCGCACTGATGTAATTCTTTCCGAGTTAGCGACGTGAGTGCAGTGCCTCTGAAGATGTCCCCCACAGACAGGGACGAAACGTTAGGTAGAAATATTTTAACTAAACATATTTTAACCTACAGACCACGGCAAAACAGCCTGAAAATTTTAAATTTTAAAACCATGGACACCGGCTGTGAAAGCTTACGCATATATTTAATAAACCTCTACGGGGAGGAGTTATTTAGAGAGTCACGTCGTTTTGAGGAGTTAAGTAAACGAAAAGCCCGTCTTTTATCATCTCTTACTTTTTTATTACGCTGCAGGGATGAAGCAGTTATACCAACATTTTTAAAAGTAAAAAGAACATTTTACACCGCACAGGATCATAGGATTTATACTCGCACTGAACGAGCTCTGTTACGCAACCGCATACATCAAACAAGAAAAGAACTTGAGATTAAGATCGCGATTTATTGAAGATTCATTTAAATATCAGCTACCACATGACAAATAACGATTGGGACAAAAAGATCATCTTACGTCGCAGTCAATGATGAACATCCATGAATCTTCATCTAACAGGCAAAAAAAGAAATTTGAAAATCTACTACAGAAGTCACCTAACAAAATTGACAACACACATCGCAAAGTAATTAATCTGTCAAATCGGGTTCTATCAGTTGAGGAACAACATGTTCTAGCTAAAGGGGGGAATTTCGCGGTCACTCCAAAAAGCATACCTGTAGGAGATAATTGAAGCCGGAATCCACTCGGTACCACGGGAAATAGCAGAAGAAATTCGCACTGAATCAAATGGGATCCTAAGAAAAGCGAAGCCTCCGGGAGCCAATATAAACAAAAAAGAACTGTCGGCCTTGAAAGACCTGAATGCGGACGACAGTATCCGAGTTTTACCAGCAGACAAAGGCAACGCTACTGTTGTTATGAACACCACAGATTACAATGGGAAGATTTCGGAACTATTGGACCCTACGATGTACAACAAGAGATCACGTGATCCTATCTCTACCATTTTAAATAAAACAAATAAGATGATCAGGAATTCGCCATCCATACCACAGGAAACTAAGAAAAGCTTATTGCATTCAGAAGCCATAGCACCAAGGTTATATGGATTGCCGAAAATTCACAAAAAGAATGTACCATTACGTCCCATAGTCAGCGCCATTGGATCACCCGCATACACTATCTCTCGTTATCTTACTCCATTATTACAAGAACACATCGGTAATTCAGAAACTCACATAAAGAATTCCTACCATTTCACGCAGAAAATACGCAATCTAAAATGTGACCCCGCAGATATTCTCGTCAGCTTCGACATCACGTCGCTGTTTACCATGGTACCCGTCAAGGACGTTTTAGAACATATCGACGAGTTGCTCCCGCAAGACATATACGACCTTTTTAAGCTGTGTCTCAATACGACGTATTTCAGATGGAACAACGATTACTACGAACAAAAAGACGGAGTTGCCATGGGCAATCCTCTTGGACCTGTGGTAGCTAATTTGTATATGGAACGATTTGAAAAACATGCACTGGCAACTGCGACTAAAAAACCGTCCGTTTGGCTTCGTTACATTGACGACGTCTTCGCTATATGGCCTCACGGAGAAGCTGAACTCCAAAAATTCCTAGATCACCTGAACAGCCAACACGCAAACATCCAATTTACAAAAGAATTAGAGTCCGACGCTCAGATTGCTTTTCTCGATGTATTGATAACTAGGAAAAACGACGGAAGATTCACGTGTGCAGTGTACAGAAAACCAACTCATACGGACCGATATCTTAGTAAACAATCCAACCATCATCCCAAACAGAAAAGAAGCGTAATCAAAACACTAGTGGAACGAGCTAAAGGAATCTGTGATCCGGAACATTTACCACAAGAATTAAAATATCTACAAAAGACGCTACTGTATAATTGGTACACTAAAAAGGATATCGATCGAGCAATACGTCCCAGAAAGATCAACACCAGACCTAGGGAGGCACCGACATATACAAATAAAGTATTCTTGCCATATATAAAAAACATAACTGATCGTATCGGCAAGATTTTAGAGAAACAACACGTGAAACCTATATACATGCCGACAACTAAAATAAAACAGTACCTCAAATCAGCTAAAGACCGACTCGATCCACTTTCAAAATCTGGTGTTTACAAAATCCCGTGCACATGTGGCCAAGTTTACATGGGCACTACAAAGCGTAGCATTAACACACGCATTACAGAACATAAAAGAAACTGCCGCCTCGGACAAACAGAAAAATCAGCCGTGGCACAACATGTTTTATCTTTGGATGACCAGCGTATGCAATATGATAAGGTAGAGGTTATAGCTACGACTAAAAATTATTTTCCCCGTTTATACAGAGAGGCCATTGAGATTTATAAGAACACCAACAACTTCAACAAAGACGAAGGACTTAAATTAAACTCCACCTGGTTCCCTATACTTTCCCAGCTCCGCAACCTCCAGGCCAATTAAACAAACCAGAACCTGTCCAGTTGACCCCGCCTACCAGTGCCCGAGTATATATACTGGCTATAACCCGCACTGATGTAATTCTTTCCGAGTTAGCGACGTGAGTGCAGTGCCTCTGAAGATGTCCCCCACAGACAGGGACGAAACGTTAGGTAGACATATTTTAACTAAACATATTTTAACCTACAGACCACGGCAAAACAGCCCGAAATTTTAAATTTTAAAACCATGCACACCGGCCGTGAAAGCTTACGCATATAGATAATTACTTGCTTCTTTGTAAGTAGAAGCGAAATAAAGGAGTATCATAGGTTAAGGTGATAGTCAAAAGCTGATTGCTATATGACTGAAATTCTTTTGTTTGTATGAACACGAGTTGACAAATTGTATATTAAAAATATATAAGCTTTTTAAAACTGAAACTAATAACAAGGAATATCTTAAAAAAGTATATAACATAAACTGTGTGTTTTAACGTGCTCTATATTTTTTGTGTGGTAATTTTTTGTTCATCTCTTATGGTTTATCATTTATGCAAAATTCCGCAGAATTCACCCAGAATAAGCATGTCTTCAGAAGCTATTCCCAAAAAATCAAGATATTTGTTGTCTTTAATGTACGATATTTTAATCAAAATCGTTAGACCCATTTTTGAGAAAATCAACATTTTCGAAAAAAGTTCCATGTAAAGGGTAGCTGGGGTGGGGGAATTTTCCTGGAAATCTTCGTGTCGCATCCTTGGAAAATATCAAACTTAAATACCAAGTTTGGTAAATCGATGGTCTTTTAGTTTTTGATCAATGCTGTCCACAGAAACACAGGCACATACATGATCCTTTTTCCAAAGATGATTTTTTTGGACTCAAAACATGTATTTCCGGTGAAAACTCGGTATCGAATTTTTGGGTGGAATGCAATACCTTATCTATACACTATGTGCGTAGTACGTGTAGAGAAAGTAAAAATGGACGTTACGGAATTTCGGGAACGTACAGAATGTCCACAAAATAAGAAATTATTGCGTGATGGAGGTGACAGTACGGGAGTCAATTGAACGGCGTCCTAAATCTGTATCTTGTGAAAGGCAAATTCCGTCATGGAGTTGGTGTAGCACTTGCAAATTATGTGCACTCTTCAGCTGAATTTCAGTTCTTTGAACGCTAATGATTTCGGTAGGACTCCATTCATTTGACTCCGTATTGCGTCAATGTCAGCTGCGGTTGTTGGGAGGTCACCTCTGGAGACTTGTCAGCAACAGCGTCTATTCGTTGAAACTCATTTAACAGTTTCCATATGGTTTGAGTCGTTGGTCCATCCTTTCTTGGAACTGTCGCTCGCAGTTCATCGCACGGAACATTCTGTAGACGCGTGTGACAACGGCGATGCGTTCAGAAATAGTGTACATACTGCTCAATGATCAACCTGTAACAAAAACACATTCGTTAGTTACCTCAATCACGAGGTATCACTTGGGCGTAGTCTGAGGTATCGGGAGTTACAATTATTTACACATAAAAGTAGGAAATAGGACCAGGTATGGTGTATATAAATAAATTGTGTGTTTTAACGAGCTCTACATTTTTATGACTGTTATCGGTTACCAGTTATGCAAAATGCCGCAAAATTCATCTAGAATAAAGAAGTATTCAGAGGCTATTTCCAGAAAATTCAAGGTATAGATTTTATTTGTCATGTAAATATCTGTTAATTGTTAGAGCCATTTTTGAGAAAATCAAAACTTTCGAAACGTTTTCCATGTAAAGGGTAGATTGGGTTGAGGGCATTTTCTCAAAATCTTCATGTCACATTCCCGGAAGATACTAAACTTAAATAACAATTTTGGTATTTCACGGACTTTTCGTTTTTGAGTTATGGTGTTCAAAGAAACACACGTGCGCGCGCAGACCTTTTCTCTAATGCTTTTTTTTATATATATATATAGGGGACCTAAAACCTCGATATCCAATTTTTGGGTAGGGTCAACAACTTTTCTACATATAATTATATACCAAGTAGAGAAAGTAGAAATACATGTAGAAGGATTTGAACTTGTCTCTAGGATAACGCTGGCATCTATTATGTCAGATACATTTTGTTGATGTTGTATACTTATTCCTTGATGTCTCCATTTATAAGGGAAGAGATAAAAACTTTTTAGCGCCACAGATTTCTCCTCATTGTCCATAGAATTCTCAAGGACTATTAAATCAATAGGTTGCATGGTTTAAAGGGACCAAACCTGTAAAAATTTCAAATTCAATGTTTCTTAAGCAATTACCTACGTCCATTTTTTTCTACATACATTTATTGTTATGTGTCAATAATTCTGACACTTTGAGACAAATGCATTAAGTAGTTTTTGAGAAAAGAATAATTTTGATTTTTTTACTAATCTACCAAAAAAGCTCCTTGCGCTTCAGTTTTCAAAATGTTATAATAAAACTTTATATCGACATTTTGGAATACCACTTTAAAAGTTATGAAGTAAGTTTCAGATGAATTAAATATTACTGCAGAGAAAGACATGACAAATTATTCGTTCATATTTTTTTCATTATTTTTGTAGATTAGTTAATTTTGTTGATACAAATATATAATTATATTTCTTATTTAGAAAATGATTTCAATAACTTTTATTTATTATCAAAGTAAGCCTCTTAATATTTGAGGTGTCAGTTGTTACCATTAAGACTTCCATTTAAAAGGTCATGCGAAAAGTCTTTAAATTACAAGTGGTTGAAAACAACTTCGGCGTATTAATCTACAACGGCACTGTATATTAATAGCTAAAATCTAAACATCTTATGTATTACACTCACATGACTTTCTCTAGCTGCTGTACAAACTTCTTACAAAAGGTTATTCTTCTTTCTACACAATGCTAATCGAGATAAAAATTAGCAGAATGCTCTTATTACTTAGTTCCTTATAAGCAGAAGGGAACTAGGCCAAACGGAGAGTCAACAGTTTTAAAAGCTATCGTTATTCGATTGTCATTGCAAATCGCTTCGTTGCTTGGTCAGGAGTAGAACAAATGAAAAACGGACACTTTCTGTTTGAGAAAAGTGTAAGTACTTACTTCACAATTGAAACCAATAACAAGGAATATCTTGGAAACAGTTATCTCCACAACAAAAATGTAAACGACATAAATTGTGTGTTTTGACGAACTACATTTTTGTGCAGTAAGTTTTTGTCCATCTCTTACGGTTTAGCAGTTAAGCAAAATTCAGCAAAATTAACCGGTATAAACAGGTCTTCAGAAGCTATTCCCAGAAAATTCAAGATATACAGTTTATATTGAGATGTAAATAGCTTTAATATACGAAATTTTAATGAAAATCATTACAGCCAATTTTAAGAAAATAAAAATTTTCGAATTTTTTCCATGTAAAGGGTAGTTTGTGGTGGAGGGATTTTCTCAAAAATGTTCGTGTCCCATCCTTTGAGGATACTAAACCGAAATACCAAGTTAGGTATTTAACGGTCTTTTCGTTTTTGAACTGTGCTGTCCACAGACATACACACACATGGATCTTTTTCTAACTCAGAGAACCCCAAAACATATTTCCGGTGAAATCTCGACATCAAATTTGGGTGGAATACAATACATACATTGTACATGTGGGTTAGAGAAATTAAAAATCAACATTTTCAATAATTGTGGTAAATTTTCACAGGATAGAGCAGCATCAGCTTTTGTTTATTCACTTTTATCGCCCGACTTTGCAAAGCATAGGGTTTATGTATCGCATACAAAGATGTACTTAGCCAATCACATGAATGGGAAAGGCTAAATATTAGCGGGGCAAGCTTATAAGAAACATGAGTTAAGTGTGTGCCTACTTCCTCTAGTGTAGGTTTCCTCTTTCGGTCGTCACGTACGACTTTCGATACCAAAATATATAAATATGCGACACCTCTCTGATAAATGATGCATGAATTTATGGGTGTAGAACACGAGATATTTCTTGGAAGCGGTGCTCCATTATAATTCCGTCCACATGGTGGTAGGTGATTTTCCTGCTGCTGGAAGTTCACTGGACCATCAGTCACGGTCAAGCTGAACGAGTTTTCCACTTGTAGACCGGTGAGTTTACATTCCTTTTGGAAATCTGGCGTTTATTTAGATAATCAAGCCTTCTATATTAAGTGGTTTCCCAAACAACCCCGGTTCTGGCGATGGTGTGAGATAAAGGCATAAGGCATGGCCGTGGACCACACCTCCTGATGAACCTCCAGGGTGGTCCCAACATTTCTGTCCATGTTGCTTCGAATCTTGCCACACGTCTTGCTCATAAACATTCATGTTAAAGGTCCACTCAAGAGATAACGTAGAGCTACAGGATACTTCATTAGAAAACATACAAACTCCTCAAAATCTTCCTCTTAAAGTATTCTCCACTAAGAAATTATCAGAGCATAGCAACTGGAATACTGAATTCGAAAATGCTCTAATGTGAACATTATATTTTATATACCCATATCACTCTCGCATTCCCTCTTTCCCTCCTTCCTACTTCTCTCTCCTTTACCCCTCTGACAACTCTTGTTCCACTTCTGTGAACTTTCCATTCTAATGCTCTTTTGCTCGCTCCTAAATCGTGTGCAAAGTAGATGTTATGTGACGTTTTGAAAACCGATAAAAAGATTTTATGTTACGGGGTGCTAGTAAAACTTCAGAGGCTAATGAAAGGTAGAAAAGCACATAAAATTACGGTAAATTTTTCTTATAGTGCAATATACAGCTTATTATAGTATCCGTTTTAATTAACGAATAACTGTAACTAAACCATTGTTGAAATTCTGTACATAAGAATTATTTTAGGAATATTATGCATATAGACCTCTGTCATGCATTAATTCAATTTATAATATTTCCATTTTTATTACTTTCTCTATATAGTACACGGCAGTATATAGGTAGAGAAAGTATTGCACTCCACCCATATATTCGATTCCGAGATTTCACTGGCAATTCATCTTTTAGGTTCCCCCGTATAAAAAAAAAGCACTTTTAGGAAAAGTGTCGTATGTGTGTGTGTGGATGTGTGTGTGTACGTGTCTGTGTGTCTGTAAACACGAATCTCAAATAAAATACCAAACTTGGTATTTAGATTTAATATCTTCCAAGATACGACACAAAGATTTTGAGAAACCACCCCTCACACCAAAATATATATTTCGAACGTTTTGATTTCTCAAAAATGGCTTTAATGATTTTTATTAAAATACCGTAGATATATTAAATATATTTACATGACAAATAAAATGTATAATCTTGAATTTTTCGGCAGAAGGCATTGAAGGCCATTTATTCTGAATGAATTTTGCTGAATATTGCGTAACTGGTAAACCGTTAGAGATAAACAAACACATTCTCAAGAATAAAATTATATATGATTAAAATACATAATTTATGTTATATAATTTTTTTAGTTTACCATTTCTAAATATTTCTTGTCATTGGTTTCAATTTTAAAACACCTTAACTTTTCTCATACGGAAATTTATCAACTACTGGCAATGCAAACAAACGATTCCAACCACATGGCAACCAGCATTAAAAACATTTGACTATCACTAATGTGTTCCCTTATTTCCCTTCCATTTATAAGAAAGCAAATAATAAAACCATTTCTGATAATGCTTATTTCGATTTGCATGACGTAGATAGAAGAATAAGCTTTTGAACAATAATGTGTTACAGAGATGTAGAGAAAGTAATGTGAATGGAACACATCTTTTTTTCTCTATAGCTGGTAGGGTAATAATGTAATCCACTTAAAATTCGGTATCAAGGTTTGATACAACTCGTAGAATGAAATTTGGGCCGCGCCGTGGCCGAGTGGTTAGACCATTCGCCTCTCACCTAGACGGTCCGGGTTCGATCTCAAGCGACCGCATGTGAGATTTGTGGTGGACAAAGCGGCTCTCCGGTTTCCCCCGCCATCGCATGCCACCGGTGCTCCATCTTCATTCCATCTATCACCAGTGTCATCGCCTGCGATGCCATAAGTAGTAAAAGCGGGCGTTAAACGCTACCCCCCCCCCCAGAAAAAGAAAAAAACAAAGAACTTCAGGCGCTCGTATATCTGGCCGTCTGTCTATGTGTTCGTAAACCACAAAGATGTGCTACATTCACATAACCTACTCTATCTATGCTGCAGCAAACCATTTTCACAAAAACTTATTTCTATCTACTTAACGTTTTCCAAGAAAACCATTAGCAGAAATGATTTTTATTAAAATAGTATTTCCTTGTACAAGGAGAATAAATAAATACAAACTAAGGCGATAATCAAATATTTTAAAAAACGATCGCTATGAAGTGGTATAGAATTCTATTTTCTTTACTTAACCAGAATGCAGAAAAGAAAAAAAATCGTTGCGATCCACTCACATTCCTTATACTTATGCAGAAGGAAAATAAGGAATTGCACTGTGCTAAAGCGACATTCATATCTTACAAAATATAACGCTCTGCGATTTTCATTGAAATTCGCTTCTCTGTCCATGACCAAGAGTAAATATAAAGAGATATGAAACGGATGAGAAGTTCAGTTTGGGAAAAGTTTAACTATAATAGTATTAAAACCAAAAACAAGGAATATCTCTGAAACGGCTCGTTCTAAAAAAAAAAATGAATATGACAAATTGTGTGTTTTAAAGAGCATTTTATTATGTAGCAAGTTCTTGTCTATCTCTTACGGTTTGTGGACTATGCAAAACTCATTCCGATGAAGAGTACTTCTGTAACTTTTCCCACGAAGATCAAAATTCGAATTTTATTTGTGAAGCAATATCATTAATATACACTATTTTTATCAAAACCTTTAGGGCCAAAATTTAGAAAATCAATAAAGAACAGTTTTTAGCTGGATTTTCGTTAGTGGGTTATGTTGCTCACACACTGAAGGATCTTTCTCTATTTTTTTTTGTTTCGAATTCAGGGCATGAAAAACTAAAAGTTGGCTGAATACAAAGGTTGGTTTTCAGTTCAGAATTTTTCAAGAATACAAGAATAATTTAAAGAAAATCTCTCCACCTCAAAGTTTTTACTTGTTATATTAAAAATGGCTAACAATTTTCATTAAAATTCCACATAAGTAAACCATTTTCATCGACATTAGATGTATATCTTAAATTTTGTTGGAAAAGCCTCTGAAATCCTCTTCATGCTGGACCGCTTTATTTAACTGCTAAACCATAACAAATAAACAAAAAGTTGCTGCACAAAAAATGTAGATATCGTTAAAACACACAATTTATTTCTGATACTTTTTTGTGGAGTTAACAATTTTCAAGATATTCCTTGTTACTAGATTTAAATCTCCAATACTTAGGAGTTTTCTGACATGGGAGTCGTTATTCACTTTTTCATCCTGTTCATGCAAGGAGATGGAAATTAAAATTTCATCGCTTAACGACCAGCTTTAAGATATTTGACTATCACTTAGGATAGTGTGTCCCTATATTTTCCTACTATTTAGAAGGAATTAAGTAGAAAATCGTTTCTGTTAATGTTTATTTCGATTCATGAAACAGAAAGAAGAACAAGCTTTGTAAAAATATTTTGTTGCATTATAGTGGAGAAAACCATGTATACTGAACACACCAAGTTTTTAAAAAGTTATTTTTGAATTCAACGTAGGCCTCAAAATACGTCAAGTGAATTATTCATTCAACATCAAAAATATAAAACATTTCCATTTTATTATATGCACATATAGATAGGTAGCAAGGGCAGTATATCTGGTGGAGTTATGTCGTTTTATCATGTCCCGTACATTTTGACCACCCCTTAATAACAAACAATGGGACAAGCTGGCCCCTATGAAGTGCGTATGAAATATTTGGGTCTCCTCGTGCCACTGGCATGTAGGGCTGTGTTTTGTTTTAACACTATATATATTGGAAATTCAGAAATTTATAAGTGTTCTAGGTGCTGAAATTCACCTTGAAGGAGTGTGCATACAATTTGCAACTCTTACACCAACTCCACGACGGCATTCACCATTGACATGAAAAACAACTATAGATTTAGGAGACTTCAATTGACTCCCGTATTGCGTCAATGTCTGCTGCGCTTATGGAAGATTGACCTAGACAACAGTGCCTATTTGTTGAAACTTATTTAACAGTTTCCATATTGTTATATTTCATCCTTTGTAAATTTCCGTTGAACCCGGCAATACATCCAGGAGTAGTTAACATATTATTCAGTGATCAACTTGTAACAAAAAAACATTCGTAAGTTACTTCATTCTCGAAATAGTTACTTATTTTGTGGACACGGTGTATGGACCAGATGGAGAAAGGTCTAGGAATATCTTGGAGAAGATGGAGGGACCAACACGAATTTAATAATTAACCTCGGAAACAGTCATTGAAGGAGTATGGAAGAATAAGAATAATCGATATGTTCCATCAGATTGCGCATCTTTCTTTACAGCCTGTCCGAACTGTAGGAATTACTGTGTTCGAATTACATCTAAAATAATGTCTAAAGGATAGATTGTCATTAAGCATACAAAACTTCTGTTTTATTTTGTCCATGATTCCTATTGTGCTGAAAACAAACTATTCTGTAAAGATCTCCTACAAAATGACGATCTTCTTGCTTTGGATGAATAGAATCACATACAGATATAGACTTGTGTTTTCCATTTCTCTCTTCCAAATCAACTTGGTCTTTTTGCAAAGCACGTCTGGAGTATTCGATTGAGCTCTAAAAGAAACAGCTTTATCTCATTTTGAAAAGCTTATTTGAATTTCATTTACATTTATGCCAACCAGTGTTCGACAGCAAACACATTTCCTCGAGTGTGGCCACTCCTTGGCTTGTCAATAGCGGGACAACTCGACTGTGAAATAAAGAGTTAATTTATTCCACTTAAGTATTTGGGCAGCATTGACGTTCTTATCAGATTTCTCATGCAGTCATTTAACTTCATTACGTGACCCAAAACAGTTATTAAATAGCCAAAATGTGCGGAAGGCTTGAATATCACTTAATCTTATGTGGATTTCAAGATCCAGTTTCTGGAATATTTACCGTATAATAAACATTTGAGCACAAAGCCCGCAGTAATATATGCAGTGTGAGGAAGGTATACAGATTGCTCATAAATAGTCATCCGATTTAACTATAGTTTTATTTGCCTCAAATTTAACAAAATTCGGCGTATTTTATCAACAACTTATTGTTTAAACGCACACTGTATAAGCTTCAATGGCATTTAATTCAATGAAATTTTACACTAAAATACACAAGAAATGTCACAAAAATGTGATGTATGACTTTTTCAACATCCCTATAATAATTATTTTAAAACCCTATTCTTCTATCTGCATCATGCTTATAAAAATAAACATTAACAGAAATGGTTTTATTACTTAGTTCCATATAAGCAGAAAGTAAATACGGGACTACATTAGGCTAAAGCGATAACCAAATATTATAAATATTTTTGGTAAGTGATTTAAATTTGTTCTCTTTACATGGCCAGGGATTGAAAAATTCCTGTATGAGAAAAGTATAAGTACCTATCTTAAAATTGAAACCAACAACAAGGAATGCTTCAGAAAAATTTAACTCTACAAAAAATGCACATGATATAAATTGTGTATTTTAACGAGCTCTAAAATTTTGCATAATAATCTTTTGTCATTTGCGGTTTAACAGTTTTGTAAAAGTCATTCAGAATGAAAAAGGCTGCAGAGGCTATTCTAAGAAAAGTCAAGATATATATTTTGTTTGTCATGTAAGTATATTTATTATAAGGTATTTTAATCAAAATCATTACAACAACTTTTGAAAAAATCAAAATTTTCAAACTTTTTCCACGTACAGAGTAGTTTGGGATGTGAGGATTCCTTTGAAAATCTTTGTGTTGCATCCTTGGAAGATGCTGTACTTGAAAATTTAAGTTTGTTGTTTAACCGACTTAATCGTGTTCAGAGACATAGGACGCACACACACACACACAAGCACGGATCATTTTCTAAAAATGCTTCTTTTTCAGGAGACCCTAAAAGTTGTATTTCCAGTGAAATCTTGGTATCGAATTTTTGGGTGGAATGCAATACCTTGTCTACCTATTTATGTGTGTTATGTAGAGAAAGTAAAAAACCAAATTTAAGAAATGGAGACATTTAGTTGTGCAAACATAACAAAAAGTATTGAAAAATATAGTTAAGATATGGTTGCATTTTACTTAAGTTATTGAAACTAAGATTCATCAACATTCATTTTCTTAATTAGCTGCACCTAATGATATTTTTATTTTCCATTAATTTCTCCAAAGTTAACTTTTGTCTTCTGTCAATAAGAAAACCATATTTCTACTTAAAACATTTAGGACCAAATGTGTAATTAGCTGCACTAGAAACATTTAATTGGCAACGCAGTGGTAGAGTGGTTAAGCCGTTTGCCTCTCTTTTTTTCTTTTTTAACCTAATCGTTTTACTTTGTTTGCTGAATTGCTGTTTTCTTTCTTTTTCATAACACCCATGCCGAAGGCGGGACTCGAACCCACGATCACGAGCGCTACGAAGCACCAAAGCGAGACCCTTGGCGAGCTCGGCCATGGGAACCGGCCATCTAGGCGGCCTGCGCTCAATCTCATGGAACCGCATGTGGAATTCGCTCCATAATCATCGTTCCTGTCATCTCATACACCGTCATTTCTCATATCATCATCTGCGTTCTCAGCGGTAACCTATTACAAGGGTATCGGGCTCGTATCCCGCGTGCGGGTTTAGCATATTTAGGAGATGTGGGTGCCGTAGCTCAAGATTTTGTTGGCATGGACTCTTTCCCAGGTGTGGTAAGTCTCAGGTGACTTTCTTTGAGTTCAAGATTATTATTGAAACTCATTTATTCATTTTCTTAGACTTTTTCTGCCGTCAAACACACACACACACACACACACACACACACACATTCCTCCTAAATTTTCCCTTTTTCAACCACGCTTTACACGACCACGCCTGTCATTCCTTATCACCTTTGACCGTCTTCGGGTGCTTCAAATAAACACTGTTTCTATCGCGGCCGTATGTAGCCCGCGTATTCAGCTATCACGTCCCAACTCAAGCATCTTCCAGGGCTAGTGGTTTTGTTCGTATTCTGGCGTATTAAATTAACACTATTTCCGTCGCTACGAAATGTAGCCCACTCGGCTCCACTGCAAACCCAAATATCATATCTTACCTCCTCACTCGCTCAGCAATGGAATTGTTTCTGTTTTCTTTGTTATGTCACCCTCGGACACAGCGGAAATTCATCCCCTTCGGTCCAATGTCCTTCCCTTAACGACACTATCCTACCTGGGCCAGCTCGTGCTAAGTTTTTGTCCTTGCCTTCTTAGTCGTGTTTTGCAATATCTCTTCCCTGGTACAGCGGTAAGATAGGGGTTCCGGGTTCGTATCCCGCGTGCTTTTTAGGAATGATGATGTGGAGGTGTGGGTGCCCTAGCTCAGGATTTTGTTGCATGGAATCTTTCTCAGATGTGGTAAGACACAAATGATGTTCTTCGAGTTCCAGATTATTATTTCGCTCCCTGCGAAACAGATACCCTGGAAAATTAATACAGAAACAGTGAAATATCTCGGTGTACTCCTGGATCGACGTCTCACAGGGAAACGACATACAAGCAACAAACTTAAACTAGCCCGAGCAAGACTGGCAAAACTCTGGCAAAAGATCTTCACTCAAACTAAAAAACTGCACACTACTTTACACGACTCTATTAAGACCACTGCTACTATACGCTTGTCCAGTTTGGGGAGGAACTAGTCCTTCTGAAATCAAACGTCTCCAGACATTTCAAAACAAAATATTGCGAATCTCAACGAATGCACCATGGTTTGTCAGAAATAGCCAACTACATAGAGAAACTGGAACCAGCATCATTCAACAGTCAATTTCTTCACAAGCCGAACAGTTTTACAGCAAGCTAAAAGACGTCTCAGGAGCCATTCACTATTCTCTTGGCAGAAAATCTAGCTATCCAACTCTCATCAAGAGTCGCCTACCACTGGACCAGCTCTCACAGCAAGACTTTCTGTAAAATAAAAACAAAAAAAATGTACCTACTTATGAGGGGCCCAATGGGGCTTACCTCATTTCAATGTTATTCAGTATCATGCATGTAAATAATGTCTAAAATCAATGATCTGTAGAGCGCACATGCGCTGATCGATCAATAAATCATTAAAAAAAAACAAAAAAACTACGCTTTAAGCATCCGCACCTATCATTCCTTGTCAACTCGTGACAACTGTTTGTCCTCGCCTTCTTAAACGTGTTTTGCAATATTTCATCCCTAGCCATTTGTCCCCTCTTAGTATAATTTATATTATATTGGATATAATTTATATCTCCTTTTTAGATAACTTTTAACCCCGTGACAGCACATTTACTGCCTCAGTTCTCACTTTAATATGAGACATCGGGTTGATCACCCAACTTCCCCAAAGCCTCTGCTTCTCAGGAGAAGTCTGACTCCAAATGCTGTTTGCTTGTAAGACTTGAGGAGTATAATGCCGGCATTACGATGAACTTAACGTAACATAGCACATTGTATTAAATGTAGCTATTTATAATTGACTTAACGTAACTTAACCTAACAGGACGTACCTTAAGAGTTTGGCAGTATCAAACTTTTCCTTACCGTTACGTTAAGTGATTTCACATAGCAATTAGAATCAATAGGCATGAAACAGAAGCATGAAGTAACAACAACTACCAATCAAGATAACACTAATTCCGAATAGCTCTTCAGATTTGCAGCATTTCTTAAGATCACGTTACGTTCCGGCGCGGTGAGTAACGTTCATGTCATTCCGACGTAAGTGTACGAGGACGGTAAACAAATAAATAAGAACGAGAGAAAAAAATCATCATAACGTAATGGAATGTTTCTATTTTTCTCAATATGATTTTGTTTTCAATTTTTGTAACACTGAAAGTTCATTACTTTTACTTTCTCTACAACGTGCCTAATAGTTACAGAATGTATTGCATTCCATATAACAATCAGTTATCGCAATTTCACAGAAAATACAGGTCATGTATTGAGCCTCATTTAATAAAAAATTAAGAATTTTAAAAAAAAAAAAAAAAAAAAAAAGGTCCTTTGTGTGTGTGTGCATGAGTGTGTCTATTTTGTGGGGGGGCCGTGAACAGCAAAACATAAAAAAGAAAAGTTGGATACATACCAAACAGGTATTTAGTACCTTCAAAAATACACACGAAGATTTTTCAAACTACACTTTACATGGAAAATGTTAAAATGCTTTTCATTTTATCAGTAAAGTTTTAACTAACATAATTAAAATAGTATACATTTAAAATAATTATATGTTGAACAAAATACATATGCAGACATTTCTGGAAATAATGTATACGGCCTCTTCATCGCAATATGGCCTCGCTGTGGCCGAGTGGTTAGATCATTCGCCTCTCACCCGATCCCAGATTGCATGATGGATTTGTGGTGGATAAAGCGGC
The DNA here is from genome assembly GCA_030762935.1 of Hymenopus coronatus. Classification (NCBI taxonomy): domain Eukaryota; kingdom Metazoa; phylum Arthropoda; class Insecta; order Mantodea; family Hymenopodidae; genus Hymenopus; species Hymenopus coronatus. The sequence continues at coordinate 72,795,176 of CM060896.1, read as the reverse complement.
GCAGGGACGGGTTTTCTCCGGGTACTCCGATTTTCCCAGCCATCGCATGCCACCGGTGCTCTATCTTCATTCCATATATTTTATTGCGGTGCGTATGTAGTAAACAGTGGGTATTAAAATTCGCAATATGGTTTTTTGAATAATTTTTATATTGGTATAAAAGAGACAAGCAACAGTTAACGCCACAAAAATGTAGGTACTTGCGACTTACATTCCTAAGTACTTAGTATCTGGGTAATAACAGTTATACCAACTGTGGGGCAAATTTTGTTATTGTACTGGCAATACTGCTATATTTACTTTATCATGTGTATGCCTTTTTATTGTTAAAATAATAACTTAGAATCACATAAAACTATTCAAGTTTTATTATCGCTTAATCTAGTGTATTCCCTTATTTCGCTTTTACTTACAAGGAAGCAAGCAATACATTTCTCCTGTTTATTTCCTAATGTAAATAAAAGAACAATTTATTTGTGAAATATGAGGAGAAAGTCATGTGAATGAAACACATCAGAGTATTACATTATGCTGTAAATTGTACAAAATATTTTGATATTTTAGGATAAAATAAATAGGTGTAACATACTCTCTTATTAGGGTAGATTCAGAGGCAAAATGTTTTTCAAAAATTTTGCATAAACCTTGGTTATACCCTATCCTAGTTATTGGTTTCAATTCTATCTAACTTTTCGCAAACGGGACCAGTAAAGCGAATCGAATAACAATTGTTTCACAGAGCGCAGCTTTTAAAATATTTGAATAACGCTTTAGCCGTATTTCCCTTTTGTAATAAGACTAATTCTGCTAATGCTTATCTCAATTAGTATGATGCATTAAAGAACAATTAATATTTTGTAAGAATAATCTGTAAATGGAACTCATCAAATGTTTTATATACCTACTGTATAGGGGAATTTTTTTTCTTTCGCAATATTGAGTCTTCAGTTGAACCAACGTTCGCACAGTCGAAATCATGCAATATAGACGCCTTTGAAAATATAGAAGGGGGATTTAACGAATATTTCAATTCAATGAAATAAACTAAAGTAGTGTTCGTTAAAATGGATATACCAAAGTAAATTTCTGCCCTAATAACTATAGGTATATAAAGATTTGACATCTTATTCTTGTACTTATTCTGTACATTTAATACACTTTCAGGTATAATAAACGAATCCAGGAAGAGTTACACTGTCTATGGCTCCGTTGTGGTAGAAAGTTTATCGTTCTCCTTCAGGGTTAAGCTACATCACCACCCATGTTAGTCTGCCAGCCGAGATTTTCTCAGGAGTTTCTCCCACATCCCATAATCTTCTTTATTCATTTGCAGGATCGTTAATTAATTGTATTCCTTGTCGGCAAGAACTATAATAATTATATAGCAGATTAAAAGGCTAAGCAGATGTTTATCCAGAGGCTGCCTTCTAATTAAGTATAGGTATATACAGTTCAAGTACCACAGATAAAATATGTTTTATAAAGAAGCCGATGACAACAAATATACGTCACTTGTTGATCCCTAAGCCCATTGCCGCTGGTAATACAAACTTTCTCAGGTTGGGCATCTCAAAATCTAATTTGTGTGCTAAGATCTAAATTGTTGGGTGCAATACAGTGCCTTCTCAATACACTACGTAGATAGTACTCGTAGAGAAAGTAAAAAATGGTTGAATGATTAGCTTTCTATAATCATAGTTTTTGGAATAGCGGTCAAAGAAATGTAACATTTCAGATTTTTCTGTTTGTTCTTAAGAGGTAGAATTGTATATCAGATAATGAAATAGCAGGCTCTTAAGGATTTGTGAACTTTGGAAAGATACAAAGATATATTATACAAATTTTGGAGGTATTATGCAGAATAACAGTGATATTTTCCCCATGCATCAAAATTCTAGCTTACATGGTTATTTAATTAAATGTTTTACTGTAAATTGGTTCTTCTAATTAAAATGAGCCCCGTGCTTCATTTTTAAAAAAATATTCTCATAATAAATTCTAGTTTAATGGTAAATCAGTTAACAAATAAATCTGCATATCATATTTTTATATTAGCCTTAGTTGTTATATAAAAACGTATACTTTTTGTACTCTTCAAAATTATTGATTTTTCGAAATGTAATATCTTGTTTCTCAAAATCGGAGTATTATTTCGGAAAACTATATGATAATTTTCTTTAATGTAAATTGGATAGGCAGTATAAAAATGTTTAAACCAAATAGTAAAAACATTGCATCATGTGGAGCATTTTGAATATGGAAAAATGCTAAAAAAAAGTTTTTCAAGAAAGCAAGCTTTGAATGTGAGAGTGCCTGTTAATAAAGATGCGCATGTACATTTAAGATTTTTAATTGGTAGCTTAAGTGCGCAAGTAAGTAGAGTAATGTTTTCTTAATGCTTGGAATTAATATTATATTATTATTATGGAGATAAGGTAGCAAGAAAGGGGAGGGCATGGCATGGCTGAAAGCAGGAGTATGGAGATTAAAAGGTTTAAGGAAAGGTATTCCACATAATCAATGTCCTATATGTGGCGGAAATGAAGATATGGAACACATTTTATTTAAATGTAAAGGGACTGAAATTTGGAGAAAAGAGTATATTAATAAGAAATGGTTTAAAATAGATAGAAATGTAGTAGTAGTTGAAATGTTTCAAAAAGATAGTAAGAAGATTGGACAATTCTTATGCAAAGTGAAAAATAAATGGATATGAACAGTAAATAGACAAAATGGTGTAATAAACTAGAATTAATAAACTATTGTAAAATATGAGTATGACCGGTAAAGAGCCAGGGCTGAACACCGGTCATATTCACCTGTATAAAGTTTAGCATAAATAAATATTATTATGAAAAAAAAAAAGAACAATGTTTGAATGCTTTACAGTTTTAGTCAAATTTCACGGCTGCATCACCATGTATCATCAAAGCCATAACTTGAATATGTTATTAGTATTGAAGGGCACTATCAAGTAATATTTTTAAGGCAAATGGATGTTGCATTGTCAGAACCAGCTGAAAAGTTCAATGCCACAGCGGGATTTGAACACAGTTCTCCTGCTCTCCAGCTCAAATCCGGGCTGTGACATTGATTTTTTCAACTGGTTCTGACAATGAAAATGTGTACCCATGGTAAGTATTACCAACACAATAATAAAATTGCTCAGTAGTTTGGCAAAACATATTTAAATAAAAGCACTTAGGATTTTAAATTGCGAATAAGGTGTTTTCTGGAGGGAGACATAGCGATTCGTTGACCTGGTAAAGAACATGAATCATTTGAGGATTGAATTTCATACCGACATGTTGTCAGAGTAACTCAATAGCCAGAGTAACCGCATGGAGAGTAACCACGTGGCAATACATTTTTCAGTTCTTTCTAACGATAAAATATCTGATATGCCTTTTTCTGCATACTTGTAGCAAATTATTGTTAAAACGCTTTTTCTTCTACTAATGCTATCTATGCTGATTGAAATAAACATTAGCAGAAATTATCATATTACTTACTTTCTTGTAAGTGAAAGGAAAATGAAGGAATGCATTTGAAATCCATTTCTTTGCATTGACATGAATTGAAAAATTACCGTATAAGAAAAGTTTAAGAATTTTAAAATTGAAACCAATAACAAGGAATGTCTAAAAATGGTCAACTCCACTTTATGTTTCAACGAAATCTACATTTTTTGTGTTTTAAGTTTCTGTCTATCTTTTACTAGTTATGAAATTCAGCAAAAATTCGTCCAGAATGAAGAGCTCTTCAGAGGCTATTCCCAGGAAATTCAAAATATACATTTTACATGTTATGTAAATATCTTTAACATAGCACACTCAAATCAAAACCATTAGAGTCATTTTTGACAAAACAAAACTTTCGAAAATATTTCCATGTAAAGGGAAGGAGGGTGGAGAATTTTCCTCAAAAACTGCATGTTGCATTCTTGGTAGATACTAAACTTAAATACCAAGTTTTGTATTTTACCGACTTTTTGTTTTTGCATTATTGTGTTCACAGGCTCACGGATCTTTTTCTAAAAATATTTGTTTTTTGTTGGTTTTTTTTTTGTATACATTGAATCCTAAAACGCGTATTTCTGGTGAATATCTGTAACAGATATTTGAGTGGAGTGCATTACTTTCTCTACCTATGTAGTAACAGGTCTGCCTATAGTAACGTAAATAAGGGAACATTACCGACACAGTAATATAATTGTCCAATAGAGGGCAATAACTATATAAATAATACCCGGATTCTATGTACTTACGAACTTAAGTCGTTCTCTGGAGGAAAACATACCGTGTGTTGACCGGATAAAAACTAGAGACAGTTGGAAGATTGAATGTCATTCCGGTTCAATAGTCAGAACAACCGCGAGAGAACTGTGTTCAAATCCAAGCTGTAGCACTGATTTTTACTTTCTTAGCCCCGTATGTACATACAATGAACATAAATTCAATGTCTAAATTTTACCGCAAATATATGCTTTGGGGGTCCCCTGTGTGTGTTTGCATAGCTCAAAAACGAAAAGACCGTTAAATACCTCCCCACTACAAACTACCCTTTACATGGAAAAATTATTTTCTCAAAAATGGCTCTAACGATTTTGATGAAAATACCACACAGTAAAGATATTCATTTACATGCCAAATAAAATGTACATCTTGACTTTTCTGGGAATATCCTCTTTATTTTGGATAAATTTTCCTGAATTTCGTTTAACTGTTAAACCGTAAGTGATAGACAAAAACTTACTGCACAAAAAATGTAGATTTCGTCAAATCACACAATTTATGTTGTGAATGTAACCGTTTCCGAGATATTCCTTTTTATTGGTTTCTGTTGTAAAGTAGTTATAATTTTCTCAGACAAGAACAATCCGTTTTTCTTTTGTTCTACTCCTGGCCAAGCATAGAAGCGATTTGCTGTGACAATCGCATAGCGACAGCTTTTAAAACATTTGACTAGCATTTTAGCTTAACGTATGCCTTTAGTTCCCTTTTACTTATAAGGAACTAAGTAATATGAACATTCTGCTAATGTTTATCTCGATTAGCATGAAGTAGATAGAAGAATTATCTTTCGTAAGAAGTTTTTTTTTTTTTTTTTTTTAAAAAGAAACTGTTATGTGTCATGTGAGTGTAACACATCAGATTTTTCAGCTGGTTTCTCTAACAGTAAAAAAGTATACCCATGGTAACGTAAGTAAGGGAGAATTACCAATACAATAATTATTATAACAGTATGTGAAGAATTAACTGTATGAGCACGTGTAAGAATGCAAAAGCAATGATGGCCATATGAAGACAATGCGCTCATGGTCTTTAAGATTCACGTGGTTTTCTTCTAAGCATTGAACTACAACCGAAGTAACGCCTTGGCGTCCAACATGTTTACTGAGCAGGTCTCTAGAAATAATTAACCATGCTGCGATTATGGTGCCATGGTCAATTATAAGTTTAACCGTAAGTTGCTCCTTGACCCACCCGAGGCAAGTATTTGTTAGCGGACGTGCTTGATTTGTTATGCTGTGGTGGCCCAGTGTCTGTTGTTGGCTAATAACACAGTCCACACTCAGTGTCTTCATTACGGCCCATGGGAAGTAACGCGTATCAAATAATTATACCTCAGATGAAATCACTGTAAATAAAATGTGTGTACTTCCAGAGGAAGTGAATGTTATGCCTTTCCAAACGTGGTTCCTGCTTGGCCTTTGCACCTGCATTAACAGTCATTAAACAATTCAAGAACTGTTCATGACAATGCACTTGAATAAAAACTACAGAGTTTAACTTTTTTGACATTGGGTATTAAAAAAGTTTCAGCTGTGTTTCGGACAAATACGACTTGATGCAGCCTGTGGACCACCAGAGAGGCACGGAAGCGTCCCAGTCAGCCCAAATAAGAGTTCATATTCTCTGAGTCTGTCAAGTGAATTGTAGAAATTGTTTACAGATACAAACCATATTTTCCACACATTCGTAAAACCAGTCAACAATTGTCATTTGTGTGAAGAGAAAAACATTTCTTTAGGATGGATTTAAGTCATGTAAAGTTTCCAATTTTCACGGTGATGATTATTAATTAGATCATATAAACCCGAAAAGCTTTAATTAAAAACTTAAGTGTTAT